>OX459001.1:19759212-20959212 GCA_949774965.1 Diarsia brunnea
CCATGTCGGGAACATTAAACCAAACCTTTAAGCAGAAACTTCTGATAAACCTAAAGTGAAAGAAACAAGGTTGAAGATTGAACAGCAGGAGGGTCTGGATATGATGGGCATTGGTTTTTTGCATCACCTTTGGAAGATGATATTGTGGTGAATTATATTGATGTATTCCTAGCAACAATTTTAAGTATTGATGATTACGGTAGGAAAGGTCGACAATGATGTTTATAAGAAGTTTATAGATATTTCTAAAAGGGCACATACTTTGCATACAATTTTGACATGATTGAATGGAATAGTGACAAAGTTTACTCAAGTTTAGACAGCGGTAATTAATTACGAAATAAACTGATCTGATGCTATGATAATTACATTGTTAGTTTTAATTTAAGAAAGATGCATAATATTGGACTTAGTTAAAAGACAAGAAGGAAGCACATTGAGCCAAATGGTGCCAAAACAACAACATTTTGCTTCAACAAACAAAAGAAACACCGATCAACAACACAAAATTCAAAACAAAAGAAATGACACAGCTGCGAACATGCAAATATAATGTAGTTCATCAACAACAAATTGGTGACCCTTCCGCTTAACACCATACCAACCCCGATCCCTCAAACGATACTTATCTACATTGTAAACTCAATTTCAACAAGTACACTGCTGAGCCTAAGGCATTCTTTACCCTCCGAACCTATAAAAAACATCATCAATACAAACCAATAAAAGTTTGTCAGAATTTCCCTCGTAAAAGCACAAAGTAGGAAGATGCAGAAAATCAATTTCGTAACCACCATACACTTGTCCTAAAAGCCCTTAAATATGAATGCATAAAACACAAAACAAGTTACTGTCGTTGACCGTATTGTTATAAGTAAAGCATTTGCCAATCAAAAGGAAAATATCGAAACCAAACATAAGGAAAAAGGGCCTATAGCAGATGGCATAATTATTAAAAAGACGCCGATAGTAGTTGGTGTGATTCTTACAAAATGTTGCAAAGTGGACATTCTGTGCCACTGTGGGCTATAAAAACCACAGAATGTCTGAACAAAGACATCGATATTTCCATAAATATTGTATGTTGTTCCGTACAAATTAAAGGCCTTGGGCTGTTTCCTGGCTTACCGTTGCAGGTTTTAACATTTCGTTTGCGCGTAGGACCCTTGAGAACGAACAGATGGTTCTTGTGTTGTGTTCCGGAGGTAGAATGTGGTGGAGAAGTCAGAATGTTTCCGTTGTTAAGGTAATTAATAATATGACATACTATTTCAAAGAAAGGAGATTTCTGATGACGGGTAATAGAAAAGTATGGAAGAAGACGAAGACGTACTGCGCCGTCCCCAAATGAATTAGGATAAGGGCCAGAGAATTATGAATATTTCAAAATAATGTTTGATTTGCCTCAACTTTCTTCTATTATTCAATGTTTCTAACTAGTCAATTTTAGGCTCATTGAAGCCATTGATTTATACGCCTGTGTTATTGAAACTGCATTTGTCGTAACTTGTGGAATTATTTAAAGAAACCTTCAATAAGTGTTGTTGTACTATTAGCGTTTCTCCGCCAAACTATTGTGACAACATTTTCGCAAAATCCCATGCCACATCATAATTTCTTTGATCCAAGTGTGGCGATAGCGTCCGCCGTTTATTAGTCTTTTCCCTAGCAAGGCGGTGTTTTTCTAAGGGGCATGGCGCCCCATGCCATAAAAAATTCACGCCTCCACAGTAGCCTTTGGTTAGCTGTGGTTTTTCTTTACTGAACCTATTGTAGGAGTTCCAAGTTGTGAATTTTTAAGTGCTTCAGAAATCGAATGTCGATTTTAAATGTGTATGAATGGTAAATGTGTTTTGTGCTGTTATGCTTTATGGGTTTTTACACTACTGTGCGTATTCTCAGAAACTATAGGATTTATAGCGGTTCGTTCAGAAATATGGACTTGGACAGTCTTAATTTTAGACTGTCCAAATACATATTTAATATCGAAAATAGTTAAAACTATTTTCGATTTCCGTAAACGATATTTATAGAAATATTATTATTTATTCAAGACTATGCGCTGGCCTTTTAAGACCCGTTGTTAGTTTCTTAACTGTAAAAATGCATTCTTCTTCTTTCCATTTTTCCTGTCCCGTCCCTTAAGGTTGGTAATCAACTCCAAATATATATGTCTCCCTGTCAGCTCAGTTCAGCAGCACTCGTGATCTAGTCGTAGATATTTATCATTCTCCTGTTTTTTATCTCATAAATGAAAAAAATACCAATGTATGTAACATTGGTATTTTTTTCCGTGTGGTCAGTCCATAAACTGGTGTCAGCGTTTTGATGGTGTCCATGGGCATGATTTGTTTTCCTTCACCGAAACTAGTAGTAATTACACAATACGCACATGAATTCGAAAAAATAGGGGAAATCAGAAGGTCACTAGACTATCACCACTGGGTATAAACAAGGTACCCATAAGGTACTATACCTACTGATAAAGCGATACCCTAACTGAGTTATGGCATCAACATTACCGTTTTGCTGGTCCATCCTATGTTGGAAGGCGTGCCTTGTGAATATGTCGAAGTGCGTTCTGTTGTGTTCCTCTCTGCTCTGGCTGTAACCCATTAACTTAAATACTCTCGAAAACACTGTTTATTTAAAGATTAAAACAAGTTTCAAGTATAAACTTGCAGTAATTAAGTAAGTAAGTTAAGCTTTTCATAAAAATATTTCAGAGCACAGTGATCACAGCTTTAACACGAGCCTGAATGGTCGTGATTTAATTATTTTTGTGTTTCGTTTTAATTTTGATTATTGTAAGCATTCAATGAATTTTAATTAAACGATTTACTTTTATGTAAAAATCGCAGCAGGTGGCGTTCTGTGGTTTCTGCCTACCCCCATGGAAAAAAGGCATGAGTTTGTGTATGTATGTATGTAGTTCATGATCTTGTCTTCTTAAGGAATGACCTCATCTATGCAGAATTCGATTGAGCTGGTCAGAGAGAAGCGTTTCTTAAGTGTTTTTCCCCTTGCAATTCCTCTGCAAAAACACCTCAATGTAAGTTAAAAAATATTTGAAAAAGCCTGCAAACCACAGCCGCAAGTGCCTTTAACCATCGACTAAATTGAATACACCGGACCCCGCCCCTTACCTGTACCTCATTATGCCGCACGAATATTGAATAACGTATAGAAAATACACATCGTGTTGCCAGAGCGATTGGACAATTTACTGCCCATGTTCTGACATTGTAAAGAGTATACAATGAGAATGTATAGATTTGGTGATTTTTGAACTGGTGTCTGTGCCCCCAAGCATAGTTTCACACTAAGCTGTTAATTAATCTGTGTGTGAAAACAATGAAGAAGATGGTAAGAAGGACGACATTGACTTTGAAATAGGAACAAAACAAAACAAGGTCGATTATTTAGTACAAGCTGATGCCCGCGGCTTCGCCCGCGTGGATGTCGGCTAAGTATGCAAAAACTTGACAATAATACAGTAAAACCTTCATAGAAAACCACTCGATCCATTGGTGAAAACAGCTTGAAAATCGGTGAAGTTTTTGTTTTATAATAAGTAGTGATAGTGAATGCAGAGATAGGAATTCATCATCATCAACCCGATGGACAGACTCCATCAAATCTGTCATCAAGATCTCTTTGGCAGAATGCGCTCGCCATGCGATTATTAGAGACGAGGTGAGTAAAGAATCACGAAGGCAGTGACCGCAGTTGTGGGCCCATGATGGACTCCATGACTACGACCAGAGTGGTCGAGAGTGAATGACTTGCCATCTCTCTTTTCTTAGAGTGATAACAATTGTGATGAAGAATTTTTATGGAAAACGATATTATGTAGGAATAGATTGAGAATGGCATATTGCGAGGTTGTGATGAATTTAACGAATACCATATAGTTTTCTGAACAGTCATTGACTCGAATGATTACATTGTTACTGTCAAAGCATAATATGCAACAAAGGAAATAACGAAAAATCCCCAAACTATTTATGTTGTGAGTTAAACATGTTTTGATAAATAAATGGAGTTACGTACTGGTAACAACATTTATATATTTACATATATTTTAAAATAACTTCATCATCATTAGCTACTCCTAATGATGATTAAATTATTGACAACAACAACGAGTATTTAACTCAGCCCACAGAAACATTTGCAACTTTAGTAATAACAACGATTAATTCTTACTACAAAGTAAACATTAGTACCGTATCTATTTCCATCATAAATTCTGTTGGCATATCTAAATTCTTATCATCGTAATACGTCAACAATCCTGTTTCTGACTGCTAATAATTTGCAACTCCATCAAATTCGCCGGCATAAATCTTTATGTCACTTAGTTACGTGTCATAATCAATCTCTTAACATAGGGCGGTAAAGTAAAGTAAAGTAAAATCCGCACGTATCGATTAACTGGATACGTTAATGTTGGGACAATTATTGCGAGTGGCGCCAAAACAAATTACTCGTAATATCTAGTTGAAATGTTGGTAATAGAACAGTAAATCTTGCGTCAGAAGGCTTAGTTCTTAGAATGTGTTATGACTGTGCAATATTTGTGCTGTAGGTTTTGGGATAGTCAGAATCAAAGTCAAAGTCAAAGCATTTATTTCAATTAAACCATTACTGGTACTTTTGAATGTCAGAAGAACAATTCATAAAACTAAACTACGAGTGCAATACGTCATCCCGAAAGCCACCACGCCGAACCACACGCCGCCGAATGCCCGCAACAACGAACACTGCGAGCACGAAAGCACGCAGCGACGCACACCGCAACAACGAATGCACAAGACTCCAAATCACGGAACAACGAATGCACGCCGCAACGCGCAACCGCCACCCCGCGACCCGGAGCCCCGCGCACCCAGCGCCACGGCACGAGCCGCCGCGCGCCTCCGCACCCACAGCACTCGCCGCCGCAGACACCCGGCGACGCGCAACTTGACGCAGCAACCCCCGGAACGACGCATTGCACTCCTAAGCCACAGTCACAGTCACAAGGCATAATAACTTGTGAAAGTACTGTAGTTGCCCATTCCCTAGCGTAGATCTCTATGGAGAAGAACGGGCAAGAATTTCGCTTGGTTTTAGACCCACTCTTATGGGTAACAAGATACTTGCACACAGGGCCATGTCATACCACACACCACAGTGGCAATACATTTACCTATGTGGTGGGACTGTAATATGACGTGTTCACAGATGTTCTCTTATTCTATTTTGTATCTTACGAGTCAACACGCGCCCTTGAACTCGAGTTTAGGAAAAAGCTACTTTTTCAGCTGATTTTTTGTAGACCAACCGACTACCCACATATTAGATCACTTTTTGTTTTGACGTGACAACGTCTTATAAATTGGTTTGCCGGGTGACACTTCAAGAAACTGCGTTACGCTCCGCTCACGTTATGCGCTCACAATGAGAGCGAGTGAGAGGCACGCGTCCAGAGCGAGAGAGAGAGAGTGAGAGAGATAGGCATACACACCGGTTCATGTCTTGCGCTTCTATTTTCGTTGTCACGTAAAACTTTCGCCCGTATACCGACTTTACAGGCAACCAATTTTTTTTTGCGAGTGGAAAACCATCGAATAACCGCTCCCGCTCTTGGGCAGAGCGAAAGGGAGTGTCAGACTTCTACTGACTAAAAACCGCCCATGTTCCTTCTTAGCCGTTTATGTCGAGGCCGCGGTATCTCTTACGAACAACCCACAGCCCCGACGGGATATATTAGATCCCTTGTGTTTTGATCAATAAGCCATAATTGTTTTGTGTTGTTGTACAGCATCGCAGTTACTTAAGACAAGCCTCATCTTCACTCGTAGACATTTATGGCTCAGGAGTTAGCTTTCTGTGCAGCTCTATTTTACTGTCACCCAGTAACTAGACACTGGTGGTGATTTAAGCTCTTTAATTGCAGTAATTACGATGTTATTACCATAGCGGCGTAAACCACGCGGGCGTAAACGACTTTTAAGGTAGAACGCGTAAATTATAATGTGTAATTGTAGTATAAATTATATGGGGCAGTAAAAAAATGTATGATTTGATGGATTATAATGTTTTGATATTTGCGGCGTCATTAAGGATGTAATAAACGTTCGTTTCGATTCTGAGTTTTATGGTGAAATGTCTACATGAATATGAATAGTAAATCTTAGTTATAATATTATTATTTCCGCATTCATACCAGTATTTTATTATGAGTATATACAATTACTATGGCGCCTTGACACCGTTATGTGTTGTGTTGTGACGTGAACGACCTGGTAGAAAATTGCACGACCAAACTGGACAACAAGGTAGCCCGCAAAATTCGATTTTTTCTTACGATATTAGCAATTTTAATTAATTTAATTAATAAAAAAAAAATAGTAATAATACGGCCCGTATTGTGAGGAGGTTCCGGTCTCTTGAGCCCTAACCACCGGTAGCTTGGACCCTGCTCCCGACACCGGCGGACTACAATTTTTTTATATTTTTAAATCTTTTTAAGAAATATTAAAAATGTAAATTAGTATGTAAGAAAAATGAATAAAGATAATAATAAATAATAATAACAATAATAAATAAAATTAATTATTATAATTTTTTTTTTAATAGGATTCGCGACCGTAACAAATGTTACTTTACTGAGTTATAGTGATTAAAATCACCAATACCACTCTCTCAGTTCATATAACTTTCTTGAATGCCTTTTCATCAAATAGTCACTCAATGGAAATAAATCAATTCAAGAGGATTGTATTCATGACTATATTTATATAAATACAAACGCATTACATGCGCGAATGATATTTTAATCAACATTAAACCTGACACTGACACCTGCAAATTGCAAGAAACGTAAGAAAATTTTGCGGGCTAACGTGAAGGTTTCACCATTTTTTTTTTTTTTTGGGGGTGGGAAATCATCAAATAACCCCTCCCGCTCTTGGGCAGAGCGAAAGGGAGTGTCAGACTTCTACCCATGTATGTTCCTTCTTAGCCCTTACGCCGAGGCCGCGGTATCTCTTTCAAACAACCCGCAGCCCTGACGGGAAGGTTTCACCTTACCCCTAGATTGTAAGAACTGGGAATGATGGGAGGAGGTGTTTGGTTATCAGTGGATTATTGCAGGTTTACAGTAAATAACTGATCTTTTTAATAGGCAACTTCTGCCATTACATTGGCTTCATTTGACAATATCCCAGGTTATTATTCCTTTGAAATCCTTTCATCATCATCGGCATGAGCCTATAATGTTCCCACTGCAGGGACTCAGGTCTCCTCTCTAGGAGAGGGATGGGCTATAATCCACCCCGCGGGCCTAGTGCGGGTTGGTAGATGTCACATGTCTTCGAATTTTTTGGTTCTAAGACATGCCGGTTTCCTCACGATGTTATCCTTCACCGTTTTGAGAGCAGTGGTGATGAAATAAATTACACAAAGTAATGCACCTGCCTGGGTTCGACTTACTGTTCGTAAGTCGGGGTCGCAACCACAAGGCAACTGCTCTTTACAAAAATCCAAATTGAAATTACATACAACGTTAAAAAAAACCTCAATCCATTTACCAGTTAAATCGCGTTCGTGCTAACAACCCTATCATAATTAAAACGATACGGAATTTAACATCGAAATTAATTAAATTAGTGTTAACTGACTATTAAATGGCCTCCGAGTAATTTGAAATCGGTTTAGTATCGATGATATAATTGTATCGGCTGTACATTTTGTTGGTATGTATGTTAGTATTGGATGTTGGTATGTATGTTAGTATTGGATGTTGGTATGTATGTTGGTAACGTTTCCTGTTGCTGTCGGATATGTTCGGGGTTTATTGTGTTATTTTGCTTGATATTTTGGTTTTGATAGCTGGATTTGTATTGTTGCATGTAACGTTTATGTCTACTATTCAATTAATAAAAATAAAGAAGAAGAAGAATTATTAAATGGTTTAAAATGGTTCATGCCAATGTTCACGTTCATTGGTTGATGATTCATGCGTCATGTTAGGGAACGGGCGCTGTCAGTAGGGACTGGTCGTCTCTTAGCTCCATGGTTAATGTTATTTTTGAATTGTTATTTAGTTTTTACTCTAGACGCTTTTAACTTGCATGTCTTATTCTACGTCATTCTCAAATAATATATTAAAATTTGATCTCAACAAGATTTTACGCAAGATTTTGTAACAATGTTTTGATTTAAAAGACAGTCCATGGAGATTCTTGAAAATTCTTCTCCATAGAGATTTACGCTTTGGAATGGGCAACTACAGGATTTTCACAAGTTATTATCCCTTGCTACTGTAACCGTAACTTCAGTTTATTTGTTTTTCACATTTAAAATTTCTTGTGATAGTCTAATTGAAATAAATGCTTTTAAATTAAGTTTTTTATTTGCTCTTGTTTTATTATAATAAAGATTAAGAGAAATAGAAAAATCTCATCATGATCATTCTCCTGCCCTCATCTCAATTCATTTGGTGCAATAAGTCTTCTCCCTCCATACTTCTCTATTAGGCGTGATCTCACTAGTTATCGTGTATACTTTTTAGTATATTTTAACCACAAACTATCTTTTTTCCGAGAAGGAATTTGGCAATTTCAATAACAAGAACTTTATTAATAGCACGTCACTCGTCGATCGCCCATATGATTTCTATATTTCTACCACACACTTTTGCAGTTTGGGGATTACAAGCATGATGTTATGTTTATTTCTATCAATATTGTGTAAGCAGTTATTTGTCCACTTTTCGTTTCTGTAAAAACATCTTCAAACGCTCTAATTCTTTCAATATCAAAACTTTATCTACTTTTCTACATCGACACCTTTAAAACCCGCTCCCCTCAATACCTCCATCGCTACAGCTTCAGATAAGGCTCAGCATCCTGTTTTGTCACGCCGAGATTAATTCACTTCACTCGTAATCTCGGCTAAGTGGCTTACTTACGATATCTGATGCTATGTAGGTGGCACCTTATGTAACGGCTAGGGAAGTCGAAGTGACAACTCTATTGAAGAAGTGGACTGACTTAGGGGTGTAACACTCCGTTTGGAAGAGGAATAACATAACATAAGAACACGCCTTTGATTCTCGAAGGGTCGCAGTGCTCTACCCATAAGTACACCCACTTTATGACATTGTTGTTTTAGTCTCGTGTAAAATGTGGTGAGAATTTTGCCATCAACCGGGAACATAATTATCCAGATTCCGTGGTTGCTACTGAGAAATTACTGACGGAAAAATTTAATAACACTTTGTTCGAACTGGAAATCATTCAGAACAGGACCAGGACTTCATGCAGAACAGTCGCGCTTACACCTGCTAGATCAACGAGGCAGTCAAGAGAAGCTAGTAATAATCGTTACACAAACTGATCTTCAAAAGGTTCAACCGTGTTTTGTCGACAGTCCATTACATACCGAGCTTCCTTCGTGCCTTGGAAAGTACGAGAAACACACACACATTCGTACATCTTTGAGAGTTGTTACAGATAGTCAGTTGCCCGAGAAACTGACAACCAGTCCTAACTAAAGCAAGGAGTATCATATTACTCACTTCTAAATTGGTTGTTGAAGTCAGATAGGCAGTCGCTTCCTGTAAAATACATCATACTCCGTTAACCATTTACCATAGCTGAATCATGTTCGTGTCAACTCAGTAGAATTTGAGCTAAGTCGAGCAGATTCTCCCAAACGTCATTACGTCATAACGTCGTTATTGACACAAATTCATGTACAATTTGTAGCTAGCTGTTCCAAATGATGGCAACCTGGACATTGGTGCAACAACCCTGAAACACTAAAGTGGAAATGACTGTTGATAAGTTTGTGAATGAATTTGAAAAGATTAAAATCGTATCTAGATATAAATTACTCAAAGTTTATCTAGCTGTAGCTTAGCGCGGAGAATTTGATCTTGATTAAGTTAGTACCTTTAGTATTGGTTCCGGTTGTTATGCAGTCAATGGACTACATTTATGTCGGGAGCTACTTCAAAGTGTGCTGTGTGTAATGTCTTGTTTACTAACATTGTTTTCCGAAGAAAGTCGAATTCTGCAGGAAATTAACATATTGTAGTGTTACAATGTTGGACATGAATTTTAATAAATACTAATCCGATTGTAATTTTCTACCGTGTTAAAGGCACTTGAAAATCTTATGACTGTATCTGGCTGACTTTCGGGCACAAAGCTTTCACGTTCAAAGCGCTTCATATTTGTAACAGAATAGACATAACACTTCTGATTGCTTATATCAATTCAAATCTTTGCCTTTTCCATCATTCTTTATCTATCATAGAATGTCATCATCTGGCGCTACCAGAAGTTAAGAAATTATGGCAACCATATAAATATCATTTACATTTCAATAATAAAGTTACCAGGTCTTACTTTCCACGTTTTGGGAATTTAGTTTTCTATACTAACCACGAATGACAAATAAATATTCAAAAACCATTTAAAGTCGTAATTTACGGTTAGATAATAAGTAAATAAGTAATATTATGTCTTTGCAACAATATTACGGCGCCCGATACCTTTCTGATCGGTAGCGTGTCCTTGTACTAAAATTCTATCAGTGCCATTATCTTTGCTAGTAATTTTATGATTTGGCTACTTTGCCTGCAGGTTCAAATTCTCACGGCCCAAGATTTGGTCTGGCAAGTGGGTCTGGCTAGCTTGTTAATTTGTTGAAATGCATTTTACTTTGTCAATTGTTCTGGTATAAACGTTTATGCCAATCGTAATTTGTTTGGATAATAACTTTAAATGTTTATGTTTGTAATAATTATAATTATCTATTTTCACCACCAGGGCTTGAATGAAGTAAACGACAGAGCGGTCCAGTTTGCTACGTACTGGTCGGATAAAATCCGAGTCATCGATTCGAGAAGAAGAAGATCTATTTTCTATCCACCTATAAAATATCTACCTACACCTTCTAAACATTTATAGAATTAGTTCCAGATAAATCGTTACGATTGGACGGTACAGTTCAAACTGCAACGATAAATCTACAAGTGTGTATGAGAAAAACTGTACAGTTTATCCGATTTTAGCACTACAAAAACTGTGCAGTTTAAACTGTAGCGTCCGATCGTTATGGTTTATCGTAACGTGTGTGGCAGGCATTAGTCATGATGATCTTTTTGTAACTGTTCATATAATTAATAGAGGTTAACAAACTTCTACAATTCAATTAATTATTGTATCTATCTCATAAAAAATAAAAAGAATAGCCGTTTTTACACTATCATGATCACTAACATTATCATTAACACTGAAAACGGGATATTTTTTGTTTACTATGTTAACCGTTAAACATACTGTTGTGTTGGTTAAAACATCAGTTTATCCGTGATCATGGTATTTGCAACAGCGTCTAAATATCGGGAACTCAAAACAAGCAGTAAACACCGTAAATAATATCCTGTTTATCAGTGCTAATAATATAACATACCACATTGGGCTTGACACAGATAGAAGTACTCCTGGACACGGCTCGTATTGTTAGGAGGTTCCTGTCTCTGGAGCCTGCCGGTAGCTTAAGCCCCGTTACCGTTACAGTGGGCTAAATTTTTAGTATTTATTAAACATGTAAATAATTTGTAAAAAGATTAATAAAGTCTATATAATTGTACCTTTTGGTACGGTTATGTTTCCTTTATTAATCTTTTTCACATCAAAAGTATCACTTCTTACTAAGGTTTTTAACTAAAACTTTATTCAAATTACAACACCACCAGCAGTGTTGTTTACCACAGTCCTTCGACTTACGTATTACACAACACCTCTGTACTAAGAGGAAATCGATGTTAAAACACGAAACTACATCTTAAGCTCGATAAATACAAAACACGAATACCTTAGTAATGTTATTCCAAATTGATTAACCATTTATCTTTTATTGCATCGGTAGCGAGAATTCGGTCACGGCGTTACATTTTCTTTGATAATATACGCCAGTTATGGGTGGTTTATACCACAATATAAATAAAACCAGTAAACTAACTGGCGAGATGACTTAGAAGCGTTTGTGACAGAGAAAACCTCACAGAAAGAAGAGTGGTAGGGTGACGCCTTTGTACAGCTGTGTCAATACAGGCTAAGAAAAAAAACAACCAACTAACGCCTATTCATGAAATTAAACCAATCGCGGCTATCAATAACTTTACTTGACTACACTAAAGTCAACATCTTTTTTGTTAACTAGCTTTTCTGGTGGTCGTCGTTGTTGTTCTGGCTTTCACTATCTGCAGTTGTTTGGAAAAGAGTGGCGGACTTGTCCAACAAAATATGTTATGTTGTAGAGGATGATATGGCAAGATACGAGTTGTCTGACGGGCAGGACATGTCTGCCTCATCGGGATATACTGTGGGCCAAAATAGCAGGAAACTGGTGCCGCTGACACAGTAAGACAGGTTCGCGGCAGGCCACGAAGCAGATGGCGGGACGAATTAGATGGAATTAGAAGGGTTCGAGAAAAATGAAAGGAGTGGAGGGAGGCCTTTACTCAGGCGTGGAATAAGAAAAAAAAATAGAAAAGAAAGACAAGAAACCCCGACCCCAAAATAAATTGGGACAAAAGAAGGATGATGAAAATTGAGACATCTTTAGCAGTTGATATTCTGTTCGCAAATACTTTTATGTAAATATCTCCTGTGGTTATGGGTAGTTTATACTGACAGTTTACTTGTTATAAATGTAACAGTTGCCTGGAATTTAACCTTGGTTTGTATAATATAGTTTAAGAGACAAAGCAACATTGATAACGGTAATGGTTTGTGATGGATTGTGAGACAGGTTGCTGCTGTTGCAAATGGATTGTTGATATGAAATACGCGTTTGTTTATTGATTGTATAATGTTGTTAGGAAATGTTGGATTGATTGCAGTTAGTCTGGTGTTGGTTTGATATTGTAGTTCTCGAAGTGGAAGTGCTAAATTACTGAGAAAATGAATAAATACTGTCGAGCCAGTCTTACCAAGGGATATCCTATTATCTGGTACCAACTGGGTTGTGGAGGTCAGATAGGCAGTGGCTCCTTGTAAAATACAAGTATTTAGCTGCATCCAGTTAAACTGGAAGCCAACCTCAACATAGTTGGGTAAAGAAAGACTCAGCAGATAGTGTAGGTAGGGTATCTAATATTGTTTATTGTTGTATTGTTCCGTCTTAAAATATAGGGTGTAAAAGTACCCTTAACGCAAACGAAGGGCACTTGTTCTGCTAGCTCGCCGTCCGTCCGTCTTATGACGATGACAGGCCGTGTCGACGGCGCGCCTCAAATAAATGTCAGCAACACGGAAGGGGCCCGCAAGGGCCGACGCCCGCCGGGGCTGCGGGTTGTTCGCAAGAGATACCGCGGCCTCGACATGAAGGGCTAAGAAGGAACTGACCAAAAACCACCCATGGTTTTTGGTCAGTAGAAGTCTGACACTCCCTTCCGCTCTGCCCAAGAGCTGGAGGGGTTATTTGATGATTTTCTACCCACCATAAAATAGGGCACTTGTTCTCCCCAACACTGCGATCATTTTTTTGTTCTAGACCATACCTAAGAACCTCCTACTTACGGAGATATGGGGGGTCAAAGTTCCAAATTTTTCACAGCTGTTTTTGTAAATACTAGTTTTTCAGGTTATAACTTTATTGTAATTACCTCCATGACCCGTTTACTATTAAAAGCATCCACTAGCACACTGTTTTAAAAGTTTTACCGTAAAATGTGATTTTTGACCCCAAAAAAAAGTCGTTTTCCAGCAAAAAAAATTGCGTAGGGGTACTTAGTTTGATGTACAGAATGCTTGGTTAACGGCTGTGTGATGGGTTGATTTACACCCTGTATAGATTACCCATTACGTGTAACAGATTATTTGTGGAAAGTTAAGGACATATTTTTAAGATGGTAAGACCTACTCAAAGCGAACAACAACAGATTGGGTGTGGATTCAAACCACTGTGACAATGTTGTATGTAAATTAAGAATTACCTCAATCGTAACAATAAACCTCAAAAGCTTTGCAACCTAGGCTCGACTCTAAATATACTTACAGTTAGGTAAATAACAGTTTACCTAGTTACACTGACACACACACACACGCACGTACACCTTCCCTGCCAGCGTAGCATTGCGAAACTCTGCTCCGCTAGTTTAACAATCACCATGAAATTTTGTAATCACAGGATCGTTTTCCATTATTTTAGTCCCATATGTTTTACTAGCTGTTGCCAGAGGCTTCGCCCGCTACAACTCGAAAATTATCCCACGGGAAGATAAAATCGGGATAAAAACTATCCTATGTGTTAATCCAGGTTATAAACTATCTGTGTATCAAATTTTATCCAAATCCGTTCAGTAGTTTTTGCGTGAAAGAGTCACAAACATCCACACATCCATTCTCACAAACTTTCACATTTATAATATTAGTAGGAAGTAGGAAGTAGGATTTGATTTTTAGTTTTTTGTTAGAAAAGTAAAAAGAAAGTAAAATAGACAAACAAACTACAAGTAACCCAAGAAGGCCAACAAATGTTTGATCTTTAGGGTTCCGTACCTTTTTTTTTATGGTGGGTGGAAAATCATCAAATGACCCCTCCCGCTCTTGGGCAGAGCGAAAGGGAGTGTCAGACTTCTACTGACTAAAAACCACCCATGTTCCTTCTTAGCCCTTCATGTCGAGGCCGCGGTATCTGCGAACAACCCGCAGCCCCGACGGAGGGTTCCGTACCTCAAAAGGTAAATAAATAAACCCTTATAAAGAAGATTTCTTCTTGTAGGAATCAATTTAGCAGAATTGCTCTGAAGTATCAATTATAAATATGGATGACGCTAATAAGACTGGCAGACCAAATAAAACATGAATGGAATGCATGAATGAGGATATTATTATGTCTAGCTGGCCCTCGCACGAGCGCGTGTAGGTAAATGTAACTCGTACTTTTATAGTACAATAATAATTTAATCAAATTTAGAATCGTTTAAAAAGGCTTACAAAATAAACTTTCTTCAAAAGAATTTAAAAGTGGCCAGTATTTTTTAAGTTTAAGAACTTTATACAAAATATCCCTAGACGGTGTTGATGTGTGTATTAAAAAAACTGGCAAAGTGCGAGTCGGAATCCCACGCGATCAGACTGAGCAGATTATCTATAAAAATCACGTTTGTTGTATGTTAGCTATCGCGGTTCTTGAGATACAGCCTGGTGACAGACAGACGGACGGACAGACAACGAACTCTTAGTAATAGGGTCCGGTTTATACCCTTTCGGTACGAAACCCTTAAAACGACCTATTTATACCTACATTACATTAAATATTAGTACAGCTGAATTGGAAACTATCACCGCACATTACAATAAGGCTGTTACGCCGTAATCCGGTTACGGTGTTATCGTATTAAGTCAATTGTTAAGTTACGACGCACTTTAACTCGTATTGTTCGAACGGTTCGGTCGTAAATACAGGGATATTTGTTTTGATTGAATTACTAGTAGTGATGGGCGGCAATTGAGTTTCTATTGCAATTTAGATAATCTTCTGTTTAACTGGCATTTTAATAAACAGTTTTGCTATTATAATGATAATGAAAATGCCCTTTTTATCCTGATTTGCTTATGGTTCTTGGATATATTTTTATAAAAATAATCTCAATGCAGTGTGCCTTTTTTATTTTGGGGGTGGGAAATCATCAAATAACCCCTCCCGCTCTTGGGCAGAGCGAAAGGGAGTGTCAGACTTCTACTGACTAAAAACCACACATGTTCCTTCTTAGCCCTTCATGTCGAGGCCGCGGTATCTCTTGCGAACAACCCGCAGCTAATGCAGTGTGCCTTCTGGCAAAAGTCACGTCTAGTTCTTTCTACTGAACTCTGTCATAAGCCATTCTACTACAATGAGAGCCCGCTGTAAGCTTAAGCTCTATCTTTCTTCTCCTCACTTGTTTTCCCCTTCTCCGTTTACTATTTCTTGGGTACCAATGAGTACACAATAACACAGAAACGGCTAACAACATTGCCAAAGAGCAATGGAAAGAAGCATGATGGGAATATGTAAGGCATATGAGGCTTGAGCAAGTAAGAGCAAAATCCAAAGTCCACCAGCCTCGACCAGCCCAGTATCGACCAGCAAAAGTGGAGATGAACCAGCCATTATTTGTTGCGGTATTATACTCTTAATTAACACAAAAACGTAATATTTACCATGTTTACATTTTGTTTTGAGTTCCCGATAATTTAGCGTTGTTGCAAATACCAATGTTTACTGTTTTGATAATTATGATACTATTGTACAAAGAAGATGGAGTTCTGCTATTACTGATAAAATACAATGCGAGTTGAGTTGTGAACTAAGGCTGTGCTTTGTAAATCCACGGATACGACGATTGTTCTCTTTACATAGAGTTGAAATTATGGGTAGTGAGCAAAATATGACCCGTCTCCTTTTGCCGATTTTTTAGTCCATCGATCAGTCTTATTAATTTGGAGCTTGTGGCTTATTAAGAACTGCCACTCGGATCGATCTTTAGGTAAAGCTGTGCTTGCCTAGGTCGGTCAGTGGATGGGTCACCGCCCGACATACCGAGTTTCTTCCGTGCCTCGGAAAGCACGTTAAGCTGTTGGTCCCGGCTGCCATATTATTATATAGATCTTTGGCAGTCGTTACAGGTAGTCAGTGACCTGAAATTCTGACATCCAGTCTTACCAAAGAGGTATCGTATTACCTAGTATTAACTGGGTTGTGAAGGTCAGATAGGTAGTCGCTCCATGTAAAATACTTGTATTCAGCTGCATCCGGTTAGACTGGAAGCCGACCCTAACATGTTTGGGAAAAGGCTAGGCAGAATTGATGATCAGTCTTATTAATTTGGTAAGATCAAACGACGACCAACAGAGTACTTGGCAGCATTAAGAGTTCACCAGTATTTAGTCTGGATCAAAAAATCGACGACGAAATATTTCTTCCTCACTGCAAACGATTAAGGGTCAACTCACACCGAAAGAGCGGCGAAGGGCAGCGAAGCGCGGAGCCACGGAGTCCCGCGACTTCTCGAGCATTCCAGCGACTTCTCGAGCAGTCGTGGGAATCCGCGCGCCTTCCCGAGCCCACCCGCGATGAATTCATGGGGCGCTCTCCTATGCGCAGTTCAATACAAGATATTGCCAGCGGCCGCTCGCGACTGCTCGAACATTCTCGGGACTTCCCGCAACTTCTCACGCAGTCGCACGGCTCCGTTTATGGAATTCCCCGGAATTCCTGCGGCGCCGCGGGCATCCGCGCGACTCGTTCGAGTTTCTCATGCGATAATAAGTATTATGGTAATGATAATAAAGTTAAAATTCATATGAAACTGAAACTGCTCTCCGCTTCGCTGCCCTTCGCCGCTCTTTCGGTGTGAGTTGACCCTAACTGGAATCATGACCAATAAGAACAATTTTAAGCAACCTTTCTTTCCCCACATTAACCCCAGCCTCTTCCCATCACTACACCATCACGAAATCCATTAATGTCTATGGTAAGTTCTAAGATAACGGACCATTTCGCAATGGTAGTAAATATTCCTTTACGCTCACGAAAGTAAGCTTACTGATATCTTTGTTTAATAGTTAGGTAATCGCTATACTTATGATTGCAGTTTAATAACTTGTATTACTGCTTTATTGAGGAAATGTGTGTAATTATTCAGTATAGTGACTTATTTCTGCCTTTAGGGTTAACGGTTTTATGATTTTATGAGTCAATTATGGTGAGCTATATTACTTGTACTGCAATAATTATAGTGTTGTGAATTGAATTGATGATCTACATGAATAAAATAGTACGCTACAGTCGATTTCAAATGTCTAAGTGTGGTGGCAATATTTCTTATGCACTTTGTGGGACTTCGCCTAGAATTAAAAGCAATGAAGAAAGAACTTGATAAAAATTAAATATATTAGACAAAACAATTTGAACCAAACAGTTACAGAAGAAACAAGAACGAATTCGCTCTCGTAACTAGCATTTACATAGTTCTGTTTAAATATTATCTAAACATAAAATGGCTTTCAAAAGAACTGTGCGGAAGCACTTTTTGAAATCGGACTAAATCACTCATAATGTGCAGGTAGTCATGGTAATTACTGTTTGGTTTCTCGTTTTTTGAATTATTTGTATGTATTATAATATATATTAGTTTATTTAATTCCATCTTTAAATATATGTACATATTAGTATGTACCATTTATGTAGGTATATTAATTTATGTTAACAAAATAGTCTTCTCCTAATTTATTTATATTTGTACTCTACCACAGTGCTGTCCTATTTGACCCTAAGGTTGACTGGTAGATAATGCCTTGTGGCATTAAGTCCGCCTATGTACCACGTTTGTGCATGAAGTTTAAATAAACTTTCAGTTACTGGATGTATTCTATGATTATTATCCTTTTTTATGAGCTGTGTTTCATTGTGACTTTGTGTCAAGTTCCAGTAGTGCGTGTAGCAAAACACTAAAAAAAGGGTAGAAAGATTTGTCTGCACTTAACAGTTAACCTACCATCCACCTCATTCTCCAGTCATCCCGCGATCATAGCGCTTGCAACAGCGTCGAAATATCGAGAGGTCATAATAATTGATAACCACTGAAAATATCCCGTAAGTGGCAGTATAAGTTCTCTCGCATATTTAACTAGTACCAACTACTACCTAACAAGACAATATAAACCGAACTAAAAAACAAGCAACACCTCTGCGACTTGCAAATGCGCTAGATAAATCAGTCGTTGACAAATCCATTACAGGCAGATAGGATCTGAATAAAAGCAAGGAAAGAAGTTAGTGCAGTGACGTTAGTTGGAGCCGCTTGTACAACCCATGTCGATTAGCGATTGCGTACTGTGCTCTGTTTAGTAAGGCAAGTGGAGTTTAGAGGTTTTAGCAAGAGTGGTCACTGTCATAATTCTCCCAATTTATTTGAGGCCGGCGCTGTGTGTTTACATTCTTCTCCACTACTCGTCACCTGAGCAGTCACTTCATTTCTTGTCATATCACTCTGCACACAGTACTTCTTTCATTTCTATGGTCTTCCTCTACACTTATTGCCATCTGCGTTCATACCAGTGGCCCACATTAACCCTGAATTAAAAGAACTGGGAGTCACGGGGCAATATTCAAAGAGTGTGATGATGTGGACGTCCAGTAGCTTACCTACAAATTAATTTTCTAGAATCTCCTGTTTTTACGGGCCTACAGAAAACCCAGGATATAGTGTGTCTGATAACTAAGTATCTAATGCCTACTCAATTAACAGACAAACAGTTCACTTAAGTTAAGGTCTATGAAAGTAAAAAAAAAATATTATCAGTTTCTAGATTTTCAAATCAAATATTAGTCTGTCTATCAAAGAAGACAAAGAAAGCTCCTTGGCCAGTCAAGTAACCAGTTCAAAGACAGCATAGATCTAGGTACAGTTCGTAGCTGGTTTTAAAGTCAAAGCAATAAACGTCACTGCAGCATTGCGATTGTAAAGTGGCGCTTTTAAAACTGAACAAATCGCATTAAAGCGGTGCAAGCACTGAAATATACGCGAGTAGCGGTGTTGGGTTACATTAGCGAGGAATTCTGTATTTCTGTAAAATATTGGCAAAATAAAATATTTCATTTTATTTTGCCTTTATCGTGAATTATTTTCAGTGTTAATGTCATACCTAGTTAGTAACAAAAAACTTACACAGATTTGCTATTAGAGTAAGTCAGATAGAATATATATATATATCGGCGTCATCCAGCTTATTTTTTGACAGAACATTGTGTAAAAGTGGTTGTAAAGTCCTCATTACAGAAAAAATTCTTATATTTAATTTAACTGCATTGTTTTAGCTCGGTTTAAATGATTATGAACTTGTTTGTTCTTAAAACATTGTATTTATAAGCTTAGATAAAAATTGTGACAGCTACAAATGTCAGCTTATAAATCGAAAGTAGTCCTATGACAAATGAGTTGGTAATCAGCTTTCTTTTTACTTAAAACCGCTTTCCGCTTATAGCTCGTGCCAGTCTTGTTTCCCGTTTATCTGTCGACTTAATAAGGCAAGTATTTGCATTGCAATTGTTTTTATTGCTTGTTTTTAATTGACCAATGCAAATTGATTAAATAAAACTACAATTTGCATAGTTGCCCTTTTTTGTTTACGTTCGTATTGGCTGATAAAATCATGAGATTATGGGAGCAGGCATGTATTGATAACATCTTGTACTTGTTTTTTTTAATATTTTTATTGGGTGTAGACTTGTGAGTAGCTATATTTAAAGAAGGTAGTAAAATGTTCTTGCTGTATGTTAATAATTTCAGCGATGATATCAGTTTTCTTGTTGTGGACAAGTAAACATGATAATATTATTATGTATATAAAATCTCTATCTAATTATTGAATGGAAATATTGGTTTGTTTGAACTGATAATTCCAAAGTTTTAACAGAAGGTCAAACTGCAGTTAGTTGTCTTGGCATACTACAAGCTCGCGAATTCGATACTGCTTGAAATAATGATAACTTTCAAATATTATTGAAAAGTTCCAAGGCATCATGTTCTAATTTGTATTTAAACTAAGGAAGAGAGCTTGAATTTTTTCTTTGAAATGGGATTTGGGTGGTTTGTGGGACTCTAGAAACCGTATGAGCTAACGATTACCATTAAAATAAAATAAACTCAAAAAAATATGTCACTACTAACGTAATTTTTTTTTTAGGTACCTACCAACTTATGCCTAAACCACTGCATCTGCTTAAAGCCAGAATCGACATTGGCGATCACCAGAAAAGCGTCAAGACAATAAAGTTCGATAAAGTTCCAGAGAAACAATTTAACTGTCTTGGATCCTGTAACGAAATTAATTAGAAAAGAATCGCTGAGGAGTAGGAAAATCATTGTTTTTACATCCCTCCATATCATGACGGCACGGTTGGCGCAGTGGCTGAGCGATTGGATTGCTGAACTGCGTGTCGCGGATTCGATCCCCGCACGAAACAAATATTTGTATGGCCTACAGATAGATGTTTCGGGTCTAGGTGTTCTGTGTATGTGAGTTTCAATGTTTGTAACGTACCCACGATACAGGAGAAATTCCTAGTGTGGGGTACCGATTTTATAAAACAAAAAATTAACAGGAGACAGAACTAAACAATGTACAAAGGGATGTATACAACTGGGATAAGCCCACTTACATAGTACGTTGCAACGTTTTCCACATTATTTCCAAAAAGCAAAAAACAGATCTCCAAGGACAAAATCCAAGCCTCCAGCTCCTGATTTCTCTCCACATTACTTGTAGTAAAGCACAACAAATAACATTTAAATCCCACACCGAACATTGGCGAGTGAGATCGATAAAGGCCGAAGGTGTCCTGTTACGTTAAGTGAGACATTTCGCTCGAGGACCGCGTCTGATCGTGGGTGTGTGCAAGTGGTCCAAGAATAATCATAATACATTAGTATTTATTGTTTTAGATAAGAATTTGTTTCACATTTAAGTACTTGGAATGATTTTTGGAGTATTTACTGTAAACTGCAAAATTGCGTGCAGTGGTGCACTGTGTAAACGTGTCGATAAATGTCGATTTTTTAATCGAAAATATAATTTACTAGCTGAAGCCCGCGGCTTCGCCCGCGTGAATATTGGTCAAATTATTTACTAAAACCTTCCTCAAGAACCACTCTATTCATTGGAGAAAACAGCATGAAAATTGGTGCAGCAGTTTTTTAGTTTATCGCGAACAGACAGACTGCCAGACGCGGCGGAGGGCTTTGTTTTATAATATGTAGTGTTTAACTAAATAAAAACTATAACACAAGCAAAGAGTTTATTATACAATAACATCACGTTTGTAATCCTCCGAAGGTTTAGGCACCGCTGTTGTTTTTTTCTGTGCACTAAGAGCAGTTTCGTCGTCGAGGTAAACCGCGTTAAAGGTGGTGTGACGATCTGATTTTGTCCTTGCCCGCAAGGGTGGATATTATTGGTTAGGAAAAAAGGAGCAGTACGCAAAACCCACAATTTTTTTTATACTATTAAAGGACAAATCAATAAAGAGCTAGAGCGTTTCGTTTCTTAGAGTCGTGGGCGAGTGCAATGAGGCTTGTAATGAGGTCCAAGTAGCGTTACGTAGCAGTCGTGCGGATATTTGAAACTTAGTGATCCGCGATTATAAAAGCTGTAGGAATCTTTGCTGTTGGTAATGAGCTAACTGCGGTACTCAGAGATATTTAATGATTACTTAAGCCGTCACTTAGTAAAGATTTGACATACTTTTGTATGACAAAACTGTCAAAACCTCTACTAAGTGATGGCCTAAGTACGGAGTAAGTGTTGTAAATTCAACACTACGCGTTTATTGAGGCATTAATTTAGTGCTTCCTAGTGTAAGTTAAAATGAGAATTCGCATCTTTATACAAAAAACTTCCCCCAATCGGCGGAATGTCCTAATAGGGTGGGGGTGTACCATGGGGTATGACGTTGTCACAAATTTCGTGTGTTAAATAACACTGTATATTGTAACAAAAAAAAACATAATTATTGAAGTGCAAAACCCCAAAGGTGTCCTGTTTCGTTAAGTAAGACATTTCTTAGACTCGTGGGCGAGGGCAATGGGGCTTATAATGTGGTCCAAGTGGCGGCAGTCGTGCGAATATTTGATACGGAGTGATCCGTAAGTGATTGGTGAAGGGAATCCGGATTGTTGGTCGCAAATTTTGGGATGTCAACTAGGCATGATAAATGTGGCAAGGTTCAGGGGAAGAGAAAGTGGCTGAATATTTGTTTGAATAGTTCGATTTTCTGGTTTCATAAGTCTAATTTGTTTTGCAAATGTGGATTGAGCAACGGAAGTCAACAATATTATCAAAAAAATATCTACGGGCAATATATACAGCAATATATTTTTTTAAGTACCGGTAATCCTATGATTGGTGAAAAGTAAAGTATACATTATTATATTTTTTTTCAATTCGAATGTTCATTTGGACACGTTGAACGGCTCGTCTTTGAGATGAAGGTTCTTAAAACTTGGTGTCACCACAAAAACTGTGCATCGATTGAACTTTTAGCTATAATTTCAGATAGCCTCAAGAGTTGCCTAGGAACGACATTTTTCTATAATGTGAGTAACAAGTCGCTTTAACCCATTCTATTTTTTATGTTGTTTTGGTGGGTGACAAATCATTTTTGATTGCTTCCGCTCTGGGCGCAACGGAGTTTCAGACTTCTACTGACTAAACCCATGTTCCTTCTAAGACCTTATAAGTTCCAGAACTGCGATATCTGTTTCGAACAGTCCCGCATTCAAATCGCTTTACTCCGCTAACTTAGACCTTATTTTCGTCTCTATATTAAGTTGTAAGTCCGTAGTGAACCAATACTTACATCGAGATAGCGTTTTTACGTACCTCCTTGTCTCCTGACCCATCGCGAATAACACGATTGTTCATAATAACGATAAACAGTGAAACTAGTTTATTTGCTGTAATTTATGCGAAGAAAACATGCCTATAAATGTCTGGGGAAGATTGTCAGATAATAATATTATTTTTCTATTATGTTGTTTGGGAATAATGTCAGTTGGAACTTCACATACACAAGCGCACACACGCACACCGGACACCAATAATATTCTGATATGTCTTAGAAAATTAAGTAAAGAGAAAAGATAATCTGTTAACTTCAGCCACGGATGGGTATGGACCTTCTTTGCATCTTCTATAAAAATTTCGTCGAAAGTTAATGCCAATAATCCATTATACTACTCGAAAAGGACTCTGACATTTTGAATTCTGTAACATCAAGAACTTCGATACATTTTAAAGGAGAGAACTGAAGACTGAAAGAACTGCCTCCGTGGTCGAGTAGTTTAGGCATTTGCCTAGTGACCCGGTGGCCGTGGGTTCCATTCCCACGGGAAGCGTACTTTGTAAAGTTGTTTCCAGTTTGGCTAGGACATTGCAGGCTTGAATCACCTGATTGTCTGATAAAAAGATGATTCCGTGCTTCGGTAGGCACGTATAAGCCGGTGGTCCCGGCCGCCAAATGGCGGTCAACGAACCATGTCGGAGGCCTTTAAGGCGGTTTAGAAATTCTGACACTGGGGTGTGTGGGGTCGTGAGACCTTACTGCCTACACGATAAGAAGAAGAAGAAGAAAGGAGAGACATTTTATGTACTCATAGTCCAGTGGTTTCGATGAAAACCATTGGACACTCTAGCATCGAAATTAAATTCTGAAAATCAAAGATTTCAATCGTTACATGTGCTCATGCTTATGGGCGTACTTACATTAAACGGTCGACAATTTTGTTTCAGTATAATTTAGTATTGGGGGACAGTATTCAAACAGTAGTGTAACCATTTCTTGAACATTTTAAAGCGATACTAATGATTTAAATCACTGAAGAAAATGTTAAATTATTTTAGTATCTAACCAAAGCCAAAGTTATTTCTATCCATGATTATAATAAAGACGGTAAACACGGTGTATTCACAGAGATGTTCATTTGTCATGAGAAAGACAGATCAAGCTAAGGTAAAGTCGTTCCGTGGGCGATCTTTCTAAGACTGCTTAGCATAATATTTGCCTAAGCTGTAATAATGCTACAGTGAATAACGGGTGGTTTTCCATACGATGAGTCACAGTGAAGGTTGAACTTGAAGTAAAAGTAATGAGGCGGCCGAATGACGTCATGGAGGAAGAAAAATAAAGGGTGTAATGAACGAAGTGATTTACTGCCCGTAAAACTTTGGACGTCAGTGTGAACGAGGGAAGTCTACGCCCTATCGCAAAGAGAAAATATTGACCAT
This sequence comes from Diarsia brunnea, assembly GCA_949774965.1. Classification (NCBI taxonomy): domain Eukaryota; kingdom Metazoa; phylum Arthropoda; class Insecta; order Lepidoptera; family Noctuidae; genus Diarsia; species Diarsia brunnea. The sequence continues at coordinate 19,784,052 of OX459001.1, forward strand.
CAAACATTTGACTGTAAAAACGAAAACAGTCGTCATACGGACTTCGCCGACGACGCCCGTCGCGAAACCCTGCATCAAAAATTTCTAACTATCTGAGTCAGTAGAGTTTATCCAAACGTCCCAAAATAATAATATCACTCAGATCTAGCCTGTCCCCTTGCTGTCCCCACAGGGTTTATTTACCCTAGCTGGAGGCCTTAATTTTACGGCATCTACACGAAAGTCCGGTTAAGCAGTAGGCGTCCCCTCTAGAATGGACTGAGAGATGCCATTAACAAAAAAAAAATAGTAGTGTGAAGCTGAAACTCTGACATGCAGCCTTACCAAAGGATATCGTATTTACTAGGTCGCAGTTACTAGGTGGTGAAGGTCAGATAGACAGTCACTTCAAGTAAAATGATTGTACTCAGCTGCATCCGGTTAGACTGGAAGCTGACCCAACATAGATTGCAAAACACGCCAGGCAGATGTTGATGAAACATGCGACTCTTTTTTCCCGCTCTTGGGCAGAGCAAAAGGGAGTGTCAGACTTCTACTGACTAAAAACCACCCATCCTTCTGAGCCCTTCATGTCGAGGCCGCGGTATCTCTTGCGAACAACCCCCAGCCCAAACATGCGACTCTCAAGTACGAAAAACTTGCTAGGCTTCTTTGACGTTAATGTAAGCGATCGCAGTTAATAGCAGTTTCTTTCATTTGTCACTTTTTCATAGTGCACACATTTATATAATACGACGGCACGGTTGGCGCTGTGGCTAAGCGATTAAACTGCTGCGCTGCGTGTCGCGGGTTCGATCCCCGCACGGAACAATTATTTGTATGACCTACAGATAGTTGTTCCAGGTCTGGGTGTTTGTGTATGTGAGTTTAAATGTTTGTAAACGCACCGACAATACAGGAAAAATTCCTAGTGTGGGGCAACGTTTTTATTAAAAAAAATACATAATACTTATAATATTTTATGTCAATCTCTTCCTAGAAACATCACATCACGTAAGTAATGACTTCAATTAATAGCACCCAATTTAACTCATTCATAAAGAACTGTGAGTAATATTTTTCCCTCAGAAAAATAGATATTTCTCGAGGAATTCAATACAAAACATTCTTGGTACTCCTAATAAGGCACCAATTCCATTAACAAAACTTACTACACGTATTGCCTAACCACCCAGCTTACAAGATTGAATCTAATCCCATCAATAATATAATCTATATTCAATATCTACCACGGTGACATTATTCCGGGAAATATGGCCCTTAATACTTTACCATTTAAGGGCGACTTCGCAGTACAATAATAAACACCACATTTTCATTTGCTGCAATACGGCCTGATATTTGATAGGACTAGTAGTGGAACTTTGTGACTTCGCCTACGCGGCTAGCGGGAGTTTGTGCATAGATTCAATGGATATTTGGAGAAAGAACAGTGTTTGAAATGAAAGTTTGACTTTTTGTCATTGGTTTATGCAGTATATTTTAGCCACCCAAGACGGGTTTGAATAGTCAGTATCTCGAAAGTCTGACAACCAGTTATAGCAAAGGGCTAAGAAGGAACATGGGTAGTTTTTAGTCAGTAGAAGTCAGACACTCCCATACCGCCCGGAGCGGGAGGAGTCATTTAATTATTTCCCACCGTCCAAAAAAAAGGGATATCGAATACGACAACCCTAGGCGACTGCCTAACTGACCAAACCCAGTGCCTGGGTTATTACCCAGTACTGGCACTGGGTAATAACCCAGGCACTGGGTAATAACCCAGGCACTGGGTTTGATCACCAGTATTTTATATATGGAGTGACTGCCTAACTGACCAAACCCAGTGCCTGGGTTATTACCCAGTACTGGCACTGGGTAATTACCCAGGCACTGGGTTTGGTCAGTTAGGCAGTCACTCCATATATAAAATACTGGTGATCGTAATCTATCATCCTACTAGCCTTTTCCTAACTACGTTCGGGTCAGCTTCCAGTCAGCGTCTAAATACTAGGTCTTACAGGTTATTAATTATAGTTAGAACAGTCAAAATATTGCACTACTTTTCTTATTCATAATATTTAGCCTGTAATTCCCGAAGGATTAAGCAGAGGAGTACTTTTTTTTTTGGCGATTGGAATATCATCAAATAACCCCTCCCACTCTTGGCGAAAGCACTCCCTTTCGCCAAGAGCGGGAGGGGTTATTTGATTATTTCAGACTTCTACTGACTAAAACCCACCCATGTTCCTTCTTAGCCCTTCATGTCGTGGCCGCGGTATCTCTTGGGAACAACCCGCAGCCCCGACGGGAAACGCCATGGTCTTATTTCGTATTTAACAGTGCAATGAAACGAACGACAGAGCTTCCCAGATTGCTACGTACTGATCGGCTAAAATCGATCGATCGATTTGAAAAGAAAAAGCAGTGCTGGGCTTTGCTAAACTTAATAAAATAAATAAAATAAAAATAAAAAAAAAACTTGAGAGGTGTCAAGGAACACCCGGATGGAACGAAGTTATTGTTATTATTTTTTATTATGTAAAAAAAAAAAAAAAAGAAATGTAGAAATGAAAATATCTGGCTTGCTTTCTATAAGAGAGAGAGAGACAGACAGAGAAACATGCGACGCCGCACAGCTTACAATAGCTTACTATAGCAAAAAGTGTCGTGACAACTTTTCGTAAGATTTTTTTCCGTCTAGCCCCCTTTCACAACGCGCGATAAGGAACTTCGTTCCAAAAAGCCTTTTATTTCCAGTTTTATACAAATTAATTAACTTAAATAATGTTATAACTACCTTTATACTTAGTTTACAAAAGAAAATAATTAGAAAAGTTAAAAAAAAATCTATGTAACCTAAATTATCTTAATATTATATAGACCTAATTATAACTACTATTACAAACATATTTTTTAAATAGATAGGCATTATTCTAAACTTACCTTACCACAAATACCACATAAGTACACACTTGTTTTCAACATTGCAACTTTAATAATAGACGCAGCTTCATACAATCCTCCTTAGTGTCCAGTCACTCTATAAAGATGTCCAGTGTTGCTCTTACTGTAAGCAATTTTATTTTCTTGTGTGCAACTTCTATTGGACCGGTTTTCTATCGAATACACGTTTTGTATGTTGTTATTATTATATTGACACAGATATTGTATGATCATAGATAATTTAAAGTTGTATACTAATAATATATTATTTGCAGTTGTAATTTGTGTGTTGAACGAAAATCTGTTGCATGGTAATGTTTGCAACCCAAGAAATAATAGTTGTATAAAATATTGATCCATTTATTACTGGCAGTTGTCATTCCAATTTCCATTCTTCTTTTTAAACAGATGTAAGAAACATTAATTAGATGAGTTTTAGGCCCAGAAGATGACCGTGTCTGATTTTTGACCTTGTCTGGTACTCGGAAGTAAATTGGTTCTACAAATTAGAATATAATTACGATTTCGTTATAATTTTGAGATACTTTTCAATAGGATGTGCTCTGATCTAATTACTACCCACCAACGCGTTTAAAAGATGTGATATTTATAATAAAAATATGTCATTTAAGATGATAAATTATGACTGCAAAGAAGCAATAATTTAGCATAATGTCAGCTAGCGAATGAGTTATTGGTTCGGTCAAGCGAATGTGACGCTCGCGTGTGTATATTTTCAAATAAAAATAGTCAATATTAATCTTACTGTGATGAATTAGAAGCAACTACAGTTAAAGAGATACGTTATAATATGCACGTTTACATCGCTAATTTAAAAACCATGATACTTTAAATTCTTGAAATTCGTCGATTTGCAAATTAAATACTTTAGTACCTAATCCGCAATAAATATTTGGAAAAAAATATTTATCTTAGTATTACTATCATGGTATGTACATATTAATATGGCACCTCGATAATATTATTACCTTGTACGAGTACAACACCCACAAGAAAAGATAAACAGCGTGTATTATAATTTTGTCCATTTGTAGCGCCGCCGTCGTTGCTTAGGAAGGTTACCATTTTGTTCCTTATTTTGCTACCTATCAAGATTAGCATTAGACAGAGCAGGACCACCTAGTATTTTAAAGACAACATCATCATATCACACCTGCAACCCTCGAAGGGTCAGGCAGACGTGTACCTTTTAACACACAAACAGTTCATTCATATTTTTATGGACCTCACAGAAATATTACTTGTTAAAGTTTGTTATAGATATTCTCAAGTTTCAAGTACAAAAAGTAACCCTTTCTACAGCATTCTAGGTCTAAAGTTATTTTGTTGAAACCAGTAAATCTTTGGGTACAAAGTAACCGAGGTTTATTTTGGAACGTGTTAAAATTCAAAACAATAGTCTCAGTGTTTCCGTATTGACAGCTGCGTAGGGTTGTCTGTGTAAGCTTCTAGATAGTTTTTATTCATAAAGTTGAAGATTTGTTTAAAATTTTGAATAGTCTGCCTACTCTCCCGCTAGCGAATTCTAGGTTTAGATATAACGTATTTTAATTTTTAATCCAGCTGTCACAAAGCGAAAATAATTAAAAAATCGCATTCAAGCTTTATGTTATTCATCTTTTTTTGGGTCGATGGCACACTTATCAAATAATTTGGACCCTGCATGTAATAAAATTAAGTAATTGTACACAAGGAAAAAATAAAACATACATTATAATTTAACACACAGAATAAAGTTGTACAACACATTAAAATTCGAGCTTCTGTCCCCTAGGCCAAATACCTGTGTTTTAGGGGTTAATGCTCCGGGAAATGATTGGGACACTACAAACACTATTAGTGGCCAACTGTCGTGCTTTATGTCCTCGAGTGCGGGTCTAGAGGCGTAAGAACACTAAGTGACTACACTCTATGTCATTAATACGAAAATATAAAAAGAACAACATACAAAATTGCTCCATCAAAATCTACCAACCCTGTAACAAGCACACAGCACCACAAATTATTGGTGCCAACATGTTGTAGAAACAGAGCAGTAATGAGACAACCGGCGACATGTTCACAGCTCCCGCAAACAGAACATGTTAAACAATAGGTCGGGTGCTAACAGCGCGAACGAGGAAGCTGCGACAGGAAACTGATAAAATAATCAAACGTGTTTCTTAAACGGAGGAAGAAAATACATAAACATTATGATCATTCCACAAAAGGTGAGAAAGGTCAGGGGTAAACATATTTTGACAGTTACGTCACTAAGTTAATATCCAATGTAATAAAACGTCTCGCAAATTCTAATTCTTGGCTGTGCCTGAGAAATTAATGGTGGAAAGCCCATGCAACCACCCGACCAACGAGTCAGTTAATTCAATAAAATCAAAAATTTACAAATCAAAAGTATCTCCGGTAGGTTATATATTTTTTGGCTGATACGTTTATTTTGTCCAGTAACCGTGATACTCACAACTCATCCTAGGTTATAGAGAAATGCAGTTGCATAGATACCTACCTATGTAAGTTCAAAAAAATAAGACAAATATGAATAACACTGTAATAGTACCCTACTACAGTGCTATTCATATAAATGTCTCATTTTTTTGCCAAACCAAAAAAATCTAATTAGTCCGTCAGATAGATTTCCAAAAAATATTGGACACGTATTTTTTCTTTTTTCACGTAAACAAACAATGAAGACGATACAGTGCTTTGCAAAACTCGTGTGACGTCACCGGTAAAAATTGTCATAGTAATGTTTTAGAGTCATTAGTATGACATTTTTTACAGGTGAGTGACGTCACAACCCCCTACTCAAATCTTTGATGCGTTTTATCTTCGTCAATTTTTATTGATTGGATAAAACAAAAAATACGTATCCAATATTCTTCGATAATGTAACAGACGGACTAATTAGAATCATGTTTTTTTTAGTCAGTAAATATTCTTATTCTTACCGGATGGTAAGACCGAATCAGACAAAACTGAGATTTGGGTAGATACGTGATGAACGTAAAACATTTAAAAAGTACGGCAAATCCAAACGTGAAGTACAATAATTCCCAATGTCTCGTATTCAGACTGCATTCTTCCGAACCACGTCTAGACCACACTAATATTACTTACTACATTCAAAGACTTGACTCCATGAACACACACAAAGAAACAGAACACAAGAATCGTAGAACACTACAATCAACTCCTCAAATAGTAGAAGCTATCGATTTGACTCGCCATTCTAGCCTTCTACTGAATATTACATGAATCCGCGCTGTCATTTTCAAGACAGGCTTAGTATACCGTAAAGACTTTTATGTGTTTATGTGGGAACGAATCATAAGGGATATTGTTTATTGTTGTCGTTTTGTGGATACTGTAGTATAATGTAATTGGTAGAATATTATAGTCTGTTCTTCTTTTCACAGCTATATTGGGGTCGGTTTCCAGTCTAACTGGATGCAACTGTACTGTACGTACGACCACTAGACTAACGAGGCAATCTGCTATCATCATCATCAGCCTATAATGTTTCCACTGCTGGGACTCAGGCTTCTTCTCTAGGAGAGGCAGATGTCACATGTCTTCGATTTTTTTGGTTCTAAGACATGCCGGTTTCCTCACGATGTTTTTCGTCACCGTTTTGAGAGCAGCGGTGACGAAATAAATTACACAAAGTAATGCGCCTGTCTGGGTTTGAACACACAACCTACTGTTCGTAAGTCGGGGCCGACACCACTGGGCCACCTTCTCTGCTCTCTTCTCTCAATCTGCTATAGTAGATGTCAAATGGAGTTCGCTGTTCGGCGGCATGATATATTTACATGAAATGACAGCTTATTTGAACTCCACAACTTAATTAGTACGGGGTGATGATACCCCGTAGGAAGACTCTTTGTGAAACTTTCGGGCCACTGACTACCTATAAACAACTGTCAAAGATCTTTAAATATCGTAATCAAAATAATCATCAATAAATCAATCGTATAGAAATAGTACTGAAAAAATTTTTTTTGCTTTTATTATACAATCAGTTTTTTTAGACGTAAACATACCACACAAACCAAATAAAGTAAATATACAGGGCGGGGTAAATATACAGGCTGAGAATTTACTTTTAACTCTTTGGTATCTCATTTCAGTTTTATATCATTGAATCATTCACGAACACGTTTATTGAATCACACACCTTTCTAATATCAATAAAACTTGATAAACAATGAATTCATCATCTATTCTTGGCTCAGTTCAAGAACCCCATACTGGTTGCAAATTGCCCACAACCCACTCATTATGTGTATTCCCCCATATGTCACATTCACATGATTCTATATTCAAAATTATAGACGCCATCTTTTAATTTCCATTCCTAGATACACAATTGCCGCAATTCTTTGATATGTCATTATTTTCCTTTGCAACGACGACGCGGCACTTTGATTTACCGACGTTGTCTGTGAATAAGTTAAAATGAAATTATAGGGTTTCAGTTCAGTTACCGTACTGTTGGTTTTAGTATTATTATGTTCTATGTGGTTTTCCTGTGTTATGGGTGATTCCCAAGGGGTTGAACGGGGTACTGTGGCAAAAATGGTGTTAAGTTATGCTTAAGAATAATTATTAAGCGCTAATTAGCGATGATAATTTATTTTAATAAAACGAAAAATAAACTCGTGTGCCACGTCATTCATGTCAAAAGAATATTCACGAATAAAAGCAAAGGTTTTGCTACTACTGAAGCAAAAGTTTTACTTAGGTACCAACAAAAAAACAAACGAAAAATAAAAAAAGCTTACGACTTAAGTGGATGAAGTTACTCAGAACCCGAGAAATGTTTCACATTCAAAAATAGAACTCTTTAAATAAACTAAAACACTTACCTCCAAAACACAAGCACTTCATACTCATCATATAATAAGAGACACTGCTCACTTAACTGAACTAGACACATCTACAAAATAACAGACGCAAGTGTGTTAGAACATGTTGTTCCATTATACGCAACAATAATAGACGAGAGAGATGGAACCACTCATAATACAGTACTTGAATGTCCGCAAACAATTACAAACGTACACGTATTTGTGGTACATGTTTTTGTAGTTAATCTGGGTTGAAATTTGTGTGAATGTTATGACTTGTTTGCATTAGAACATTCAGACGTTGTTATTGTAATTATGCAACGTATGTTCTTCCTTGTCTTGTGTAGTTCGCTGTCTGGTTATGATGTAGTGTTTGAATTTTCCTTCAAAGGATTGTTTGGTGTGTTTGAAAGAAAGCTAATCATCATTGCGTAATCTTAAAAGACTTCCTTTTACGTCATTGCATTCGACATCAATATAGCTTTCTTTTTAGATTGTGCTGAAATTTTCTTTGGGAACCAGTAGTGTTGCTTACTATAAAGATCTAAATAAGCTAAAACTGAAACTTATTTCTGTGACGACATCTTCAATTAATGAAAATGATAATATTGAAGAGCTATTAAACAATATTATACTGCCGTCACTAATCGAAACTTTACCAAAGTATTTAATACCAAAGTATTAAATTACGAATCGATAGAATATAAAATCTAACTTTATAAACACCAGTCACCGATGACGTAAAACATACTCCAGAAAGCATACAAGTTACGAGAAGTAACGGCGATGCAAGAAAAATGTCTCGAGTGAGTACTGCGCATACTACCCGATAAAATTATGAATAGAATTGTCAAAATACCAGAAGAGTATAATTATGTAGAGCCAACCGAAAGCTGCTTACCATACTACTACGAACAACCCTACACAACATTGTACACCATCATCTTCATGATTCTGTTCTCCTAGTACTTTCTATTTAAATTCTAGAAAGAAAGAAAGAAAGAAAGAAATCATTTATTTGCTAAAATGTAGGTATACATGATAAGATCGCATATTTTTGAATTGTCCCGATACATTTTTACCTTCCGGCGTGCAAAATATTACATTTGAATTTAATTACACACAACATTTATTATATTATAATCATTACCACAGCACAAGTCATAATTTAGTTGGCAGAAACAGATCAGTCTCACAAAAATATGGAAAAAAAAAAAAAAAAAAAAAAAAAAAAATGAATCATAAATGTCTCGCGTATCATTCAGTAAATAATATTAATGTCATGATATATAATAATCCAAATCAATCAATAAATAATAATGTCATAATAATAATATGCAAGTAATGTCAATATTATAAGTATGTCAAATTATATATAAAATGTCGACCAATTAATCTAATAAAACACAATAATAAAAATTCACAAAAAGGCATAGCAATGACATCATTATATTAAACATCAACATTTTACTGCACAGTTTTATCATTTAAAAAATCTTTAATTGTGTAGTAACACTTGTTAAGCAACAGTTCTGTTAATTGTTTTTTAAATTTTGTTATGGGTAGATCTTTCAGATTCTCAGGTACTTTATTATATATAAGCGGTCCCATGGTAAGTATGTTATTTTTTAATAAGGCCGTTTTATGACCACCTGTGTGCAATTGGTTTTTATATTGGGACCTCATTGGTCCTGTGCGTTGTCTTTTGTCAACCATTGAGGTAAATAAGTGTTTGTTTAATTTTACAAAAACGGCAACTTCTAGTATGTACAAACTAGGTAATGTCAGAATTTTTAGGGCTTTAAATACAGGTTGGCAACTTTCAGTATACTTAAGACCTGTCATTGATCTAAGACATCGTTTTTGGGCCTTAAATAACCTCTCTCTCTCACTGCAGTTGCCCCAAAAAATTAGTCCGTATCTTAATACTGAAGCCACTAATCCATGATATGCCATCACTAACGCATCTATGTTTACTTTATTTGACAGGTTATAGAGAACATATGCAGATTTGCTTAATTTTTGGCACACATTTTCAGCATGAGATTTCCATGTTAATTTGTTGTCAATATGTACTCCCAGGAATTTTGTCACTGAAGTTGTGTCTACGTTTTGTCCATTATATTCAGTAATTACTTTTTTTGGCTGTAACCTCTGGTGAAAGTGCATGACTTTAGTTTTTTGTAAATTTATAACTAGATTATTTTTATTGAGCCAATCTATGATTGATTTAAGTGTGCTGTTTATTTCGTCTTCATATTTCGTCTCATTTATACATTCGACGATGGCAGTACTGTCATCAGCAAATAACGTCATTGGTTGACTAATTTGGCGGGGTAGGTCATTAATGTAGAGTAGAAACAGTAATGGACCGAGTACACTGCCCTGTGGAACTCCGAATATAGTTACTCGACAACTAGATACATATTTCAATTCACGCTTAGTTTTAGAACAGATCCTTGATATTTCTGTGAATTGTTTTCTATCTGTTAGATATGACTTAATTAGGTTCAATACGTTTCCTCTTATGCCGTAATCGCTAAGTTTATTTAAGAGAGTATCATGTTTTACATAGTCGAATGCCTTTGTCATGTCTGTAAATATTGCACAAATAGGGTTTCTCTTATCCATGCTGTTCATAGTTACTTTTAAGAGATCGAATATTGCCATATTGATATTTTTATTTTTACGAAAGCCCTTTTGTTCCTCGCATAAAATGTCATTTTTAGTTAAAAAATTGTAAATGGATTCATAAATTATTTTTTCAAATATCTTAGAGAATACTGAAATTAGAGCTACTGGTCTATAGTTACACATGTCTTCCTAGTCATTTTTTTTATGTAATGGCTTTATGATAACGGTTTTTAATTTATCAGGGAATACACCTGAGCTTATACACACATTCATAATGTGGCTCAAAGGTTTTGCGATGATATTAGACACAAATTTGACTACAATGGTGGAAATGCCGTCGAATCCAAAACTTTTTTTATTTTTCAAGTTTTGTATCACACGTGTGATGTCTTGAGGGACTACCGGTTGCATAAATAGAGACTTTTGGGTTTTGGAAATTGGTGCTGTATTTTCCGTACATTTATTGGATATGTCATGTATTTGGTCAACAAAAAAGTTATTAAACGATTCAGCAATCTGCCTAGGGTCTTTTACTAGTTGTTTACCTTCGTTAATTTGCAAAATTGGTTCTTTAACTAAATTATTATTATTATTTATTATTTGCCATGATGCTTTCGATTTGTTTATTGAGCTATTAATTAGATAATTATTTTGGGCTTTTTGAGTAAGCTTTACAATCTTTTTAAGTTTTCGTGCATAGTTTTTAAATTTATTTTTGTTCTCACTTGTAGGTGTTTTTCTGTATTTCCACAACATGTTCCTTTGCTTTTTACTACAAATTCTTATACCTCGTGACAGCCATTTAATTTTTTTATCTGATTGTACATTTTTTTAATTGAATTGGGAAGCATAAAAATATAGAATAGACAGAAAATAAAATGACAAAGCCCAACACAAGCCAACTTTACAAACAGCGATTACCGATGACGTCACGCACGCTCCGGTAAGTATGCGAGTAAATATTGAACAGTGTCTCGAGTACTGCGCAAACTTGCGCTAGACGCTATTATCTGATTTGTGTACTGCACGAATATCGGAATTTTGTTCAATGACGATTGCAAATAGTTTGCATGTGGCTTAGGGAGAAACGTGTGAGCTGTATCGTTTACGTTTAATAGAAAAATGGAAGAGAAATACAAAAAAGTAACACTTCTGTTTGCGTCTGACAGATACTAAAGTATAACATATTAAAGTAGTAGATGACCAAAGTAATGATGGATGGACTGTGTTAAGGATGATAAGGCAAGAAGTCAGCTCTTGAGAGTCACCCCCTGTCTCTTGAAATGACGAGTAAAAGAGAAGTATGGAAGAAGAAGACATGTTGCGCCGACTCCGAATGAATTGGGATTATGGAAAAAGAGAAATTAAATGAGATATTTAAATAAAACGGAAATAGAACGCTTAAAATTTAAAACGACGTTGAAGTATTTATCACAATAAATCACTAAAGACAAAATTGCTAAAGATGCAGAATCAACCCTTGACTTGTTAAAATTCTTGACTAGCAATAAACAGTTCACGAAATCGTTACTTCCGCCGAAACGTCCAACTTTTACACAAAATAATTGAATACCCGAATTAAATAAATTAATTCGCAACTCCCAAAACGTTCGTTCGTATCATTTTTGATCCATTTCAGACGCTGTACAACAATTTCAAAGAGAATCAACATTTTAAAAGTTTTTGAACTGAAAGTGAAAGTAATTTCTCGAATCGCTGATCCCAAAACATTGCTGGAAGCCAAACTCAAAAACAATAAACAGATTCCCGAAGCTTGCCTGCAAAAATTCCAAGATAATTTTCCTGCCGGTAAAGCATTAAGTCGAAGGCCTCCAGTTTTGGTAAGGGTTGCGATCAATTAAGCTGTATCGGAGGGCCAGTTACGTCTCGTTGTCAAATTTTTGAAATTAAACAAAAATATATAAATTTGATAAAGATTATAGCTTAATTAGAAGTTCTGTACTGTTCGGTATTGAAAATGCTCAATGTGTAAAATTACTCGTACTTGCCTTTACCAGCCTAGCTTACCTTACTTAACCTCTTCAATTTATTTTTACGAGTGTTATGAGTCGTAAGGTATGTTGAAGTACCTACTTACGCAAAAACGATATACATTTTTAATTTTTAGGCTTGTATTAATAACAGTTAAAGCTGCTTTTTATCAATTTGTAACGGTACAGTAACATCAAATAGATCTGTCACAGAATATCCTAATTCGATACAAAATTCGTTACGCCCCAATCTTCATCAACCTTAAATATTTCTTATAAATATTCCCGCTGTGTTCCTATACAGATTTAATCTTCAAAAGGATTGTTTACAATAAACATTTTGATTCCAAGTTAACTGAAGGATCGGGGACCAAACGGTCGGATCATTTACAATTCTAATTAATCTTTAGGCACCAAGATGAACGTCTTACCGTTTTGTTATAACTAAATTGGATGGACAGAATTGTCCAAGCTTTGCATTCTGATGTACACGAACGAATTTCGTTGGTGGAATACTAATTTCGGTTTAGTATAGGAGTCTGTTTTTATTATCATTTCCGAAGTCAGAATTTTCCGGGAAATTAACATTGTTTTTGGTGTAGGTAATTGGGAAAGTTAGATTGATTTGGTCTGATTTTTGAAGGAAAAATAAGAGATTTTTTAAGTTATTTTATGCCTAAACTATAGAAATATCGTATCCTCGTAACATCGTATTATCACTATACTTAATATTTGTAAATATTAAGTATAATGATAATCCAACGTAACTGGAGAGATCAACTGCAGGATTAGGAAGAGAGAGTGGATCTGTTGGTGCATTCAGTTGTGGACTATAATATTATCCGACGCTGCTTGTAGTCAACACTGAGATTGGCTTCAATATCGAAATTCGGTCAGGAGGACTATTGTATGTCACAAAGGCACAAAAGTGCAACTGCTGAGCATTCGATCCCCAGGTCGGGCATTAATTATTGGGTTATTTCCATCAGGAATTTTTCGGGGTCACTACCCAGGTTTGCTTCCTATTACATGGGACTTAAACATAACTGGCGAAATACTGATGTACTAATGGGTACATACAGGGTGTAAATCAACCCATCACACAGTCGTCAACCAAGCATTCTGTACATCAAACTAAGTACCCCAACGCAAAAATTTTTGCTGGGAAACGACTTTTTTTTTGAGGTTAAAAATCACATTTTACGGTAAAACTCAATGTAACATTATTAAAACATTGTGCTAGTGGAGTGGTGGCTGTGAATAGTAAACGGGCCATAGAGGTAATTTAAGTAAAGTTATAACTTGAAAAACTAGTATTTACAAAAACAGCTGTGAAAAATTTGGAACTTTGACCCCCCATATCTCCGTAAGTAGGAGGTTCCCAGGTATGGTCTAGAACAAAAAAATGATCGCAGTGGTGGGGAGAACAAGTGCCCTTCGTTTGCGTTAAGGGTACTTTTACACCCTATATAATATTATAATTATGTTTAAACTTTCGGGGAATACAGAAATGATAGTATGTTACTTGTACAACCTAATCTACCTACTTTTTAAGCGCTCCAACAGAGACCCATTTGTTAACAGCCTAATTACACAAGAACCAAAGGCACTACATCAAAAACCCCTCAGTGCATCCAAGTCTTGGTACAGTGTAACACGCCTCAATAATAATTGTATTATTGGCAGCCATTGTCCCAGCGGTTGCATAGTAAAGCGATCGTGACTGTCATACCTACACAATTGGTTTACGAACAACCGGATTAAAGGAGCTGAGTGCTGAACTTTCAGAGGACTTGAACCTTGATTTTGTATTTGGGGGTCAGGAATTTGATAGTGTAGTTGAAAGATTGATGAAAATGGCGTAAAAAAAAATACTTCGAAATTCGGCGTAAATTTATTATGTGTCCTACTACAGAGGAAGACCTCGTTCCTGTTCTCTTTTTTTGACTGTTTGGACCCAATTATTTGAAAATATGAGGGAGAAGAGGATTTTTTTTGACTTTCATGGTGGGGTGACCCATATGACCAATAAAAGAAAACACGGCATCCAGTCATTAGCTGACTATATGTCGCAGGTATTAAGTCAAACGCTCTGATCTTTTATCAGTATCTTATGTTTATTTATGCACAATATTTTCCATCACTCCGTCCCAAGGCCGTGAAAGCAATATAGTACGATGATACGGTTCACAGGATGCATCGAGATAAAAAGTACAGATACGTACACAAAATACCTTGTATCCAAAAATGTGAATTTCTAACGACGTTCACGTAAAACTCGGACCTTGATAAGTCACTTTCCGATATGAAACGTAGGAACACAGAATGTGAGTATTCCTGTTACGGTTTGACTGTCGTTTAAAATCATATTTTAGGAGCAAAATTTGTGTTTTTTCGAATTATGGAACAACATTACATAAGTACTTTTATGCATGTAATCCTAAAAGTTTCGACAATAATGTAGACACGACCACCCATCAAACTATACAAAACCAGTTTATGCGGATCCTTCGTTGTATGGGAAACCTATACAAAGTGAAGTCATGTTATACTGGAACTGTATATTCCGGCTCCAGCCTCGTTTTGAGAATACACTGATGAAAAGAAACTATCACAGATAGAACAATTCGGAAAAAAATAATCCTCGTCTAACCTTATAGATAGCAGAGATGAGCAGCCCATCAACAAGCCTGATAAGCTTACATGATTCATAGGCAGATGTGATCCGGCAAAAAGATTTTAATATCTCATACCAACCAGATTTCTCTGATAACTACACACATCAAAAGTGTCTAGGGATCAACATATATTTTTGCAATAACTTTTCTCCTGATTGATATTAATTAAAATTTTCTTTAAGGATTCATCAAATAAAGTGTTTTCGTTTGTCACAGTAACGATAAACCAAGTCACCTTTGCATTAATAAAGAAATTTGCCATTTTCCTAATAAAGGGATTTTTGACATTTGAACCACTAACATTAAAGTTCGAAAAAAAGAATGAAATAACAGTTTTCTTTAAAATTTTATTGGGTAACTTAAACAATTAATAATCCGTGTTTCTACCGCGAACACTAACAACACAAGAACATCGGTTTGGCATACTCAAAATGAGTTCATCCAAATCACGCTGTGGAATGGCCGCCCATGTTCGTTGCAACAACAAAAAAAGGTCTTCTTGCGACTGGATACCCTCCATATTCGGCAGAGCTCTTTTCTGTAGCATATCCCATGCATGCTCAATCGGGTTCAAGTCTGGCGACTGAGCAGGCCAGGGCAGGACATTGATGTTAGCTGCGGCGAGAGTCTGTCTTACAACTCTTGCGGTGTGCGGTCGTGCATTATCATGCATTAACTGAAATAAGGGACCGATTTGCACTTGTAGAGGAACGATGACGTCTGATACAATCGTCTCAGCATAAATTTGAGCGTTGAGGTTGCCTCTGATCCAAATCAACTCAGTTCTTCCGCCGATCCAAATACCCGCCCATACCATGATGGTTCCACCACTATAAGGATGGACTTCCTGGCAGGATTTTAATCGCTGTTGGCGTCCAGGGGTTCTCCAGTGTCGTATACGTCTTGTATCCGGTCTCATACCAAAACGAGACTCATCAGAAAAGCACACGAAACGCCATTGTTCTTCTGCCCAATTTCTGTGTTCAAGAGCCCATTGATATCGAATCCTACGATTGTGCATTGCTATAGGTGGTACCCGTAGCGGTCTTCGGGAATGAAGGTTCACTTCATGCAAGCGGTTTCTGACTGTTTGGTCGCTAATTAAGTTCCCTGAAGAGTGATGAAGCCTCACGGCTAACATCATGGCGGTTATTGTTGGAGCTCTTCGAGTTAAGATTGAATGTATCGGTCTTGTCTCCGTGTGGTGCAGCGATACCGTCCTCCATGGCGCTCAGCCACGGTACCAGTGCTTCGGTAACGTGTCTAAAGTCGACTGATAACACTCTGACTTGTATTCAGAGCTAAAGCCACAGTACGTTGCCGGGAACCAGCTTCTATCATTCCCACGGCTCTGAGCATTTCTTCCCTGCTTAAATGACGTCGCCGCTCTATAATAACGTTGGTTTTAATCAGTAGTAGGGAAACAGTAGCACTAATAATGTCTTCAATGCGTTGTATGTTTTTATAGGGAAAATATTGACAGCTGATTTTCATCTTTTACTCGAATTTGATTCACAGTTCCTGATTCAAATTATGAAATGCACCAAAAAGGATCCATATAAATTTATAAAATCATAAATTTATTACAAAGCCACATCTCAATCTCAAGAAATCCGCATAAAAATGCTTGATCCCTAGACACTTTTGATGTGTGTATTTCTACCATAGTTTACAATGGATTTCAAAGATTCTTCAATAGTAAATCAACTACAACCTCCAGGACGTGAATAAAGCAAACGACAGAGCTGTCTTAGTTGCCCGTCGGGGCTGCGGGTTGTAAGCAAGAGATACCGCGGCCTCAACATGAAGGGCTAAGAAGGAATATGGGTGGTTTTTAGTCAGTAGAAGTCTGACACTCCTTTTCGCCCAATAGCGGGAGTTATTTGATGATTTTCCACCCGCCCAAAAAAAATTGCTGTCTTAGTTGCTACGTACTGGTCGAATAAAATCTGAGTCATCGATTAGAGACGAAGAATAGCAAATCCAATATCGTTACCGCGAATACCGACCTATCGTTCCCAGCCCACCTTCCATACATACTTCATAGCGAGTTTATGCCTCCAAGCGCGCGCCTAGAGGGCCAAATTGAATGGCCCTGCGTTTTTAGGTAATTGGAATCCGAGCCTGAATACTCAGCCAGATTAATATTGGCTGTGTCGATGGTACGTGCGCCAATGTATGGCTAAATGATTACTTGGCCAATGGGTTAATAATAAATAGTCCACGTTTGTTGGGGCAAGATTTTCTCGCCTACAGACTTTGCTTAGGAATATTTAGGTAATTATACTTAAGCTACGTCTTTCTTTCAACACACCTAATCTTGTATAACATCACGCCTGCAATCCTCGAAGGGTAAGGCAGAGGTACCACCTAATAATATACCAACATTTCGCCAGTTATGTTTAAGTCCCATGTAATAGGGGCGCGCCTGTTGTCAGCAACCGGGCACACATCCAGACTCCGTGGCTGCTTTTGAGAAAAACCCAATTATACTTTGCCCGACCTGAGAATCGAAACGAGGTCCTCATTCTCAGCAGTCGCGCTTACGACCACTCAACCAACGAGCCAGAAAGCTTTAGACAGTTTTGGATGACGATGCGAATATCTTTTTAGGCATAATAAAACTAAGAAGTATCAATAATTACTCTGTAGAAACTTAAGTTAATACTTATGAATAAAGGAGATGCAATCAGACCAGCCCAAGATTTAATTTCGTCGACCGAGTATAACGCACCTTCAGAATAGTATGGAATTAACTCAAAAATCTAAGAAATTAAAAAAGTGACGTTTTTATGGTATCTATGGCTTTATTCTACCCTAAAAACGTCGCATCTTTAATATTCACTTACTAGTGCGTACCTTTTAGTGACCCTCTATGACCGTTACTCAATATCTTAGATTCTTTAGTTAAGTCTATACTATATTGAATTAAATAAGAAATGGATGGCTTTCTATGATTTGAGTCGTAAAAGCGATTTCTGATAAGCATTTAGGCTATTACTTATTGTCTAACCTATACGACTTTCTAATTATTATCTTGTCCAATCATTAATACTCTAGACCACCTAGATACTACAGACAATATTTCAGTGTCAATTTTTGCAAGCAATTTCAATACCAATTAAAATATTATTAGACACAATCACTATATCTATCTAGGTAATCTCTTAATCTTTTCTAACCATATTTCAATTATTGCTAGCTTGCCTAGGCGTTATCGGTTCTCTGTTGTCAATCAAAGAAAGACAAGAAATATTGTTATGCTTGGACTATTAAGGTTATATAACAAGGTTTTTTAGTTAGTATAACCAGGTAGTGTAACGATTTATATTGTTTTTAAACAGCAATGATTATAATATTATTCCTTTATTCAGCTAAATACATTAAAATTACTTTTTAAATATTTTTTTTAAAAATCATTTAAAAATTGTAGCCCGTGGTACCGATTGCAGGGTTCAAGCAACCGGCGGCGGCGGTCAGAGCTCCAAAGAAAGGAACTTCCTAACAACACGAGCCGTGTCCAGGAGTACCGCTTTCAGCATCAAGGCCTTGATACAGCTGCTTAACGAGAGCCTCCTCAGGTCTGGGTTGAGGATCTTGGCAATTAAGCCATTGGCTGAAACGACTACCAGCACAATGATCGCTAAGTTTATTATTGTTATTAATTAATCGAAAATATTTAAAGCAAACTCTGGTTTATCTTTTATTAATCTCATCTATATTAACACCAAATTCAAATATAAACTATAAAATATTAAAAATAGAATTACAAGTATCTTTTCTAACTTTTGTTAAAACATTTTTGCAATAAGATCCAGTCAATACGAAATTCAAAACGAAAGAAAATTCGTTCAGACATTTCCCAATTCTATACAGAATTAACAAAAATATATGGAATACATAAGAATCCTTGCTTATTACTTCGATACTCCAAAAACTCCTTTGAAAAATTCTAAAACGGCGATAATTTCAATAAATTTTAATAACGCGGAACCCTTGCGAATGAAAAAAGGTAATATCACTGATAGCTTTCAAGAGGGAGTCAAAGGGACGCAGCTGCTTTGGTTCCGTACGTCGCAATTACCTTGCTTTGAATAAAACTGTTTTCTTAAGAGCTTTGTGGAACCCTGATAAACGTGTTGTGACGTGAAATGGGGTTTGAGAAGGCGTCATGAAAAAAAAAAAAGAGTTTTTATTTAACTTAATACGTTATGTAAAATGATAATTTTATTTTCAATGGGTTTATTGGACACGAGTTTTATAAATGCTCGTGGTTTGGTCCGCGTATAGTTTGGAAATTGTTATTTGGGATCGGATTACGGGATAAAAACAATCCTACTTAAGTAGTTATTCTAGGTAAGTTATAAAGTATCTGTGTGCCAAATGCTATTCTAATCACTCTACCGGCCCGTTAAATATCGAAAATACCTTAAAACCAATGATTACACTGTTTAACTAATTCCTTCTTTAATTAATCATTATCATTCTCTCCTTAGATTTTTTGGTATTTTTATTTACATTACCAGCTTCACAAAAAACCCCTCATTCATTTCCAACTCCCATTGCCTCTTAAATCATCATTCTCCTCCACTAAATCAATCACCCGTTAAATCTATTACTGCATTCCCGCACCCAACATTCTCTGAACCGTAGTAACTCATATTACGGCCCCATAGATTACTGTTCTACACTTGAGCCATCTATCTCCTCTCCAAAAGTAACGGTGAACCTCTTAATTACTCGCTAAATGGCGCCTCAAATAAATCTCAGTAATGTTCTTTTAAAAAATTAAGTTTGAGATGAATTGGGTCTGAGATAAAGTCTGTTAAAGAAAATGGAGTGAAAGTTTATTTATTTATTATTCAAAAAAACCAAAGCTCTTTGAAATTTAAAATTTATATAACACACACACATATAAATATTTTTATATTAATTTGAGCTATTTGATTTTTTAAGTTGAGTAGCATAACATCCCCGTCGGGGCTGCGGGTTGTTCGAAAGAGATACCGCGGCCTCGGCGTAAGGGCTAAGAAGGAACATGGGTGGTTTTTAGTCAGTAGAAGTCTGACAAACCCTTTCGCTCTGCCCAAGAGTGGGAGGGGTTATTTGATAACTTTTCACCCGCCAAAAAAAAAAAAGTAGCATAACATCTCGCCTGTAATCCCCGAACGGTTATGCAGACGGTTAGTAAATTAGCTCTCACATTTCGCCAGTTATGTTTGTCTCGTGTAATAGGGGGCGAGCCTATTGACATCAACCGGACTCTAATCCAGACTCCGTGGCTGATAGTAAGAAATTCTTTCATGCACTGCAGTCGCGCTTTTTCTTTTGGGTTCTAGCCCGCCACACTATTTTCAAACTCCTGTTAGCCAGAATCAACAGTGGCGACCACAAGAAAAGCGCCGAGATAATGAAGCCCGACGAAGTCCCAGAAAAACAATTTAACTGTCTTGGATCCCGCAACGAAATTAATCAGAAAGGAATAAAGGAGGAGTAGGCCACCACTACGACCACTAGACAAACGCCGGTTTAGGCCGGTCAATTTAGACATCCAAGGTTACACTAATTCCCACCCGGCTGTAAATTGGTAGAAAAATTGTCCTAATATTATGTACAAGTACACCACGTATATAAACTACGTGCTTAGATTACAACTCTTCCAACTTTTTGAATCGATATAATTATGTCAAAAATTGTGGCTTCTAGAAAGGAAATTGTATTAGACATTTTTATAAATTATTATCTGATCTATAATTTTGTCTTTGATTTTATGATAAAACTTACCGTTTTGCTGAAAATCGCGAAAAACCGTTTTTGTTTTTCCAGGTGTCGGATCGATGGGGACTTTTTACATTTAATTATTTAATGGTGTTTTGAACAATCCTATCAATTTTCAACCGGGTGGGATTTTTTGGTCTAATTTGACCGGACTAGTTCTTCTCCTAATAAAACACTAACCCGAACCGTGACCTTATATGAAATAAAATATTTTTATTTTGAACGAAGCAGTCCAAGTAAGTTATTTAAAGTTGAGTGTTATTCAATTATCTGGCCGTAAATGGTTGTATTTATTAAGATAGAATGTTAGATTATTTTTATGATTTTCTTTGAATTTATGGAGTGAGAACGTGACAGTTAAAGTAGGTATCACTGATTGCATATGCAAGATGTAATTGAAATAACTGAACATAGACACATCAATTAATTTACATTTTTTATTGTGATAAATGGATAGTTTAATTATTTTCGGAAATTCTATTGAAATATATTTTGTTAAATAACCTGTTAAAAAAGTAGTGTAATTTCTCTACACTCAAAACCAGTATCAATTTTCGAGTTACTTCAATTATTAAGTTAATAATTTTAATCATTTGAAACTTGATTCGTACTATTTTTATCACGTACTTTTCTTCAACTTGCGTGTTATTTTTCGATGGTCTAAGACGATTTATTTGTAACTATGGTAGTTATTAAATTTCCGAACGATTAAGAATTTATTTTAATAAAAGATATTTCTATCCATCGGTATAAAAAAATAATAGGAAGAAGGCCAGATGTCAATTGATAAGAATGCAATAAGGAAACGAGGGTAATGAGATGAACTTCAAATGACTTGTGTTAATTTTCTTCCCCAATTCGATTTTTTTTGTTGAATTTCGTGCCTATTTGGTTGAGGAAAATTATTCGTGGTTGAGTGTTTTTCCTGTGGGAAATATGAGGACGTAAACGCATGAGAATAAGAAAAAATTATTTGTCAAATAGTAAACATAACTGTTTATTTGTAAACTGTGTAGTTTACATGAACTGGCTAATCAGACATGCAAGGTTTGAGATATTGTGAGCGTCCATGTTAATTTTTCATTTCATATCCTTAATGATATTAAAGATTGTTAATGGGATCTCTTGGGGCCAGCTGTGGTGGCCCTGTGGTGGTGACCCCGACTTACGAACAGTTAGTCGTGGGTTCGAATCCAGGCAGGCGCATTATTTTGTGTAATTTAGTTCATCACCACAGTTCTCAAAACGGTGAAGGAAAACATCATGAGGAAACCGGTATGTCTTAGATCCAAAAAATCGAAGATATGTGACATCTTACAATGTCCGCACTGGGCCCGCGTGGTGGATTATAGCCCATCCCTCTCCTAGAAAGGAGGCCTGAGTCCCTGCAGTGGGAACATTATAGGCTGATGATGGGGTTTCTTTACTGTTCTTTTTTATAGAGATACGTTTTGGAACAGGCAATTAATGTCAAATTTCTGATGACTTGACAATTCAATTAAATTACCTAAATACTTTGAGTTTAATTTATTTTTCTGTTATGAAAGTCAGCTTCGTTGAAAGTTATTGTAATATTTTCAAAACTTATTTGACTACGCAAGTGTTTACAAAATTTCTGCCATTTTTTACTGCCAATATTTTTCCAGAGAAACTTTCCAACATTTTTGCATTTAGGTTAAAAAGACGCGCAGTATACTAAAATATTCCACCATGCGGCCATGCACTGTAGACTTTACCAAAAACGTACCAAAAAACACTTAAACTTGAGCGAGACCAAAATATATAAAATCCAATTAAACGGGCACAATATTTACTTTAGCCGACACAGGCATAACTATAAACGAGTGAGGGTGTGTCCTGATTTCGGCGTTCGGGTGGTAGACCGAACTGTTAACTATTTTGTTTGGTTCAGATTTTCATTTCTGCGAAAGCATGTACCTACGTAAAATACCTGGAAATTTGTATTATTTCTGTAGAAACTGAGTTTGGTTTAACACATATTTTTGTGTTCCGGTATACAAAATGATATTCTATTTTGTTTGGTCCAGATTTTCTGCGAAGTTAAAATGCCTGAGACTTGAATATTTTCATCGAAACTTAGTTCGGTTAAGCATAGTTAAGTGTAACTAATCAGTAAAATTGTCTGAAATTGTTTTTCCACTTGGATAATACTAGTTCCCAGACTTCCGGATCGAAAGTTGTCTCACAGGAACGTTTTGAATACTATAAAGGCTTGCCTCTGGAATTCTCTAGCGTTCTATTTTTACATTTTTTGACTAAGGATCAGCTGTTCCGAAGATGTCTAGTATTGTGACTAGAGAAGAAGTTTGAACGTACGGGACCATAGATATAAAAAAATATATTTCTATGTACGGGCGGGACATACAAACTGTTTCTTTTTATAACGAGTACAGATACTACTACCGTACGCAAAATACGGGCTTTGGACTTGGAGTTGTAGAGACCAGCCTGTTTTACAATATAATAGCTACTACTAGGACAGTATAGTATTTTACTTAAGCAGTCATAGGAAACTTGCAGAAAAACCTTACAACAAACATTCGCGCTCGTGCCGAACACTACACACATTAGCACACACCCTCCCCGTCATACCGTAGTCATTAGGCATTCAATTAAGTAAAACGCATCACTGTTTGCCAAACACTCGGCGTGCTCCGATATTTGTCGACGTTTCAATGCGATGGCTCAGATTAGGACACCGTTGTTTGTAACAAGGAAACGATTATATGGGAATAGGTGTTTTGTTGGCTAAATCGTGTTTGTTTACGGTGGGTAAATAATTATGGATGGGGAAGGAGGAGGTAGGAGTGGAAATGGGATGAAAAATGAAAAGAATTGAAAAATCTTTTCGCTGTATCTCTAAAAGTATATTTTCTTCAATATTCTCTGTCTGTATAATACCGAAAACTTCAGATGAAACTAGTAAAATATAATGTCAGATTTTCAGAATTTATACCGTCAAGCTTTCATTCAATTATTCATTCATTTCATATCCATATTAATGACCAGATCTGACACATATTTTTTTTGTGTGTAAAAATTTCTGTTTTTTTGGTTAAATATTTGTTTTTTTTCACGGGTGACCACTGAAAACCAGCGCTGTGCTGTGGGTCCCCATAGCACAGCACCATGCTGAGTGGTAACCTGTTTGTCGCAGTCACGACGTGCAACTTTCGTTTTATTATCCTTGTATTTTTTTTTAATATTTGTTATGTGTTGTATGTGTACCTATTGATTTTTTATTGTCTTATTGTATGCTCGTCATGTTTCTGCGACAAATAAATATTTGGTCTTTCTTTTCTTTCTTTCTTTCATTTACTTATTTCGATCATAGCGCTCTAGTATCAATACTGAGATATGTCAATGTGTACGTAAAGAGTCATCATTTGATTATGTGCGTATTTAATTGCCATTGCAGACATTATGATATTGTGTACTTTGTCCAACGAAGAGTATTTACATGGTACATTTCAAATCCTGTCCCCATACTATTTAGCATAGGGACTTACCAGGATCTCCTGGTAAGTCTCTCACAATCTTCTAGTCACGCATACGCAATAAGGCCCTGTACACTGTAAAGCCGAATCGAACCGGGGCTATTCCTGTATCTCCTACATTGAATCACATACATGTGTTAAATGCGGTACATTGCAACGGGTTGTAGGAGAGATTGCACACACGAGGGCATATTTAAGATAATGTAACTAAAGAGTCATTAATACATGACTTTTTTGAGTATCAATGCAAGGGAAGCCACTGTATGAATAAACTATTGTGAAAAAGGTTTAAATAATAAATAAAATAATATATTATTTTGACATAAGGAGTGTTTAGAGTTTTCTCTTTGATCGTGCATTATTAAACATGTGTTTGGAAATTGAATGAAATATAAACAGATTAGATTATTTAGCTCGAGGGCCTGGGTTCGAATCCCGAGTCGGATAAAGTTTCCATCAGGAATTTCTCAATCAAAAGTCTTGGAGTCAGAATTTGTGATGGTAATATGGTCGCCCTCTATTACATATGGGACTTAAATATAATTGGCGATATGTGGTTGTACTATTAATTAACAACTCTGAATAGCCCTTCGGGGGTTACAGGCGTGATGTTATGTTATTTATTAACATTATTTGTCTAATCTCAAGGGTTTATGATATCTTGTTTAAAAAAAAATCTTGACTGTCAAAAATATATATTACGGTTTATATCAAGCAATGCAGTGCACAGTCCCCTTTACATAAAGTGTCATTATTGTGAATCGATACACATAGCGCTTGCGAGTGTTGAATCAGACTGAACACGAGACGGGATGCATAAGAATATGTTTAATGGATAACGACACGTTTATATCTTCTATATCTTCTGTATATATAAAAATGAAACCCGTTTTCCGTTGTCACGACTTGGCATGAAAACGGCTTGACCGATTTGGCTGATTTTTTTTTTAAATGTTCGTTGAAGTTCAAGGATGGTTCTTACGGCGAGAAAAAATCGAATAATGGCCGGAAAAGCCCTAAAAACAGCCCTTTTCTTTTTCCCATACAAACGTTTTCTAACTAAAACGTAAAATCAATTTGAGCTTTAAAACCGTACCCATAAAGTTCAAGTGTTAGTGGAGAGGTTCCGGGAAGGCAAAACAATTGAGTGACGTTCAGTTGTTTAGTCAACGAATGACAACTTCAAACAGACCATACGACATTATCACAATAATCACAAATAATTACTGTTTCTTTCCCAATAGAAAAACGATTTTTCAAATGGTGTTTGCGTATAATATAAAAATTAATTGCTGTTAGTTAGTCGCGCTAAAACTAGAGAACGGCTAGACCGATTTGTCTAATTTTGGTTTTGAAACATTTGTGGCAGTCCAGGGAAGGTGAGAAATTAGTAGTATGTAGGTAGGTAGGTAATAGGTAGGTGGTAGGTAGTTGGTACGTAGGCAGGTAAAAGGGCATTACAGCTATATCTATACTAATATTATAAAGCTGAAGAGTTTGTTTGTTTGTTTGTTTGTTTGTTTGTTTGTTTGTTTGTTTGATTGTTTGTTTGAACGCGGTAAACTCAGGGACTACTGGTTGGAATTAAAAAAATCATTTAGTGCTGGATAGTCCATTTATCGAGGAAGGCTTTAGGCTACATAACATCACGCTACGATCAATAGGAGCGGAGCATAAATGAAAAATGTTGCAAAAACGGGAAAAGATATTCCTTTCGAGAGCTTCCGTTGCGTGCGCTGCGAAAACGGTTTAAGTTACGTAAATATCATGTATGACGGCATTGTACCTCTTTAAAAGTTCTAAAAAAAAGTCCGCGATAGCATATGTTTATCTTTTAAGATTGACTCACTGTAAGCATTTTTTATATTAAAATGTTAGGTTTAAAAGAATGATATTTTGCGAAGCTTATTTAACCCATATGGTATTAATCTATATCTAAATAAATGTGTTTGTTAGCACGGAAATTTAATATAGAATATTTGTGCCCTTTACTCTATACAGTTTAAACAAATATCTTAGAAGATATCGCAATGTAAAAATATATACGGGCGACAAAATAATTAAGCGCGTGGCAGTCATTCGGTCCGGTGCGGTAGGTACGTGGGGATTCTGGCCTCTGGGGGCTCCGGAGAAATTCAAATTCAAAATATTTACTGCACCATAATGTTTACAAGTACAAGGTGTTACTGTATAATAAACAGTAAGAGATACCTATAGTAATTGTTACTTTAATAATATAATCGAAGCCAATCTAAACTAATAGGTATTATAAAGAGGAAAAGTAAGATTTTTTGTTTGTTACGAGTACGATTTAACTCAATTTAATATGTTAGATAGTCGATTTATCGAGAAAGGTTATAAGCTATATTATGTGACGCAGACGAAGTTGTGTGGGTCAGCTAGTATTATATAAAAATGAATAGCCGTTCGTTAGTCTCGCTAAAACTCGAGAACGGCTGGACCGATTTGGCTAATTATAGTGTTGAATTATTCGTGGAAGTCCAGGGAAGGTTTAAAAGGTGAGAAAGTGGTAGGTAGGTAGGTAGGTAGGGTAGTAGGTAGAGTAGTAGGTAGAGTAGTAGGTAGGGTAGTAAGTAGGATAGTAGAGTTGGTAGGGTAGTCGGTAGAGTAGTAGGTAGGGTAGTAAGTAGGTAGGGTAGTAGGTAGGTCGGGTAGTAGGTAGTAGGTAGGTAGGGTAGTAGGTAGGTAGGGTAGTAGGTAGGTAGGGTAGTAGGTAGGTAGGTAGGGTAGTAGGTAGGTAGGGTAGGAGGTAGTAGGTAGGTAGGTAGTTGGTACACAGGCAGGTAGTAGGTAGGAAAAAGGGCATTGCAACGCATGCCAGGAACAGCTAGTATTTCATAAAGATTGGAATTTCAATGCTGAAATCACACTATATCATCACACTAATATTATAAAGGCGAAAGTTTGTGTGTGAGTGTGTATGTTTGTAACTCTTTCACGCAAAACTCACTTAACGGATTTGGATAAAATTTGGTACACAGACAGTTTATAACCAGGATTAACACATAGGATAGTTTTTATCCCGATTTTATCTTCCCGTGGGATAATTTTCGAGTTGTAGCGGGCGAAGCCGCTGGCAACAAAATATTCTCAATATTTCATTTGTATTTTCCGTTTTCTTTAAGTTTTGGCAGATGCTATTCATGACTGCTGATTATTTGAATTTTTCTTGATCAATATTGACTGGCCTTTCTTAGAGTATAATGTTCCCACTGCTGGGACATAGGCCTACCTTCTCTCGGTGAGAGCAGTGTGGGTTGGAAGGATGTCACAAAGTCATTCATGGTATGTGGTTAATAACTAATTTATTGAGGCACGTTGATGTACAATATTTTTTTAGTTCTTTAAAAATCATAATCATCAGATATGGTTTCAAGCTTTCACGGTAGTTATATAAACTTATACTTATACGGATATCATCCGTTTTTTTGCTGGGAAGTTTGTTCCGCCACTTCTCATTTCCAGCAAAAACACGTACACGTACACAGACACGGAAGTGTCGAAGGGTGGGCGTTTTGGGGGACTGTCACTTGTAAATGAGTTAAGTAAATTTTGACGTTCGAAAAGTGCAAAAGTAGTTTGAATAAATGAATTTAGATTTTTTATTATGAGCTTCCGATCACGGGATAAGTCCACCCCGCGATCGTGGCACTTGTAACAGCGTCAAAATATCGAAAGCTCAGAATAATGGATAATCACGGAAGATAATTATCACGTAAGTTACAGTATAAGTTCATAATCATCTGCCTAGCCTTTTCCCAATTATACTGGGGTCGGCTTCCAGTCTAATCAGTTTTAAAACCACCCTTCTTTAAGAACCAGAGACCTTTTTTTTTGGCGTTTGGAAAATCATCAAATAACTCCTCCCGCTCTTGGGCAGAGCGAAAGGGAGTGTCAGACTTCTACTGACTAAAAACCACCCATGTTACTTCTCCCTTCATGTCGAGGCCGCGATATGTCTTGCAAACAACCCGCAGCCCCGACGGGCAGAACGAGAGACCTTAACCCAACAATTCCTCATTCATCCACCAACTTACAAGTAACCCACATTATGCCAAGTCTATTTTCGTCTAAAAGACCACCCAACGCCACATAACCCAGTAAAACGTTAATCAGACAACGAAATATGGCGACTGCACTCCAAATTGTTCATTCTTGCTCTTTAAACTCTCATTAATGGCATGACAGATGCTGCCCTGATTACATCTGTATGCGGCAGATCGGTTTGAGATAACTGTGTCGGGACTCGGTAGTATCCGTCTGTGTTCGGTTGGTATTTGGAGTATTTTACTGTGAAGCTGTTCGTGACTTCTTGGTAGTTATGTAATGGGTAGTATTGCTTATGTATTCAGATGAAATTGGATGGACTGTAAGTCATTGGATCTGGCCGTTGTTGCAAATGATAAATAGTGAATACATTTCTCAAGTTGGAAATAAAAAATACTAACTTTTTATATCCAACACACGAACGTACATTAGGTGTTACATTCAATAATCAATTTGTAATGAATATTACAAATTGATTATTGAATGTTATCAAAGTAGTGACCAACAAACATGCGCTGCTATGGACCAGCATCGTCTGAACTCCAGCCATAATCATTATTTATAAATAATTATCCATACCACACTTTATACTATACACACTGAAAAACACTGTAACAGCATCACCCCGAATTGCAGTTGAAATGCATTGCGTGTACGTAAAATACAAAAAAAAAAAATAAGAGCCGTCATACAGCTCACATTAAATCAATGTTAATGAACTGAAACCGTTCTTACTCATCACCAATGTCACATCACCAACTTGCAACATTACTCACCCCCCTTTTTTCTTTTCTTTTTTGTGGCGCGAAATCATGAAATAACCCCTCCCGCTCTTGAGCAGAGCGAAAGGGAGTGTCAGACTTCTACCGACTAAAAGCCACCCATGTTCCTTCTTAGCCCTTTATGTCGAGGCCGCGGTATATCATGCGAACAACCCGCAGCTCCGGCGGGATTACTCACCACCTCAATGTATCACCAAAACTCTTTAACATTTCTACTTCAATTTCCTTACAAAAATAAACTGCTGACAGTTTTCAGTTGCCCCTCTGACATCAAAACAATGAACTTTATATCCAGTCCGTTTTACTTCAAAAACATCACCAACTTGTTGACAAAAAATACACCAAAAAAGAGGAAATCCTGCGCAGTGACATCTGCCTTGTCGACTTCATGTAAGTTGGAACATGTCCAGAATCGTGACAATTGTCGAGCGAAGTGTGACTATTGTCCTGGTTTTATTTTCAGGGGTATTCGTGTGCCGTTTACGGGAACTTATGTTGGTCGTAAGAATTTAGTACTTACTTAATTAGGGCGCTGAGTTAAGGATTTTTGTTGGGGGTAGGTGATATCATGTTTATTGGTGGAGGTGAAGACAATGTTAAAGGGTTTGAAATCTCAATGTTGAAGCTTAATGAAAACTGTTATTTTTACTGAGAACAGTAATCATTCGTTAGGACTGATCTGAAACTTAGAGTTTTAAATAGTTCATACTTTTGTAAAGGTACGCTGATGCACAAATTGTGTATTCGTTTGGAGTGTTAACCGCAGCGAGCCTCGTCCCTCGGAATACTGACGCGCACTTTTCCATCTTTGTAAAGTAACCCAATTGTAGTATGTTCCGCGTGTTAACTAAACAGATAATAGAACTTTGAACGTTTTAATTCTCTCTGTCCACACTCCTAAGAACATTACACGCATCCACAAAACTTTAAATCAGCCGACAATCGAACAGGTGAATCTCAGTGACGTTTGCAGGTATTGAAGCGTTTAGCTACTGCGCCAATCCGGCAATCGATATCTTACTAAATTATTCAAAAGGTGCTAAGATTAGAATTGAAATCTTGCATTCTCTTAACACCATCTAGAGACTGCTAGGGTTACTTAACTTTAAAAGTGTTTCAGGTAAAATAATAAAGTAAGAATTATAATATTGTAGTTCACCAAAATAAATGACTTTTTAAAAGGACACTGTCGAATTTTAACGATCATGAGTTGATATTTCCGTTTTTTTATCCGTATTTTTTTGCTATAGCATTCGTTCATCGCATGTTGATGAAAACTGGCAATTATTTTGAGAAATATTCTTTGTGAATGAAATGACACACAGTCAAAAAAATAATTTCCATTTCCATGAAAGTGGAAAAAGTCCACAGTTTTAACAATCTGACTGCCTCGTTGGTTTAGTGTTCGCAAGTGCGACTGCTGATCATGAGGTCTTGGGTTCAATTCCCAGGTTAAACAAAGCCCTGTCGGGGCTGCGTGTTGATCGAAAGAGATACCACGGCCTCGACACAAGGGCTAAGAAGGAACATGGGTGGTTTTTAGTCAGTAGAATTCTGACACTCCGTTCTGCCCAAGAGCGGGAGGAGTTATTGTATGACTTCCCACCACCCCAAAAAAAAAAGGTCAAGCCAAGTGATATTGGGGTGTTTCCCATTAGGAATTTCTCAGTAGAACCCACGGAGTCTGAATTTGTTCTCAGTTAATGGCAAAACATGGGACTTCACATGACGGGCAAAATGTGTATGTATACTATTAGGTGCACCTCTGCCTAACCCTTGGAGGGTTACAGGTGAGATATTATATTATGTAGTTTTAAACGCATATTTATTTCCAGCTTTCACCGTCACCTTAACCGAGATGTAACCAAGATAGCGCTTTAATTGACTATGCGCAGATAAGCCGTGTTATTGATGACTACCAATTTGCGGCTGTCGCAGCTTTAATTACGAGCCTTAGGTGGAGTTGTGTGTCTTTAATCTTGGTGCCTGGGAATGTGCACAGATGCCCAATCTTAGGGGTTATCTTGTGATTCTGTGGATTGGAATGTTTTTAGGTAGATCTCATGTGTTACCCAGTAGCCTTTTTCATTTCTTTAAAAACATTGCCCAACACGAGGAATTTTTCCTGTATCGTGGGTGCGTTTATTAACATTGAAATTCGCATATACAAACACAGCCAGACCCGAAACAACTATCTATAGGCCATACAAATATTTGTTCCGTGCGGGGATCAAACCCGCTACACGCAACGCAGCATCCAATTGCTCAGCCACTGCGTCAACCGTGTCGTCGTTTACGGGTCGTTGTGTTTAGTGTAAAATATTAGATATTATGTGGCTAACTCTATGATCTGACCAAATAAGACCACAACATCTTCCCGCCCTTGTCCTTTTACTTGGGGTTTGTCATTTTGCTCTGTTAACCGTCTCGCTTTCATTAACTCCTTTTTATTTTATATCAATCCTCACACAATCCATCCAATTCATGAATTTGTTATCTATGTCCATTGAACTATGTTTACTAAATAGTGGTCTTAGTTACTCTACCCGATAAATAACTACTACTCTTTAAGTCCCTATTAAAATATAACATCCTGTAATCACTTATAAAACTAGACTTACCTTAAAACCCTTTCAAGTTTATTTATCCACTCACTATCTCCGCCACTATGACAAATTTAAAGCCATCAAGAAAATTTTTCAACGTTCAGACAATGGCACTATTGTCGACAATTTAGGTTAGGCAAGTTCACTCAACTCCGCCCCATGCTCCCGCAGGATATACAATCCCTTCTATATCTACTAAGTTATCTATTTCGTGATCTACTCGTATCTACTGCATCACTTTTAACTTCATCCATTGCACCTTCAGTTTTATCATTCTCAAATCAGTTTATATTTAAAGCAGCGTTGTATGCGTCTACATCCGTTTCCACTTTATTTATGTTGGCTCCGTAGTGCATCGGTAACGTTATACCACGGAACCTCATGCGGTTTACACAGTAAACACAATATGAAGTGACTATTGACTATTCCTGTTCTCAAGCGTCGTTCGTCTTTTTAATTTTGCATTTTCTATATACAGGATAGGTTTCGGATTTCAAAAGCTTCTTTGAACTGTCTGCTTTTAACCTTTTATTATGAAATAATGAGAGCCCACGGGATCGTATTACGGCGCTTTATAATTTTTGATTGACGTTCTATCGATATTCGTATGCTTTTGGTTTTCCTTGTTATTGAAGTTTTTGGGGAGAGTCAGACCAATGATACGTTTCTTATTTAAATGTATTGTGGTTGTTAATGTTATTTTTATAATATTTATTTTGGTACTTACAAGAAATAAAACGAAAAAGGTGATGTTTCATTTACTATTATCTAAAACTACTAAATAAGTGCCTTTGAAACAGCTATTTTCATCTCAAATCTTATCTCCCGCCTATAAAACTACAATAATTCCTTTCCAAAATCATGTCTCACCAACACTAATGGTTCACATAACATAACACTTTCCCCATAAAAAGATTTTAGACACCGATTACATTGAAATTATCAATTTATAAACCATAAAATCGAAATCACTGGTTTTATCTATGTTTATCAGTTAGATAAGCAAATAGGCGAAGTGTCGATGCCGGCGATCGTAGCAGATAAGCTATCTGATGAGGAAGTAGCTATCAGATAACGATCGTGTGGTGTGTGGAAATTATTGATTTGTTGACGTTCTGATTTGATCGCGAGTGAATTGAAATGCCTGTCAGAGACTGTTTGGATTTCAGTCAAGCATTTGATTAGGTTGATATGTAAATTATTTGTGGGTTCTCCGTTCACGATCTTAATTGGATTTCTTTAAGGCTGTTTGTTTGAGATATTATATTGTCTTTCTAAATTTGTGTTTCTTCCTTTCAAAAACACCTTTTATTTAATTACAACCAACAACCAAATCACCACTGGCGCGTTTGCAATAATTAATTTTGTATCCGTATCAATATACATATAATTATGTATTTTGATTTTGCTTTAACATATTTTCGCCAAAAGTCGTCTTTGAATGATCAATTTACACACAGAACACCTGGTACCACCAAAATATGTAAACATAACTTTACCATGTTCCCCTACTTCCCTTAGATATGGGAAATCTATGGAAACATTCACAAAGATAACAAAAGGTAACCTTAACCCTTTCACCGCAACCAGAATTGGACTTTTCCAAAAATCAACCCTTACCAACGTTGGGTCGACATTGTGGATTTTATTTATTCATGTACGTAGTACGCGCGGGTATGTTAGACCGAATTGTGCATGTATTTTAAATGGATTAATTTGTGTCGCGCCCATGACCCGTATCACGGAAGGGTTAAGAGTGAAATTAGGGGCAAAATTGTTGACGTGGGTCATTTTGGACCCATTATATTTTTTTTAGTACATCTCCAACACTGAAAAAAGAATGATTTTGGGTACGATGATGGGATATTTTCGCAAATTGTTGTTGGTAAAAATATCGTCAGGGTTTCAGGTCAGATGTGGATCGTGCTCGCGAAATGTCAAATGTCAGAATTAATAATAGCTACAGTCAACCTATTTTTGGATTTGTTTTGGTCACATTTAGCAAAACATTTTATAAATACTTTTTATGCTTTTCATAGTGTTATCATACATTGGCGACATTTTACTTAAAATAACTGTATACAAAGACATTTTAATTTAAATAATTTATGAGTTCGGCTATTATTGTGCAAACTGTCGTTATGGCCAATGGTATAGCTTTCGAGGCTCTACTTACTCGGTTGGATCAAGGACTTGATTCAAAAGGCATGTACTGTACTCCTCGATAGAGATCGCATTGTAAGGAGATTCCAGACTCTGGAGCCCTAACTACCGGTATCTTGGCCCTGATCCCAAACAGCGAACCGCAATAGTGTTTCTAAACTATTTAAAATGTTAACAATGTGCTCAAAAGATAAACAAAGTATATAATTGCCCACAAAAAATTCAACCTAACTTGATATAAGTAATTAAATTTACAGCTAATAAAATAGAAATATGTAAAAAACTAACATCAAACACCGTAACAACCTGTTCCCAATCATCTCATAGCAATATTTCAAAAGAACACATCTCTAAATTCTTCTAAATCAGAAGAAGAAACGTTATAAAAGCCATAAATCATAATTATATCATAGTTTCACACGTGCACTCTATATATATTAATTAAGATCATCCCCGGGGCATATTTCTGTAGTAATTAGACACACCCTCGGATGTAGATGTGTTTGCATGTGTCTCCAATTACTCTTCATACTTAACGGCCGTGAGAAATTGACGAAGATTATTTTTTGAGTTATTAAGGAAATAGTTTTTTGTGCAAGTTATGTGAGAAAATTCAATATTTTTAAGTAGGAAGTTATGACTCACATTCTAAAGAAGGTATAAGAATGATTTGAATAGATTAGTAAAGTCTGTATAAAGTCGAAAAAAAACCTAATTAATTTACCTAAATAACCCTGTCCTTTAGAAACCAGTGACCCGATTTCACACAACTACAACGTTTTCATACTAGAGGTTTTCGTTCAAAATTCTATCAAATTATCCGAATGTTTAGAATAAAACTGCCAAACTTAAGTGGCAGTGGGTAGGGCACATTGCTCGCAGAATGGATGGCCGATGGAGGTGAATAGTTCTGGAATGGCGACCATGAACAGGAAGACGTTGCGTTTGAAGGCCTCCCAGTAGGTGGACCGACGCCCTGATGAAGGTTGCGGGGCCACTGGATGCGAGACGCACGGGACCGGTGGATGTGGCGACACCTGGGGGATGCCTATGTCCAGGAGTGGACGTCTTTTGGCTGAAATGATGATAATGATAATGATCCCAATGATCCTTGATATATCTAAGGAGAACAATAATATCCACCGTACGTAGGTTACGACCAGACAAGAAAGAAATACCTATTCACACTATAAAAAATCACTATCTAACAGTAAGCAACTTTTGCATCTACCCCATTCAAATTCACCTATCTGAATCTATTTATCTGGACAAAATTTTCCCTTTACGTTCTCTCAAAAACTCGGGCAATCCAATTTCGCAAATATCAGATGAATGTTTCTTTTTTCCAACACCTTTTCTTTTGTTTGCGTTACCTCGTGATACGTTTGGTTGTAAAGGGGGCGACCATGTGGTGCATTTGCTTGTATTTGATATTATTCTTATCAGATTTGATTTAAGACTATCTTAAAGAAATATCAATGATTTCGTTTTAAACTGTGTAGAAAACACTATCTATACCTGGCCAAATATCGGGATATTATTTGGGATACCTCATCCAAATTCTTAGGTAATTAAAGGGGTTACGTAATTTTCTGTAACTATCACGAAATCAGAGGTTCAACATCATAATCCAATATTTTATTTTATTCGTGTTATCCTCAAAATCATAAAGTTCGTAAAATCAGTTTCTATAAATCTCATTTACGAAACTTAACAGCTCTCTTAGTTATTTCTTACGACTCCCATAGGATTAAACGAGATCTTAGTAACCGTATTAATGTTACAAGTTGATTTTTCTTAGCTTTCAATATTTATTAATGTGGGTATAGTAAATAATGACCAAAATCGGTGTAATAATATCCATCCATGCCTTTGAATGAAAGCCGTTCTCAAAATTCCTGGCCCTTGTTCAAACTTTTCGGTAGTTGCAAGCTTTCGATTAGATGATTAAAATTTGTAGTTCTTATATCGACAGTTGTTATTTTGGTTTTAGTTTAGTCAAAAATGTAGTATTATTTAGTTGTTCAATTGACATTTAAATTGTTCACAAATTGGCATCCTTTTAATTTAGTCTTGACTGTATATCATAGCGTCAACCACACACTCTACACCCAAAATAACACACTTCAAAGAGACATCAACAATGCTTTACGTTAACGAAATATTCCAGTAATTTCCACCGTGAACAAAGCATTATCCTCAACTTGACGCGATGCACTGAAAGCTGCCAATATGAAGTGTTCGATACTCAGTGCAGGTGCATTTGTTTTTCATTTTCGTCGAAAATTCGATTGACTTTCTGTGTTGCTTTGAAATTTTCGGTAAAATGAAAATGGTTGAGTATTGACTAGGTTTGGCAACTCGGTAAAAGGTATTGCTTATTTGGTAATGGTACTTTATGTATTCATGAGTGGAAAATGTGTGGTTCTATTGACGTGGATGTTATGAAACGGAAAATA
This sequence comes from Diarsia brunnea, assembly GCA_949774965.1. NCBI lineage: Eukaryota > Metazoa > Arthropoda > Insecta > Lepidoptera > Noctuidae > Diarsia > Diarsia brunnea. The sequence goes on from OX459001.1 coordinate 19,820,525, forward strand.
GGCATGGCTTGATTTTTTGGTAATTACTTAACGTGAATAAAAACATTTTGATTGAATACCCAATTTTGAGGTAGAGGCCTTTTTTTGTAGGGTGGGATATCATTTGCCGCTCTGGGCAGAGCAGTAGGGATTGTTAGACTTCTACTGACTAAAAACCACCCATGTTCCTTTTTAGCCCTTTGTGTCATTTTTGGGGGCCTGACCAAGGGAGTTTTTAATTAATTAATATAAATGCTTTTAGCCAGGAGAAAAGTAACTCAGGAGTAATAGTAGGGCAGAAACGGGATTCACGATTATTTTGCAGGATACTTAATTCATTACATACCGAGTTTTCTCTGTGCCTACGTAGTTAGTGGCCCAAAAATCTGGCAACCAGTCTTACCAACGGGATCACATTATACAGAACTAACTCTGTTTGTTTGTCTGTTTGGACGTCGCTTCGTGTAAGATTCAGTTAGACCGGTAGCCAACCTCAAAACAAAATGGGAAACTATTGATTTGTCAGTAATGATGACTTTGTATTGACGTGAGACAATTTATTCTGGAAGGATTTTGGACATTGGTGTTACAGTCATTTGTAAAGTGCAACAAATCTCGATGCTATTTTAAGTCATAACTCGTGGTAAGCAAAGGAAGGTCCCTATTATAATACGGTACCTTTAAGACTATGCACATCTTCATAACCATAAATCTTTTGTTCTCCCCTTTCTCCTCACATTAGCCCTAAATCATACTCACCACACTTCGCGGTTACGACATTACCATCGTGAAACTTCGCCAAAAAAAAGAGTGAAAGAATGAAACATCCAGTAATCGACAGAGTCGCCAGTAAATCTTCCGACCAATAAACGCTGGGTACCGGCGGCGAATCGAAAGGTGCTGCAATTAAATCCCACGAGATTAAATGGACTCCATCCATTTGTGGTCTTGGTATTGACCGGGGGGAGAAGTGGTGAGCGAAATGCGTTTTGCAGTCTATTTGGAATGATTTCGTACCATTTTCAATTATATCACAGTTTGTTTGAACTGGAATATGAAGTAATTTACTAATTAATAGGGGATTTTTGCACTACTATGTTTTGCTGCTGCGTCTTTCCAACGTAGACTGGTAGAAAATGGACAAGACATTCAGTCATCTTTGTACGATATTTTTAAATATTTTGTGCATATAAAATAAATAAATGAATTTATTCATAACAACAAACTGTCGTAAAAATGGATGTATAATGGGAAACCTAATAGGCAGGTAATATTTTAGGGAGTATTTAGCAGTTTGAGTGGTTTTATGACGGAGCACCAAAACATTCAAGTTACTTGCTTTTTTTGATTTTTTTCTTGGCAAAAGACCATGCCATGATGTACCTTATATTTCAGAGAAGCAAGTCTGACAACACCGACAAAAAAAAAATACACCACTTCAAGAAACCGGTACCACTCCTGCCTTAGCCCACAGACCCCAGCAATGTCCAATGGCTAAGTAATTAATGCTTTCATGTAACTTTCTTATGTGTAACGCTACTGGGGACACTGCACGATTGCTACCAGATAAAGGATGCTCCAACTCTTCAACCTTTTCAATTAAATTAAAGGTAAAGTAAAAAAATAAGGAGTTGAAGAGATTGAATCTGAGTTCTTGTCTCGTCTCCTTAATAGTGATGAGCTCCTGGTAATTGAAAAGGACAACAGAAGACAGGGTTTTTTGTTTTTAGGTTTATTTTTGAGGGATAAACAATAGCCGAAGTGATATTAAAAAGGGGTGTTTCTGAGACTAGTGTTTTCCGTAATTTATCTGGAACCTTTGACAGACTGCATTGTTGGTCTAGTGGTCACAAGAGCGACTGCTGAGTATAAGGTCCTAGGTTCGATTCCTGGCACATTGTTTTTAGGTTTTTACAACAGGAATTTATCAGTAGCAGCCACAGAGTCTAGTTTTGTGCCTGGTTTATGGCAGTAGACTCATTATCAATTCCCTGGGACTTCAACATAATTGGCGAAACGTTGGTATACTAAAGTGTCCGTTTCGATTGTACACCTCTACCAAACGCTTCTATAACCACATATTTTGTCAATGTTCTAAGTGGTTTAGCCTGGCCATCTTTTTTTCTCACCTGGTTTTGGATCACGGCTTCTTCTAAGCATGTTTACTTTGAGATCGGAAAATATGCAACGGAAGTGGCGCAGTTAAACCTGGAAGTCACCATTACTGCAGATTAAGATAAACCCATAGTGCTAACAGATTTTCCAGGAACCCTTTTTTTTTTTTTTTTTGGGGGGTGGGAAATCATCAAATAACCCCTCCCGCTCTTGGGCAGAGCGAAAGGGAGTGTCAGACTTCTACTGACTAAAAACCACCCATGTTCCTTCTTCGCCCTTCATGTCGAGGCCGCGGTATCCCTTGCGAACAACCCGCAGCCTCGACAGGAGAAAAATAATTAATCAATTATTATTATTATTATTTAATAATTTTCCAGGAACCCTTTCAACTATAAATTCCGTCACCACTGCCGGGATATACAAAATCTTTAACATTTATTTTCATCAACAGTTATGAAAAATGTGCGACAAAAACTTCCCCGAGCTTTTAATTAAACACCAGCTTTACTTAAGTAGCAAAAAAAATACTTTCGCATAAATATTGTTTGCATATTCATCATATTCACTATCAACGTCAACAAACAAACCGGCAATTAAAAAAACAAACAAAAACATTTAAAAATAGTATATTATGCAACTAGTGAATAAAGGACGGATTTAAAGCGAGGGCCGTAGATGAGTCACGAGCAAGTGAAGGATTCTAATTATTGAATCACGAACGCAGCGAGTGATTCAACTGTTAGAATCCTGAACGACGCGAGTGATTCATGGCCCTCGATATAAATTCGTACTTTATTCAGGAGTTGCATACTATACTTTATATCATGACTACGAGAAAAGACATAATTTAAGCGAAAATAGAAATTTAATCAATAAATAAGAATTGTTACATTAATTGAAATGGACATTAAAAATAGAGCAATGACTGAAATTAAGCGTAATTTTCTTATTATTTTCATTAGGGTGGTCAACTTGTGAAACAATATTTATTAATCTAATGCCAAACTCCTTGTCGCAAATATCGACCAATCAAATCTCGAGAATTTATTTGCACCAATGAGTTTTGAATTTCGAATCTTAGCGCAAGGAGTTTGTGTAAGCATTGAAATAGAGACCGGATATATTTTTGTGTTCCAAATTCAAACACCAAAATAGTGAATAAAAACAAAACAGTGAATAAAAGGCCTTTTTATTCACTGTTTTGCGTGAATAAAATAAGCTTTTTAGAGTAGGTATGGTATAAAGGCTTTTACATAGTCAACGCTTACATTAAACGGTCAGGCGGCATTTAGATTACTGTTATACCAAACTACTCTTTACCGTCAGCATCAACCTTTTCAACAAGCCTGAAGGCTGAAATTACTTTAATTCAGATTTTTTTGTAAATTGGTAGTAACTTGAACACAAATTAGCTCTCTTTTGCGGTCGCTGTGAACTTTGTGAGCTTTAACTTACAGTCCAAAATCCAGTGTTTCGTAACTACCATATTCTTGCACAACTTTAGCATAAATTAGCATGTGGCGAGTAAGGAGACAAGCCGTATCAATCACGATAAATACTATTTTGTAGTGACACTGCCCTCGGGGTATCGTGTTTGAGACTCCTTAACGAGTGGCTTGTGATTTTTAATGGCGTCGTGAAAGTCCGCGACAAATGACTACTTGTATGTAGGTAAGACAGTGATATTTGTAACTGAAGTGCTGTCATGTCCTATTTTGAATGCAAGCTGTAATTTTCAAGACTAGAAGTTCTGCTTTTTTTACCTGTTTGTAACGAGACTCATATTTTTGCTTCTTTACTTCATGTAATTAATAGGTTAGGATTTTTCGAAATCAGTGAATACATACGACAGACCAGCGACCAGTTAGTTTTCATTATCAAACATAAACCGCCTTATTACAAAAGGTAATTGGTACCTGGTTTAACTTAGACTTGGTTTATCTCGCATGACGTCTCACTTCAATAGTATTCAAAAGAAAGTGATAGCATGCAAGATAAACCAAGTCTAAGTTAAACCAGGTACCAATTACCTTTTGTAATAAGGCGGAAATAATTTATTGGATATTTGCTCTAAAGTTGCTGCAAACTGGCGGCCTCGTTGCTCTAGAGTGGTCGCAAGCATGGCTACTGAGCATGGGATCCTTTCTTCGATCAAAGTGTTATTGGGTTTTTCCATTCGAAATTTCTCAGTAGCAGCCACAGAGTCTGGATAAATTGTGCCCGGTTGATGAGAATAGGCTGGCCCTCTGAGACTTACATAACAGGCAAAGTGTGGTGTGTGGCATAAGTACACCTCTACCTAACCCATTTTGTTTAACAAGCGTGAGGTTTCTGTTATGAAGCTGCAAACTATTTAAATAAGAAAATCCGTTGTACTGTTGTACACCTTAAAAAACAACAAACTAACCCAAAACAGATTAGATTATTTTGAAATTCGCATTTAACCTTCTGAAATAATTAAGGGTTCTCCGGAATTAGGTCTGCGGAAAACTATTAATTAATGTTAAGGTACTTACTGAATTAATGATAGATGAAACACGCCTCATTATTTTGTAAACTGAGAACAGAAGTTTTCAGGGATTTTGTACATATCAACTGGCGCGTTTGAGAATATAATTATAATTCACACACAAATTGATAGTTCGATGGGTATACGAACTACGAAGATCGCGGGGAAGACCTGTATGAGTTTCGTATATTAACCAGGGAAGCACAGCACAAAAGGGAGGTCTAATACTACCTATTTGGTAGAACAAGGTTATCAATCATCTTCATCATTTCAGCCAAAAGACGTCCACTGCTGAACATAGGCCTGTTATCAATGATTATGATGAATACAAATAACAACATAAGAAAAAACAACATAAAAAAAGGGTTAGGCAAAGGTGTACCTAATAGTACACCCACATTTCGCCAGTCATGTAACACGATAATTATCACGAAATATTGAAATGCGGCGTGGTGTTATGTTATTATTGTATTTACATAAACACAAGACACGGTTGTAGTATTTCTCAGGAACTATCCGGTTAATCAATTGGATTTTTGTTTTTACTTGAGGTACTTTATAGGTAAATTTTTTTGGTGTAATTATACTCTGTGAGTAATTGTTTAATAATGAAATATTACAGAACACCCGCCATTTTGATATCAATATGGCTGGTGTATCTTAATTTTGAAATAACTCCGTTCTGAAGGAGGTACAGATTTTTTAGAGCTAGGTACAGAATAGTACTTTTAAAGTACATTTTTGTGGTAAGTAGTATAATTTGATGTGCCATGGTACACCCGCCATTTTGACTCTCACCTTTGCCCAGTAGTGGGAAGACACAGGCTAACAGTAACAACGAAACATGACATGGACCACATAGCACGACTCTCCTGGGTAGCTGATGCTAGTTTCAGAAGAATGAAATGACCTTCTCCAGGTATTGAATTCTTTCACAAGATTCTAAAAGAACTGACACCTCTTAAACATCAAGAAAATTGCATCACCAACTCATTGTCTCCATTACGACATGAAAACAAAGAGCTTTTCACTTTCCCATCGCTGTAGGAGGTATCAGCCCCACCACTTAAGAAATCCTAATCTCCTAATACAAATAACCTAATTAGGCTGTTATCTCACGAAACTGTGCTTTGCTATCAATTTCATTATCTCGAAAGCTTGGGACAGCATTCTTTGTGAGCAGCCTAATCTTATTTATGGGGTGTTTATCAAGTGTTCAGATGTTTATCTTTGAACTGAGGGACGGGTTGCGAGATTCAAATATTTTGATCGTTTTTGAATGATGGTCACGATGGAGAGTTGGAATGGGAGCTCAATGTTGATTGTTATCTTAATCGATGCTATCTGTTAATGCTTTAGTTTCTTCTTGTATAACTTTGTTGTTGTGTCCGTGAACTGTACTTAATGAGCGTTTATGGTCATTGTCTGTTTTAACGAAGCGTTTCAACTGTGATTTTGTTTGTTGAAGTTGATTCTGCCTACTTATAACAGCAATGAAACCAAGAAATGCTTATGATTCTATGAGCAAAACTGTTAATGCTCAATTATTTAACAATTTCCTTCAAGGATACATAAATAGCCCACGATCGACCCACACTTATAGAATCAGAACATGAAATGTTTACAATTTCCTTATTCACTATTTAATTGAGATCTTTGCTGATTTGTGATCGAATTGTGAAAATTCTGTTTTTTGTGCAATTATTGATAAGTTGGGTTCGTGAAATTATCAGTTAAATTCATGTGATGCCAATGTGTGGGTTGACGGCGGCAAGATGGGCAAACGACATAGTTGCCATCGGGGGCAAAACCTGGATGAGGCTTGCACAGGACCGTGGAGATTGGCACAAGATAAGAGAGGTCTATACCCAGCAGTGGGTGAGCTCGGGCTGTGGATGATGATGATGATGCCAATAGAAACACAATAAAAAGGATACAATGAACGGTTTTTTATTTGTAAGTAAATAGCGAAGAGATTACAAGCAAGCTTAAATTTTATATGGACGGAACTATTATGGCTCTTGTTCATTAGAACCAAGATGAGAGAAACTTTAGAAATTGTGTAGGATATTTTATGAGAGACTGGAACGATGAAATAAACTGATATAAATGAATGACTGGTCAAGTACTAGTTAGTAATATACGATCAAGAGAAAGGTATAGCTTATTAAAATAATTTAACTTGAAAATGTTAATGGTCAATAGGAAATGTTGACCGCTAAAATGTGAGTAATAGTGTAATGTTTTATAAGACTATTTATGGTACAGAACAACAGAAGGAGAGCTAAGTGGGGCATTGCGAGAGAACGCCTAAACTGTAATTGAAACGTTTCAAATAGGAGTCATGTGGACCCAAAACTCGATTTAAGACTACAAAACCCAACAAGGAGGATGTTTAGCGATGTTAGTTTTCCTATCATGGTATAGAGCTGAAACAAAACATTTTGGGCATTTACCAAAAGTAATCAATCTGAAAATAAAATATAATTAAATAATCGATAAAATCAATTTGGCCATAGTTATAAATCGTCTACAACAAGCTATAATATTGAATTTACCGTAAACATTAAAATCTACAATCGCTTTGATTCTTCTGTCATATTGTCCACGTTTTTCTAAAATTAATCTAGACAACAAGCTGCTTAATGTCTTAAGTTCCTTTCAGAAATTTCATGGTCCCCATATCTACTACATGTAGTATCAGATATTGATTTCGTATTCGACGTTCTACGAATAGCGGAATACTCGAGCGTTAAATCGCAGAGCTGTTTGAGAAGCGTGAGACTTGTTCCGACATCGGTGTCCAACACTCTCGGAACAATTTAGTGATGTGCGAAGATTATCGATGAAAGAGTTTTGCTTATCGATGTTTTTTTTGTTTCTATGAATTATGATACTTGGCATGACCGGTATCATGTCAATGTAAGTGTGTATTTTATGTAAATGTTTATTAAGAATGATTTCGTATCGTATAAGAATAGTCTACACTGAACCGTACTCTTCGCTGAATGGTTTTTATGAAACCAGTTCAGCCAGTTAGTATTTGCAACACATTTTTGTGTCGGTAGTAGCTATTCATAGGATCGTATCTCACCTCAACATCTGTGAAGTCTCAGGCAAATATTTGTTATAAGAGTAGAAGGTGCATTTAGTATAATAATGGTTCAAGATATTTTCAGGGACACAATTTAAGTGTGTAGAGAAATGTCTGATGGCACGTAATTTTGCTCCAACCACCCAGAAACACCAAAAGTATCGACAATCTTCAATTTCACAAATGTGTCTCGTCCCTAACTGAAGAGTTAGCAGGATGTGTGACACGGCCTCTTGAGGTAATTGCCGCATTTCACACTGCACTCGCTCTTCGCCTTATTTTGATTGGAAAATGCGATATCGTACTGAAGTCACTTGAAGGAAAAATTATGAATACTTTATCGTGAAAGCAACTTTTTTTTACTTGCAAAAGGGATATTTCCGGACTAAAAATAATTTGATTCTGTTTAGTCCGATTGTTAGATTATTGAAAAATATTGGTTACGTGTTTTTTGTTTTATCAAATGAATAAAAATTTACGAAAATAAAGCGTGTCAAAAATCATAAGTGGGGGCTTGCGACGTCACTTTCTGGTAAAACATGTACCGAACTGTGACGTCACACGACTTTTCGAAGCACTGTGTCTTCATTTTTTGTTTACGTGTAAAAAGAAAAATATAAGTCCAAAATTTTTTGGAAATCTATCTGACGGACTAATTAGATTTTTTTTGTCAACTACCCTATTCTGATTTAATCTTTGATATTGTGATATTCGGTAACTGTAAAGAGGTGAGTGCCAAGACAACGAGTAATAGAGAAGTATGGAAGAAGAAGACATGCTGTGATGACTCCAAATTAATTTAAATGAGAACAGGAGAATAATAATGATGATGGTTACTCGGAACTGCTTGAAACAAGTGACTTATAATTATGTAAAACATATCCAAATTTTGACTAAAACGAACTCATTTTATTGCATGTTTGTCTTTAAGAAAATAATTCACATGCCAGTACGAGTCAGCCGGCAATCAGTTGGCGTTGTATCTAAGTACTTTATTATTGTCATTTTACCTTTCTGTATTTCTCTCTACTACATGAATGTCTTTGTTTATCGGTCCTACTAGCTGAAAGATATTCACTTTAAATCACTAGGTCTTTAAGCATTCAAACTCAAAACATTTATTTCAATTAGACCATAACAGGCACTTTTGAATGTCAGAAAAATAAATAAAACGAAGCTACAGTCATAGTCCGTGGCATAATAACTTGTGAAAGTACTGTAGCTGCCCATTCCCAAGCATAAATCTCTATGGAAAAGAACGGGCAAGAAACTCCATGGACACTCTTTTAAATCAGAATTTTTTTACAAAATCTTGGTACATTAACTAAACGACTTCTTTTGCAATGCCCACATCCCGCAAACTTCAAAATACCAAACAAACAAACAGTTCCCTTTAACTTTTCCACGAAACACCAGAATACCCACAACGTCTAAGTCTGCCTTCGAATTTGTCGCGTGGTCGAACCTAATGAATTAGAAGTCGTAACGGCTCAAGGAGTCGCGGCAAATTGTGGTCGCAATTATACACGTGTTAATTAAACATGTTTGCTAGTTCATTTCCTGCGTTTGACTTCTTATTAGGAATGAGTCACGTGGAGTTTTTTTTTATTTGTTTTGTTTTGAGTTTCTTAGGCAATGTCCGGGGAAGTTTTTGTTAAGTATATTGACTTCTAACTTAAATAGTCTGTAAGTATGCTCAATTAGGTCACAATTATTGTAGTTATTTGTCAGTTGTTGCATAACTCTTTTTTTTAAACGTTCTTAGACACTAGGAATTTCTTCTGTATCGTAGGTGCGTTTACCAATATTCAAACTCACATACACAAATCAAACACCCAGACCCGAAACAACTATCTGTAGGCCATACTAATATTTGTTCCGTGCGGGGATCGAACACGTACAGCAGTTCAATCGCTCAGCCGTGCCATCAAAATTACGAAACCCATTTAAATTTTTTTAGTCATATTTCGTTTATAAAATAGCTATATCAGGTTGATTCTTTAAAGTTAAGCGAACTGACCACTACAAACAAAAAAATATTAAAGCTTTCACGAGAAATATGTACATATTACGGTCAGCCAATCATGTAGACCGTGATGTGCTATTAATTATTTAAAGCCAACAAAGAAAGTAGATGCGCTACGAGGGCAAAAAATGAAATCAGTTCAGAAACCTTACCATATTTTGAAATAGAAACAAACACAATCCTTTTGCAAAACATTTCATTACGTAATCGACTGTAAATCATGTTTTTATCTTAATCCAATATTTCGCATTGGCTTATGAAAGCGCTCAGGTTTTCCTCAAAACCGAGAGAAAAAATACATCTTGGGGACTTTGTATCGAATTTCTTTAGAGATTACAAACTTAATAGCGACAGGAGACAATGGAAAACCTCCTTTATGATGAATAGGATAAAGTGTAACGAGAATGTAGATTTAAGTAAGTTTTACAGTAGGGTGCCAGAAATATGGCGTTCGATGAATAGGAAATTAGATCGTGCAATGGGAATGAGATATTATAATAGATGGGATTTTCCTATAGCGACGGAAGATTCTTTTTTCTGTTTTTATCAATTCCGTTTTGTTTTCACGAACGAACAAAGATTGGTACTTACGTATTACAGTCGTAGTGAATCCAATTGGAGGAGATTTACTCGTTGCCACGGCTGAGAACTTTTGTTATATCTGTTTGAATAACTGGGCATTTACAAATAGTATTACTTTTTCTGTATAGTTTGAATGACGGTCTACAATCGAACAAGCTAATAAGTATACAAGTAGAGTTCTTTATAATTCTAGAACACTGTAAATATTGAATGCAATTTTGTTTTTTATAGTGTTTCGCATTAAGGGTGCTCTCTCGAAAAAGCTTCAAAATAGCGTGCAGATGAAGCAGCTTTTCACCGGCACTTACAGAGAAATTACATCTGAGAAAAATTGTTAGTATTTTACATGATATGGCACGTAATTTGGTTTAGCCATAATTTTTCTATCGGTATCACATAATAAGAAAAAAAATCCACAAAATCACCTCCAAATCGTTGATTTGAACCATTTTACTCAAAAATATCTACTGCTTTACAATACAAAGGAAAATAATTTGGTTTTGTTACTTTTTAAAAACATTCATTATTTTAATTATAATAAATTAAAATGCGTCCGTTTGAAGTCCGTGTCTACGATCGAGAGGGGTAGTTAGCTATGCACAAGGTCATTGGCGTGAATACAAGCCTTAAGCGACTGATGTCAGAAGCTGTATCGTTTGACATAAGTCTCTAAAATACAAGTTAGCTGGCTGTATATTTATTAGCTTTTTCGACTGTACCAACATTTAATTTTCTTAATGGATGAGTACTTGAATGCTTTGTTGATCGAGTGATGAGCGCGACTGCTACGCATGGAATTTTCCATCAGGAATTTCATCATCATCAGCCTATAATGTTCCCACTGCAGGGACTCAAGCCTTCTGTCTATGAGAGGGAATGGGGTATAATCCACCACGCGGGCCCAGTGTGGGTTGCTGGATGTCACATGTCTTCGAATTTTTTGGTTCTAAGAAATGCCGGTTCCCATCGGGGCTGCGGGTTGTTCGCAAGAGATACTGCGGCCTCGACAAAAAGGGCTAAGAAGGAACATGGGTGGTTTTTAGTCAGTAGAAGTCTGACACTCCCTTTCACTTTGCTCAAGAGCGGGAGGTTATTTGATGATTTTCCACTCGCAAAAAAAAAAGATATGCGTCCCGATGCTCAGTGCTCTCTTCATGTTTCCTCACGATGTTTGATAGTAGTGGTGATGAAATAAATTATACAAAGTAATGCGCCTGGTTTCGAACCCACGGCTTACTGTTGGTAAGTCGGGTTTGCCACCACTGTCACTAATCAGGAATTAGGAATCAGCAATTTACCCCCTTTGTTTTTTTTTGGCGGGTGGAAAATCATCAAATAACCCCTCCCGCTCTTGGGCAGAGCGAAAGGGAGTGTCAGACTTCTACTGACTAAAAACCATCCATGTTCCTTCTTAGCCCTTCATAATGATGCCGCGGTATCTCTTGCGAACAACCCGCAGCCCCGACGGGAGGAATTTACCCTTTAGTTTGCAGTCATACTTTCGGTCCACTGACTACCTGTTATGACTATCTGAAATCTATAAATGTCAGCTGGGACCAGCGGGTTCACATGCTTTCCGAGCCACGGAGGACACTTGTTATGTAATAGGTGGGCACCCATCCACAGACCTACCTAGGCAAACGCGGCTTAACCGATTGTTATTTTCTAGCCAGAGATCCTCTTCTTTGACTTTAAAAGAAAATTATAAGCCTCCTTTTTGGCATCGCCGCAGTCGGTTAAAACACGACTTTAAAAACAAGGTCAAAATGATCAGACATGATGTCATATGCCTGAAATAAAAAATAATCAGAAACGAAGTATTTCTGTACATAAAAGAACAATATCTGAAAATAAAGAAAAAAAGAAAAACACAATATCCAAGCGTTGTTTTTCAATTCGTCCCAGCTTTTCAATGTGAGTAGGTATTCTAATATTCTTTCTTGCCCACTGAACCGAGTTTCCCCTACAACGAACGGTCTTCATGCAAAACGTTTGATTTGCAAAATATCCGAATGGCATCTGACATTCGCAACCCTTTGGTCGGACCAAAGAGTTTCGACAACGCAATTCCTATACACGTGAAATATTTGTAATTTATGAAGAAACTATAATTTATTCATAATTTGCACTATTATGTTGGTTTCATTTCCTTACTGGTAAGTAGCATTCTGAAGTCTCTTCTTGCGAGCCAGAAAAAAATCTTGTCTGTGTCAAAGTCAAAGATTTATTTGCAAATAAATATGGTTACAAAAGTTCTTACAGTAGTAGTAGGTACAAGTAGCTTAGCATACTCAATCATAATTATAATGACATGCAATTTTCTTTAATTGAAGATAGAAGTAGTAGGTGGCGGTGGCGGTGGTGGTGGTGGTAGTTTTTTCAATAAACATAAAGTTTTGCGAATCCGACGTTCTGCGTAAAGACTCAACGAACGGCTAAGAAATATATTTTTATGTCTACTACGGACTAAGCAATAAAGGAAGATTAATATTTCGTATTAAGATTAGGAAGGTTCCTTATTTTGTTTGTATTTTATGTGTTTCCTATTAGATCGGTTTGGGGAGGTGCTGTTTTTTTTTGTGTAACGCAATATGGTAATGTTATTTTTTTCTGGAATAAGCAGCTTGTTTTTTCTTTGAAAGACGTGTATTTGTCGGTAATTCGCAAGAGTTGGTTTTATATTAGTAGTTTTTCAGGTTTCCGTGTATTTCTTCTTCTTAAACGTTCAACCACCCAATCCTGAGTGTAGGTCTCGTCCAAATCTCTCCACTTTTGGCATTTTTGTGTCTTGGCTATCCAGTTTCATCCTGACATTCCACTTTAATAAAATCGTCTGTTCAACTAGTTCGTTGTCTTCTCACATTCCTCCGCGGACTTTCTTTTCTGCAAAATTGTCAGTAATTCAGTGCAGCTTGTATACAGACGGCTCCGGAACAAGTATGATACCAAAATTTTATATTCTTTCCGTACAATTATGACTGTGAACCCACCACTGTTGATATTCTTTGTCGGTTATTAAAATGGGAGCTGGTCCATGAAAATGTGCAATGCGGGCGTAATGCATGAAACAACTGTTGTTATTAAACAACCGACGAAATATTTAATCTCTGGGCGGTTTCATTATGATAGAATTAGCAGTAATTTACTCCAAATTAATCATTCTTCAAAACTTTCCAAAAACAGAAAGGTTAGCAAAAAAAGGACAGTCAGAGAAAGCGACGCAGTTAACTCCCAAAGCTGGTACAGGCGGGTAATCATTTAATTACGTGGCACCCGGGGTTAAGGAGTTTGCAGGGATCAGACCGGCTTACAGTTTGTCGTGGCACCAGCCAACTTTATTTATTAGGCTACAATTCCCTCTTGATTTTGGTTGAAATATGGCCTCTTTGTTAAAAAAAAAAGGATTTAGTTTAGAACTAAAATTGAAGATTAAAACTTTTAAAATTATTAGTAACGCACTTACTAACTAAAGTGACGTAATTTACTTTCAGTATAATTTTGTATTGACCATTAATTATTTGTTTCGGTAAAATACATTTACACTACATAAAAATTAATTATTCTGTGACGGTACAATATTTACACATGTGTTTCATGGCTATGTACCGTTTCCTTTTATTTCAATTATCATTTTTAGCATAACTTTTTGCATGGCAACGCATCTGTGATGTTTCTACTTTTACCTTGAATATAACCACTTATTAAAATCGGGTAGGCTGCTGAGTTAATAAATGGTGAAGGAAAAACTGATGAGGAAACGGTCATGTCCTAGAACCAATTTGAAAATAATAACAATGAGACATACACGAACCTGCTACGGGTTTGTGGATGTCTCATTATTATGATGTCTACTCGTACTTAACTTTAAAATGTTGTCTATTTTGTCTCTTTAACAATCTTAAGTTAAATAATTCCCTAATTAACAAAAATGTCCCCTTGAAAGTTCTATGATTGCAAAAAAAAAGCATTTTCAATCATCTATCACATAATAAAAATACACACTGAAAACATAATTACCTTTACAGTACAGCGACAACGTGTCAACAGAAAATAACTTTTGAACTTTAAAACGCTTTGGTTCCACAGAATCGTAATTTTGTCGTCAAATTAAAGAAGAGTCGTGGTTTTAATGGGATGCGATGGTGTGTGAAAGCATAGATCAAGATTTTGTAGAGGTGATCACACGATTCGAAATCCCTTGGGAATTGCCGAAAGTTTTTGGGTCGTAGGAATAAATAGATATGTCTAGATCATACTGATATAGTTTAACATACTTATTACTAGACTGACTTAATCTCTTTTAATTTACCTTGATATTGCAGAGCGAGATCAGGTCGGTAACATACTTATATAACACAATGAATAGTATTATAGTATTGAATTGACAAATAAACTACCTACTATGGAATTGTGAGTGTATGAGGTATTTATCTTTATAGATGAGTACCTAGGTGATTATTTCATCTGCAACAGTTGATTGAGAGAAACACAAAACTTGAAACCTATATTGATTTTGTTTAGAAATTCTTAATTTAAAATATCTTCGTTTTTAACACAGAGAGCAGTGTCGCTTCTGTATTTTTTTTGTAATCTGTGGTGAATGTAACAGTCATTTCTATATTCGGCGAGTATTGTCAACATCAAAGGAGTTTCAAACATTTGTATTTTTGTATGAGACGTCATGTGTTTTTCTTTTGTTTTGTTTGGTTTATAAAGGCGATTACCTATAAAAAACCATATTCGTCTCATCAAAAATGTACACACGCCGGTACATAAAGCCATTGAAATCTGCCAAAGCTCTTCAATACATTTTCAACTTTATCGATAAAGCATTAGATTCAAGGTTGATTGGAAAAATGGGACAGCTTCGGGTAACTTTTTTTTTTCCGGGTGGAAAATCATCAAATAACCCCTCCCGCTCTTGGGCAGAGCGATAGGGAGTGTCAGACTTCTACTGACTAAATACCACCCATGTTCCTTCTTAGCCCTTCATGTCGAGACCACGGTATCTCTTGCGAACAACCCGCAGCCCCGACGGGAGCTTCGGGTACCTTAACTTGCTAGCGACTGTACGTAGATATAGGTAGTTTAGATAGGGCACTTTTTATTTTTTAAATAGACTATCTATTTAAGAGCGCTTTTTTGAATAGGATATTTTTTGGATTTATAGTGATTTTTTGAGGAGCTCGTGGCTTTATAAGAACTGCCACTCGGATCGATCTTTAGCTTAAGCTGTGCTTGCCTAGGCTGGTCTGTGGATGGGTGACCGCCCATTACATACCGAGTTTCCTTCGTGCCTCGGAAAGCAGAAAGTTAAGCTGTTGGTCCCGGCTGTCATATATGACAGTCGTTACAGGTAGTCAGTGACCTGAAAGTCTGACATCCAGTCTTACCAAAGGGTATCGTATTACCTAGTGTTAACTGAGTTGTGGAGAGAAACGAGAAAACGTTCACAATTTTTACTTCTTTATTTTCATTTTTGATGTTTGCACTTCAGTACTCATTTTAATATACAAACAGTTAAAAATTAAACGCATCACCTTGTAAAATTTAAAAGATAATTAAAAAATATATATTGTCTTAAACAGTCGTTTTGTGTTCCAAGTTTTTTAGAGTTCAACATAAAATCATAACTGTGTGCAGAATTGTGTGTTGCATCTTTCAGGTTTCACCAGTTATCTTTAAATTGCATTTGATATGAATTCCATGTGATCCTGTTGTCCAAATAGGATAAAAATCGAGACGGAAACTTTTTCCAACCCTAAGAATCAAACCTCATGCTCAGACAGTAGCGCATGCGATCGTTAGATCAACGACGGTTTAATTATCATATTAAAATAACACTATTATTTATACTGAAAACGGGATGTTTACCATGTTTACTGCCATTTTGTATTAGCCATGTTTGCTGCTCGCATAATAGTGCTAGTGACCATGTCAGTTTAAAATCTTTTATTAAAATAATGTAATTACAAATTAAAACACTTGAAAAATCTTACACTAACTGCACTAATATTTAACCGACAGCAACGGACCCCAAAAGAAGTGTAATGCTTTTGATTTAGTGTTTTAAATGGTCGATAACTTTGACCACTATACAAGCAACAGGTCCAAACCTTACAATCAATTTTCCACTTTTTACAACATCTTTGCCGAAGAACCTTGAACCTGGAACCTTATGTCCGGGAAAAAAACTTCCCTAGAGTGGGAATATCCGGGTCAATTGCTCCGGGCACTGCGAGTAAATAAATTAACCGCTTTAGGATATCCGTACTTTTTATCCCAACCCAGGGAATCGATGGCATATGAAAAAGGATTTGGATGTAAGATTTCTTTCTGGGTGTAAGAAATGTGTGTAGATTTTTTCATGTAGGTACATTGTAAAATTGCGGGATTCAATGAAGAATATTGATAGATTTTTGAATTTCAGCTTTTCATTTTCCTCTAAAATCTCTTGTTGTTTTCCGCTATGATTATGTCGAATTTGTTCAACCCCATTTTATAGTAGCTTCTTGCTGTGTCAGTAACGATAAAAGGAAATTCCTTATACCTGATTTAACACAGAAGACGCACCTAACAAGAGACCATACATATCGGTGTCCCCAAATATTTCAAAACCAAGTCATAATTTTATCTCTGCAACAATCAATGTCAACAAAATTGTTTGAAATATGAGAAACTTGAGAATTATTTTGAAAAGTATTGAAACTTGTATTACAATGAAACGTTCTAAAAATACGAGAATATCATTTCAATAGTTAGTGCTATAAATACTTACCTCATTTTATTTGAGAAATAAGAATTATTAACGTTTCGCATTGTTTTTTGTCCCCCTTACAGCTGAGACAGGGTGAAACTATTTCCCTCGGGGTAGAATTGTGGGAAATTCTATCGGTTGTATTCAATTACTTATGTGATTGACGGGAAGAAGAATGAAGCTTATTAGTTAGGAAATAAGAGTATTTATTTAGGGTATTTTTCCTGTTGCCTGAATAATGGACGTCCTACTTATTTTAAAAGGTTATTTTTTATCGTTTGTATGTCTCCTTTAGGTGATAGAAAACATGGTCGAGAAACCAGTATGTCTAAGGGTGAGGCCAAACGAGCGTAATTTTGTGAGTCGTGAGTCGCAAAAATTCTGCTGCATTATTATTATGTGAATGCAATTTTTGATGACTTATAGTAATTTAATTTGAGAATGAAATTTTTATTTTTTATTTTATTGAATTTAATTTTGTATATTATGTAATGTGACTGTTGAATTGTATGTCGATTATGATATGAGTCTGTGATACTCGAATTAAATGATTTTATTTTTATTTATTTATTAGGTTTCATAAAAAAGTCCTATTTGATTCACTCGGCGACGCAAAATAAGATCTTTTGCGCTCGTCTGGATCCCAATAGAATTTCTGCCGAGCAGAATTTCTGCGACTCACGACTCACAAAATTACGCTTGTCTCACCCTAAGAGATATTTCTCGATGTAAAGCCAAGTCAGAAGCTCATGACCCAGTTTAAAATCCTTTTTTTTTTTTTTTTGTGGGTGTGAAATCATCAAATAACCCCTCCCGCTCTTGGGCAGAGCGAAAGGGAGTGTCAGACTTCTACTGACTAAAAACCACCCATGTTCCTTCTTCGCCCTTCATGTCGAGGCCGCGGTTTCCCTTGCGGAGAAAAATCCTGACACCAGGTTAGTAGTACAGTCGAACAATCTAATAAGTATATACACAATAAAAAAGAACGCACTTTCAGCATCGCGAGTTGCGTAAGTGTGACAACCCGGTATAACAAAGGGGTATTTATATTTGGCAGAACGGTTAGCGCAGTGGCTGAGCGATTGGACTGTTGTGCTGCGTGTCGCGGTTTTGATCCCCGCACGGAACAAATATTTGTACGACCTACAGTACGGTAGTAAGTTGTTCCGGGTCTGGGTATTCGTGTATGCGAATTTAAATGTTTGTAAACGCACCCACGATACAGGAGAAATTCCTAGCGTGGGGCAACGTTTTTTTTTTTTTTTTTTAAATACTCGTCATCAGCCCACAATGTTCCCAACTGCAGGGACTCAAGTCTCCTCTCTAAGAGAGGGATACGCTATCATCCACCATGCGGGCCCAGTGCCGGTTGGTAGATGTCCCTTGACTTTAATTTTTTTGATCAAACACATTCGTTCAAACAAATTAAACACATAACCTTGTAAAATTTAAAAGATAAATAAAAAAAATATTGTATTTAACACTCGTTTTGTGTTCCAAGTTTTTTAGAGTTCAACATGAAATCATAACTGTGTGCAGAATTGTGTTTCCTCACGATGTTTTCTTTCACCGTTTTGAGAGCAGCGGTGATGATATAAATTATACAAAGTAATGCGTCTACATTGGTTCAAACCCAGGACTTACAGTTTGTAATTCGGGGCCGCGACCACTGGGCCACCACGGCTTTTATATATCGGTATCCGTATTACCTAGTACTAACTTAGTTTTGCAGTTCAGATAGGCAGTTGCTCCATGTAAGTGGTCAGGGCAGAAAGGGAAAGGCAGAACCTTTTCGAAACCGAAATAAATCACAGTTCATCATCATCATCTCAGCCAAAAGACGTCCACTACTGGACACAGGCCTCCCCAGAAGGAGGGATTTGCCATAATCGCCACGCTTGGTAGGCGGGTTGGCGATCGCAGTAAGGTTGTTACAAAGACACAGAGAACGCTGCTGCCCATTCTCTGGTAAGTCCCTTAGTCGCCTCTTACGACACCCACGGGAAGATATGGGATGGTGCTATTCTTTACGTCCGACACCATACGGAACGTAAACCACAGTTATCAATGCCTAAATGTCAGCTGGCGATATAATTTTATGGAATCGTCTATATTATTGAAATCCTATAGTATTCAATATTGTCTAAGTTAATTGATGTCGCGAGAACCCATTTTTTGTCTAGGCAATAAAAAATATTTTAATGTCATGTCATTTCTTAAAAAAAAGGTAACTAAGAAACTGCCGGTTTGTTATTTACGGAGTAAAACAAGCTGTTTCATTATTTATTGAAAGCCAATAAAAAAAAATGTATAAAAAGAGAAAAAAATGTTGAATATACAGAACATTACATTTGGCACTCACGATGTTGCTCAAAAGTATTATTTTAGTTTGCGTGTGCGCAGGACTCAGCAATGGGGTTATTCGCGACTACTATACGGGCAAAGTTGCTTCTAAAAGTTTATTGAAGTTTTACGAAACACACAACGCGACAAAGTAAGTAACTACTTTTTGACTGTCTAAAGATTATTCTACTGTTGTTTTCTGTTTCTATTGATTCCGGTGACAATAAAAGAACAATAGGTCGTAGGTGGTAGGCTCGTGGGCCCTAAATAATTACAACCGCACGGGTCGATCTTTAATATTAAACCGTGTCTACTGAGGTTGTTCAATGGCTTGGTTATCAGCTGGGTAAACTCAGCATGCAAAACGAAATTTGTACGTACAATGGGAAAAGAATAAAAGAGAACTACCTTAAAAAATTAAAATATGGTTAATAGTTATAAAATATGTATTTTTTTTTGTAGTACTTGCACAACCGATGTCAAACCTTGCGATAAAGATGAATGGAGGCGTGTGGATGGATCGTGTAATAATCTGAAAAATCCCGCATTTGGAACCATTTTCTCGCCTTTGGTGAGAATTCTGCCTGCACATTACCATGATGGTAAGAACATTTTAACTTTAATTTAATATTATTTCGGGACATCGATTGCCGCATTGGTCTAGTGGTTGCTAGTGCGACAGCTGAGCATGAGGTCCTGGCTTCGATTGCCAAGTCAAGCAAAGTATTATTGGTATTATTTTTCCATCAGGAATCTCTCAGTAGCAGCCATTAAATGATGACTATTGTCATCATTTAAGGCTCGTCGCCTGTTACATGGGACTTAAACATAACTGACAAAATGTGGGTGTACTAATAGGTATACCTCTGCCTAACCCTTTGTTTTTGAGGGTGGGACATCATCAAATGACTCCTCCCGTTCTGGGCGGAGTGGTATAGGGAGTGTCAGACTTCTTCTCACTAAAACCACCCATTTTCCGCCTTAGCCCTTTGTGTCCGAGGCCGCGGTATCTCTTTCGAACAACCCGCAGTACCTCTGCCTAACTCTTGTTTATAAACGGGGCATCACCAAGCAGTTGTACTTCGACTTTTCTCGTTATCAGAGTGCTGGCCTATTTCTTGACACAAAATCAGTTTACCCATAAAATGTGATAATGCTGCCAGTCTTCTGGGTACTTTACCCGTTAACAGTTATAATTTTTTTGCTCTGGACGATACCTAGGAATCTTTTATGCTATATCTAGCATCAGGCACTAGCTGCTCGGCAGTTTGCTGAACTGGTCCTATTTGGCGCAGCCGTGAGATGCACGCATTCTTTTTTTCCGTTATTTTTCACTTTATTTTTATTGTTCATTGTGTGCGCTTGTGGCATGTGCTATATAAATTTCTTGCTTTCTTTCTTTACGTAGTTACAGAGATAAGTGGTTTCAGAATGATGTGCTGATTATTGAAATTATAAAAATAATAATATCAGTGTATAGATACTGACATTGTGCTTGTAGGCCACAATTCAACTATCCATACTAATATTATAAATGCGAAAGTAACTCTGTCTGTCTGTCTGTCTGTCTGTTACTCTTTCACGCCTAAACGGCTGAACGGATTTTGATGAAATTTGGTATGGTGATAGATGATAACCTAGAAATGGTCATAGGCTATAAATAATCACGCCATCGTTCTTAGGGTGTAGGCAGTAGGCAGATAACTAAATTGAGTTAGTGATTTTTAGTCGTTTTTGTTGGGACTTTTGCCCTTTACGTCTAAACGGCTGAACAGATTTTGATGAAATTTAGTAAGGTAATAGATGGTTACCTAAAAACGGATAAAAGATCAAAATGATCACGTCATCGTACTTAGGGGGTAGGAAGTAGGCAGAAAACTGAATTGAGTTAGTGATTTTTTTATGGTTTTTGCTGGGAGTTTTGCTCTATCATGCCTAAACGGCTGAACGGATTTTGATGAAATTTAGTTAGGTGATAGATAGTAACCTAAAAAAGGATATGGGCTATTAATATTTATGCTATCGTACTTAAGGCGTAGGCAGTAGGCAGAAAACTAATTAAGTTAGTGATTTTTAATCGTTTGTTTTAAAAGTTTACCTCATTCACGCCTTAACGTCTGAACGGATTTTTATAAGACTTGGTTAATATAAAGATAGGATCCTAGGCACGGACACAGGCTACTTTTTACGGCGGGAAAATACCTCATTCCCGCGGAAATCTATCGTGATCGTGTCAAGAAGCGCATGACGCCATAGCTACTGAAATGATTTTGATGTTTTTTTTTTTAACTGAGTGTTACTAAGACTTCAAGTTAGTATTTGATCACTTTTCTAACTTAGAGGGTCGGTAGGCGCCATAATTTAGGGAATTTATGATAAAATTTTGATGCAACTGTCTTTATTTAACAGTTTTACTTGGATCGAAACTTAGCGACATTCCATCACACTACTTAACTTATAGGGTAGGAAGGTACCAAAATTCAGACTACTTTTTACTTCGGGAAAAACCCTGTAGAATTTCTTAATTCTTTAGAACTGTCGGGAGTACCTTCACACAAACTGAGGCTGAAAGTAGGCGTTCCTGTCCTTTTGATGCGGAATTTAGATGCACCAAGACTGTGTAATGGCACACGGTTGCAAGTAACACACCTCGGTCGCAATATTGTAAAAGCAATCATTATGACTGGAATGGCAAAAGGAGAGAACGTTTTAATTCCCCGTATACCCATAATTCCGACAGATTTGCCATTCCAGTTTAAGAGATTACAGTTTCCGCAGAAAATCGCATTCGCTATGACGATAAATAAAGCTCAGGGGCAAACATTAAAAGTAGCCGGCATTAATTTAGAAAAGAGTTGTTTTTCTCACGGACAATTATACGTGGCTTGCTCACGTGTTTCAAGTCCACAGAATCTCCATGTGTTGGCCAGAGAAGGAAAAACAAAGAACATAGTTTACAAAAATGTACTACAGTAATAAGGCCTCTTATTTTTAGCTTCCTACATTATTATACTACTTACATTAAGTTAGTACTTCCTACGCAGACGATGTTGCGGATGTCACACTGTCTAACATCGGAGGTTGGCAGGTAGGTAGTTAGTAGTATTTTAAACCGATTTACATTATTTACTTTTTATATTTACTAAGGAAACATTTGGAGCTATCCATTATGTAGCTTAGGTTGCTTTTGAACAAATTTTGATGTGAAGTTGAGGACTGGAACACGATAGTGGGACATTGTTGCAGGGGGACTTACAGCCGGGAGAAAACAAAAAAACTTATGCGGACGAAGTTGCGGGTAAAAGCTAGTACTCTATAATTCGATAAAAAAATCGACGTATTTGCGTTGTGCACGCTACTTGTTCCTAAGAACTGATTAGTTAGAGATGTCTGCAACATTGCAGGGTCCTGCAGGGACCAATGCCTGCCGGGGCTACGCGTTGTTCGAACGAGATAGCGCGGCCCCGGACTCAAAGGGCTAAGAAGGAAACTGGGTGGTTTTTAGCCAATAGAAGTCTAACACTCCCTTCCACTCCGCCGAGAGCAGGAGGAGTCATTTGATGATTTCCCACCCTCCCAAAAAAAAGAACTGATTCAAAATCAAAAGTCATTTATTCAAACTAGGCTGATAATCAGCACTTTTCGAACGTCAAAATTTTCTTTACCTTACTCATTTACAAGTGACAGTCCCCCAAAACGCCCACCCTTCGATACTTCCTAGTGTTTTTGCTGGAAAGAAGAAGTGGCGGAACAAACTCCCCAGCAAAACATGATCTGTCTGTTTGGTTAGAAGAACCAGACTCGATACAATAGAAAGGTGTAAGTTAATATTACGATTGACTACAGACACAAATGACAAAAAAAAGTATAAAAACATAAAAAAGACATAACATGAGGTCAGTAAACTAATTTTGGAGAAAGAACATAAATAACATTGTCTTGTGTTCAACTCAGCGACCAACTATTCTTATCATTTAAGTAATCGTTAGTGGAATAGTTACTATTCCATCATACAAAAGCTTCTAAACAAAGATTCGATTTTACTTTGGCTTTAAATGCATTAAATGGCAAGTCTAGAAAAGAAGATGGCAGTTTGTTATAAAATGTTATACCGAGCCCTACGAATGAATTATGAACTTTGTTAAGCCGGTGAAAAGGAGCGCGTGGTTTATGCTTATTTCTAGTGTTAAAGTTGTGAATATCACTGTTTTTAGTGTACAGGTGAATATGATAATATTGTCTAATATATACGATGTTGGCAAAGATGAACTGAGAAGCAACCGTGAGATTACCAATTTCCTTAAAAATATCTCTAAGAGAAACTCGGGCACCTAGCTGATAAATTGCAAGAACCGCTCGCTTTGTTTTTTCGATTAGTTAATCCATCTACTATTACTTTTACAGGTTACAAACCAAGGAAAAGCGTAAATGGTGAGGAGCTGCCATCACCAAGAGCTGTCCGTCTCGCGCTATTGCCTCAAGGTGCATCAAGCCATTTCCTTTTCAACCACAATATTCCTGGCTACGCCATATACAAGTTCACCGATATCGGAACTGTTCATGACATTGGCAAGTATTTATTTATTTACTTAAAATATATATACTAATATTATAAAGAATATACTAATATTATAAAGAAGTAAAGTTTGTGTGTTTGTATATTTGTTAAATTGTAAGGGGTAATCTCGGAATCTACTGAACCGATTTTAAAAATTCTTTCACCAATAGAAAGCCACATTATTGCTGAGTGTCATAGGTTATATAAAAAACCGAAAAATAAAAAGGCTTTTACGTGGTAGTCCGTTTTGCAAAGTGAATCGGAGAAAAAACGGTCGAATGACATCGTTTCTTACGAATGCTGCCTTAACTATGAAAGATATATTTTTGAGTTCTAGAGAAAAGATGTGGAGCTTGAAAATGCCTACAAAAAAGTCAACGACAGCATATGTCTAACTTTTATATTTAAGTTACAAAAAGTAGTTTTTTTTTAATATTAGTAGCCAAAGCAGCGGACGGCGCGCGATGGCTTTGGCTTTAATTCGGTTCGCGTTCGTGCTTGCTCCGGGAGAAGGGGGCGTGGCCTTTTACATCTGAGAGTTGCAATCCCGAGTGGGAAGAAATAAAGCAAGAGCTTTTTTCTGGACAGTGATCTTTCGACCGACACGACATAATGGCTAGGGTCTTTCATCTAAAAATGAAGAAACTAATTAAACTACTAGCAGTGCCCGCGACTTCGTTCGCGTGCTTGTCGGAAACTAAAATGCGTCGCTTAGATAAAAGAAAAAAAAATACTCTCTCAGAATCTCAATGAGGAATTTTCTCAATTATTATTGAGTAATTGGTCATAGCAAACTTTCGGATTTCCGTACTTCGCGATAATGAACATTCTGAATACAGTACTTCGTAGTAGCAAACTTTCGGAGTAACGTACATCGGAGTGACGAACATTCTGAATACAGTACTTCGTAGTAGCAAACTTTCAGAGTAACGTACATCGGAGTAACGAACATTCTGAATAACGTACTTCGTCATAGCGTACATTCTGACTCACGTAATTCGGACTCACAAACTTTCTGTATACCGTACATCGGTATTTCGAACTTCGGAGTAACGAAATACAGTCCTAGAAAGATGGTTACTACCTACTGAGATGACGAGTAATTGAGAAGTATACGTAGAAAGACATGATGCGCCAACTTCAAATAAACTTACACACTAACATATAAATATGTTGTCTTTCTTATTATTTTTAACATAATTTTACTATTTTTCTTTTAGAAAACTTTTTACTCACTACAACCTACTGCTGCGAAAAGGAACACATGAATGATTACGCTTGTACGCCGAACATTATCCAAGATGATGATCCCGTGTTGAGGTACTCCAGCATTCGTTGCATGAACAGCACCAGGCCGCTGACTTACCAGTTCTACAACTGCACCAGGGACAAAGTACCATCACCAGTATGTACCATTAGTATAATTCTTTAACATGTATATGTCGTAGGATAATTTGATACTTCGAATCTTCGCGGAAATCCTAGGAAATCCTAGGGGTTTTGCGAAAACGCGGATAATTAGACATAGGCGAAAAATTTTTTTAGGGGCGGCATGGGCACCGGGCCGTAGGCCGACGAAGGAGGCCGGCGGAGGCCCGGCACTTCGGGGACAGAAGATATTAGTGTTATTTAATATGCGAGCGAAGCGAGCGCGCATTGAAAAAGCTTTTGCTTTCGACGTATTTGGTGACCATTAATCCATTTTGGTAACTATGTCTAATTATCCGCGTTTTCGCAAAACCCCTAGAATTTCCGCGAAGATTCGAAGTATCAAATTATCCTACGACATATACAATTTATTCTCTGATGTTTTACCAACGATTCCTATATTGAACACCAATCATCATCTCCTGTCCTTGTCCCAATTTATTTCGGGTCGGCGCAACATGTCCTTTTCTTCCACACTTCTCTATTTCTCGTTATGTCAGCAGTCACCTCCTTTTTAGCCATATCATCCTTCACACAGTTCATCCAACGTTTCTTTGGTCTTTAGCCATCTACATTCATACTCAACATTTTTCTCACTACATTTTCTTTATTCCTTCGCATCACATGTCCATACCACGACAATTGATTACCACGCAAGTTTTATATTAAACACCAATGTAGATTGTATTTATGTGCAAAAGAATTGTGATGAATGATAGTCATTTATGTTGTCAAATTTTGGTATTCAGTAACTTCATTTCAAATCATACTTTGAAATTATCATCAGCGGTTTTGTCTTCTATTCTCCTCTGTCAACCGTCACAACGTTTACTGCTTTTTCTTTCACATCGTTCCTCACACAATTCATCCATCATTTCCTTGGTCTTGCTTTTGATCCACCAACATTTATAACCATCACTCTTTTAGTCACATTCGATTCATACCTCCTCATCACATGTCCATACCAAAACAGTAGGTCCACGTTTAGAAATAAGGTTTTATAAATATTTACGTTTATGATGCAGAAGCCTCTGATCCCATCTTACTATTTCTTTACCAGATTAAAAAAGCAACTACACCATACGACGAATCACAAATATACGACGCTAACGGTAAAGGAGATCAAGTGATCAGATCTTTCGAAAATGGTATGCTCAAAGTGGAAAAGGAAGATGGGAAATTATTCCCTCCAAATGGACCTAATGCATTTTGCCCCAACAATGTCGCCCCTGATGAAACTAGATGCTTTGAAAATCGTGAGTGATTCGTGTCTTTTTTTTCTACCATCAAACCACGTGTCACCAACTGCTTGCTAACACGCTTAAGTGACGTTTGTGCGGTTGTTGTCACTCACGTTAGATTTGAAAAGAGAAAATGTGACGAATAAAGTGGCTTGCAACGCATTGATACTTTTGTGCGGATGACGCTTAACGCGACGCACTGCGTGGAGTCGCGAACGCTCACTTTATCAAATTAATTATTTTTCAAATGAAGATCAGAGTACTCTTATTGATAGTGATTTGTGAAGGCTATCAAGAAAATAACGGTCTTGTTCTTTTCTAATTTTAGTATCGCTTGATCGAATGCAACTCTATCCTTCACAAAGTACATTTTTATTTTGATGAAAGAATTTCCACGCATATTCTTACCAGTATAACAGTATAACGTCCAGCTTCGTTTAGGAAAATCAACACAAAAATTGGATTGATCTTCTTAATATTGTTTTGTTTGCCTGGTGTCAGTAATTTTTGCTTTTTATAATTAATATAATTTATAATAACTCTGTTAACAAGTCTATTATTTATTTATTTTATTATTTATTGTTATATTAGTCAATTTATTTATTGTAGACTTGTTAGCAGAGTTATTAAATACAGTACAGTCTTTGGAGATATTTGTTCGTATGTAGAAACTTTGTCATAATCAGTTGTTTTTTTTTCTGTTTTAGATTTCAACAGTTTGTTGCCAGTCTCGCTGTACATCATTTGGTTTGTAAGACATCACAACTACATAGCCAGCAAGTTAGCCGAGGTAAACTCTTGCTGGGACGACGAAATGCTGTTTAATGTAGCAAGAGATATCAACATCGCCTACTCCAACCAAATGTACTTCTACCAGTGGCCTGAAGCTGTACAAGGTAATTTAGATAAAATATTAACATCTAGTCTTATGCCGATTTGTTTCTTGCCTTATTTGTTCATAATTATTCCTCTGAGCTTTCCTTATTGTCTCAATAGGCTACTTTAAATATTAAAAGGGTTGGCGGATTTACATCCAGTGTTTTCAGCACATAACAGATAATTTATCTGTCCTGTGGTTTTCAGCCACTGAACCAAAGGTTTTAGTATTATCATTATTAATTTAATATTTTACATCACTAGGCAGACAAAATCTTTTCAAAAATAATATACTGACTCGTGATAATGGATTCAGAGACATGTATGATGATAAAAAGCACCCCGAAGTGACGTTGGAATATACTTATGTCATGCGTTGGTTCCATCTTATGCAAGAAGAGACTGCCAAGTAAGTAAAAGAAATATTTATTGTTATGTACTTTAGGGTTCAATTTGGTCTAGCTCACCGTCCGGCCGTCCTATGACGATTACAGGCCGTGACGACGCGACGCCGACGGCGCGTTTGTATTTACGCGGCCCCGGACACAAAGGTCTAAGAAGGAACATGGATGGTTTTTAGTACGTAGAAGTCTGACACTCCCTATCGCTCCACCCAGAGCGGGAGGAGTTATTTGATGATATCAGTTTAGCGAGTAGTTAGCACAATGAAACAAGCGCCAGTCTTCGAAGGTGTTTTTGGCAACTAACTTAAAAATATTCTAACATCATATTGAATGCGGTCGGCCGCCAGCTCTTACTACTATAAAGAAACATGGACTGTATGTTTGTTCGTAATTCTAAACTTATTGAAATGAGCTTCAACATTTATTATATTAACTTTTCCTATCACCGTCTTCGCTCTCATTCCACCGAAATAAAAAAATATTTACCTTAACTCAGGTCTGTGCCAATTTGTAACGAAATCTATGTTCTTTTTACCCGACTGACGATAATGTGCACATCATCCTATCATCATCATTTCAGCCAAAGACATCCACTGCTGGACATAGGCCATCCTATACAATATGATATATTATATATGGATCATCCTTTACAATATCTTTAAAAATAACCCTGTCCGCTCCCTCAGGGAGTTAATAGACATCGAAAGTAGATTATTTTTATGTAAAACTTTATGACCGACTTGAAAAAAGGAACCTTTTGTTCAAGTCAGTTTTTTAATAAGAATCAGTGCAAATATTGTAACATAGGAAAGTGCCTTTTTTTTTTATTGGGGGGTGGGAAATCATCAAATAACCCCTCCCGCTCTAGGGCAGAGCGAAAGGGAGTGTCAGACTTCTAATGACTAAAAACCACCCATGTTCCTTCTTCGCCCTTCATGTCGACGCCGCGGTATCCCTTGCGAACAACCCGCAGCCTCGACAGGCGTCGGCCCTTGCGGGCCCCTTCCATGTTGCTGACATCTCTTTGAGGCGCGCGTGGAACACGAACTCGCCGTCGACACGGTCGGTCGTCGTCATAAGACGGACGGACGGCGAGCTTACCCATCACTCACCGTCCACAGGCCCGCGTCTACGGTGGCCGGAAGCCATCACGTGGCCCCCGACGCCCGGAGCGCCTCCCGCGGCGGCTGGGACGAGAGGTTCTCTCCCTCTCACGTTCCGGCACCTACTTCGCTAGCATCACTGCTTCGCAGAAGGAGGCGACGGCGTCCCATTCCTCCTCGCCCCGGACCATGGCTTGCACCAGGGCCGGACGCGAGAGGTCGCCGCCGCCGATCGCCGCTACGAGAACACGGCGGGGCTCCGCTTAAGCGGGACACACCTCCACAGTGTGCTCCACCGTGTCCTCCGGCCGATCCTCGCAATGGTGGCATCCGGGCGTTTCCTCCCGCCTGATTCGGTGCAGGTACCTCCCGAAACAACCGTGTCCGGTGAGTACCTGCGTCAGACGGAAGGTGTGGGCGCCGTGGCGCCTCTCCAGCCACTCCTCAAAGTGGGGACTTACCGCCACTATCGTGGCGTGCCCTGCACGGGGTTGCGACAGTCGCTCTCTCCATGCCGCCATGAGATCGCACCGGAGGTCTGTCATCTGCGCAACAATTTGCCGCGGCAACGGAGTGACCCCCCGGTGCAGCGCCTCCGCGCGCCATTCATGCAGGCGCGCGAGGACTATCGCCTCCAGATCCCATGGCGGCAATCCGGCAAGGAGGTTCGCCGCCTCGCGGGAGATCGTGCGGTACCCACGGACTAGCCTTACGGCCATCACCTTTTGGGGCGCGTTCAGGTAGTGGGCGGCCCGCTTTCTCAAAGCACTCGCCCACACCGGGGCCCCGTAAAGGGCCATGGACCGCACGATCCCTGCATAGAGCCTCCGGCAGGAGGCGTTTGGCCCCCCCAGATTGGGCAGGAGCCACCTGAAGGCAGACGCCGCCCGCTCCAGTCTAGGAGCTAAACGTCGGAAATGCTCCACGAAGTTCCACCGGCTGTCGAGGACAAGTCCAAGGTACTTCAAAGTACACTCGACGCCGATGGGAACCCCTCCCACCGTTAACTGGGATCCCGACGGTAGCACGTTCCCATGCCCATGGAAGCCCATGGCCTCCGACTTGTGAAGTGCCACCTCGAGACCCAGCTGCCGGATCCTCACAACGACTATCGCAACCCCGCGTGTCATTTTTACGGCCGCCGCCTCGTGCGACCCCCCCTGTGCCAGCACCAGCGTGTCGTCAGCGTAACAGACGACGCTGACGCCGCTAGGGAGGTCGGCACGCAGCACCCAGTCGTGACCGATGTTCCACAGGGGCGGCCCCAGAACCGATCCTTGTGAAACACCGCACGACATCTCTCGCCGGTTCCATTCTCCGTCTTGACCGGGGTAGATGACAGCCCTGTCTGTCAAGTAGTCCCCGACTACACGACGAAGGTAGGCCGGCACCCGGTGATACCGGAGTGCCTCCCTAATGCAGCTCCAGGGCATTGTGTTGAAGGCGTTGGCGATGTCGAGAGACACCGCCAAGACCATACCGCCCCGAGAGACCCCAACCCCCGTCGTGAGGGCTCTCACGCGCATGATGGCGTCCACCGTCGAGCGCCTCTTGCGGAAACCAAACTGGTGTTCCGGATCCGGACCCATCCCCTCAAGGTGCTCGGCGAGGCGGTTTGCAATTACTCTTTCAAAGAGCTTGCCCACCTCGTCGAGCAGCACAATGGGCCGGTATGCGGACGGCGAGTCCGCAGGGCGCCCCGGCTTTTGGATGAGGACCAGCTTCCCCGTCTTCCAACGAAGCGGGAACTGGCCTCTTTCCAAGCACGCGCTTAAGAACCCCTCCAGTCGGGGCCCAAGAGGCTCTGAGGCCAGGACCCAGGCTGTGCCAGGCAAGCCGTCGGGTCCCGGGGCGGTATTTTTGGCCTTGAGCCTCCGTACCGCCACTCTCAGGTTTACCCCAGTCACCTCCGGAATGTCGTCAGCGGATAGGAAATTGCCTCTATTTTGTTTTCATCACAATAAAACTGAAAAACTAGAATGCAAACAATATGGTCTTCGTATCAAATATTGTTCTTTACTTCTAGGTTATACGATAAACATGGTAACTTCATCAAAGACTACCCGTTGTTCAACGTTACATTCAGAATGGGAATGCTCCCCAAGAATATGGAGGCTTTCACACAGAGTACATTCAGAGCCGGGTGTCATGGCACCGACGGCACTATTAGCGCTGACGTAAGTATTGCCTTTCTATAGGTCGTAAATAACATATCACATGACACAATTTACAAAACAATACCATAACTGGTAAGATAAGGGTGAGAGAAGATACTCTGCCTCACCCATAATAGGGCATGATAGTATTTATATTTTTTAAGCGCAGAACTTTGCTAAGCCCACACAATCGTCGGTGGCAGCCTAGAGGTAAATTCAAAAAATAAAAATTATTGATATAAAAACTAAAGATACGGTCGTCCGAACATTTGCTCGACGCGTTCGACATACAGAGAATCGGTGTAGTCTGCTCGTTAACGTAACCTTGTATAAGCGGCGTGGTATTTTCGAGGTATAAAGAACATAAATAAAGCTTTTAATAAAATTTACGACCGCACCCGAAGAGAGCCGATCGTGGGCTAGTTCACTTCGGCTTAGGAAAGACCGTTTTAGGACCAAGTTCGAGGCGTCCTTGTAACATGCTGTACGCCCAGTCCTTACGCAGTAATATTAAAGTCAATATTAAAAATGCTTGTTTGTACTACTAACACAATAATTCATGGATCATCGTTGTCTGAAATAAAAGTTTTTTTATTATTAGCCTGTACTTGTGTAAATACTTCCCCCAATTCTTCCTAGATATTTTTTTCTGTGCTTCTTCGAATCAACTCTCGCGGTACGCGGCTATATCATCTCACCAGTGCTATCTGGACCGGGCTCGGGGACAGCATGAAACACTTCGAAATATTCACAACTTTAACAAATCAGGAACTGGAACAGTACCATATCAACCTCTTTATAAATTACCATTATGAGCTGATATCTCAAAACTTTTTCCAAACTTTTACCAAATATTAACTGGGTTGTGGAGGTCAGATAGTCACTCCATATAAAATACTGGTATTTAAGAAAGGTTTTATTTGCAGGTCGCTAATCGTGGATTACCCGTAGTTCAACAAGCTTTAGACATTACCGCTGGTGATTTAAATAAAGGTCGCAACTTTGGCCTGGCTCCTTATATCGACTACTACTACTACTTCTATAATATCAAGATCAAAAATTTCGAAGATTTAAAACAGATTATACCGGAGAAAGTAAGTTTTCTCTACTGTGTTAGTATTGTCATGTTTACTAATATGATTCGTGTAAAAGTACCCTCAACGAAACCGAAACGTAATTGTTTCCCTCCATTTTCTTTTGTTCTAGTCCATACCTTCTAGTCTTCCAACTCTTTTACAAGTATTAAGCGCGCTTTCCGCTCTCAAAAAAGTAGATTTCCAGCAATTAATTTTGAAAGTTCAGAATGTTTCATTGTTGGCTTCATGCCAACGCTTATAATGCTAAATGCTTCATGCGTCTAAGAATGATCTAATACCTGAGGGGATCGGGTCTGAAAAAATGATCAAAAGTAACTTACACTAAAATTAGGGGTAAAGAAAAATAACATCGTTTACCATTTTGTATTTGTTTTATGGCCAGGTGCGTAGCAATGACCAAAATGACTGATATACGAAAACTGGGAACTATGCAAATGGAGTATGGAAGATTCGCAGCAAATGATATCTGTAGTCTTTTCCTACCCACATAAGAAAAATACATTAGTGTAGATAGGCGTATGTATCCATACTGATACATATATTTTTTTTTCAGTACATCGACATTTTGAAAAGTCTATACAAAGATGTGAGAAACATTGATCTAATGGCTGGTCTCTGGTGTGAAAAAATGATGAAAGGTGGACATATACCTGGTTTAGTTGCAGCAATTATGAACGACAACTACTTCAGGGCTGTGAGAAGTGACAGGCATTGGTTTGAGAGACAAAATAGGCCACATGCATTTAATTTGGGTAAGAATTTTAATTTATGGTGACTCCACTGTTTTGCTCACGTGGAGATAATTAAAACGT
Organism: Diarsia brunnea; assembly: GCA_949774965.1. NCBI lineage: Eukaryota > Metazoa > Arthropoda > Insecta > Lepidoptera > Noctuidae > Diarsia > Diarsia brunnea. The sequence goes on from OX459001.1 coordinate 19,853,605, forward strand.
TGATAATTAGATAATATTATTCAACGCTTAAACTTCATGTCTCGGTAATGCATTCCGCATTACTGAGACATGAAGTTTAAGGCGTGGTCTATCTAGATGCCAAATTTCAACCACATCCATTTAGCTACCCGCTAAGGCGTTTAAATGAATAAAATGGACAGTGAATTACTTTTGTATTTATGTTGTAATTGTAATCTGAGTTCCTAAATAAATATTGTGGAAAATATCGTAATGAAAAACACGTTGTACGATGGTTGCTATATTTGAACTGAGAATATATTTTTTATTGACATTACAAAAAGTATCTTAGCAAGTAAGTAGGTTTTACAACATCCGCCCTTAATGAAAATAAAAGATAAAGTAGTAATGCTAAACACAATAGAAAAGAATAAAACATTACTACCAGACTAAACAGAAATACAAAACATAAACCGACGAAAAATAAATAAATAGAAAATTATTCTACCTATTTATCATTAAACCCATATTAACAACGCACCTAAGATGAGCTATGCGCCATAAGGGCTTGGTTAAAACATCGGCTGTCATTTTATCCGTAAGTATAAACTTTATACCTATAAGACCCTCAGTACCCTTTTCACGAATAAAATGATATCTCGTATCAATGTGTTTGGTTCTATTATGGTGGATTGGATTGAGCACAAGTTTATGTGCACTTTGACTATCGTTGTATAGCAACACCCTATCAGCAAAACCAGTAATGTCACACACTAACCGTCTTAGGAAAATAGCCTCCTTTGTGGCACTGGTCAAGGACATATACTCAGCTTCTGTAGACGATAAGGCTACCGTCGGCTGCTTCTTACGCTCCCAACTAATAGGTCCACCTGCTAGCGTGAAGAAGTAACCAGTGTACGACCGACGGGCATGTACATTTGGGGGGATGAGGAGCAGGGTGTAAAGTTCGTCATCCCCCATAGAAAAGGGAGGATCCTCCGACCAGACGGGTGTTGTGTCTGGTGGGCTAACTGCCCGACATATTATGTTAGTCGGGATTTTCTATATAGGCTAATGTCGCGGATAATGTTGATAGCGCGATGTAGGAATTGTCAATTTAGTTCGCATGTGTTGCGATAGATGTTGCTGTCGCCACATACACAGTTCGCCCAGTCAGCATCAGTGTATCCACACAGACGTATATCGACTTTCCTGTAAGTAATACAGTAATCCATAGTACCTTTCAAATACTGTAACACCCTTTTAGCGGCCAACCTATGCCTCTTATCATATTTTTTTACGTTTGCTTTCCTGCCTATGCAGGTACCTAATTTTATATTATTAGTTTTGATTATTTATAAGTAGGTATACTAAGTTTAGCTATTTATATTAGGCTTAGTTAATCAATAGTTTATATTGTGTTTTTATTTTTTTATTTTTAAGAGTGTATTAAGTATGCTTATTCATTAGTCTAAGCAACATTAGTTTACTGCCATCTGTGGAGGCTTGTAAATGGCTTGTCGTGTAACATTTCATTATTAATTTATGTATTGTTAGCTGTAAGCCACCCAAAGAAAAAAAAAAAAAAAAAAATAGTTATTAAACTGACTTAAATAGCTTGTGGCCTCAGCTTGTGGCATAAAATATATCGGGTCTCGTATTAACAGATAGGTACATGAGACATCCTATCAAGTTTTGATAAGGTTATTCATCAAGAGATGTTGGATTACCTTTCTCCAACTTGTTATTCTCCAAAGGTGTAGACATCTCCTTGCAATCCTGCATATTAAACCGCTCCATCACTGCCTGGATATAGGTCTTCTGACTGACCACGATTTTATCGTCAACCATGTCAACACGGTTAATATTTAAGCCTAAACAATACGACAATGCACCCAAATCTTTTAGCGAGAAAAACTTTTCCAAGTCATTTTTGACAGCATCAAACAAACTTTTTTCTTTGTAAAAGACAATTAGATCGTCAACATAGACTGCAAGTATTATGGTTTCATTTACAAACTTTTTCAAGTAAACACATGATTCCGAAGATGTTCGTGCAAAGCCAATTTTTGATAGAATTTGATGCAATTTGATATTCCAGGCTCAAGCAGCCTGCTTCAAACCATAAATGGATTTTCTGAGCAAACAGACTTTACCTTCTGCCCCATGCTCAGTAAATCCCTCAGGCTATTGCATGTACACCTCCTCCTCTAAGTCCCTATTGAGGAATGCTGTATCGACATCCATGTGTTGGATCTTTAAATTCATTTCTGCCGCCAACGCTATAAGGGTACGCAGAGATGAATTTCGAACCACAGGGGCAAAAGTTTCGTTATAGTCAGTCCCCCAAACTTGACTAAAACCTTTCGCAACTAGTCGCGCCTTATACTTGACTATTGCACCGTTCGCGTCCCTCTTTATCTTGAATACCCATTTACATGGAATAACCTTTTTATTTGGTTTATCCACTAATGTCCAAGTCTGCTTATTCAAAAAGGCATTGTACTCATCCTTCATTGCGGAGATCCAGTTATCTTTATCATCGCTATTAATAGCTTCACGAAAACTTTCCGGATCATCACACAACAAATCAACAACGTGCGTGCCGTATGAATAATGATGTGGAGGTTTACGTACTCGTTCAGGATACCTTCTCTCAGGACATACAACGTTGGGTTCATGGGAAGGAACCAGGGATAGATCACGTTGTTCACCTGAATGAAGAGACTCCGTGTCACCAACCCTACCAGCTTCATCACAAAATCGTCAACTTGCTCTACCTCCATGTCCACACCTTCTGAAGTAGGTGAAGAAGTAGAAACAGATGAGATAGAAACCTCCTGTGGCGATGTGGTATCTAAAGAAGTTTGTGAAAAAAGATTAGTGACATTAGGACTCATGACAACTTCAGGCAGAACAGATTTATTCTTAAATCCTGAAAAATTATCTTCAAAGAACGTAATATCCCTTGACTTAATCAACCTCCGAGGGTTTTCCGCGCTACGGAAATAATAACTCCTTGGATCGTCTTTATATCCAACAAATATAATTATGTTCAGCAGCTTTCATGTCGAGCTTAGTTCTCTGGCATGAAGGCACGTGAACTAAAGCTCGGCAACCAAACACCCTTAAATGAGACAGGTCGGGTTTACTATCACACCACATTTCATATGACGTCTTACCATCAAGTGCACGATGAGGTGACCTATTCTTTAAATAAACACTAGTCTCAACAGCAAGGAACGGGCCTTCTCCAAAATACTACGATTGCAACGTTCACTTACCCCATTTTGTTGAGGGCTGTATGGTACAGACGTTTCATGTCGAATCCCTTGAGCCTGCAAATAGTCTGTCAGCGCCTTGTTGACATACTCAGTACCATTGTCTGACCGAAGGGTTCGAATCTTAGTGCCAGTCTGTCTCTCAACAAGTGCTTGGAAAGCACAAAAATACTTCTGAACTTCTTTCTTTGATGACATACAATAAAGGGATATAAAACGTGTATAATCATGTACAAAAAAAATAAAAAAAATATAACCTTTAAAAGATTCAGTGGTCAGGGGACCACAAACGTCCGTATGGATCAATTCTAATGGTGACGAAGCCTTTTTATATTTTATCGCTTTGAAAGGCTTCCGAGCCTGCTTACCCTCTACACAAGGTACACATGGTTCTTTGTCAACCTCTGTATACTTCACACCAACAGTTAGACCTCTTTTGAGTAGATCCATACCAATACGGCAGAGGTGTCCTAGACGCTTATGCCAAAGCTGAAACTGGGACAAATTGGTGTGAACATTATAAGCTGAAACACCTTGCGGTTTTACTACAGTACAATCTAAAGTGTACAATCCACCACAAATAGAACCATGTAAAACAGGATCATATATAAAAGAAACATCATTAGAATTATAAAAATTACAGCCATTCGTATCAAAAACAATTGAGAAACCTTTCTCTACTGCCTTTTTGACTGAGAGAGCTCCGCATAATTATCCGATCAGGTCTTTTGCCGGTTAATTTTTCCATATTTTATGTGTCGCTGACGACAAGGAATTTTAGTGCAGTGGTTTCCCGTTGCCTTCTACACCAGACTAGTAAGTTCACTGAAGCCTCCTCCAGCCAGCTTTGACTGGCCAGGTGTATGGTTGTACCGCCATTGCACGGTCGAAATAGCCTCGTCTGTTGTATAGCAGGGGGCACCACGGCGGTGCTAAGACCGCCGTCGCTGACTGTTCTACCAGCAGCGCATGCAGGCGAGGATGACAATTGGGGCCGGACTGGTGTTGTCGCCGTTCTCCCCCCTAACCCTCACCTGTAGCATTGTATTTTCTTCTTTCTATAATGGGTCGTATTGAAAAGAATACTCTTAGTAGCTTTGATACTGAAATATTGTTTTTTTTTCCACACAGCTCAACTGATGGAAGTAAGAAAAGCTTCGTTATCTCTGTTGATGTGCAATGTCGGTGATGGTGTCACTGAAATCCCTCAGAATGCTTTCCTCAAAATTTCTGACAAGTAAGTTATTACTATTTTAATCTCTAGCACTTTCATCTAAAAAATAAGTCCCATGTAATAGGGAGCGAGCCTATTTCCAGCAACCGACACAATTGGCTATTTGACTACTGTTAAAAATTCAATAAAATGTTATGTTATTTCAAAGAACTAATAGAAATAACACGATGTGTGAAAAAAGTAATAATATCGAAAAAAAAATGGAGTAGTTACATGTTTTAGAAGTTTTTGGTTTTTGGGGCACTTTCTATCCTTGTCGCGCGAAACGGCCATTTGTACTACCGTAACGTACGTAACCGTGATGTCTACGGCGATATGAATTATGATGTCACGTTTTGTATAGCGCTGTCTTTGTCTAATAGGTCATTTAAATTCAGTTAAAACTAAGCCATTTGCTGATCGTTTTAAATACTTTTTTTAACCATCGTGTTATTTCTGTTAGTTCTTTGAAATAACATAACATTTCCGTGAATTATTAACAGTAGTCAAGTAGTCAATTGCAAGCTCCGTGGCTGCTACTGAGAATTTTCTTATGGGAAAACATAATAACACTTTGCCCGACCCGGCAATCGAACCTAGTACCTCGTTCTCACCAGCCATGCTTGCGACCACTAAGTCAACGAGGCAGTGGATTAGAAAAACAAATAATAGAAGCTGAGTGTAAAAATACTCTATATTATTTCTATTAAGTAATTTTTTTTTTTCAGGAACCCTCTTGTGCCTTGCTGCCAAATTAAGAAGATTGACTACAGTGCTTGGGCAGATGATGCTTGCAATGCTTAACGTCGGGAAAAACAAGATCCAGTGACAGATAAATAAAAATGGAATAAACCAAGTGTTCAGATAATTCACGTACTAACAATGCAGTTAGAAATAAACATGATTGTGTTTATTTTAAATCAGTACAATATTTTTGTTGTTTTGCTTTTGCAGTTTTTTTTAAATTAATGTTTTAACTACGTATTCTGTTAGTTTTTTGATCAACTGGTTAATAAAGTTATAGAAATTTTATATCCGGTTGTTTTTACTATTCCTTAAAGTAACTTAAAACCTAGATTTCGCTTAAGAGGGAACAGAGCCTGCGGGGTAGGTATTTGAAGATCTTATTGCCATCATGCTGCAACAAGTCCCCGTAGAGTGCAAAAGGGACAGTTGAAGCTTAAATTGATTTACGTCACAAAAATGTTGACGAGACAACGTTACGTATTCCCGTTTTTTCTCCTTAAAAACTGAGTCGATTCAATTATTTTTCATATTTTTTATGCATAGTACAGTCGGCCAAAGTAATAAGTATACATCTTGCATGTGTGGGTGAAGTCATAGTTATAGGCACACACACTAAGTAAAACGAGCGAGCTCTGTTTTTATTAGTGTGCGTTATGTGCGTATAACTCAAAACCGGCCTACCGCCCCGCGCCGGCCGACTTTACATCACGCACACATCGGTAATTGCCATTCATATTGTGTGAGTAAACGTATTATACGGGTAAACAATAATTAAACTGGTTCACAGTAAAGGAATATGACCAACATTTTATACACATAAGACAAACTATCCGTGGCAGAGTGGTGTAAGCGTGCGATATTAGCTAATCCACGCTTGATGCCCGTGAGTTCGATCCCCACTGAGGAATTTAGATTTCTGTTTTTTACTTTTTGTTTTTTAAATTTTTTTTGTTTGTCTCCAATAAAGTCACTCAAGCAAAAAAGTAGAAAGGTAATTAAATAAAACAATAAAATCATTTGTTTTATGTTTATTTATTAGTTAGACATTTTTTTTGTTGGTTAAGGATGGACGTAAATAATTTGTTAAAGGTTGGTGGTGTCTAAATTGAATCGAAAATATAATTAGACGGGAAGTGAATCAACATGTTAGATAGTAAGAAATTATGGCAACTTCTATCTGCATAACAATAACATCACTTCACCAGACTTTTAATAATACGAATTGTTGTTTAAGACAGAGGAATACAGCAAGATGTAGGTATAACAAATAATAAAAATATTGCTAAGTTTTACATTTGTTCACACAAACATGAACATTATGAATATAACAATAAGGTTCATAATCGTTTAGTAATTAAAATTAATTCGACTAATAATGAGTCTTACTAACAATTACTGTTACTGTGACCCGCTATTTCGACGAGCACACCGGGACCCATCTAAGACATCCAACCCCAATACCCGACAGATATACGGCCACTAGTCCTACAAGCCAGAAGGTTACATTCATTATACCTTTCACCACCTTTTGTCCATAATATTTTACGCCCATCCTTTTCCGACTTAAATGTTTTTTCGTCGCTAAAAATCACCACGTTGTTCTTCCAATCAAAATTAAAATATGACCTAGCGAACTGTAGTCGGCTTTATCGATGCGCAGTGGACAGTAATATCTTCCGTGCTGGCTTGCTGCAGCGTAAATCAGCAGAACGCAGGTGATTTCTCACCGTTTGCAAGCACACATCGTGTGCTAAAGCTGTGACGCGGGTTGGCAAAAATGAATTAGCTCTGTGCCTTGTCACGATGTCATGGTGTCGAGCTGACGTATTCGCTTTGGTTTTGGAGCACGTCGAAGATTTTCCACGTCTCCAGAATCTGCATATTGGCGGACCCATAGCTGCACGGTTCTTCTCTGTGAATACAAAACAAAACAGTATTTAAAATACATACTACTGCTAAAATACTTATCATAATAGTTATTACATAATAAATAATAATATATACATTATGCTTAAAAATATAAAATTATATTTATGCTTTCATATATACCTAATTAATATTATTTATATGCCTACAATAATTATATACATATACATTTATACAAGCTAAAATACTTTTAAATATTTATATTAGCAAACAAAAAAGGGGCTCTTATAACAATTGTTAATGCACTTAATTTACATACCTAAATGTATACCTATATAATAAATGATAAAATAATATTAATTTGGTTTATATATAGGTAAGTATATAAACCTATAGGTATATAAACTATGATACATACATACTTATATAAAACCAAATTAATATTATTTATTTTCAATAATCATATATGTCGCCGCGAGAGTGTATCTGCTGGGATCATTAGTCAATCTAATTAATAACCAGCTTATAATAATAGCTTAGCTTAGTTTTCTTTATAATAATTGATGAACCTGCCATCTCTGAGATATTTGTACAGTTATTACAAGATCAATATTGAAAGACAGGAGCGGCAGTGCCATCTGTTAGCTTTTGTGTTAACTACTACAGAGATGGTTTGTAATTGAATGGTCGACGGCTCGAATAATGATTTATTAAACAGAGGTCTTTAACTAGAACTATAGTTAAAATTAAGATAAGCTAATTGATTATGAATATTGGGATTTTAATGATTGCTCACTTGAAATTAGGCTGTATGAGAGACGTCATTGCACATTGTTGTGAAGATGGCGGCGAATACGATTTTAATAGTCAATAACTCAATTTATAATCTGAAACCACGACTAAATGAGTTTCTTTATGTAATTATAAACTAAAAAGTCATAAGATTATTTTGTAGAGCAATTTATTAGTAGAAAACCCGTTCTTTGTATTAAATCCTTTAATTAGCCGGAAATGGCGTAAGTAACATTCTGTTGTAAAAAGTAATGAACCTATTAATTAGACATTAACTTAATAACGCCTTCGCATTAATATTGGTATTGTTTTATTGTTAAATAATTATTACAATCAATTGTGAATTATTTTAGTATTGTTTATTAGTTTTAACTGATTAAGTAATTAATAACAATACTGAGTGCGTTGTACTTCCGCTAGACAGACTAGAGACGCGTGAGTCGAAAGATGAACGCACATTATCTCGTGTTTAGCAAAAATTGCAATATTAAGTAAATGAAAGTGGTTTTTGATGTGATTAATATTAATTAGTGCAAACGAGAATTGTAACATGATTTAAATGGAGTTTCTTAAACCCATTCGTCTCCATAGTAACAATGATTTATGTGAATGTGTCTCAACCTCTGAAAAGTTTATAAGTGCCTGTAAATGGACTATTCTAAATAAACGTTTGGTGTTTGAGTCAAGTATTGTGTGTGATTTCAACTACCCATTTACCCATCTGCCACGAAGAGGAATCTAAGGCGAAGACAATATGGCGGAGGCCATTGATATTTAGGAGCAGCGTTCCTCAAGTGGTTTTCCCGCCGTAACATCAGAAGAAAGGGATTTTATCTGCGCTTTGCTCATGAATATGCGCCGGAACATCCAAATGATGACATACAGGAAAATATTGAACTGAAGACTGATCGTCTAAAATTTGGCTGTATTTTCATCATAGTGGTTGACAGATACCAACATAATAATTATGGCATAATTCAACTTGAACACACATGACCCAGTAAGACAATAAGTTCACATGAAAATACTTTTTACATGGGAAAACAAACAATGAAGTTTTATGTGCCAGAAAACTTCATAGTCCAATCAAAGTGACAAACATACAGTACAGCACAGAATGACCGAAGCAGCAAAATAAAAGAAACATGAACACTGGGAAAGCATATCAATAAATTAACCTACGGGATGGAACATCAAACCCGGGAAGTATTTTATTTTATTCATTTTAGTAACTGTAGTACAGTTAACAATATTTTAACTTATCACATTACACACTGGCTAGGTTAATTGCCACCTTAAATTGACACCCGTGGAATTGAAATATTAAGACATCTTTAATCATTTAAGGAGTGATAAGGTCATTACCCGTTCAATGTTTTTATTAAAATTTAAACCAAGTACCCTGGTTTAAATTAAAAATTTAAATGTGTCACAAACTGAACACATGAATCAAATGCTAGTTAGTTATTTGCATTCACACATTAATTAATTAACTAAGTATTAAATCTTGTTATGTTTTAATATTATGTCATTCAGAGTAAAACATGCAATAGAAATAATTCTTATTAGAAATCCCTCATACTTGATATTCAAGTGAGTAATTGCAATTAAGTACTTTGTACAAACTTGTAAACATTTGTATTGGACAACATGTTTCGAGATTCAATAAAAACAAACAAAGTTGTCCGTCACTGGACAGCCGGCAGATGTGAATCTTTGTATTGTAATGACACAATAGGTCATGATAAATATTACAATACATAACTGCCTCCTTGGTCTAGTGGTCGCAACCGCAACTGTTGAGCATGAGGTCCTGGGTTCGATTCCCGGGTCAGGCAAAGTGTTATTGGCTTTTTCCATCAGGAATTTATCAGTAACAGCCACGGAGTCTGGATTTGTGCCCGGTTGATGGCAATAGGCTCGCCCCTTATTAAATGGGACTTAACAACATAACTGGCGAAATGTGGGTGTACTATTAGGTACACCTCTGCGTAAGCCTTCGGGTATTACAGGCGTGATGTTATGTTATGTTTAATATTAAAATAATTATTTATTTATTCAATATCTATCAATCAAATCTGTATCTGACCTTACTACATTACTAATTGATTAGCTTGAAGTTAAAAAAAAATAATTGATCCACATTAAACATTATTTTAATGGCGAAACGCAATAATAGCATCATACTATTTCCCATTATAGCATACGAGTTGGATTCAAAGCCAGGGTGCACATGTTTCACATAAGTAATGCTTTGTTATGTCACTGATTCATAAAACAAAACAATTAACAAAACATCAACGTTGTTCAACAAACTGTGACAATGAAATTCAGTGCGATAATTCAACAGAAAGCAAAGCTTTAAATATGTTAATAAAATGTGAATGTTTCACTAGTACAGTAACACAACCAATAGTGTTTTTAAAGTAGTTTTAATCAGATTAACTTTCCCATCTTAGTTTGATTACCATCTAAGTATGATAACTATTTAAAAAAAATTGATTACTATATTTTCATTACTAATTTAAACATTTAGTCAGACTGCTTTGTGGGCCTAGTAGTCATGGAACATACAATTAAAGCATGTGGGCCTGGATTCGATTCCCAAGTCTAGCAAAGTGTCGTTGGGTTTTTTCATCAGGAATTTCTCAGTAGCAGTCCAGACAATAATATTAACGGCATATAGTCTTGCCCTTTAACAAGAGGCTTAGGCATTACTGACAAAGTGATGATGTACACCTCTGCCTAACCATTCTGGGATAGCAGGTGTGATGTTTACATAACATCTTTTATTGTTCTATTATTTACCTGCATGACTTTTACATTCCAGATTCGAGGCAATTATCTTATAAAAGAGAAAATGATAGTAGAGCAAATTCACTACAAATACAAACAACATCAAGTACTACAGCCTGGTGAACAAATGACCGTGTCGCCGGCTATGAAGCTAACAAATGAGAAACAGCATGAGGACAGCCAACCCAGAATGACTGTTTCAGTGTTTACACACCATAAGTTAACATAAAAGGTGAGAAGCTTTCAAACTACTTCAAACACTTCACTACTGATATCAAACAGTGTTGCATTAAAAGGCTTAATACAATCGCCAATCAACCTACCTACCTACATGATGCTCATGTGTGATGAGTATCAGGTATTCCGATTTCATTATTTTAATGTTTTTGCAATCCTGCCAGTTGTAAGCAACAACTATTAACAAAAACAAAGTATTAGTACTAACAGTAACTAATGAAGTATAAAATAATAATTCTCACAAAAAGCTAATGGTATCCGTGGAGGAAACAACTAGCGCAATAAGTAATACACACAATGAATCACACAAATAATCTATCAGCAGCCGTGGAGGCAGCTGGTAAAGAACCAACAGAACAAATTATCTATCAACTATGATAATGAACCCACACAACAAATGATCTATCAGAAGCCGTGGAGGTGACTGATAATGAACCAACACAACAAATGATCTATCAGCAGCCGTGGAGGGAACTGATAAAATAATACTCTCATGTTATCCTGCTGGGTCCACGGCGTATTAAACGCCCAGAGCCTGGTTCCTTATATCCTGTCAAATCAAAGACTTCGTGCCTGTCACGGAGCAATGGTCCTAAACTCCTTATCCTTTAATCCTGTCAAATCAAAGACTTTGTGTCTATCACAGAGCGGTGTTCCTGATCCTATCCTTTTATCCTGTCAAATCCAAGACTTTGTGTCTATCACAGAGCATTACCTTCCCGTGAGAATGAACAAATAAAAACATACTACTCACACTACATTTACCAAATACAAATCACAATGTCTAAAGCTATCAATAATTTTATTTAAAACGAATCTAGTAGACAGTAGACCTATTATACAAGGTTGCAAAGTCAAGTCATAGTAAGCAACAATATTATCTGTTTGCTGAAAAAGCAAACAGCTGATCAAACAATATCAATAAAATCAATGTTGTTCGATAATTTTGACAAAAATATTCTACACTTGGGAGCAAATAAATCGAGCCACTACCTTTTTTCACGTAAAATGGTAAATATTTTTGGTAATATGGAACGTATCAATTCGAACTATATATCGCCTAAAAGTTTAGTTAATAACCTTTACAATGAGGGTAAATTATTGAATAATAACCTTATTGAATGATAAATTATTGGCTCTGCAAGAAAAATGGTAATTTTGATAGAAAATTTAGTAGGGCTAAAACAGTCCATAAAAACAATAAAAAACAAAATTATTGCAAAAAAAATATTCTTAATAACTGGTATTACCCCCCCGTGCCCTGATACATTCTTGTAGCCTATTAGTCATCGATCTGATCAGCGTTACGATGACATATTGTGGTATGTTCTCCCACTCTTCAAGCACAGCGACTTTAAGCTCGGGAATGGATGAAACAGCGGGAACCCTGGCTCGGACTCTCCGTTTTAGCTCGTCCCATAGGTGTTCGATCGGGTTCAAATCGGGACTTCGTGCTGGCCATACCATTTGTTGAATCCCGATCGCAGACAAGTATTCCGTAACGATCTGCGCGGTATGAGGTCTCGCATTGTCATGCATAAACAAGAAATTTTCTCCGACAAAACCAGCATACGGCATTACGTGGTTTTCAAGAATGTCAGTTATGTATCGGTCAGCTGTTAATCTACGTCTACCACTGCCATCGTTGGCGGGGTCGACGAAGACAAGTTCCGTTTTTCCGTCTAGAGAAATTCCTCCCCACACCATACAAGAACCACCACCAACATTGGGCAAATCTTTCACCAGGACGTCTATACACTCGGTTTCTCCCGTCATTGCTAAAAAGACAGATTCTTGACTCGTCAGAAAACAAAACTGACCTCCAGTCTTCTAACGTCCAATTAATGTGTTCTCGAGCAAACTCCAAGCGAGATCGGCGATGAGCTACAGTCAATTTTGGGCCAGTTGCTGGTTTGTGTGATGTTAAATTTCGTTCTTTTAGTCTTCGTCTCACTGTCCACCTACTGATTGAGACTCCTCGAACGTCACGTAACGCTTGCTGTAGCTGAACAGCATTAAGTCCACGGTCGCGCAACGAATTGGTTGCAATAAAGCGGTCGTCACGTTCTGTTGTTGCCCGTGGTCGGCCAGTTCCAGGTCGCCGAACAAAAGCACTAGTCTCCAGATACCTGCGGTATACCCGCTGTACCTTTGAACGACTCAAATGAAGTCTGCGTGCCACTTCACGTTGTCCGTGTCCAACCTCAAGTAAAGCTACAACTTGGGCAGCTTCCGTCGGTGTAGTATCCATTTTATCAGGTTATTTTGATTACACAGACACAGATAAAGACAACAATAACAAGTAATATGGGTATGATTAACAAAAACCTCAAATTTAATCTTTTCTTAACAGAGTACAATAAAAATGTCATAAGCAAATTAAATGCGATAATTTTATTCTACCCTTTAAACTTTAATTTAAATAAAAAAAAAATGAAATTTTGACAACTAACTACCCTCTTTGTAAAGGTTATTAAATACCCTTTTAGGCGATATATGTTTCGAATCGATGCGTTCCATAATACCAAAAATAATTACCATAATGCGTGAAAAAGGAAGTGGCTCGATTTATTTGCTCCCAAGTGTATTTAACTAGTAGCTAATCAAACAATATTTTATTCAACTAGTAGCTGATTAAACAATATTTTATTCAACTAGTAGCTGATCAAACAATATCAATAAATTCAATTAATGTTGTTGATAATTTTGCCAACAATATTCTATTTAGCTAGTAGCTATTCAAACAATATTCTATTCAGCTAGTAGCTGATCAAACAACATCAATAAATTCAATTAATGTTGTTGAATAATTTTGCCAACAATATTCTATTAAGCTAGTAGCTAATCAAACAATATTCTATTCACCTAGTAGCTGATCAAACAATATCAAATAATTCAATTAATGTTGTTGAATAATTTTTCCAACAATATTCTATTTAGCTAGTAGCTAATCAAAAAATATTCTATTCAGCTAGTAGCTGATCAAACTATCAATGAATTCAATTAATGCTGTTGAATAATTTTGCCAACAAAATTCTTGTGAGCTAGAAGTTGATCAAACAATATCAATAAACTCAATTCAATTAATGTAATTGAATCATTCAGGCAACAATTGTTTTATTAAGCTAACAGCTTAGCATCCAATAACTTGAATAAAAATTCCAAACAGCTTTATATGTCTGTAACTGTGCATGTGTGTCTAGCAAGGTGATACAAAAATGCTTGAATGTCAGATCTATTACAAGGTTTCTATGTTGAATGAACCTTCCTGTTACTAAATCCTACAATTGAATAAACATTGTAGGATAATAAAAGCAACAATAATCTGCCGACAAAATTTATCTCCACTATTTCAGATAACAACCACGAGACTACACATAAGACAACGGACGGACGAGCGGACGGCAACGGCAAGTGCAGAGCGCGCACCGCCGATCAGAATGGCCGTGTCGCCGCGAGAGTGTATCTGCTGGGATCATTAGTCAATCTAATTAATAACCAGCTTATATTATTAGCTTAGCTTAGTTTTTTTTATAATAATTGATGAACCTGCCATCTCTGAGATATTTGTACAGTTATTACAAGATCAATATTGAAAGACAGGAGCGGCAGTGCCATCTGTTAGCTTTTGTGTTAACTACTACAGAGATGGTTTGTAATTGAATGGTCGACGGCTCGAATAATGATTTATTAAACAGAGGTCTTTAACTAGAACTATAGTTAAAATTAAGATAAGCTAATTGATTATGAATATTGGGATTTTAATGATTGCTCACTTGAAATTAGGCTGTATGAGAGACGTCATTGCACATTGTTGTGAAGATGGCGGCGAATACGATTTTAATAGTCAATAACTCAATTTATAATCTGAAACCACGACTAAATGAGTTTCTTTATGTAATTATAAACTAAAAAGTCATAAGATTATTTTGTAGAGCAATTTATTAGTAGAAAACCCGTTCTTTGTATTAAATCCTTTAATTAGCCGGAAATGGCGTAAGTAACATTCTGTTGTAAAAAGTAATGAACCTATTAATTAGACCTTAACTTAATAACGCCTTCGCATTAATATTGGTATTGTTTTATTGTTAAATAATTATTACAATCAATTGTGAATTATTTTAGTATTGTTTATTAGTTTTAACTGATTAAGTAATTAATAACAATACTGAGTGCGTTGTACTTCCGCTAGACAGACTAGAGACGCGTGAGTCGAAAGATGAACGCACATTATCTCGTGTTTAGCAAAAATTGCAATATTAAGTAAATGAAAGTGGTTTTTGATGTGATTAATATTAATTAGTGCAAACGAGAATTGTAACATGATTTAAATGGAGTTTCTTAAACCCATTCGTCTCCATAGTAACAATGATTTATGTGAATGTGTCTCAAGTAGTCTCAACCTCTGAAAAGTTTATAAGTGCCTGTAAATGGACTATTCTAAATAAACGTTTGGTGTTTGAGTCAAGTATTGTGTGTGATTTCAACTACCCATTTACCCATCTGCCACGAAGAGGAATCTAAGGCGAAGACAATATGGCGGAGGCCATTGATATTTAGGAGCAGCGTTCCTCAAGTGGTTTTCCCGCCGTAACATATACGTATTATACAAGTTAAAATACTTTTAGATATGGTTTAAATAAACATGAGCAAATAAAAATGGGCTAATATAACAATGGTTAATGCACTTAATTTACATACCTATAAAGGGTGTAAAAGTACCCTTAACGCAAACGAAAACCTCATATTCTGCCCATCATTAGGATACTTTTTCGCTTCTAGACTATACCTGGGAAACCACAGATTCTGGAGATATTGAAGGTCAAAGTGTCAACTTTTTTTTCTACTTTTTTACACTATCGAATACCAAGCAATATTAAAAAATTTTCATCCAAACAAACATTATCATTTTTTTTTAATTTTCTTAACAAATTACGAGTTTGAAGTTACAAAATAGTCTTGGATATTAAACGCGCGCACACACGCAGCGAAGTCGTACACGCACACAAGCGCGCCGTATCAGCTGAGCCCGCTGTGCGCGTAACCTCGGGTCATTCGAGTTCAACGTATGAACACAGTACGAATGCGAGCAGCCTTGTAGGAGCAATGGGACTCAGCTGATCGGTTGAAGGACATTTATTTATTTGCAACAATGAAAAAAAAAGGTTTATTTGCTCTGCGATATTACACACATGAGATTGGTCTGCTGATTTTTGTGATACCTACTGCAAGTTGGTTTGTGTATTAACGAAGAACACACAACAAACCGTTTAAAAAATTAATAAGTAGCTTCTTGCAGATTCAATTTAAAATGTTTCTTTTAATGACTGGATTAGCAAACGGAGTTCGCATAACTGAATTGTGGGCCAAATTTATGTAATGAAAATTTCCCATTGACACGCTAAGAAGAAGTTAAAGTTAAAATGTTTGACAAATTATTTTTGTAATTATTTGGGACTTCACATTGACACTATTACTTGCGAAAGGTGGGTGTGCCATTCAGTACACCCCTGCCTAACGCTTCGGGGATTACAGGGGTGATGTTATGTTATCATTGAATTCTGCCAAAAGATTAATAATTGTAATTAAAAGTCATCATAACCCATCCCAAGATGAAGTCTTGAAATTAATTTTTGAAGCAGGTATTTAAATGAAATAAACTAAACTTTATTAATTCAATCAAACAGTTAACGCCCTTAGTGAAAATCTTTAGCAATTTAGTCATCTCAAAGCAAGGGATATTGTACATGTACTGCAATATCTACTTACCTTCTCGCCGCTTACGCGCTTCTACCGCGCGCTACGCGCTATAGCGATAACAAAATTTTATTCACAAAATTGTAATGATAAATCGAACTCTAAAGACATCTACATCCTATTCCACTTTTAACCCTTATAACTTTTGCAATAAAGTTGAAAATTGGTCATCAGGCATGTTTGTGAATTGGTAAAAAATAGCAGGCGTTTATCGTTAGATGTGAGGACTTCAAAGCGGCCGCCGCATACCGACTCGGCGCGTGCGGCTAGGGATGCCATCCGTCCGGGTTTCCCCGGATTTGTCCTAGCTTAGAGGACATCCGGGGAGTGTCCGGGCGGGGTTTCATTTGTAGTCCAGGTTTAAAAATTTAACAATTACAATTGAAAAATAAAACAATTTGTAACAAACTGTTAAGATAAGACTTGTTTTGTTAGGTACCTACATTCAAAATTAAATAAGATAACAAAATTAAATTTTAATATCTGAAAATAAATAAAAAGGTTTTCCATAACATCTTCAGCAGTTTTTTTACTCTGACTAAGTTTTAAAAAATCTGTTGACATGTCCGGGTTCTGGGCCGGGGTCTTGTCCTGGTTGCCAAACTTTTGAGATGGCCACCCTACGTGCGGCGGCGTGTCTTCAAAGAAAATTGTAACTAAATAAATTTTAAGAATTTAGTTCGGTTTCATGCGTCATCGAGTTTGCATGTGCATTTTTATTACGCACTTTTTTTATTTACCTTCCTGTTTCTTTTTATTTTTGCTGTATTTTAGGGACATTTGTGATCGCAATACGCATTGCATTGTTAGACATTGTTACGCGTTGTTAGACTAATGAATAATTATCGCGGTTGTGTTGTGTGTGTTGTGTTGAGTGATAGTGATAATGTGAGAGAAATGGTAGGTAGACCAATGTTGCTACTGACAATCCATGGTGTTTGTGTTGTGAGCGAGTGTGTTTTGGCTGGCCTGGTTGGTGTCGTTCTTGAACGATGCCAGCTGTTATCAGTACTCATCGCAGAAATACGTAAGTACCTACATGTTTAACTGTAGGTAGCGGTATGGCCTCTGGAAATACCATCGCGTTATTTACCTTCGTGTTTCTTTTTTTGCTTTATTTATTTAGGGGTATTTATGATCCCAATGCGTATGATCAGACTCAGTCGTGTTATGTTAGCGAAATGGTAGGTAGATCAGTGATGCTCCGACGATAGTACATTGTGTTTGTGATCGAGTGTGTTTTAGCTGGTTGGTCTCATTCTTGAACAATGCCGGTTATTAGAAGTCATCGTGGGAATACTAGTTCATGTTTTACTGTTGCGGTATGGGCTATGGAAATACCATTCGAGGCCTATGCTGACAAGAGAAATTTTAAGTTTCGGTTTTCACGTGCAGTGGCCATCGATGCTAGATCAGCTAGACGACAGCAAAGCGATAGACAGTAGGTAGGTACATAACTAGTTTCAAATAATCAAATTTAATTTACCTAATAATTTTAGCTAGGTAAGTACTCTGAGTAGCGTACCTACACCGCTACACGCTTGACCGAGGGGCGTGGCGCCGCGCCTCCAGCTGTGTGCCATGGCCGTGTAGCGTGTCCGTGAAGACGCACGCACACATGAATAGCCGATTGCGGCCGACACTATTGCGCGCGACAAAAATCAGAATATTTATGAAGTCAAAAAAAAAATTTCGTTTCCCAGCAATTATTTTTGCGCAGTGCTACTTAGTGGGATGTACAGAATGCCTGGTTGGCGTATGCGTGAAGGGTTCGTTTACACCCTGTATGTATACCTATATAATAAATTATAAAATAATATTAATTTTGGTTTATATATAGGTAAGTATATAAACCTATATATAAACTACGAGTATGATACATACATACTTATATATAAACAAAATTAATATTATTTATCTTCAATAATCATATACGTATAATACATATAATACAAGTTAAAATACTTTTAGATATAGTTCAAATAAACATTAGCAAACAAAAATGGGCTAATACTATAACAATGGTTAATGCGTAAAGGTTACGTTAATTTTATTTATTCCTAGTGTCGTGTTACTTACCCTAACAAGTAAAAGAGGGTAAGTAATTTAACAATTGAATTTAATTTAGAGGTAAGAGGTAAAAAATACAAATAAATCTATAAAAACACGAACCTTCCTAACTCACGCTTTGCACAGAATAAAACAGCTCCAGGGTAGGTAAATCTCGAAGGCTGGCCAGCAGATTACGGGCAAGTCCTTTAGGGAGGCCCGGAGGATACGTTGGAGGTACTTCGTGTCGCGAGGATCACGGGCGAGTCCTTTAGGGAGGCCCGGAGGATACGTTGGAGGTACTTCGCGTCGCGAGGATCACGGGCGACTCCTTTAGGGAGGCCCGGAGGATACGTTGGAGGTACTTCGCGATGGTTCTTCTTAAGAACTCGGATAATAACTTGTAGACGTGATCTTTCCTCTTCAGAAACCAGATCTCAACTGAAGGGCATCCTTCAGAAATCCCTTTTTATAAAACAATCTCTCCGTTTTTTTCCACCCAATTGTCTTTTAATTCTTTCCAGAATTTAAGTTCTTGAAATCAAAAATTGTGAGTTGCCTGTATTTAAAACGGCCTGTATTATTCAGTCAAAAACTTCCTCAAAGAATTTCTGTGAGCGTGTTAATTAATTTTATAAGCGTGGGATAAGTTACAGTTAATAGAAATTATCAATAAATTACATTATTTGAGCTAATATATTAATAAAAATAAATTCAATTATATAAATCAAATGTAACCTTCATAGTTCTAACCACTAAGAAAAACTATGACACAAATTAAAAGAAAAATTAAATGACATATTGACAACTGACGTTATGTCACACGAAAAGTAAACAATGAAAAATTATAAGATTTAATTTTTAAAACAGTAAAAACAGCGTTAATAAATCGAATAAGATCGATTATAAGACTGCCAACAAAAATAGTTGTCGCTAAGGCGCGACATGAGACGTAAAAAGGACATGTTATGAAAGATGAGGATGATTAGTAAAAGTGTAAGTATAAATCTCAATAAATACTATACTAGGTAAACAGAAAGGTGAGATGAGTTAGTTAAGTTGAAGTAGGTATAGTATCTGTTACTTACCGGTATCATTAAGCGCCTTGCAATCACTTAAAGATACGTTTTGCTCATGCAAAAGAACGATTTCTGTCTTTTTTAATGTTATTAAATGACGCATGTTTGGATGCACAGAAATAAATTACAAACGAATATATTTAGAGTAATTCTGTGCTAGCAATAGACTAAATAATGCAAATAATCATAGATTGACCACTAAGAATGCTCATTTTGCATGGAGGTGTTCGAAAACAATATTATTTTCAAATTGTCGGTAGTTAGTTTATAAGCAGCCAAAATAAAATGGAATGGAGTGCCGTGGTTCTCAAACGTTGCAAACTTCATAACTCATCCATGAACAGGATTGAATCGTTATAGATTCTACTTTAAATAATGTTTTAATATGAATTCGGTTAAAAATAATGAATACAAAAAGAAAAGCCGCACCCGAGGTTTGATCTTACGCCTCCTCGTTCGGTAACTATTGTGCCAAGATTGCTATAGTTACACTTGCGAAATATTACATCTGATTCATTGTCAAATGAATGAATTGGTATACTTATGGTATTATAAATGTGCCGCACGCACACTAATAAAAACCGAGCTCGTTCGCTATATTTAGCGTTTGTGTGGCATAACTATGACTTCACACATGCAAAGTGTTAACTCAATAGCTTGTGTGCGTGATGTATACTTATTAGGTTTGCTTTGTGTACAACACTCATTTCGCCAGTTACGTTTAAGCACCATTAGTTTGATTGGGGTAAACCTATTGCCATCAAAAAGCCACAAAAAGAATATTCCGGCTGCTACCGAGAAATTCCTGATGTCTTCATCTGTATTACCTTTTCTCAACTGTGTTGGGGTCGGCTACTATAGTTTGACCTGGTTTAGGCGGGAAGAATAAATTTTTTGTTATATATGAGATAGGCGTACATTGTAAAGTTGTTTCTGGTATGGCTAGGGCATTGAACAGACTTGAACCACCTGATTATCTGATTAAAGTTGATTCCGTGCTTCGGAAGGCACGTACAAGCCGGTGGTCCCGGCCGCCAAATGGCGGTCGTCAAACCATGTCGGAGACCCTTTTTTTTTGGCAGGTGGAATTTCATTAAATAACCCCTCCCGCTCTTGGGCAGAGCGAAAGGGAGTGTCAGACTTCTACTGACTAAAAACCACCCATGTTCCTTCTTAATCCTTCATGTCGAGGCCGCGGTATCTCTTGCGAACAACCTGCAGCCCCGACGGGCGACGGGATTATTTTCCTTCAAGCTTGTTGCCTCGCCTTTTTGTCAATGTTCTACATCTGACTGCGAAAATGAACAATCTGCACATCATATTTTATGGGAGTGTAGTCTTTGGCAGAATGAACGTAATATTATGTTGGATAATGTACAGGTTACATCCGGAGTTATTTACTATACGGACCTTGTAGAAACTAGAACAAATTTCCGTGCGTTCAAGCATTTTTGTCATACCTATTATTGGAATCAAATATAACAGCTCACAACTTAGGACCCAGTAATATTAATGACAATAATATCCGTGGTGCTAGGCAACTGGGCTTATCCCAGTTGTATACGTCCCTGTGTGCCAATTGGCCTTGTTCTGTTCTGTCTCCTGCTGATACAGAGGGAAGTGGAAATTATGTTTTTTCCTACTCCTCTGCAATTATTTTCTGATTAATTTCGTTGCGGGATCCAAGACAGTTTAATCGTTTCTCTGGGACTTCGTCGGGCTTCATTGTCTCGGCGCTTTTCTTGTGGTCGCCACTGTTGATTCTGGCTTACAGAAGTTACAGTGGTTTGGGAATAGTGTGGCGGGCTTGTCCCAATTAAAAAAAAAAAAAAAAAGCCCCGACGGGGTCTCGGATACCCTTGAGGGGGTTTATTACAAAAAATCACCAGTACAACCCTCTCAGTGAAGATAAGCACCTTTTTTATTTTGGGGGGGTGCGAAATCATTAAATAACCCCCCTTTCCAGCTGGACAGAGCGGAAGGGAGTGTCAGACTTCTACTGACTAAAAACCACCCATGTTCCTTCTTAGCCCTTGTGTCGACGCCGCGGTATCTCTTTCGAACAACCCGTAGCCTACCTTAGCGTTTCGGTAGTAGTACCACGTAATCTTGGCCACCTATTTTATTTATAGGCATTGACTTATATATTACTGCGTAAGGACTGGGCAGACCGCATGTAACAAGGACGCCTCGAACTTGGTCCTAAAACGGTATTTCCTAAGCCGAAGTGAACTAGTCCACGATCGGCTCTCTTCGGGTGCGGTCGTAAATTTTATTAAAAGCTTTATTTATGTTCTTTATACCTCGAAAATACCACGCCGCTTATACAAGGTTACGTTAACGAGCAGACTACAGCGATTCTCTGTATGGCGAACGCGTCAAGCAAATGTTCGGACGACCGTATCTTTAGTTTTTCTATCAATGTTTATACTCGTAGGATACTTAAATTGATCATGAAACAATATACAATTATTATTCATTAATTAACAGTAGCGGTGGCCCAGTAGAGCAGCGGTGGCCCAGTAGAGCAGCGGTGGCCCAGTAGAGCAGCGGTGGCCCAGTAGAGCAGTGGTGGCCCAGTAGAGCAGCGGTGGCCCAGTAGAGCAGCGGTGGCCCAGTGGATGTAGCCGCGACTTAAGAAGTTTGTGTAATTTATTTCATCACCGCTGCTCTCAATACGGTGAAGGAAGTCATCGTAAGGAAACCGGCATATCTTAGAACCAAAAAACATCTGCAACATATGCAATCTACTACACACTGGCCCAGTGCGGGTTGATAGATGTCACACGTCTTAAATTGCTTTAGTTGTGAAGAACATTGCTGACATTTTAGTGAAAAATAAATACCAGTTCGGGTTTAAACCCACGATCTAAAACTCGCAAATCGAAGCCGTTACCACCGCTCTCTTTTGCGATTAGTGTAAAATAAATTAGCGTAGAAATGGTTTTTAAGTACTTTATTGAAAACTATTTAGATGCAAATTTATTGTAACCTACTCAGGTAATCTACCCACAGTTTAAGAGTCCTAGATAATAATATTCAATAATAAAGAAAACAGCTGGGCTAGCAACATTTTGTGTTCCAAATTTTAGAGAACAGTGAAACGATTGAAATAATTTTAGGATAATGATGTTTCATTTAATCAAAGACACACGTGTTAAACCGAGTCTGAGTGGCACCCAACGACTTGGAAAAAAAATATTGGTTATCCGCCAACAAGAATGTTGCCATCGCCGGAAAATCCTGGATTGGTTATGGTATCAATTTGGACCCTGAGTGTCCTTATTTTGTATTAAAATTTGTAGAAATTACAATATTTTCGGTAGTATGTGTATGTTAAAATCTACTTAGTTCTTTTTTTACTTATATGGTATGATTCTCGGTATCATCAGCCGCCTCTTCCCAACGATGTTGGGGTCGGCTTCCAGTCTAACCAGACGCAACTAGTTATCTTCAATTTAACCAAGAGTGGCTGCCTATCTAGGGTGACTGGTAATAATTAGTGACCGATACTTAAACACGTGTACTCATGAATGCTTAGTGTGGTGAAACGCGAATGGATAAAAAACGTTGTGTTTTATTTTTTGTTAAAGTCGGCTTTATTTTTTGTTAAAAAGTTTTTTATCCATTCACGTTTTATATTTTTCACTTTTTAGTGGTTCACATGTGCTTACCCTTTACCAGCGTATCGGTGTGATGTTATGTTATGAACTGGTGTAAACAATAGACAGACATGAGATTTCAGCAATCCCAGTCCATTTACTATCATTTATTGAGGAGTTCTGTTGCCTATCTCCGAAATTCTTCATCAGATCTTTATCAAATTGAAATGGGATCACTCCCAAAAGGTACTCTTCCAAAAAATCCAATAAAACCTCAAATCACTTCAAATGTGCCTATAAAATCTGAAGAGTTCTCCCTATTTCCCATCATCCCATCATCAGATTCTGTCTTGGTGATCAATACAGAATCGGTGAAAAATATAAAAAAAAGATCAGATGAATTGGGAACCTCCTCCTTTTTGAAATCGGTTAAAAACAAGGAATGAGTATATAAGAGGAAGTCTGAAAGTGGCAACGGTGAATGAAAATGTCATTGTGATGCCAAGAAATGAGGAAAATGAAGCGAGAAAAATGTTGAGCATGATGAATGTAGATGGTTACAAGAGTTAAGAGGAAGACCAAAGAAACGATGGACTGTGTGAATGATGATAATTGTGGTAAGAAATGAGGTGACTCCTGAGATGACGAGTAATTGAGAAGTATTGAAGAAGAAGACTTACTGCGCCGACCTGAATTAAAATGGGATAAGAGCAGGAGAATGATGATGACTCATGATAACTAACAACTTCTACCGTGGGACCAAACCTGAAATCGCGAAAACAAAATCAGCTGTTCATTTTCCCGTAGGGACTGCGGGTTGTTCGCAAGAGATACCGCGGCCTCGACATGAAGGGCTAAGAAGGAACATGGGTGGTTTTTAGTCAGTAGAAGTCTGACACTCTCTTTTGCTCTGCCCAAGAGCGGGAGGGGTTATTCGATGATTTTCCACCCGCCAAAAAAAAAAAACTGTACATTTTGTCCCAGTAGGCGCACATAAATGTACTGAGCAGCGATTTATTTTGTTGTCATGAGTAGAATCACTTATTTAAGTATCGGTCACTAATTACCAGTGTATCGTTACCCATGTTGAATAGTTGTGTCTTGTTTATTACCTATTGTTACTTCTGTTCGCGGTAATATTTGTAAAAGAATAATAATTACACATATTATTCCAACACTTGGAACACAAAATTGACATCACTTTCTCTGTATTTGTTTTGAAACTGTTTACCAATGGCCTCCACTAGTTTGATTAAATATTATTTTCTTGGTCACTAGGGATGGCCTCGGTTGGCCTTGATCACTGCAAGATCTTTTAGATTTTCCATCACTACAGCACCACCTTTCATCATAATTATCATTTTTCTGTCCTTGTCCTTGTTGATGTGTACTTTGGGGTCGGCAAAACCGTTTTTCTTTCAAAATCAAAATCAAAATGTTTATTTCAAGTAAGCCAGTTACAGGCACTTTTGAATAGTCGAACAAATACTAAATAAACTAATCAACTAAGCTACAGTCCCGCTCACAAGGCATAATAACTGTGAGTGTACTGTAGTTGCCCATTCCAAAGCGTTGGTCTCATGAGAAGAAAGAATTTTATCTAAAACGATTTTTTTTCTTCTAAAACATAACAATAAAGCGAGCAATTATCACTCGTAAGTATTTATCAAAATACGCGTGACGGGTGGTTTGTTTTTCGCGCCATTTAGAGATGCCAATAGAGATATCGAATTAATTGATACAATCTAACAAGTTTCTGATGTAACCGATGTTGAGGTTTTATACGAATAAAATAAAGTAAAAAGTAGTAGTTTAAATTGTATTATGTTAAGTATTAACATAGGATAAGTTGTATAATACTAACACAGTGGACAAAAAAAAAAGTGTGTGGAGGCCTAAGGAAATTTGATCTTGTCTAGTCTAGTCTGTGTCATCTACTTACTAGTATTTAATTTGTTCTTAATTATTTTATTGCATTTCTGATTACTACTGGATTGTACAGATCCAGTAGTAAACAGAAATGCACTTGAAACAGTTGAAATAATAGTCTACGTATAATCATAATCAAGTTTTCTTATGGTCTCTACGCCGCGCAGCTATCATTGGTCACTTTTACTGTCTCTGTGACAGTTAGTTTATCATTTCATTCTACTTGTTTATTCTTGACCGGCTTCGGTAAGTGTTTGTGTATATTACAAATAATAAATTCTTCATTATAAACAATGGACGATCCCGGTAGTGCAAATTATATTCTCGACTCGCTAAACAAAAGAAAAAGAGAGAGAGAAGGCTCATGGTTGCGGACTAAATATCGTTAAAACGTATAAAGTGACTGTAGAATACCTTCACTGTCTGCTGGTATCGGAACATTGGTCGGTACAAGGTTTTGTAACGAACTTCCAGTTTTTGTAAGAATTGCTGTTTGTGTTACTTTAATATTGTATGTAGATTCACCAGGTGACAATGAGCTGACACTGACCGATGGTTGTAAAATACCTGTTAATGGAGCAGTCGTAGCTGAATCTGCTGATACTGGTGGAATAATTATACTATCTTCTTTTTTAGAAACATTAATAATTTCAGATTTAGCTGTTTACCCACAGTAACTCCTTGCGATTGAGAAGGATTGATTGCTTTAATAAGTGTTGGATCCTGATTCCTACATAATTGTGGGACACCAGAACATTTAGGCAAAGTGTTTGGTATAGGCTTTACGACTTCATTTGATTCTGCGTGGGATAGTACAGTAAAAGAATTAAGAACAAATGACCAGAGTGCTGGCCTGTTCTTTGGCCAAAGAATCAACATTGCCATCCAACGTGGGAATGCTACCAGCCTTCTGGTAACTTTTCCTGTTGACAGCGTTGTGGACGAGTTTTTTGACGCCATGTAATTCTTCTCTTTTTGATACTTGTGTATATTTTATTATAATTTTAGTTATGTAAATTGTAGTTTGTAAATATTGTAAATAAATTAGAGTTATCAAAGAAAAAAAAAAAAAGAACAAATGAAATATTAGTAAGTAAATGACACAGACTAGACTAGACAAGATCAAATTTCCTTAGGCCTCCACACACTTTAGTGATTTGCCCCGACTTTATGAAAACCGTTTGTGTATTTCAAAGGCCAAATCGATTGATTTGAAACGTTTATGTGACTAAAAATATAATTCCCCGGAGATTCCACGACGTAAATTTCAATCTTCCAGTAGAAGACGACTTTAAAGATGTTCTGCCAGACACAGATAAAGATGACACTGAAATTTATTAATTTAAGTGAATCTTATTAATATATCTTTATTATTGGTTTTCTAGTATTAACTTTTCTTTTAAAACGAGCTTAAGAATGGAAGTACTCGTTATTTGTTTTTGTTTAGGGGTTCCTCGGATTTTCGGCGTGCACACTAGCGCCACTTCAGTAATAAAACAGAACTTGATAAATACAAAATAATCAAAACTCTGATCGACAAAATCAATCTTTTGGTTTTCTAAATTATTTAATTAGTCCGGGGCCACGGTATCTCTTTCGAACAACCCGCAGCCCTGGCAGGCGTCGGCCCTTGCAGGCCCCTACAATGTTGCTGACATCTCTTTGAAGCGCGCGTGGAACACGAACGCGTCATCGACACGGCCGCGGCCTGTCATCATCATAAGACGAACGGACGGTGAGCTAGCCCATTACTCACCGTCCACAGGCCCGGGCCTGCGGTAGCTGGAAGTCATCACGTGGCCAAGGTCAGCCACCGTGACTTATAAAAACGCTGTTCAAACAACGTACAAAAAATATTTAAATTATTTTAATTACCGTTTTAATGACAACAGTATTTAGGTGGGAAAATAATTGAAAACAGTCTTCCCACATTTACAGCTGGTTTTAATACTGCCGCTTGTAAACATCGATAGATTTCTACAAATAGTGTTGAAAAAAAATGCGTCATTGCGTGCCAACCCTGGCCCATATAATTTCCTGCTGTAGGTAAAATAGTGAAAAGACAGTAAAATAATGTTCAAGTTTTTTGTTTACTTAATTAAATATGTTTCCGTATGTACAAGTGTTGTTGTCTCACAAATGAATTTTGATATAAAAGGCTAACAATATTATGATCTCGCAGAATAGTGGCACATGATGTTGGTAACGCGTGTTTTCTTAGTTTCGCTGTGCACTGGTCTTAGTTATGGGTTGTTATACGATTTTTATTCAGGCAAACCTGTCTCAGAACAATTGTTAGATTTTTATACAACGAATGGCCTGATAGAGTGAGTAGCTTTAACATTATTTGCTTCCTAGTTTTTGACATTGGTTTCAAACGCTTTTATGTCGGAAATCATACCACAGAAACGTGTAGTTTTTACCGATATCAAAAGTATCACTAAATGATGATACTTGGCATACCTTTGCATTACCGAATTTCTTCCAAATCCGTTCAGCCGTTACGGCGTAGGTGCAAACTGCACGAAACAGGATAGGAACAATAATAACAGTAAACAATATAACAGTATTGACGATAATGATGAGATCTCCAGACAACAACTCGGAACCTAGTTTATCTACAATTGGAATAGCCGATACCCCCACAAATTATGTGTCAAATTGGGCAATGAAGCGATTAAAGTACATCTGGAGATATCTCGTTTAGAGACGAATTTTTGAGCTTTAAAGAAGATATTAAACAAATGTTTACTAAGCTTCAAACGGACACGATGAACGAAAATAAAACTCAATTCGCAACTTTTAAAATAAGTACCGATGCAAGACTTACACTAACCAAAATGATGGTGTAGTGGTGTTTGTTAAAAATAATATCAAGGCCTCTCTCGAAGAACCCGATATACAGGAGGCAAACTGTCTACTTATTAAAATAAATAATGAAGTGGCAATTTTGGCAATACACCAAGGCGATAAATGGTTTCTTAAGTTCTTTACAAAAAATATTAGATAGTTTATCATACTTTAAAAGTATTATAATGGTAGGCGACATTAACATAAATATTGCTACCAACAGCTCTGATCGCTTCTTGTCGGATTATCTTGACTTTCTATCCCTTAATGGACTTCTACCAGCATTTAACACAGCAACCCGTGCAAATAGTTGTCTTGATCATGTAATTTTGAAAACAAATATACCAATTACCACGTTTATAATTGAATCTTTTATTACTGATCATTCACCCATACTTTGCTGTGCTGAAATTAAAAACGTCACCAAACAATTAAAGAAACAAATTGTTAAACTTGATTTTGCGGCCTTATAGTTGGCATGTGAGCATATTGATTTTACATCCATTTTTAATGCGATCAACCCAAATACTGCCATGGATATATTTATAAGCAAAATAACACATATTATACAAATAAACACGACAATTTATCATTTGGATTTTTTATCTGGACCGCTTTCACATATCTTTAATAAGTGCCTAGAGATGGGCGTTTTTCCAGAAGCACTCAAACGATCTATAGTAAGACCTATTTTTAAGGGTGGAGATAGAAGCCGTGTCACTTACTATCGACCTATTTGAATTCTGACCTCTTTATCGAAAATCTTTGAAAGGATAATTAATAAAAGACTTACTCAATATTTAGAAAAATACAACTTACTTTCGAAACATCAATTTGGTTTCCGTTCTGGGGCCGTATTTTTGAATCACTCGAAGTGAATCTTAAATTCATGCACGAAAGCAAAACGTATACGAAATGAATTTCGATTGCTCCAAATTTTACGTATTTTTGAAGTAATAGAAATGAGTGTTGCCCTAAAACTCGAATCTTATAACATTTTTCATTTCACGCAGAAAAATAAAAACCGGAAAGCCATAACTAGTTGATTTTAAAAACCGGTAATGAGTTACGGTGGAACGGAACGTATATTAAAAAGTTATAATGTCATTGTCTGACGTCTGTCATTGGGATTTCGATATTTTTTTCTCTAGTTTTCACATATTTTTCTCTGTCGCTGATGTAATTCATCAGGACTCCTCGAGGCTAACCATCGCGAAAGGCGAAAGAAAACACTGATTTATAGGTTAGATAAAGTCAACGTAACGTATCTGTTATCAAATCTTCACTTGTCAGTGTCATTCTCACGTCATTTCCGTCATTTCTACTGGTAGAATATCGGAAACGAGTGGGTCGGACCACTCGTTGCAAAATTCATGGGTATGAATATTCAAAAATAGCGATTTTAGGGATTCTCATACGAATTCTGGGATTTCGTACACGATTTGAAATTCTATTGATTTAAAAATACGGCCCCAGGCAAGTCCACAGAAGATGCATTATGTGATTTTACTGAACATATTGTCAAAACTTTAGATAACAAAAAGAAATGTCTTACCATGTTCTTGACCTGGCGAAAACTTTTGACACGGTTTCTATTCCCACCCTAGTTAACAAGCTACATCAACTCAGTATCCGTGGAAATCAACTCAAACTACTATCTGATTATTTATCTGGAAGAACACAAAGGGTCAAAATTAGCAATTATACAAGTATTGGCTTACCTGTCACCCATGGAGTGCCACAGGGTAGTATACTAGGTCAAACATTATTCCTAGATTATATTAATGATTTCACACTACTAAATACAGAAAACTGTAAAATAATTTCTTAAGCAGATAAAACTACCCTGACATTTCATGGTGATTTTTGGAGTGAAACTTTTCAAAAAGCACATTTTGGTTCTAACATGGTCACAAAATGGCTTACCTTAAATTTTATTTCTCTTAATACCGAGAAAACCAAATACATCTCTTTCTCTATTCGCAACCCTGGTGAGCCGCTACAATCTAAATATAATATAATTTCCCACGTCTGCTATAATTAATCTATTATTTGTTCTTGTCTTCCCTCTGTGCCGTTGAATATATCAAATATTTAAGAATCATATTTGACAAAAATCTTAATTTCAAAAATCATCTAATTAATCTCTCAAATAGGATAAGAAAACTTATATATGTGTTTAAAAAATAAGATATGCAGCCAATGCTAATGAAAATTATTTATTGTTCCTTGTGTCAAGCGGTAATAACCTATTGTATTTCTTGTTGGGGTGGTGCCGGTAAAATGCATAATTTAATTGCCGAAAGAGCTCAAAGAGCGTTGCTAAAGGTAAGCTATTTCAAGCCCAGGTATTATTCTACTACTGAGCTATACAGGGATTGTCAGGTACTAACTGTACGCAAGCTCTTTGTGCTAGCCTTAATTATGAGACAGCATTCCTGTGCCAAGACAAGTTCGCTGATTGAAAAACAGGCTACTAGCAGACGTTTCGATTTATTAAAATCTGCATCATGTAGAACTAACATGTAGAAGCTGATACCTATAATTATAAGATACGAGTATTAAGTTGTCTTAGCTTAGGTATTGGCTGCAACTGTATCTTACAACTTCATTTACCTTAAGGCTTATTTTAATTATTGTAAAACCATAATTATTTCTTACTTGAAGTTACAAATAAACTATTTTTTTTATTTTTTATTTTCAATAATGTATGGATGATCCATGACCAAGAGCAGGGATTGCGAACCGAACGTGACACAATATACACATTGACCAAGAGTAATTATTTTCATAGATTAATAACTTAAGACTCGCTATGGAACCGTTTGACAGAGGAGTCTACTTAATTGCCATCTAATCAGCAACAAACTCACACTACTGTTACTTGAATTTGAATAACACGTATAATTGAAACATTTATTACCATACAGGGCAAAATGTTTTTTTTGGTGATAAATAAAATAGTAGGTACTGAGTTGAAAGAATTTTGTTTAATTATCTTCCCAATAATCACTAAGTCAGTGTTAATTGAAGGCACCTCTGTAACCTCAATAAACTTATCTTTAGCAGTGGCACATTGTTCCTTAGAGGTTCGCCATCCCTGACCTAGAGGTTAAGACCTCCTTCTCATGCACGAAATTGGGGGTTCAAGCCAAGGCAAGTAAACCAATGTGACTTTTTCAATTCATACGTACTTATTAGGTGTATCGTGGACATGAAGAAACTTGAACTTATGTAATGTTAGTCTGAAATCCCCAATCATCACAGAGATGGCACGAGCGTCGACCACCACGCTTGTTCAAGTGTGTAAACCATGAAGAGAAATTGTGTAATATCCTCAAGGTGTTACCAGGACTGAAACACGGTGACTTCTATAAAGTGGACTGTATTATAAGAACTTACAGAAAGTAAAACAAACGATTACCTAAATTTGAGTAAGCGAGAACTCGTGCCATCTCTGTATGAGAAAAAACGATTGTCAAACAGTTGGCAAGTAATAGGCCGGTATAATTATTAATAATAATAAAACCCTGAAGTGTTTATTTATTTTTGAAAAACATTTGATGTTTCAGTACTTGCACTGTCGATATTCAACCTTGTAATAAAAATGAGTGGAGCCGTGCCGATGGTTCGTGCTACAGTTTGAAAGAACCTGCAAGAGCAACGTTTTTCTCACCCCTATCGAGGGTGCTGCCAGCCAATTTCCACAACGGTAAGTCACCATCATCTGCCTAGCCTTTTCCCAACTATGTTGGGGTCGGCTTCCAGTCTAACCGGATGCAGCTGAGTACGAGTGAGTAGTATTTTACATGGATCGACTGCCTATCAACAACAACGGTAAATAAAATTTAATAGTATTGAAAAGCTTACCAGGAAAATTATAACTCTCTCCCTGGTTGACTCGGAAGTGCCGTGCTTGACTAAGAGAACGCCTGGAAAATGGCTTGCCTGGATACTGATCAAGTGATCAGCCCGAGATCCCGTTTTCCCAAAGACAGTGGAATGAGTTGCTCAGTAGGCTGGTACGGAATAACCTTATTATATTCCACCAATACTGCTGAGCGTGCCCGTCTGCTGGATGTGAGTGAGTAGGAATCGAGTGCTCTGGCTTCAGGCTGACTGCCTCGGACACCGTGGCCTTCCCTGCAGTAAGAGCGTAGGCAGCAATGATTCATCCATCGTGCTCTTGTCAATCATCTTGGAATTTGAGTAGGCCTTTGGTGTGGGACGCAACATGCGTCGACACACTCGTGCCATTCCATCCTCTTAGCTCGGTGAGCTGTGCTAGGGCGGTTGCTGCTGATGCTGAAAACCTCCAGCGGTGCAAAAAAAATAACTTAATTAATAGTTATGTGTTTGAGCCGTTTGGGGTTGAAACATTAGGGTCATGGGGTCCAAGTGCCCACATAGTATTTCGGAAAATTGCCAAGCGGTTGTTCGACTCTTCACGTGACCAGAGGGCTGCCCTATTTTTTGACCAGAGAATTTGCATTGCTATCCAACGTTTCAATGCTGTTAGCCTTCTTTTTCTTTTTCACGCCCTGTAATTCTAACTTTTTTGATACTTGTTATTTTAATATAATCAT
This sequence comes from Diarsia brunnea, assembly GCA_949774965.1. Taxonomy (NCBI): domain Eukaryota; kingdom Metazoa; phylum Arthropoda; class Insecta; order Lepidoptera; family Noctuidae; genus Diarsia; species Diarsia brunnea. Next base: position 19,886,347 of record OX459001.1, read on the forward strand.
AGTCATTTAATATTAGTGCTAGACTTTATTATCCCATTACTGGTCACATGTGTCCCTCTATTCCTTCCAACACAATGCTCCGTGTAAAATACTAACTGGTATACGACGGTTAAACTAGAAGCCGACCCCAACATAATTGGGAACAGGCCAAGCAAAAGATGACGTAGTCTTTCTCGACATTACAGTGTGCGTACAAACTCCTTTCAAAATTATTTATATGCAAAATTGTATGCTTCCAAACACAAAGTTTATACTATGCGTCGACATCATTTAATTATTTAAAACAAAATTTACTTATTTTTTAAAAACACAAATTTTTGACAAAATTTATGTATTTTTATTTATGTGAATTTGATTTGGTATGGATTTTAATATCTGAATAAAGAAATATTATTATTATTATTTATTATAATGACTGTAACTAAACAGAGAGCTTTTTATTTACAGGGTATGAACAAAGGAAAGCACAATCTGGAAAAGAACTGCCCTTGGCTAGAACCGTTCGTCTTAATTTATTGAAGCAGCAGAAATCGAGCCATAAATACTTAAACAACAATGTGCCAGGATTCTGCGCGTTTGCGTTCACAGATATTGGTTCCGTTCATGACAATGGCAAGTATAAATAAAATTACTTCGATTATTTTTTTTCCGATTTCTGAATAGTCTTGTTTAGGCTGTGGTTAGTGGCTAACCTTTTTTGTGGATGGTAGATCATCAAATGATCTGTCTCTGTCTGACACTCTCTTTCGCTCTGGGCGGAACGGAAGAGAGTGTCAGACTTATACTGACTAAAACACACCCATATTCCTTTTTAGCCTTTTGTGTTTATTTATTTATTCATTTATTTATTTTATTTTAAATAGAACGGCCGAAGCCAATTACACTATTTAAATACATATAATTTATTTACGCAGTCATGCAATCTTCTCACAAAAATTCAAACATTCTGACAATATCACCTTCCATTCATCCGCAAATAAATCAAGACCTTTGTTTGAGTCCAGGAGAGCGTTAATAACGGATAATGTCCGAGGAATGGGTGACTTAGAGCGTGCTACAGTACGGCAAGTTGGTACAGCCAGTAAGCGGTGTTTTCTGCCACGACAGTAATTGTCAGGCACAAATAGTTTGCTGATTTCATTGTGCAGATCAGGAACATCTATAATCCCCCTAAGAACTTTAAATATTACAGTCATCTGGTCGCGCAACCGTCTTACTTCTAGCGAATTGAAACCTAAGCAACCCAACAGGAATTTAGTGGGATACAAAAAAGGGTAAAACCCGTACAAGTGCTTGTAAAAATATCTTAGAAATGCTTTTTGAACTTTTTCTAAAGCTAACGCATACTGCTTCTCAAAGGGATTCCATACGCATGCACTAGACTCAAGCTTGCTACGGACTATTGCCCCAAAAACAAGCCTGATAACGTGGGGGTTGTGGAAGTCGCGACAGTTCCGTGTTCCGGGGCCGCTGTATTTCTTTCGAACAGTCCTGTATCACCGGCACCTCTGACAAGCCGTCGAGAAATATCCCTCAGGCATGCTGGTTTTCTCACAATGTTTTCCTTTACCGAAGTATATGATAATTAAACAATACGCACATGAATTCAAAACGTCAGATGTGCGTGTTTGGGTTCGAACTTTAGACCTGATTCTGAATAGTGCATTTGACGTTAAGAACTCTATCGTTAAAAACGTGATTACTTCCAATTCTGACAACAAATAATTATAAAAAATAATAATATATTAAGATTTTATTAATTAATATATATTTATTTATTTCTTACAGAGAATGTACAAAATGACTACCAAGTTTTTAGCCTTTAAATCTCAATTTTAAAACAGGTGTTAGTACTATTATTCCTCCTATCATGACCATCCTGCACAACCACGTGCACCTTTCAGAACTTACTAGATGCAAATGATAGAGCTGTGCAGGTGGCTACATACTGGTCTAATACCATTTGAGCTCATCGACACGCCAAGAAGTACTATTATTAATAATAATTATGTCGTTTGTGTATGTATAGAAAATATGTTGGGAAAAACTACCTATTGCTGTGAAAAGGAGCACATGAATGATTATGCGTGTACACCGAATATTATCCTCCCGGACGATCCCGTGCACAAAGACACTGATGTCCGCTGTATGAACAGCACCAGGCCTCTCACCTACCAGGATTTCAACTGCACTAACGACGCAGTACCTTCACCGGTAAGCGAGAAACAGAAGATTGAATTCTTATTCCTTTTAGTATCTTTTTGTTTATCTCATAATACAAATAAATAAAAACGATTAAATAAACTGAGGAACTACAATACTAACAATAAAATCTAAAACCTAGTATCAAAAAAATCTTCCTCGTTTCTCTGGGACTTCGTCTAGCTTCATTGTCTCGGCGCTTATTTGGTGGGTGATTCTGGCTTTCAGGAGTTGCAGAGGTTTGAGATATGTGGCGGGCTTGTCCTCCTTGACTTTTTTCCTCAACTCTTCGATTTGTGAAAAAGTATCTTATCGCAACTTTCTTATATTTTTTACCAGATTAAAAAAGCAACTACACCATTTGATTTATCACAAATTTACAACGCGAATGGTAAAGGTGATAAGATTCTGAGAAGTTACCAAGGTGGTAAATTGTTAGTGGAAGAAGAATATGGAACAACTTTCCCTCCAAATGGGCCAACAGCATCCTGTCCCACAAATGTGCCACCAACTGAAACGCGGTGCCCTGAAAATTGTAAGTTGATTGTAGTTTTTTCTGTGGGTAGGTTGTCATCAAAATGTCTCCTACCGCTCTGGTTGAAACAGAAAGGAGTGTCAGACTTCTTCTGACTAAAAACCACCTATGTTCCTTCTAAGGCCTTTGTGTTCCGGGGCCGCAGTAGGTAAGTTACCCTATGTAATAATTTCTAAGCCTATAAACAGTAGCCTTCTACACTAGTGAAGAGATTTGAGCTTCAATATTTATAGCTTTAGTCCTTGTGTTCATTAAAATATGTTTGTTTGCTGTAATGTTGTCTAAATCAACTGTGATTTACTTTTTAGGGACTGCTAAGCATTAAATAATTTAATAACGATGCAAAGTCAGGAAACTTAAGTCAATTTAATGGACTACCGGTAACAGTTATTTCTTCCCTTAATTAAAGAACGAATAACGTAACAATACAGTTGACAGCACGGTTGGCGCAGTGGCCGAGAGATTGGACTGCTGCGCTGCATGTCGCGGGTTCGATCCCCGCACGGAACAAATATTTGTATGGCCTACAGATAGTTGTTTTGGGTCTGGGTGTGTTTGTGTATGTGTTTAAATGTTTGCAAACGCACCCGCGATTCAGGTGAAATTTCTAGTATGGGGCACGTTTAAAAAAAATTATAAATGTCTTTGTCACATTCTAAGCAGATTTTTTCTCAGGCTTCAGGCAGAAATATTTCTGAACGTTTATTAGGTAACACCTAATAAACGTTCAGAAATACGTTTATTATTTGATTATTTGTATAAATACAGTAGATAACATAATTATTATATGAATCAGTTCAAGAGCACTGCTTATTTCTAGAGAAATTTCCTCCAGTAGACCTGCAAAACGAGAAATGAAAAAAAAAAATGAGATGGGCTTAATAAAAATCATATTTTTCTTTTTTATTCTAGACTTCGCCACCTTATTACCTGTAAGTCTTATGTCTGTTTGGTTCGTGAGGAACCACAACGACATTGCCAGCCAGTTAGCTGAGGTGAACCCATGTTGGTCCGATGATTTGCTGTATGAAACTGCAAGAGATTTAAACATCGCTGTCTACAACCAAATAAACTTTGAGTGGAATATAAATATGCAAGGTATTTTACCTGTAATAGTAGCATCATGAACCCTTTTTTTGGACGGTGGGAAATCATTAAATGACTCCTCCCACTCTGGGCGGAGTGGAAGGGAGTGTCAGACTTTTATACGCGGTATCTCTTTCAAATAGTACTGCAGTCACGGAACAGTCCCGCAACCCCGGTTCTATCTGGACCTCAATTATGGTCTCCTCGTCTCCTCTTCTTGGATATATTTCGGTGTCACTGTCCGTCTTCAGGTGCCCAATGTGCAGCCTCGTATTGTAAGGTTTTTAACCGGTTGCTTACTCGCCGGACGTTTCACTGACCAAAGCCAAAAGGGCGTCGCTTGCTTCGTGGGCTATATAAAAACCAACGGATACATGTTGAAAATGTATATTCCGTTTAAACCTTTTGAATATAAAAATATTGAAATAAGTTCCTTAAGGTGAACGAATCTGCAAAATAACTATAGCCGAAATTACATACCAAATGTAATCTTTGTATGTTCACTTTTAATGCATTATTCGACACACATTTTTTTCGTCACCAGGATATGACAATCTTATTAAAGCTGGCGTTATAACTAAAAATAACTCATTCAGAGATGTTTATGATGAGAAAAGGGTCCCCGAAGTGACATTAGAATACACTTTCATAATCCGTTACTTCCATCTCATGCAGGAATCAAGAGCCATGTAAGTAAACACATCATAATATACATAACTAGCTTTTGTGTGTAATGTTGCCTAAAGCCTTCCTCGATAAATGGGCAATCCAACACAAAAATATTTATTCAATTCCAACCTGTAGTTTCTGAGATTAGCGCGTTCAACCAAACCAATGCAACTCAATAAAAAATAAGACGTAACATATTTTGTTTATACGCTCGTAAATCCAAATGTGCAGGGTACTTCCGTTGACGTAGAAGCAAGGTTTTTAAAAAAAATATTATATAAAATAAACTATCAAAGCAAATGTCTTTAACTTTCATTTTATTTTGCTATATCAGGCTATATGATTCCGATGGCAATTTTATTGAAGAATTCAAAACGTTTGAGGCTTCGTTCCGAATGGGATTGCTGGCTCAGAATATGGAATCCTTTACACAGAGCTTGATCAGAGCAGGTTGTCATGACGACGACGGGTCTGTTGACTATGATGTAAGTATTCTTCTTTTTTTATTTATTGCAAAATGGACCTGCTCATAACTTCGATCACACCTCATGGAAAGCGATGGATTAGGTCGCCACATTGTCCGATCCCGTACGTCACGTACAAAGATATTGGGGTCAAAGTTCCAAATTTTTCACAGCTGTTTTTATAAATACTTGTTTAACAGGTTATAACTTTACTTAAATTACCTCCATGACCCGTTTACTATTCAGATTTCAATAAAACAATCGACAATCGCACTCACCTTTCGCACAGAAATTTCTACTTTATGACCACAGCTTTTATAGCTTTCTGTTTTTATTTCAGTTGGCAAATTATGCATTCCCTGGTTTCCAAAAAAGTATTGATGCCACAGCTGGTGACGTCAATAAGAATCGTCTCTTTGGTATACCTCCTTACCCTGACTATGTAAAATACTTCTTTGGTCATGAAATCCATTGCTTCGAAGACTTGGTAACTCTGGGACTCATGGAGAGAGAAGTAAGTTTACTTTCAATATAACGTTCGCAATAAACATTGCATTCGAGTTTACCGGATATTCAACTTTCTCTCTATTGAACGCCCGATTCCAAGGTACAGCTTGTAAGTATGGCTTCGAATGAAGATCATCATTTGCACAGCCTTTTATCAATCGATAAAAGTCTGGGGTCGGCTTCTAGTTTTACGGTTTCTGGATGCTGCTGAATACCATTAATGTATATAAGATCGCATTAAAATAGATAGGACAAACTTTTAGAAATCATTTGGACTAACAAGAACAATGGTAAAAAAGAAAAAGAAAAACGCCTTAGATACTCACATGAAAAAAATCAGCTAACGCAATTGCACTAGGTCAAAATAAAATCGCTTTAATACAGTGTTTTTTTCCTTGGATATCTTTGGTTAGACGTACTGAACGCTGTGTTAAAATGTGTCCATCTATTTTTACACGACTGCCCAAAAAAAAGAGTGTTATGTTTTTTATTCTATTATAAAGCGACTGCCTATCTGACCTCCACAACCCAGTTACCCAGTACTGGATAATACGATACCTCTTGGTGAGACTGGTTGTCAGACTTTCAGGGCACTGACTATCAGTATTAACTGCCAAAGAAAGATCCACAAAATAATGACCGCCAAAACCAATGGCTTAACGTGCGTTCCGAGGCCCGAGGAAACTTGATATGTAATGGGTGACCACTCATCCGCAAACCAACCTAGGCAAGCGTGGCTTAACCCTAAGACTAATCTATGCGGCTGGTATTACTTAGCCAAAGGCTCCTTCGCTTCGGATGAGGATCATAATCACCTTCCGGCTCTTTTGCCAAAAATGGTGCGCGGACTGTCGGTTGGCGCAACACATTTGTTTCTTCTCTTCTCTATATAAAATAAAAAGATACAGGTTTATGCTATTGAAAATCAAGTGACGTTATAACAATTTTTTTTTGGGCATTGAAGACTTTGGAAAAACGATAAAATAAGATATCGTCCCCTAAACTTACTTATTTGGTCTGTTTATGTATTTTTCTTCCATTCCTATCAGCTGTCATCTCCGTATTCAGCCCCTTTTCGTCATATCACCACTGAAACAATCAGTTTTTAAACCTCTTTAATATTATCACTATTTTATTTTTCTAGTACTGTCGTTCATTACCCTTATATTTACAACCAATTAATGTCCAATCTGCTTAGGGTTAAGTTCAAAAATTAACTGCATACTAACTGTTAACAGATGCTCTTGAGCATTGGCAAAAACCTCAGCAATCCTCTAAAACAACCGAAAAGTTTGCAGATAAACAAAATGAAATAAATTTTCTTTTTCAGAAAGTGGATATGCTGGAGGATACATATGACCACGTTTTAGACATTGATTTAATCGCAGGAGCGTGGTGTGAGACCAACTTGAAAGGTGGCTTCATCTCTCCTACTGTAGCCGCGATCTTCAACGACAACTTTTTCAGGGCTCTGAAATCAAACAGGCATTGGTTTGAAAGAAAACACAGAGTTCATGCGTTTACCGAAAGTGAGTATTAAAATTTTTGAACAGCATTCATCATCATCATTTCAGCTGAAAGACGTCCGCTGCTGGACATAGGCCTCCCCCAGGTGTTGCCACATTGACCGGTCCCGTGCGTCTCGCATCTAGCGGGTACCCGCAACCTTCACCAGGTCATCGATTTTTCAACATACTGTACTATTTTCACTGGTTTGTTGTTTTAAGTGATCGCTAACTTTTGTGATTGCCAGATCGGGCGAAATGTTATTGAGTGTCTCTATAAATATGCTCTATTGAAGGCAATTGGCTCGCCTTTATTAAAAGGGAATTAAAACTTAACTCGAGGAACGCCTGTGTACTTTAGATACACCTATGCTAAAATAAAGACACGACGCTCTTTTACTAACATTTCCATTAAAAATTAATGGAAAAACAAACTTTTTTTTTTACCTGACTGCTCAAAAACTCATGTTTTTATGTAATATTAATTTCTTTTTCAGACCAACTAAAAGAGGTCAGAAAGATTACTTTGGCGTCGGTTATGTGTGCTGTCGCCGATGGTGTCTATGAAATACAGAAGAATGCTTTCTTCACCATTTCTCATGAGTAAGATATCAGAAGTACCTACTTACTACATAATAAGGATATTTCCTGTCTAAAAAAAAACATGATTCTATTTAATCCGTCTGTTAGATTACCAAAAAATATTGAATACTTGTTTTTTGTTTTATCAAATTAATAAAAGTTACGAAAAAAAAACGTATCAAAGATTATGAGTGGGGCTTGTAACGTCACTTTCTGGTAAAAAATGTACCAAACTGTGATGTCACACGACTTTTCGAAACACAGTCTTCATTTCTTGTTTACGTTAAAAAATAAAATATATGTGTCCAATATTTCTTGGAAATCTATGTGACTGACTATCTAGAAAATTTTGTCAATATTGTGTTAGTATATTAGTTTTTTAATACAGTAGGTAACAACGGCATTCTTTTGGGCATGAATGAAAAAAGTCTTAGATTTCGTCGAATGATGAAGAGAGCAGTGCCTAACTCCAAAGAATGGAACGTTGTGGATTTCTAACCAGGCAGGCATAGCATAGCATATTATTATTCTCATTTAGAGAAGGCCTGGTCACTGGAATTCATTTTAATTTTTATGGTGGTAAACAGGCTGATGTCCACAACTCCACGTCTTAAGCATATTCTGGGTACGACCCGTTAAACAATACCATACAAAGTTCCTGCCTGCCCAAAAAATCCTGTTCCCGACACACGAAACTCACTGTGTCCGCTCGCGAACTTTTTAGGAGTTTTAAACAGTTGGCCATGTCAGTGAAAAAACTTAATTATGATTATGAGCCTGATGTGTCCCACTGCAGGGGAAAGGCATCCATTCCCTCTGTCCATAGCTCTATCTATGGCCCAATCCTTTTGAGTCCAGCTCGTCACGCCATCTCCTTTTGGCCTACCACGTTGCCTAGTTCTGCTGTTCGGAACCCAATCTGAAGCCACTTTGGTCCAATTTTGCTGCGACATCCAATTCCATTTTAATTTGATGACTGTGCAAACGTCTGCGATTTGGGTCCTGGATCGAAGTATACTGTTCCCGATAATACTAACACTATTTTCAATTTTAGGAACCCACTGGTGCCTTGCGGTGATATCCCTCAGATTGACTACAGTGTTTGGGCCGACGATTCGTGCAAAACCAACTCTTGTTCCAAGTAGGAATAGAGAACATAACAGAAAATACGGGAATTGACTAACAAAATTGGCTGAAGCAAGGCAAAGTGAAGGAGTATGTCAATTTTCAATACACGTTTTATTTCCCTAACTATACGGTAAAAGGTAACTAAAAATGAAATAATACAAACTGGCCAGATAATTATTCACACAGTATATTAATGAAGTTTGATTAAAAAAATGTTTATTGTACAAGTCGTTTTCAATTCCTTGTTAAATGAAGATGAAGCATTGCATTTATATTTTTTACCTTACCTTTAACAGCTGTCTAAACATTTTTAATTAGTAATTTTAAGACCGTATACCAATTTGATGAAGAGAAGTCAAGGCGGGGTGCGGGTTGTGCAAGAGATACCGCGGCCTCGACATGAAGGGCTAAGAAGGAACATGGGTGGTTTTTAGTCAGTAGTAGTCTGACACTCCCTTTCGCTCTGCCCAAGAGAGGGAGGGTAATTTTATGATTTTCCACCCGCCCAAAAAAAAAAGGGTCCTGTTGGCCTAAAATGGCTGCCTTTATTTTCTTCTCTTTTTAGAAATTTCATCGTTTTCTGGTTAACATAGAAAACGATAGCAACTCACAAATGACAGCCAGGACAATTGGCTTAGCTTACTTTTCGAGGTACGGAGTAAACTCGGCAAAGGGTGGTCATCCATCCAAGGACCAACCTAGTTGAGCACGGCTTAACCTCAAGGTAGATCCGAGCGAATGTTTCTATTTAGCCACGACTTCCTAGAGTTATCTTTACTTATAAGGAAAAAACCGCGAGCAACACAATTAGCCCACAATCCCCTAAGCAATTTGTATCAATCGCATATAAACCAAGGAAGTATAAAGAAATAAAGCGGCTTACAAACTTTGTATCCTTAGGGATACCTCGCACTAGTGTGATTGAATTAGTTCCAACAAGTTCGGGTATCGTTTGTGACCCGCCCGTTGATTTTGTGGGGAGTTTTATTATATTGTTTTTTTCATGTTTTTTTTTCTGGAGTAATACTCCCTTGCGGTGTGTTGAAGAGAAACATAACTTTTATATGTTACATATTTTTAAGACTTGTGTGCCTCTCAAAGTGCATCAGTGAATGAGCCTGTAACTTCCTACTAGTGGAACAGCGGCCTGTGAGAAAGAGTGGTCCGTAAAATTAAACACGCCTGGACACTGTTGATGGATGTGACATGTTTCCGAATTTTGATTGTGAGATGAGCGTAAATCCTTATGTTGTTTTAATACATCTTGTGAAGTCCAAACATTAGTCAGAGGATGATGCGACTATTTTGGTTTTATTTCTACTAAAATGCAATGTTTCGAATAATCTGACTTGCCAATCATTCCGGTTACGGCCGCCAATACAGTAAAATGGGGTGAATAGAAACTCACGGGTGATTCGAGACAGAACTTTGAAAGTGATTTTAACATTGAATGAATACGATATGTTACCAACAAGTACTCTATTGTATTCACTTAATTTTATTTTAATTAATAGAAACCATTTTTGCTACATACCACATTCAATCAAAGTTAAAATCCTTCTTAAAGTTCTGTCTCGATTCACCCGTGAGTTTCTATTCACCCCATTTTCCGTAACCTAATAAGCAATTAGCGTAGGGAATATTTTAGTGCAAAAGTTCCAATTTCACTGCCTCATCCCTCCCTTCTTATGAGAAGGGAGGGATGAGGCAGTGCAGTGCAGTGCAGTGAGGCAGTCCAACCGACGAGAGCAGGCACAGGACCAACTGCATAACGAGCTATCATACCACCAGCTCCCTAAACTTCGGACGTTACAGAGAAATTCATAATGAAAAAATTCCAATTACACTTTGCCGGACCCGGCAATCCAACCCAAGAGACCTTTTTTATTTTGGCGGGTGGAAAATCATCAAATAACCCCTCCCACTCTTGGGCAGAGCGAAAGGGAGTGTCAAACTTCTACTGACTGAAAACCACCCGTGTTTCTTCTTAGCCCTTGCGCCGAGGCCGCGGTATCTCTTTCGAACAACCCGCAGCCCCGACGGGACCCAAGACCCCTTACTCAGCAGTCACACTTCCGAACACGAAACCAAGGAGATAGTTAATACAAAAACAAATCATGAAACTGTCGACGCAAATAGGAATTCAGAACCAAGCAGGTTTCAACTTTACGACACTAGTGATGGAAGGTGGAAAACAAAGACGTTAAAAGCGACGTTTAAAGTTCAAACTAACCAGGGAACACTGGAAATTCGTAGCTATTCGTATTCCTACCTCGTGTAGCTCGTGACTTGAATCCAGCAATGTCTTCATTTGTTTACCAGTGGCCGTTTCGGTCTTGTTTTTCAGCGATGATTGAAGATTTTGTTTTTATATCATGACTAAGTATTTCGAAGGTTTCTTGTAATGAAAGGATGGGTACAGTTAAGTAAAGAAGGTTGTGTTTTTTTCTTTTTTTATAACCACTTTTATTCGTTTAATTACTGGTACATATGTTTGTGATGGCTGCGTTCAAGAACCACAGAAAAACACCTTACCAAATGGAGAAACAGTAAAGAATGTAGGCAAACAAAAGATGCAGTTCCGGCGGCATCAATGAAGTTTACCCGCAAACTGATCAAACATAATAGGGACAAAATCCGTAAAATCATAGGAATTTAAACAGGTCACTGTTCCTTGAACAAACATCTATTTACACACATAGGTGTAACAGATAGCCCACCGTGCAGAGGATGCATGGAGGCGGAAGAAACGCCAAGGCACGTACTTCTAGAATGCAGGAGCGTGGCATATCACCGGGCACAAACTCTACGATCCCCATTAACCCTCCCGGAAGCCTGCAGCAGTCTGGGAAGGCTGCTGCAGTTCTGGAACGACCGATGTTGGTTGGAGTAGGTAATATCTAAACATCACGCACAATGGCCCAATCAAGAGGCTAAGTGCGGATAAAAGCCCAGTTTAAACTAACTAACTAACTACATGTTTTTGTCTTACTATTTAAAGGAACCAGTTGATTTCTGCCTAGCCTTTTCAACTGTGCAATGTTCACCACAACACTAAAATAGGGAAAATCAATAAATCATCTACGGAACAGATTTTAGTATGGTTTCCACCATAATTTAGAGGAAGTTTCCGGAAGTTCCACGTCGTGAATAATAAGTACTTATCATGGCAAAAGTACCTACTAAAGTAACACAAATAAATATTAAAATCAAATATGGTAAAGAAATATCGACTGTGACTTCACGTAAATATAATGGGAATCAAGGGGATTAATTATTTATTTATAAATACCTCAACTGTAGGTACAGACCTATTTCCTATAAAACAACACAAATAAACTATTGGCATGTGAAAACGATTTGTCTCATACATCTGTTCATACAATATTCTGCCACGCCTCTTCAAATGACAGTGCCATGACTGACGTCTCAGTATTTAATATATTTGGTCTGTCTTACCGTAATTACGGCTTCGGGGAACCCTGTCATATATCGTGCAGTGAAGGATTCGTGGAACCATATTATTATATTACCTGGAAATTGCTGTGTTTGTCATTTTAGTAAAGGTATGCAATAGGCGGAAGCGGTGAATAATTGATTTTGTGAAGTGTGTGTTTTGGAAATAAAATATTATGACGTGATAGTATTGTTTAATAGAACCAACAGATACAAGACACGCATCAATTTCAATATTAGATTTTTCTAAGATTTTTATTTTTAGTTATATTTAAGGGAAACAGAACCAATCGTGAAAATTCGTTAAGTTTTCAACAGTTTGCGACAGTTATTTCATTTTGCCAGTTTTGTCGTATAGACCCTTGTTTATTTCAGGAGTGGTATACATAATAATCATATAAACTTAATACATGGTTCGTGACGAAGAGACCTATCGCGATTGTTTGCCAACGTGGTTTGATGTCCATTACTATAAAAGACAAGTATTTAAATACGAAAATATACCCAATTTTAATTCTAGAAAAACACCAGCAAACCCCGAAAACGATCTCATGTAACACCACGTCACCGGTGTCACAAAAAACCTGTACATGTGACATTTAACAGATTTTTCATGTAAATTCGGAGGTCAGTTAGGCGTGACCCATATAAACCCCTTACGGGACATGCGGAAAGGGTGACTAATACACCAAATGCATATTTGATGATCCCATAAGCTGGGGGGCGTCGTTAAGCCACGTAAACTAAGATAAACATGGTGTTAGTTGTGGTTACATGGCCCGATATATTAGCAAACTTTGTTTAAGTCGGCTATGGAAATCTGCATAGGATATTGAACATAATCACTACATCGTATAAAACAAAGTCGATTTCTCTGTCCCTATATCCCTATGTATGCTTAAATCTTTAAAACTACGCAACGGATTTTGAAGCGGTTTTTTTTAATAGATAGAGTGATTCAAGAGGAAGGTTTCACGCGGGTGAAACCGCGGGCATCAGCTAGTACATTATATAATAACAGGCACTCGGATCGATGTTTGGGTTAAGCTTTTATTGCATAGGTTGGTCTGTGGATGGGTGACCATCCATTACGTGCCGTGTTTCACACATTAAGTCGAGCTATAATTTGTATATCTTTGACAGTCGGTACAGTTATTCAATGAAGTGAAAGTCTAACAACCTTTCTTACAAATGGGGATCGTATTACCTAGTATTAACTGGGTTGTGGAGGTCAGATAGGCAGTCGCTCCATGTGCAGTACTGGTATTCAGTTGCATTGGGTTAGACTGGAAGGAGACCCAAAACATATTTGGGAAAAGGCTAGGCAGATTATGATTACATTACCCTCAGAGTTCAGTGACAAATAATTTCTCTGCTTCATTTCATTTCTTATAATAAGTTTTTCATGATGTTAAAGAGTATTTAATGAAAACACAAATTGACTTTTAATTTTTTTTTGGCGTGTGGAAAATCATCGAATAACCCCCCTCCCGCTCTCGGGCAGAGCGAAAGGGAGTGTCAGACTTCTACTAAAACCACCCATGTTCCTTCTTAGCCCTTCATGTCGAGGCCGCGGTATCTCTTGCGAACAACCCGCAGCCCCGACGGGCGTCGGCCCCTGCGGGCCCCTTCCATGTTGCTGACATCTCTTTGAGGTGCGCGTGGAACACGAACGCGCCGTCGACATGGCCCTGTCATCGTCATAAGACGGACGGACGGCGAGCTAGCCCATCTACTCACCGTCGTCTAGTCTATCAACTCACCGTCCACAGGCCCGCACTCAAATTGACCTTATAGGATTAGTTTAAAAGTTTTTAAGTTTGGTAACATCTACTGATGCCGAACTAAAACGGAACTTGTATATCGGCAAACAGCGTCATCCCCTAAGAGATTACATGATAATGTATAAACCCCAAACTGAAAAATGTATTTGCGAATATTATTTTTGTTAACTCCTTCAACTTCAATTTTGCAATTAAGTTGTTATTTCGCCTTTAACATAATCAGAATGTTCAATACACATCAATGTCTAAGTCAAATTTTAGTGAACTTCTAAATAAACTTTTCTATTACGAACGTGGACTAGCGGATAGGGTTCTTTCACAGTTATTTTAATAATGATAAAATTTTAAATTTTGCTTTCAGACTGAGCGGAGTGTTCAAACCAAAGAGTTCCTTCAAACTTCAGAAAGTATAGCGATAACTTAGAGTTTTATGCAAGCGATGGATGTCTAGCGGTTTTAAAGGGTCCTGTATGGATTTTTTATTTCCTCGTAATTTCAAATGGTCGCCAAACATTGTCATTTGTTTTCCTAGCCATGGCAAGACCAATTTATCAATTAATACGTTAAACTAACCATGAGTCTGATAGACTAATGAAGGAATAAAATCATTTTGTTCGGAGATACATGACCCAGGGCATTTTGTACGCGAATGACACAATTTTTATATATACTAGTAGGTAAGTCAACCACAGTCAAGATTACTAAATAATAGTCGCACCTGAGATCGTAAATGAGTGTACCCTATTCACGCCACAAGCTTTCCGACTGACTATCTAGAGCACGACATGAGCTGTTCTCATCTGACTGGGAGCGTGGCGTCTCCTGTAATCCGGCTTCTTACTGCCCGATGCAGGTCATCTAAGGAGGAGCGAATCGGGCCAAGGGGAAACCCAGCAGCCAAAAGTTCCCGCATCGGGCAGTAGTGGGATAGCGGCCGGGAGTGGGCGCTCAGTATCAGCCTGACCAATATAATCAGACCCGTTTCTTTGCCCGTCGGGGCTACGGGTTGTTCGCAAGAGATACCGCGGCCTCGACATGAAGGACTAAGAAGGAACATGGGTGGTTTTTAGTCAGCAGAAATCTGACACTCCCTTTCGCTCTACCCAAGAGTGGGAGGGGTTATTTGATGATTTCCACCCGCCAAAAAAAAAAGCTGTTATCATCTAAAACCGCTCATAACTTGCACCAAAAGTTTAAAGACAATACAAAATTTAATTAAACTTAAGTCTGGATAGTTTATTGGTTCCTCGCTGAGGTTTTGTTTTATGAGGCTAGTTCTCTAGCTTTTCTTCACTCATTTTGAATTTTTAGTGATGCTCGCTGCGCGCCATCTCAGTTGAGAGACGGTGAAGTTGTCTGGTGTTTTGTTAGCGAAACCTTGTAAATGAAACTTCAATCAGAATTTGTTCCGCCTGTCTTTGTGAAAGAAGCAGTGATAGCCTAGTGGTATGACCGTTGGACTGCCAAGTCATAGGTGTATTCTTCTTTCACTCTGTATAATATACCTCTGTATATTACGTGTGTTCCGTTTGGTGTCGGACGTAAAGAATAGCACCATCCCATATCTTCCCGTGGGTGTCGTAAGAGGCGACTAAGGGACTTACCAGAGACTGGGCAGCAGCGTTCTCTGTGCCTTCGTAACAACCATACTGCGATCGCCAACCCGCCTGCCAAGCGTGGCGATTATGGCAAATCCCCACCTTCTGGGGGAGGCCTATGTCCAGCAGTGGACGTCTTATGGTTGAAATGATGATGATATTATACTACCTCCATAGAAAAAGCCCTTTTTTGTTTTTTGGGGGTTGGGAAATCATCCAGTAACCCATCCCGCTCTTGGGCAGAGCGAAAGGGAGTGTCAGACTTCTACTGAATAAAAACCACCTATGTTCCTTCTTAGCCCTTCATGTCGAGGCCGCGGTATCTCTTGCGAACAACCCGCAGCCCCGACGGGATAGAAAAAGCCCTGAGTTTATGATAGGCCCCTAGCACACGGCCAATTTATGCAATTTTATAGATCAAAACCGCGTAAAACAAGATGCAAACTCGCGTGTGAATCGCGTTTGAAACTCGTTTGAAGCGCGTACTAAGGGTCGGCTAAGGATCGCTATATCTACCCGTTTACGCGCAGAAGACGTGCGTTTCACGATCGCCGTGTGCCGTGTGCTTAGGTTATAAGTTTGCGTTCAAACGTTTGAAGCGCGTACACGCGCTTCATCTGCGCGTCGTCTGCTCGTTTAAAATACGCCGCCGATTGCTAGGGGATTTGTGTGTATGTATAATTATGATTAAATATTATAATACCTACGTTTATGTAATAAGTAACATCTGCATTCTGTCAACATGTCTGCAGCAATTGAAATAAACAACATTATAAAACTGTTTCACTTACAAAACTGTAAAAAGAGAAGAACTACAAAATAAACACGCCAAGGAAACGACGGCAATACTAAGAAAACTCAAAAGTATCCGTGACATCTTGTCTCGAGACATTACTCAAACACTCGGGTAACAAGTTATATTTTTCATTTGGTACCGTCTGCGGAGTACAATGGAGCCTTTGTAGCGCGTCTAACGAGAACCTTCCATCGGATGCCTTCAGTCGCTTACACTTTGAGAAACTTTAGCCGAGTCTCAAGGAAGCGCGGCTATCAAAGTGGGTGGGATGCGTTTAATGTACCTTCAAGTGTATTGTACCGATTGTACGGCTGAATAGTCGCTTTGTGTACGAATTCATTAGTTTTGTTTTGGGAATAGTTTAATTAATTATAAAGTATTCGTAAATTATGCATCGAGAAAGCTTTTTGTTAAAGACTGTGTCGATGAAGCATATTTACTTATCTAGCTGATTGTGAAACAATGATCAACTCATTCATCATCAACCTAATATAGTGTTACCACTGCAGGGACACTAGGCCTCCTCTTTAGGAGAGGCAGGATGAGGTGTCAAGTCATGCCGCCGCGGGAGGCGCTCCGGGCGTCGGGGGCCACGTGATGGCTTCCGGCCACCGTAGACGCGGGCTTGTGGACGGTGAGTGATGGGTAAGCTCGCCGTCCGTCCGTCTTATGACGAGGACAGGCCGTGTCGACGGTGCGTTCGTGTTCCACGCGCGCCTCAAAGAGATGTCAGCAACATGGAAGGGGCCCGCAAGGGCTGACGCCCGTCGAGGCTGCGGGTTGTTCGCAAGAGATACCGCGGCCTCGACATGAAGGGCTAAGAAGGAACATGGGTGGTTTTTAGTCAGTAGAAGTCTGACACTCCCTTCCGCTCTGCCCAAGAGCGGGAGGGGTTATTTGATGATTTTCCACCCCCCATAAAAAAAAAAAAGGTATCAAGTCATTATGTAGAGCTAACTGCCCCGAGTGCGTTTGTTGTGTGGGTAAATATTGCAAATTAATTCGTCAAAGTTACCATTTTTGAAATATTTTGTTTTTCGTTCTAGAACTATGATTTTGATAAAAGTTCATAAAGTAAAAACGGTAAGCAGAAGGCTAAGCTGACTGGAAATGCGTTTCATACACCTACAATAACTGCCATTATCATTAGCATTAGGTTTTCAGTAAAATAACAACAACTGCACTGGTAGATCTCTAAGGTTAAACCACACTTGTCAAGGCCTGTCTTTGGATGGGTGCCCATCGTTACATACCGAGTTTCCTCTGTGCCCGGAAAGTATGTACAGCCTTTGGTCTTGGCTGTAATTTAAGTCAGACAACCGTCCCTTATTACTTACCTTCTAACTGGGTTGTGAAAGGTCAGATAGGTAGACTCTATGTAAAATATTCAACTGCATCTAGTAAGCCTGGAACCCGATCCCAATAAAGTAAGGAACAAACTTGGCAGATAAAGAGATACCTAGTTTTCAGAAGCTGACTTTAACCCCAGTCATTTCCGACATTTAAATGATAAAATAGGGATGTTTACTGATTAAAAAAATATGATTCTAATTAGTCCGTCTGTTAGATTATCGAAAAATATTGGATACGTATTTTTTGTTTTATTAAATCAATAAAAATTGACGAAGATAAAACGCGTCAAAGATTTGAGTGGGGGGTTGTGATGTCACTCACCTGCAAAAAATGTCATAGCGTATGACATCACACGAGTTTTCAAAGCACTGTATCGTCTTCATTGTTTGTTTACGTGAAAAAAGAAAAAATACGTGTCCAAATTTTTTTGGAAATCTATCTGATGGACTAATCTGATTTTTTTAGTTAACTAAGTACTCTATTGCACTTCATCTGTACACATCGGATCATTTTCTTTATGAAAAAACACGATGACTTCCTTATTCTTTTAAACTTGCAATGTACTTGAACAAAGACTGCATCGCAGTTAAGATTCAAGTCTTCCTGTCATGGCTCAAAGGATAACGTTCACATACAATAGATCTTGAAGCAACTAGTGGATGAAGTTGGTCCTCCGTTGGTATTGTCTAGTTTATTTTGTAGTAGATACATGGATTTAGTGGTATATACTTACACAGCGCTTGAGCTTCACCAATATTTTGTAGATTTGTATTTTAAGGGAATCAGCAATCTTTTTCTTTTTTATCGTATGAATAGTACCTAGCCACGTGTCAGAGTGTTAATGCCCTACATTGGCCTTTGACATGGTTTGACATTTCTTCAAAAAATATCTCTCATGCATTTTGATTTCTGCAAGATGTCTCCTTCACTAAAGCATCATCTGCCTAGTCTTTTCCGAATTATGTTGGGGTCGGCTTCCAGTCGAACCGGATGCAGCTGAATACCAGTATTTTACATGGAGCGACTGCCTAATCTGACCTCCACAACCCAGTTAATACTAGGTAATACGATACGCTTTGGTAAGACTGGATGTCAGAATTTCAGGTCACTGACTACCTGTAACGACTGCCAAAGATCTATATATGGCAGCCGGGACCAACAGCTTAACGTGTTTTCTCTCTCATCATCTCATCATCAGTGCCCCCAAAAATGGTGATGGTGGTTGATAACAGCACATTTCGTGTAATAGAGAGGTGTCCCAGCAGAGGAGAATTATATGAGTATACTAAGGGCCGATTTTCCAATCGCCAGTTAACTTTTACCTGAGGAATAAATGTGATGTTTTGACAAATTGTAAATACAAAAACTATCAAAATGACAAACTTATTCGTCAGATAAAAGTTAACTGGCGATTGAAAAACCGGCCCTAAGTCGTGTTTCTTTTGACCCCGATATTGGACCAACAAAATTAATATTCAACTACGCTGACACACTTCCAAATCTTATTCAAACAAGCCTTCCAAACAAACTCACAAAGAACATCGAAATAATAAGTTCAGTAAGGAAACAAAAATAAAAATCTCTTAAAAAAATTCGTAACATCTGCTACAGACAACACGAAGAAATTTTGCAAGAGGACCAAATTTATTCTGTCCCTTAAAAGAGTAAATAACATGAAATACTGTCAGAGGCAAATGTTCGCGGGAAAGTTCTGGGGGAAACATAAAACAAATTGGTATTTTCTTTGGAAACCTCGCAAAGGGATAAGTTTGCTAGAGCTGTCTAAGTAGGAATCATGGTTTGTGATTGCCAGTTTTGGGACTTGATTGCTAACCCTTTGTTTTGTTAAAAGTTGTGGGCGAGGCAAAAGGAGTATGTAAGGATCGTAGCAGGTGGCGTTCTGTAGATTCTGCCTACCCCCATGGGAAAAGGGCGTGAGTTGATGTATGGATGTAAATACTAAACTTGTTTCTGATAAATGTTACCTTTAAATTAGTTTTTAAACTGACATGGTCACTAACAAAAAAATAACAAAATAAAATGTCGGGAACTCGAAACAAGAAGTAAACACAGTAAATATCCCGTTTTCAGTATTAATAATAGTGATTTCTTTATATTTAATTATCGAATACAATTCAATAATTTTGTAAGTTTAACTAAAGTTTAATTGTATTGTTTTTTCAGAGGAGCTCGTGGCTTAATAAGAACTGCCACTCGGGTCGATCTTTAGGTAAAGCTGTGGTTGCCTAGGTCGGTTTGTGGATGGGTGACCGCCCGACATACCGAGTTTCCTCCGTACCTCGGAAAGCACGTTAAGCTGTTGGTCAGGTTACATGTAGTCAGTGACCTGAAATTCTGACATCCAGTATTACCAAAGAGTATCGTATTGCCTAGTATTAACTGGGTTGTGGAGGTCAGATAGGCAGTCGCTCCATGTAAAATACTAATATTCAGCTGCATCCGGTTAGACTGGAAGCCGACCCTAACATAGTTGGGAACAGGCTAGGCAGATGATGATTGGTTCTTCGTTGAGGTTTTGTTTTCTGAGGCTAGTTCTCTGCCTTTTCTTGAGTCACTTTGAATTTTAATAGTGTAATGTTAGTTTAGTTATTAACGATAATTTAATTATATTTTTGAAAGAAATTAAAATGAAAGGAATTAAATCTTTGGTCTAGGAAGCGACAAGCGCTATTACTCAGCATACGGTCCTGAGTGCGAATCCCAGTTCGCTGCTAACGTTAGCTGTGAAAATGTTGGTGTTGTAGGTACTTAGTATTCCCGTCGGGGCTGCGGGATGTTCGGAAGAGATACCGCGGCCTCGAAATAAGGAACATGGGAGGTTTTTAATCAGTTTTAGTCAGTAGAAGTCTGACACTCCCTATACCGCTCTACCCAGAGCAGGAGGAGCCTTTCGATGATTTCCCACCCTTCAAAAAAAAAGGTACTTAGTATTATTTTTTTACCTTTAGTTTTAGCAAAGCCTTTTGCACTCGTGATTGATGAAGTCAACAGTAATAATAAACAAAAAAAACAACGAAAATCAGTTAAATGCTCAAGTCACTGATCAAGTAAGTTTAGTGTGCTCATTTTTTTTTTGGGACAAGCCCACCACACTATTCCCAAACCACTGTAACTCCTGTAAGCCAGAATCAACAGTGGCGACCACAAGAAAAATGCCGAGACAAGGAAGCCTGACGAAGTCCCAGAGAAACAATATAACTGTCTTGGATCCCGCAACAAAATTAATCAGAAAAGAATAGCGGAGGAGTAGGAAAAACATAATTTCCACTTCCCTCCATATCAGCAGGAGACAGAACAGAACAAGGCCAATTGGCACACAGGGACGTACACATGCTCATTTATAATTTCATCTTAATTTATAATTATTTTCTTTAACAAAATTCTAAGTTTACCTCAAAATATTAACCATCTTAGAAGGGACACTTCCGGGAGCTTTCCTTGCCGATATTATTACTGTCGACAATGAGAATGTCAAACTGTCTATACGAATAACAAAATAATTTCTACTTGAGTTATGAACAACTAACTGAATTCACGGAATTAATTTCTCTGCTTTATTTACTTACGTTTGTGAAGGTTTTTTATAAGTAATTTAGTTTTGTTATTTATTTCTTATTGTTATGGCGCCGCCGAGGTTGGTCCAGAAAGAGATGGCGTGACGATCTGGACACGGATCAAGAGGGCTGGTTTGAGGCGACACCGGAAAAGAGCTCTTGGATGGATTTGGGGGAGGCCTTTGCCCAGCAGTGGGACAGTACAGGCTACAAAAAAAGACTAATTATTCTTTTTTTAATGTTGGGCTACGCTTGGGATTACTCCAGTGTGTATTTTTTTTTTGGGGTTGGAAATATCAAATAACCCTCCCGCCCTGGGCAGAGGCGAAGGGAGTGTCAGACTTCTACTGACTAAAAATCACCCATGTTCCTTCTTAGCCCTTGTACCAAGGCCGCGGTATCTCTTTCGAACAACCCGCAGCCCCGACTGGACCCACAGTCCCGACGGGGCCTGTGTGTATCTTGGGTGCGTTTACGAACATTTAAACTCAGATTCACATTAGTACCTACACCCACATTTCAACTGTTATGATTTAAGTTCCATGTAATGGGGGCGAGCCTATTGCCATCAACCAAATTGTATCTATTGTATTGTTAAATACAGATGGCATGGTGGATACCTGAGAAATGCCTGATGAAAAAACCAAATAATACATTACCCATCTTTTTTTTTTTATGGTGGGTGGAAAATCATCAAATAACCCCTCCCGCTCTTGGGCAGAGCGGTAGGGAGTGTCAGACTTCTACTGACTAAAAACCACCCATGTTCCTTCTTAGCCCTTCATGTCGAGGCCGCGGTATCTCTTGCGAACAATCCGCAGCCAGGGACATACCCATCCTTGAAATCAAATCCAGGCTCTGAGGTCAAGTAGTCTCGCTTGCGTCCACTAGACCAAGGAAGCAGTAAATAAGTGACTGAATTTATAATAATTTCCTTACTATCAATATCAACTAGCTGTTATTGAATGAAGGGTTTTCCGCATGCAATATTTATGACCCCTTAACAAAAGGGTGGATTCTTACGAGAAGTTCGTGTATTAAAGTAAAATGGTTTTTAAATGTGCCTATTTGTGTAAATTCAATCCACTTCTTAATTTTTTTTTTCAATCTCTTCTATTTTAAAAATAATCATTAATATGTAGTATGTGCCTGTTTGTGTAAATTCAATCCACTTCTTCATTTTTTTTTCAATCTCTTCTATTTTAAAAATAATCATTAATATGTAGTAAGTGCCTAACTGTTATGAGATTTATAGAAAATAAGAAATAAATCTTTTAAAGTTTCGTAAAATTCTGTTAGTTTCTTTGTGTAAGAATTGAAAACCTCAAATTTTTTTTTTAGGAATTTTGTTTGGTCTATACGTTTATTAAATTATTTTTAAACTTTATTGGTGTTGCAGATTATATTTATTCTATAACGAAACACGAACTACGACTACAATAAAACAAAACAAAAATTGCTAAACAGAAATTACCCCATTAAATCAAATCTGCAAGCACAACCACAAACAAAACCTAGTTGTCCAAACAATATTAAATTTCACTTTCTGCCGTCTGTCGCATAAATATTTGATCAGGACAGTGTTATTTCAAAGCTACGTATTACGGTAATTACAGGGAATCCCAGACTTGCGTCGCCACCCGGCGCCCCTCGGCTCGTAATAATGGGGGCACATTACTTTAACTAAACACACCTGAAATATTCCCGGGAAATCTCAGAATTAAAGGAAAATATGGGGTTCATACTGCCTGTTGTGAATTTTAGAAGTCAAATATAAACGGATTGGAATTATGTTTTGACTTTCTATAAATTATGAACAAATGAACACTTAGGCAAATACATTGTGGCTGCGGGTTGTTCGCAAGAGGTATCTCTTGCGAACAACGAGGTATCTCTTGCGAACAACCCGCAGCCCCGACGGGCGTCGGCCCTTTAGCATATCCTGTGTCGGTCACAGTAGCATAGTATTCTGAATGACGAGTGATGAGTATAGTAGTTATTGGAACGAAGTTCCTTATCGCGCGTTGTGAAAGGGGGCTAGACGGAAAAAATTCTTACAAAAAGTTGTCACGACACTTTTTGCTACAGTAAGCTATTGTAAGCTGTGAGGCGTCGCATGTTTCTCTATCTGTCTCTCTCTCTCTTATAGAAAGCAAGCCAGATATTTTCATTTCTAATTTTTTTTTTTTTTTTTTTTACATAATAAAAACTAATAACAATAACTTCGTTCCATCCGGGTGTTCCTTGACACCTCTCAAGTTTTTTTATAATCTTTGAGTAGTAGCTCACAGCTAAAATTACACAAATGAATAGTGAGGTGTTTATCGACAAGCCATTTACAAGCCTCCACAGTTGGCAGTAAACTATTGTTGCATAAACGCGTGTAAAGCGTGAAATTATAAGCCGTGAAAGCTGAAAACATTATTTTTAGGACTAGCATTCACTTACACTTACTTTGTTTAATGCCGGGAAGAAAAAATGTTTATATGACTATAAGATTACGGACGAACTCTGTTAAAAATACAGTTCTATTACACGCTCTTTGTACTGCAACACTCCATATTGTATCAAACATTATCGAAGTAAAACGAACAATTTCGTATAAATGAGACACTGGAAGGATCGCCTTTTGTGAACTGTAAGGCACCGTCACTTTGTCTCAAGAGTTACTATCTAACAAAGACTGGGGTTTGACAACTTTACAGTATCGAAGAAGTAACTCTATTATTTAGGCAATAAGAGTCAATTTGAAATCAGATAAAACTTTCTGCGTCATCTCAAAGGATACTGCAGAACCTATCAAAGCTTTGGTTTTGTTGTACGAAAAGAGCATCGACAAAAACGAAGTTATTAAATTATATTCTCTTTGAAACCTTTTGCTGCTGTTAATATCTTTAATTTGAGATAATAGCTAATATCCATTGTGTACCAATAGCAAGTAATAAGTAACATTACATTCATAACAGTATCTACTTCATTATCTCAGCAGCATTTTTCTCTAAAGGTCCGATTAAAACATTTTAACGGCCGCACACGGCGCTGTCCTACACGACTTTTTGACTGTAAAAAGTTGGACAAACACGCCAATTAACCAAAAATATGTTTATACGATTATAGCAAAATTAAACCGATATTGTGATTCTAAAATTTAATAATATTGATAGAATGCTGAGTGAACGGAAGGTTACTCTCACGTTGACGTGAAGCCGTTCCTTCAATTCGTATCGGAACTTCTGCCCACCCTTATGGAAATAAGGCGTGAGTTTATGTATGAATACTGTTGTCTTAAAACTTTTTGATGGTAGTGTTGTAGATAAATAACATAACATCACGCGTTTTATTAATAACAACAATATAGACACAACATAGTATTAATATTCATTATTCAACTGATTATGTATTACTGTGATAGAAACGAATCAATCTCTTCAGATAGGGGCTCAGACCTCAAGTGTGTATGGGGCGTATCTCCACAGATAATGTCCCACCTTCCATCTTGCGCTGCATGCCCTGTCACCTGCACACTTGACGACCTTATGACTGCATCAGCGAGTGGAGTCCGCATAACTGAATTTTGGGCCAAAACGATTTGATCGTATAGGAATTTGCCATCGACACGCTAAGAAGAAGAATAGAAACGAATACAATATGATAACAGTTAGCGGAATTTATGAACATCCATTCCAGATTTCAGCACCAATTGCTAAATACATAGTTTTTACTACAGTGGAATCAAAGAAAAAGTCTTGCAAAGTATTCATTTTTTGCCTATAGAGGTAATACGTACAG
Organism: Diarsia brunnea; assembly: GCA_949774965.1. Classification (NCBI taxonomy): domain Eukaryota; kingdom Metazoa; phylum Arthropoda; class Insecta; order Lepidoptera; family Noctuidae; genus Diarsia; species Diarsia brunnea. The sequence goes on from OX459001.1 coordinate 19,911,376, forward strand.
CAGTAAAGGGAGCATTTTAATCACACAGAGATTCTTTACCCTGACAGGAGTGAGATATTAAAGTAAAACAAAACTCTTTTGTTAGCCCCCTCGCGCATCCCTTTTGCCTCGCATGTATAATTATTCGTTATTTTTTTCGCATCCGCCATTTTTGAAGGCGTTTCTTGATAGTCTTTTTCCATGTTCCGTATTATTGTTTTTTGTCGTTGAGCTTTTTTGGTGGAGGGTGTGAATTTTGAATGGGGTCTGTGAAATGGGTTCTTTTGGTGTACTTTGTGTTCTAAAATAGTAGGTTCCAAAATTTCAACCATTGTAAAGACTATATACACATGTGTAGTCTTGACAATGGTTGGAATTATTCTTCTTCTTAGCGTGTCGATGGCAAATTTCTATACGATCAAATCGTTTTGGCCCAAAATTCAGTTATGCGGACTCCACTCGCTGATGCAGTCATAAGGTCGTCAAGTGTGCAGATGTCAAGGCATGCAGCGCAAGATGGAAGGTGGGACATTATCTGTGGAGATACACATTTGAGGTCTGAGCCGTCAATGAACCCCCATCTGAAGAGATTATCTTTGCTGCGGCCGACCTGGGTTCGGAGTCTATTTAGAGATTTCCAAGTCGGCCACGGCAAAGCATGTCCAGGTGGAATGCTTTCAGACGGCTTGATGAAGTCATTGGGGGGCTTGAGCAGCTCCCGCCAGTTCGCATCTTGCAGAGGAGGCATTTCTATTCGCTGGACTAGCTGGTTTAACGCACCCGAAAAAACTTTTGCGGCTCTTCAGCCTCTGGGGCACTGGGGCGTAACTGTGCATTGGGTGGCGTAAGTCAGCTTGTAGCTTCTTATTATAATAGTGGTATTATATTTCAATGAAATTGTGTGGGAAAGTAAACCCTATACCCATTTTAATTTCGAATTACCCTATAACTATTTCAATAGAACTTAAAGCATAATTGTTCTCTATTGATCTCTATTGAGAACCTCCTTCTTTTTGGAAGTCGGTTGAAACCGACTTCCAAAAAGAAGGAGGTTCTCAATTCGTCTGTATGTTTTTTTTATAATATTGGACAAGTAACGTGTCGGGTTCGTAGCACGTGGTAGTCTAGCGTAGTAATATCTGTGTATATGCTTGTACAAAACACTAGCAATAGCACTACTCAAAAATAATTCAGCTGACCACGATCCAGCAAAACCATCTCCCAAAACTGCAAATGCCATACAAATCCTTCATAGACCCATGATTTTGGTAACAAAGGTGGGCAGAGATATCGTCGGGTCAGTTGGTCCCGCTAATCAGCTAATCTTTTGAAAAGTAATGGACCGGAATAAAGGCATCGTTTGCGGTGGGTCTAAAGAGGTGTGCACATTGTGTTTTGTTTAAAGACATTGTTTTTAAGATTTTAAACTGACATGGTCACTAGCACTATTATTTATACTGAAAACGGGATATTTACCATGTTTACAAGTGTTGTTGTGTTTTTTTTGTTTAAAAGTGTGGAAAAAAGCTCGCGAGTGGACACAGTGAGTTTTGTGTGTCGGGAACAGAATCGTGTAGTGAATGACAATGGTAGTGGTACCGAACGCAAAAAACGAACAAGAAAGAGGGTAGACCGATTTGTCTGCTCATGAACATCCACCCGCAATGACTTCAGTTTATCCGTGATCATGGTGCTTGTAACAGCGCCGAAATACCGGGAACTCGAAACAATCAGTAAACATGGTAAATATCCCGTTTTCAGTATAAATAATAGTATTGTTTTTAAGAATAAGAGCTAAATTTGTTTGAAGGAGGAGATAAGAAAAGTGGCAACGGTGACTGAAAACTTGTGTGATATTGAAAACGGTTATCGTGGTATGGACAGGTGATGAGGAGGGTTGAGGAAAATGATGAGGAGGACAAAAGAAACGATGAATGGATTGTGTGAAGGATGATACGGCTAGAAAAGAGGTGACTGCTGAGATTACAAGTAATAGAGAAGTATGGAAGAAGAAGACATGCTATGCCGACCCCGATGGGGAGATGAGAAAAAATGGTTTAAAAATTCTCAGTTTATATTATTATAGTACTGCCAGTCTAGTGAACTAAATTGCTAAATTATTTTCGAATTAGTTTTACTCTACTTGGTTTCAATTTGAACTAAAACACGATTCATGAATTATTAATTTGTGAACTTTGTACAAATGGCAGGCATCTTAAGTATTTAAGTGATTGTTATAATAGCTAGGCTGTCTAGACTAATTTTTCATGAAGATCGCTGGAAGGTTGAGAGGACTTTAAATGAGAAATATTTATCTCAGTGAAATAGTGCTATTTCAATGATCAATTTACTGTTTGTTATTCGTTTCTTAATGAAAATGTTTTGGTCTTTTAACTTTGTATCAACGACTCCTAAAACCAAGGCCCAGATGAGTCGTAAAAACGTTTCATAAAAATAATACATATTTATTACGGTCGCAAATCGATCACCATCATTATATTAGCTGGAAATTGTAGAAAATCGTAGGAAGAATTGAATTTCGCAGGATATAATAACCAAGTTCTATTATTTTTCTGCTCTAAACTGATATCCTCTCCTCCCTACTGTTACGCACACATACACCTTGAGAGATGAGCAAAGATCGTCACTAAGTCGTCGTCGTCGTCGTCGTCGTCGTCTGGTCGTCCGATGAAGGACGTCACTGTCGGGGTCCAGGGGCAAAGGTGGTGTCAGTGGTGTGAAGACATGATCTTGTATGCGGTGCTAACATAATAATATATGAACAGAGATGGCACAGGGTAGAGAAATTTATAGGAAGGAGAACAGGAGGCCCAACAGTGGAGTAGATTTTCAAAACAACGAGATAAACAAAATCCTAATTTTCTTATCTCTCTCACTCTTAAACCTCACAAAACTCCCATCCAGTGTACACTACCCTTAGCAAGGGTCGGTATACCTTTAATTAACGATCGGTCAGGGAAAGCAACTGAAATAATTTAACTGCGGTAAATTACAGTTATGATAATGACTATTATTTGGTTAAATCCTTTGTTACTTTCCCCTTTCATATTTGTAGAAGTTAATTTAATGTGAGTTACGTTTTACTCATAAGATTAACGGTTATATAAATTCCCTAACCAGTAACTGAAAATTCTTTAAGAGGGTATGACAAGCGTAAAATGGTTAATTAATTTGCTATTTTTATCAATATTTAAACAATAAATGCCTCAGCGGTACAGACCTGACTTACGTGTCTTAGGCATGTCAATGGGTGTACTTTATATAGTCCATTTTAAAATAAATAGAAATTAGAATATTTTTCATAAAGGTCAGATAGCTCCTTGTAGAATATAAGAGGCATTTCAGCCTTCTTTTTTTTTTTGTCGTGTGGAAAATCATCAAATAACCCCTCCTGCTCTTCTCTTGCTCGCTCTTGGGCAGAGCGAAAGGGAGTGTCAGACTTCTACTGACTAAAAACCACCCATGTTCCTTCTTAGCCCTTTCGCCGAGGCCGCGGTATCTCTTTCCGAACAACCCGCAGCCCCGACGGGAAGGAATTTCAGCCTCAATTGCATTCGGTTAGACTGGAAGCCGATCCCAAAGACTAGGAATATGATGATGACGTTAAAGTAGTATCCCAACCACATCTACAGAATTAACAAAAGCATATCCAAAAGTATCCAGTTTGCAGTTCTCTCCAAATATCATAACATCCCCCATTATCAAGTTCCCGTAAAACGATAAACACAGACGTTTCGCAAATAGTCCATTTATGAAATTGTCCATTGTTCATCAGCAGTGTTTGATTGCAACTGTTTGTAAGAGCAAAATGCTAATTAGTGATCCGATTAAGTGATATCGAATTGAATTGTGATGGCATGCCGTAAAATTGATTCGAAATACTGTAAATGAATCACACCACCCATTATGAATGCGAAAGTTTATATATGTGTATGTGTGTTTGTTTGTTTCTCTTTTACGTATAAGTGGGTGAACAGATTTGAATGAAAATTGGCACTGAGATAGTTGATAACCTGGACTATAACATTGCATACTCAGCACCTCAGCATTGTATCTCAGTACTATGATCTTCTGGGTCATTTATCCAACTCCACGCGGGTGAAGCTGAGGGCACATTATATGGCAGTAAGAATAGATAGTAAGATAGTAAGAAAGCGTATACATCATAATAAACACAACATTAATATTTTTTCAAAGATATATCGCGGATGAAATCGCAGGAGAAAGCTAGTGTTGTTAAATATGAAAATATTACGAATGTAAAAGATTTTCCGTTTTCATTTTGCGATTAATGCGTTTGGTAAACATGTATTGTATGGTGTTACTGAATATGAGTCTGTATAAATGGGGTTATCTCTTTGGATCATTTAATTTGGTGATTCTGTATTGATATTTCGGAGTGACGTGTGTTGAATTGAAGTGGTATAAAAGTCTTGTTCTGCTTATTTTGTTATTGACGTGATATTATTACTTACATCATTATGTTTAGCCTTTTCCCAACTATGTTGGGGTCGGCTTCCAGTCTAACCGTATGCATAAATACTCGGATATTGCATTGAGGAACTGCCCATCTTACTTAAAAAACCCTTGTTATATATTTTAATCAATGGCTTTGATTAAATAACAACATGAGCACACCATAATGATTATATTTTACGTCGTTGGTGTCAAATCCGTTGTTCAATATAATATGTGGAAAATAAATAGCTCATTATAAGAAAAAAATAAAAACTATTTCATTGAAACAAAACACGAAAATAACAATGTTTTTTTATAATAATGGCAAATTAAAACCAGATATACAAGTAATATTCCAAGAATCGGTATGATTTTTTTTCCAAAATAAATAAGTATATTAACTAGGAGTAACAAGGAAAGAGGGATTGTAACAGTCCCGTCGGGGCTGCGGGTTGTTCGAAAGAGACACCGCGGCCACGGCGCAAGGACTAAGAAGGATCATGGGAGGTTTTTAGTTAATAGAAGTCTGACACTCCCTTCCGCTAAACCCAGAGCGGGAGGAGTCATTTGATGATTTCCTACTATCCAAAAAAAAACAAGGGATTGTAACAGTGGCAATCGCTTTATCACATCACACTAATATTATAAAGGCGAAAGTTTGTGAGTGTGTATGTTTCTTACTCTTTCACGCAAAAACTACAGAACGAATTTGGATAAAATTTGGTACACAAATAGTTTATAACCTGGATTAACACATAGGATAGTTTTCATCCCAATATTATCTTCCCGTGGGATAATTTTCGAGTTGTAGCGGGCAAAGCCGCTGGCAACAGCCCCAATATTTCCCAAGACTAACATAGCATATAATGTTATTAACATAACATTTTCTATCATCTAGACACACAGGTCACTAAAGAACAAAACAACAGCCAGTCATACAGATTGAAATGCACACACCAAAGCAATTCCACCACACTCAAAGATAACATTCAAAACATATTTCCTCAAATTGAAATCCCAATAAAATTAAATATCATACCTTCGTTCCTAACAAGCCATTTCATCTCAAGATACAAAATTGCGAATCATTCCCAAAGTATTTTTCATCGGAACATTTCACGTAAGAACGTATACATACGCACCTACATATACACGCGTATACGTATATACCTTTATATATTATATATACGTACATGTGTGTGATGTTTGCCAAATACATTAAGCGGCTGGCTAACTCAATTTTATGGATGAAACGAGTTTCGAGGGAGGCCACGGAATTGGCTTTTCAAATTATTAGGATAAGAAGGATTCTGAAGAATATTGTCATTGTTGAGAATTTCGTTGCGTATGTTGCTTTTATCTGTTGAGCAGCTTGTATCATAATATTTTTCTTATAGAAAGAATTATAATAAGCCGAGTAAACGATATATAAGTACCTAAAAATGGAATTAAAAAGAAAATGCTTGAAGGAATCTTTTTAAATATTTTTTGAAAAGAGAATATAGGTATCACGAGGGACATCATCATATCTCTTGCCTTAATCCCAATTCGTTTGAAGGCTGTAACTCGTCCTTTCATCAGACACCTCCTTTCTTGTCACATCATCCTTTACACAGTCCATCCAACATCCATCCAAACTAAATGATAAATTAATGTAGACTTATTTATTTATTTTGACTGGAGAATCCACACAATTTATGATAATTTAGTAGAAATTATTTCATATTGTGACATTTTATAATACTTGTTTTTTATCATAATACTATTAATTTTGACATACGAGTACCTACCAAATAATTTGTGATAACCAGTCGCATAATGCATTTTTCTTTTATTATTTCGCCAACCATATATTTGTACGCCTCTTGGCATAACATAGCGACCTATTATTAATTTAAGAACTGTATTCACTACCTATGTTACACAAATAAAATTGACTTTGACTTTGACTTTGAACGTTTCTTTGGTCTTTCTCTTCTATTATACGCATACTCATTCATATTCAAAACATAGGTATTACGAAGACATTCATTAAAAAAAAAATGAGATTGAAAAGTACTCTTTATCAAATCAAAGTCAAAACAAACTTACCTAAACGTTTTCTATCGCATCATAAAACCTCACAAAACAAAACAGGCCGATAACAATAAAGAAAAATAAAGAGATAAAATAAAAACAAAACTTCAAAGGGCGGTACAGCCACTAACAAGGGATAGATGTAAGGAACACACTCGAACTCACTCATGCCAAAGGTACACCACTCAATAAATAGATACCCGAAATAACATACTCATGTTGCTATGCAAATATCCTTGTTTGACTACGGGAAAATTGTACTGACAAGAAATCCTTTATGGGGAAGTCTTGAGGTGACGACAAAGTCATTACGATAGGCGATAAGGAATATTTGAACTGCCTGAGTAAATTTACGGTTTGTGTTTCATCTATTTTCATTTTCCAGTATAATTGCTTTTGATGGTTTCTTGTCTTTAACTTAGCTTATTGCAGTACTGCTGGACATAGACCTCTTGCAAGTTTGTCATATTCCTGTAATATGCCTTTCTTATCCAGTCAGTCCCAGCCAACTTTCTGTCTTTCAATAATCCTCCCATTCCACTACTTATTATAGTTGAAATCAGTTTAGATTTTCCAAAGTAAGTGGAACAGATACCTACACACATGAGAAAAGTAATTAGAAAATTATCATGGCTCATAATGAAGTATATAACAGAAACAGACCATCATATTATTATTCTACAATGCAGCATTTGTTTCAGATATCATCCACGTAAATCCACACCCAATATAAAACGTTTCTACGCTAAAGTGCCCTAAATCTAGTAACAAGATCAGAAACATAATTAAGTGCCTCCAAAAATAGCAAGCAGCCTCGTCTTGGTTAGATCTAATACAGTAATTGCCAACAGACAAAACCTCGAGGGATAGAAACGTGACGCACAAGTTAATCCACATCTTTAAGTGCTTTTACTAACCTCCTTACAGACTGCCCTAAAAAAACCACGTGAGAATATTTCAGAAACAACATTGCGGACACGAATAGACCCGCAAATCGCATTAGGCCAGTATCTGACATTACTAGAGGTTGTCCAACATCAAAAGGGGTTCGTGAATGGAGTGTCCTTCTGAACAAAACAGTGCGTAAAGAGTAGCGACCTAAATCAATTGAGGACGGAAAAATTGTATTGGGACCATCTTCGTATGATCACGATGGTTGGAGAGGTTCTCTGTTTGCGTAGTAAGGTGTTGGAGATCAAAATAGTTGTGTTAGGTCATCTCTAGATTCTGAAGGTGGTGCTTTATAAATGACAGGATAATTTTTGTATCGGTTAAATAAATCTTACATAGTTTGATAGGGATTTTTGTGAATAGTTGATACTCTGGCATACCGTGTTATCATTTCGTTGTGAAAAATCTCTTGCAGGACATTCTGACAACATCACTATTACCAGTAAAAAATACTGAAGTAAGTACATCAGAAACCTCTTTGACAATAAATACACTGTAATCTACTTAGACTGCAATTGTACCTTTAAAATTCATTTATGAGGTTTGGTATAAATATTGATGTGCCAGCACCAAAGCACAATTATTATTTTAATCTGTCTTAGTACAAAGAAACAGCATGCGTTTAAAATTACAATTACAAGATAAAGACATAATAAATAACACAATATCATTTGTGGAAAAACCAAGTACTTATGTATTTATCTACTGAATTTCCTCCAAAATCCATAAGCATCTAATTATACCAGAAGTACCAGGACAACATAAATAAAGAAGACATTTCAATCTATTTGTGAGAAAATGACTCAGATGCACGCCATTGCAAGTCACAGTACATTATCAAAGCGTTACGCGCAAACTGAGACGGTAATGAAGTGAAAAATGATTTCAAACGGTCGACAGTCGCTTTGAACGCCCCTTTGTTTCACAATGTTTGTTGAAAGACACTCTTTGAAACGATGGATATTTTCTTAGGAAGTTACGTTTTTTAAAATATATTCAGAATTTGTAGGTGGGAGATGTATCTGACACGGAAGGTTGTTGTCTTGTTTGTTTGCTCCATTCATAAGATTTAAAATAACAAAAACACTTCAATATTATGTAAAATTCAATAATTATAATGTAGACATAGTACTTTCAGAAAAGAGCCGTTTGTCAAAAGCTTAAATTGTATCAAACCGACCCATACATGCTTCAACAATGATAGATACGAAATCGAGGGTACTGATTGGCATGAACGAACAATAATGCAGCTTGTGCCAGCGGCTTCGGCCGCGTGGAGTTCGAAAATTGTCCCACGGGATCATCCTACAGGGATAAGAAGTATCCTATGTGTTAATCCAGGTTATAAACTATCTGTGTTCTTAATTTCATCCACATCCGTTCAGTAGTTTTTGCGTGAAAGTGTAACAAACATCCATCCATACATCCTCAAAACTTTCGCGTTTATAATATAAGCAGGACAAATACTACCGACTGCCTCGTTAGTGTAGTAATTGCAAAAGGTCCTGGCTTCGATTCTCAAATCCGGCAAAGTGTAATGGGTTTTCCGTCCGGAATAACGTAGTAACAGCTACGGAGTCTGGATTTGTGCCCGGTAGATGGTAAAAAGCTCGTGGCTTAATAAAAACTGCCACTCGGGTCGATTTTTAGGTTAAGCTGTGCTTGCCTAGGTAGGTCTGTGAATGGGTGACCGCCCGACATACCGAGTTTTCTCCGTGCCTCAGAAAGCACGTTAAGCTGTTGGTCCCGGCTGCCATATATAGATCGTTGGCAGTCGTTACAGGTAGTCAGTGACCTGAAATTCTGACATCCAGTCTTACCAAAGAGTATCGTATTACCTAGTATTAACTGGGTTGTGGAGGTCAGATATGTAAAATACTGGTATTCAGCTGCATCCGGTTAGACTGGAAGCCGACCCCAACATAGTTGGGAGGGCTAGGCAGATGATGAGATGGCAATAAGCTCGCACCGTGTTACATAAACTTAAACATAAGTGGCGAATTGTGAGTATAATAAATATGGGTACATTCCTGCTCAACCTATTGGGCATTACAGGCGTGATGTTATGTATGTAAATACTACCGAATCCAATGCCAACAAAATCCCCATATAAAAACAGAAAAGCACAGTAAAAAACTATATTGCCAAGGTAACTTTAATAAAATCCTCAGTGAGGCATTGAAGCAAAAAGTGATACCACGGGAGGAATAGCCAACAAAATCAATATATCCACCGCCCTCAATATTGATAAATGGTTCTCCTATACGATGACTTGCTAACGGCGAGCGGTGTGTCATTTTTCATGGCTTATTACTTTTTATTGTCCAACTTTTTCCTTATAAGTTGTGTGTTTAATCACTGGAAGTTGACGGACGTTTAGTGCGATGGAGAAACTAATGTTGATAAGGGTATATGGACACATGGACAGTTTTTGGGGAATGGAGATCGGTAAGTATGAAGCATGAAATTGTTGATCGTCGTTTTTAGAGCATTTCTAGAGGTACAAATACAAAAATATGGGACTGTATTTCTGTTTCTTTCTATCCAGCCACATAACAATAATGGATGTTATAGTGTTTATTTTTTTGACATGAGAATTTCGTAGGTCAACCTATAGGAGGCTGGTTTCTGCTCAACCGGCCATATAATATCCATTCACAAAGCCCTGTACAATTTTGTTTATCGAGTTTCAGATGTTGTGAGTATTGTTATTCTAACGAATGAGATTGTTAAATTTTTTGCATGGTCTATCTTGTAAATACTGGTTGAAGGTACTTTTTACCACATTTGCAAATTAGGACATCATATTTTACATACTTAACAGTATAAATCGTTCTGTCTACTTGATACTAATCACTATTATTCTCTTGCCCTTATCCAAATTTATTTGGGGTATGCCATCTTCTTCCATACTTCTGTATTACTTGTCATATCATCAGATACCTCCCTATTTTCTATATCATCCTTTACACAATCCATCCATTGTTTCTTTGGTCGTCCTATTCACTTATACTCATCCACATTCATACTCAAAACTGAATGTACGTACTGTAAAAAGCTGACTGTAGAAATATGTTATTACCACTTCACCATTTACAATACTTTTTCGATTTATCAGCTGCTTTTATTTAATTCTACTCTTTATTGCAACGACCAAAGTCCTCAGCCTAAACAAATAATAAAACAATCATATACTGCCAACGCGGAAAAAAATACCCCAGCACTTGAGAGCCAATCAAAAATCAGAATCAATAGCTTTACGCTCGGTCACCAGTACGATTACAGTGCTTTAGCCCAATATCACCCCGACCTTAAAGATTTTCCGCACAAATAAGCAATATCGTAGTTTGTCCAAACACTTGTGTGCCAATAACCTGCACGTGTTGGCTCGTATCTCAATTTGATCGCACACTTATTGCCCTCGAAAATCCCTTCATCATCAACCCGAATCACACTCTCCATCTTCACGAGAGAGTTCAAATTTCTTTGACGTGTGCCTTTGAGGTTTATCAGATTTTTCCCAGTTCAGTAGATGAATTAATATCAGATGAAAATGACAAGTAAGATTTTGATGCGGATATACTTATGAATATTTATTTCTAGTTAATAATAGTCCTGTGTGTGTAGGGGCTTGATTTATGAGTCAGACTTGTGACAAATTCATATCTGTTTATGCATTGGTTGCTTTATATAATACATAGATGACTCATTCTCCTTGTCTCTTGTTAATTATTTGATTATGGTATTCATCTTTAAATCTTTCTTCTTCTTTACCGTGTGAGTAATATCTCTCGGGCCTGCTGGTTCCCTCACGATGTTTTCCTTCACAGACGAAAGTGATAATTATACAATACGAAAATGAATGCGAAAAAACATTCTTTTTTTGGGGCAGTCGTGTAAAAAGAGGTTTGTGGTTTTGGGTTCGCACTTGCAAGCTATAGCATAGCTACCTTATCATAATAATCATCTTATTAGTACTGTCGTTGAAAATTAAATGTCGTTTGTCATTTAATTTTGAACGCTTGTAGACACTCTCTCACAATACGGGAAGTATTGTGACAGCCCAAAAAATATTCAGATATACACCGTATTCTTTTTAAGAATATTCCGGAAAAGCTTTTTGTCGAAAATTTCAATAATATCATTCGATCCAGACATCACCAATTCATATCATACATACATATACAGTAGCAGTATTGCCGGCCCTTCCCTCTGTGTCTCGTCACATTTTTTCACATAGGACATGACAACCGCCACAATTTGTCACAATTGTTCCACCCCTGCGTTTAATATATTTCAGCGTTTCTCGTTGGTCAGCAGTCGCGTGTTATTTGGTATCCCTAGACTCGGGAATATTTGATTAAACATGAAGCCGCTCGTCTTGGGATTAATCTTGTTTCAGAATTCTAGATTTTACGGTAGTTTTTTGGGTTGTGGTCAGAGTAGTACTTCTGGCACAGATAGTAGTGATAAGTCATCATCGGCTTTTATAATTCCTTCTTTTTTCTTCTTTTATTTATTATCATAATTTGAATTATTTGTACTTGATATATAAAATAAAATAATGTCTAGTAAGCTCTTAACCACTTCATTTTCACTTTAGATTTTCTTATAATTTTTCGTAGTTGCAAGCGCGACTGCCGTGCATGAGGTCCTGGGCTCGATTCCCAAATAGTGCAAAGTGTTTTTAGGTATTAAGTATTTTTTTTTTGCTTTCAAGAATTTCTCAGTAACAGCCACGGAGTCTGGATTTGTGCCCGGTTGATGGCAAAAACCATACCCCCTATTACATGTGACTCAATCATAACTGGCGAAATGCACTGTCAGGTCTCTTCGGGGCCGGCACAAAGAGCAATGAAGGAACATGGGTGGTTTTAGTCACTAGAAGTCTGACACTCCATTCCGCTCTGTCCAGAGCGGGAGGGGTTAGGTATTTGATGATTTCCCACCACCCAAAAAAAAAAAGTTCTTTTCGGGGAAAATAGGTGTAATATATGTTATGTAATTAGCCAAAAAAATAGAAATAACGAAGCAATGAAAATAAATCAAAGCTACCAAACATCAACTCAATATACTATCTAACACCATACGCTGGAAATCACACATTCATGGTACAATCAACGTATGCCCGTTCCGCTTCGTCTCACTAATTGTCATCAATTACAGCTAGCATATTAATTTGCTGGCTTCCCTGCGTTCAATATATGTAACGCTAGGAGCCTTACTTTGTGCTGCCAACTTGATTGAAGCTGGAATATTAGATTTGGTGACTTATTCACTGTTGTTTTGAATGTTTTGTTTATTTTGAATACCACTACATCATCACTACATAATATTATAAAACAATGTCCTACGTCGCCGTCTGTCTTTCTGTTTGTGATAAACTCAGAAACTACTACACTTATTTTCATGCTGTTTTCACGTATGATTAGAGTAGTTCTCGAGGAAGATTTTAGTATATAATTTGACGAGGGGGCAGCCGCGCGGGCATCAGTTAGTTTTGTTTAAAATTTAAAGCGCACATTTTCTATCTTGGAGCTGCCATGAGACCTGTCTTGTTTAGGAGGTCGACTGACAGTCAGAAAAGGTCTTGAAGCTCATGATCTCCAGAAGAATCAAACGCTTGAAAATTCTCGTATGTAAAAGTTTGAACAAAAAACTACAATTCTTGAGAATAAGCCAACAACGGCTGTTCAAATATAGAAGCACTAAGTATAGTTTTCTATCCTTATCCATCTATTCTTCGAATTCTTAATAGATAGGTACCTAAATATTCCATAATAACATTATTCATAAATCCCGTAGCATTTGAGTCTCAGAAAAGGCTATTGTAGGCTATACTTAGCTATAAATTACAGAAGACGACGAAATTAAAATAGCCGTCCATTTTAATATTCACACCAATATTAAAACTGTCTGAATTGCTCGCTTTAGAAAAAAGATTTATTTTTAAAATGTTGGTTTCCAAGCTGATGGGAATCTTTATATAACATTAATTACTTGTCAAACTTTTTTTGATACTAGCGATGTTCATGACTAGGATGAGAAACTAAAAATAAAAATAATTCTACATTAATATGCAGCTAGATTTCACACATCACACATCATTATCCACTCCCAAATCTTTAATTTTGGAGAGGTGACCGCGAACCGGATAACGTTGCGTTGGAAGGCCTCCCACTAGGTGGACCGATGACCTGGTGAGGTCGCGGGGATCCACTGGATGCTAGACGCAAGAGGACCGTCCAATATGGCGACACTTGGGGGACGTCAATGTCCAGCAGTGGACGTCTTTCGGCTGAAATGATGATGATGATGAGATACATGTACTGAAATGACAAAGAAGTTTGTTATCAATGTTGGAAGTAATGAAAAACCACATGTTTGCAGGAAACAGATAGATAAGGGACGCATAGAACAGACAAAAGTAGCAGAAGAAAGTGGAGGCCTATACCAAACGATGGGTTATGACATCTGAAATGATGCTGACATGCTTTTTCGGAGAAGTTCACTCGTGTTATGATGACGACGATGTTGAAATTAATAGTAGCAAACTGTACACTTTCATCATCATCTTTTTTACTACCTTATGCTCTGTCAATCGTCACATTATCACCTTTTTCCTTCATACAATTCACGAATTCCATTTACCTTTTCTTTAATCGAATTTTTTATTTTAGTAGTGCTAAATAAGAAGCAATTTTCATTTTTACTTCTGAACTCATTCTTTGAAACTCCAAGATAAAATATGCGTGTTTTTGAAAGCAGTAGGAAGTAGAATCTAATGCACCGTGTCAAAGTAAATTGAAACGTTTGTTCGTCTCTAACAAGCAATGGTTCGTAACGACAAAATGTTCCGTTATACAGTTCCGATATTATGCTGTGATGTTCATAATGATGTGTCTAGCTCATTCTAGACTAGTTGTGCCAGTGGTTTCGCTCGCGTGACGGTGTATTCTATTGTCATTATTAGTATAAAGTTATTGGTTCTCTAGCTTATTTAATACTTATAATTATTTTGTTTTTTGTGGCATTTGTTTATTTATAGGGTTGCTGTGGTTGGTTTATTAAAAGTTTGGGAGGTATAGGGAACAGGGTGTAAAGTTCCACATCCCCCATAGAAAATAGAGGATCCATCGACCAGACGGGTGTTGTGTCTGGTGGGCTTACTGCCTGACATTATGTAAGTCGGGATTTTCTATATAAGCCTATATAGAAAATCGCGGATAAAGTTGATAGCGCGATGTAGGATTTGCCAAATTAGTTCGCATGTGTTGCGATAGATGTCGCGGTCGCCACAAAAATGGTGTTTCTTTTTTATTAGATTCTTTGATTAGAATGTCGTTCAAAATCCAAATGATGACTTTCATATCATCATCGTCAGCCTATAATGTTTCCAGTGCAAGCACTCAAGCCTCTTCTCTAAGGGGAGATGGGCTATAATCCACCACGCTGGCAAAGTGCGGGTTGGTAGATGTCACATGACTTCGAATTTTTTGGTTCTAAGACATGCCGGTTTCCTCACGATGTTTTCTTTCACAGTTTTGAGAGCATTGGTGATGAAATAAATTACACAAATGCGCCTGACTGGGTTCGAACCCACGACTCACTGTTCGTAAGTCGGGCCCGTACCACTGAGCCACCACTGCATGCTCACTGACTGCTGCTGTGAATCTGTCATATGAATGACATAAAATAAACCAAGTTTTCTCAGTAAAGACAAATAACTGATCTGTGATGGAGAGATGGCCAAGCAAATGTAATAAAACGGTACAATTGACAAGATTATGTAAATGCAGTGTAAGTTAGTTAACCAATCGCAGAACAAGATCAATCCATTATTCCACTTGAATCCTAACTTGCGTGAGATAAAACGCAACTGATTGATATACACCATGTTTTCACTTATCTGCCCATTTATCTAACACAGACATATTTATTAACACAAATAAATTGTTTACTATGCAAAGCTAAGTTCATTAATTTTCTTACAATCAAATCCCGATCGACATTACATACTAAAATAGTCCATTACATGATATACATAACTCCTTAACTGTACCACAAAATTGGCATTAATCTACATAACTTGCCTATACAACTGTCATTAACCAGTGCACAGAGGTAGGCGCCTGAAGACAACTTATTGCCTATTCATAAGCTTTTAACAACATTGCTAAAACACTTAGCAGAATAGAATATCTTAACAACTATCCTTATTCCAATAGTTATAAGTTTCAAATTAACCTCACCAACATTTTCTAATCTGCAAATAAAGTTTGCAAATAGGTGCCAAATGTTTTGCAGTTACGCCAACTATTGATTAACAATTTTGACCCTTATCTTGTTCAGTGTAAGGTGTTGTTAGAACAAGTTTTTGCTTGCGATTTCAAAAGAATGTATTTATAGTAAAGTCGGGTCTTCGGCTTGTCATTAAGAGATATTTGCAATGGTGCTCACTTGAAATTTATGTTTTCATGAATATTTTATAGTAAATATTTCTTAGTTTGCCGGGCAGTCATCACGGGTCGTTACGAAGCGGGCTTTGCTTTTTAATATTTGATATTAAATATGGATGAAGACGTTTAAGTATTTTCTTATCCTCAATTTCACGCCTCAGCGCGGCAATTTACTCAGAAATTACATGTTACCCGCTTTTTCATCTCGGCGTGTAAAAAATCTATAATGTTATAATCGCTTCGTCAATATCAGAGCAATTTCTTGGAGCAACGTTTACCCATGTCCATAGTATCGGTAAGGTGTTGGCTTCCATATCACCTGCTTTTTTTAGCTGCTCTTAAACTTTAGCTGTAATAATTTTGTGAAATGACTCAGTGAAGTGAATAGTTTTGTCACTATAAAAATGCGAAAGTATTTTACTTTTTATATTATAAACCGAAAATTCATAACATTTGTGTTACATAATAATATGATGAAAAATATAAATAAATGTAATTATTATTAAAATATTTTAAAGACATATTATGTCTTTAAAATATTTAATGCAACTTTAAACCGTCAGAAGTCGGGGAAAGAAAGGAAAAAGGGACAAGTTCACGTTTCCACTTTTCGAAAATATTTAACGTAATAGTTAACGTTACAGGTAGTCAATGCCCGATAGTCTAACAGTCTTACCAAGAGGTACCGTGTTACCCGGTACTAACTGGGTAGTGGCAGATGCTCCATGTAAACTACTGGTATACCCCAATATGCTAACGAGGCTAGGTAGATGATGATGACATTAGAAACGCCTAGAGTTATTCTTGAAATTTATTAGTCATAACCATAGTGATGAAAACGAGGACTAAAGGTGAACTCTCTCTGGTTCTAAAACAGCCACACATAATCGTAGCAAGATTAGCATATTTCACCGTGGGTTCTATACTAGGAATTAATTCGCGCGGTACGGTTACTGTGTAGAAATATTAATTAAAACCCGCAGTGGGGGGCAGAGATCAGGCCGAGTCAGATGCGACGGCACTTTGATCGTGAAATGCCTACTTGATTAGAAGCTTTTTGATGCAGTGCCAATTCTAGCTTAACTTATTCATGTTTTGTAACACAGCTTTTGTAAACGTGTGAAAATACCGTCCCTGACCAGTTGTGGACCGCTGTAGTCGCCACGTCGTCGAGTCCGAGTCCGAGTCCGCAATTGGTCTGTATCGGTTTCTCAGAACCTTTACCAAGTCTAACCTTTATGAACATTTTAAATGCTTGATGTAGATTCAAAACCGAGAGAGTAAACCGAGAAGTTATGAAATTCGGCCATTTTCTTAAATATTTTGCGATGAATGGACACTTCTACGCTGACAGTCTTAGTCGATCATTTTCATGGAACTGCTTCATGATCTTTCACTACCACATTATTCAGTATAAAAAAAAACATTTCCTTTTGTAGTTTTCCAGTTAATTTAATTATTAGTTACAAGGGTGAGAAAATAGTATTAATCTAAATCTGATCCATGCCATTTAATGCTAAGGTATAAAACGTCATCAGTAACTTTGCTCATTTTTACCTTAATCTTTGCCCTGAAGGATTTGCTGTAGATTTGCATATTTCTAAATTGTGTAGCGCTGGGAGTGTTTATGTTATCGTTACTGATCATTTATCTGTGCTATGACACAGCGTTTTGATGCTTAACCGTATCCTAATAGACCGCGAAGTCAGTTTGTATAAATCAATTAGGGAGAAAATTATTGTTGGATTTGCTGTGTGGTGTGAAAAGAGATTGTGTATTGCGGAAAAATAGAATGCAGTTTTACTCACGATGTTTTCCGTCACCGATGCAATTGTTAATAATTAAACTATAGAATTACTCTAAAAAGTTTCTTACTGAAGCATTTGATAGCTTATAGTCAACCCATATTATATTTAACCGTTCTACGTCATCAATCATATTTTTAAAATACACTTTAAAAACTACGTCAAATTGTGCCAGTCATGATTCTAACGTATTCCCCAAATACTCCAATGGTTGGATTCACCCTACCGTATCAAAAAGTGGTTGACAATGACACTTGAATATAATTATCTCGCTGACTCATACCAAAACCCTTTCATATTGGTTATGCGAGACTGTGTGCTCGCTTCCCAATTTAAACGCCTTTTTGCAAGATCAAAGTATATAATACAACATCACGCCTATATTCTAAGAGGGGTTAGACAGAGGTGTAAGTACCTAATAGTTCACCTACATTTCGCACAAATCCGGACTCCGTGGCTGCTACTGAGAATTTTCTGATGATAACGCTTTGCCCGACCCGGAAATCGAGCCCAGGACTTTATGCTCAGCAGTCGCGCTTGTGACCACTGGACCAACGAGGCAGATGATGTGTTAATATTTTACAAATTCAGTCAGTATTTTTTACCGTTACTCGATTTAATCTCCACATAAGATATAGTGAAGACAGATCTTCAATAAAATAACACCACACGATTTCCCATTCCAGACACTCCTAAGTTCCTGACAATTGAAATATAGTAACATTAAGTCTGATGGTGTTTCGATAGAGATGTATGAAGCCCCGCTGGTTCGCGGTTGGGAGTCTGATCAGATATGTGTCCACGTCAGGACGGCTTAGCCTGTGTTACTTTAAATTATGTCCTATACGTGGTTCTTTGGTTGATGTTAGGTGGTAGATGTTTTAATAGATTGTCCTGATTTTGTAATTATTTGTAATTTTGCGCTTTTATTATATTAAAATGAGCCTACTCTTAACCTAAATTTTTTCATGAGGGCAGAGATTAGGTCGACGATGGAGAGAACTAGCCTAAGAACACTCTTAACTCGCGACTTAAATAGATTGGGGTCATATGATGATCTCTTTTTCATCTTCCCGGTTTAAGAAGGCAATATAAAGCAGGTATTAGATTTAGGTACAGGTTGGACTAACCACAGTCCTGTGGTTCAACTGTCTTGTTGGTCTTGTAGTCACAGTTATTGATGCTAATTAGCTATTGTCGGACTAAGTTGGACATTTTTAGTAGCAGCCCAGTGAAAACTTTAAAAAAAAATTGCTAAATATAAAACCATGGCCTTATATTTGTTGGCAGTGAAATACCTATAAACAGAGGGTGAAAATATGCTGCCTAATTTTCAACCCAAAAAAAAAACAGAATTGCCGATAATTTTCCATACAAATTGTTACACCCCTTTAAACCCCTTAAATGTAAATTCATTTTACGCTATAAAGGTCAGCCATGTCGCGTATTTGTGGATCCCCCTCACGTAGAGACCAGGCTATGTTCCCAAATGTGTATCGATTTCCATACGCTGTGTTCAGAATTTTAAGGGGACAACCAAACATTGTTTCGTGTGTCGCGTATGCTCTTTGCCTCTAATGTATTATGGAATGGAGTCTGCATTAACGTGGCCCTTATTTTCGGTAGGATTGCTTGTTGGGCGATTTTTACTATGTTATGTGGGTCTTGACGATCGTTACTAATATCGTTTCCTTAAACGTTTCCAAAAGTGCTGGTATTGGTATCGAACAGACACAAGGCTTTTTCGTCGGTACGAATATTAATGATGTTTTTTGGAATCTATTAATCCCTTCCAAATAAACACAATGTTCTTTCTTTCTTTCCCTGTTGATGACTGGGACTTTTTTGTTTTGGGACAAGCCCACCACAGTTTACCTAAACAACTGTAACTCCTGAAAGACAGAATCAACAGTAGCCACCACATGAAAAGCGCCGAGTCAATGAAGTTCAACGAAGTCCCAGAGAAACAATTAAACTGTCTTGGATCCCAGAACGAAATTAATCAGAAAAGAAAAGCGGAGGAGTAGGAAAACATAATTTACACTTCCCTCCATATCAGCAGGAGACTGAACAAAACAAGCACGAACGGACGTATACTACTGGGGATAAGCCCAGTTGCCTAGCACCACTCCTGATGAAGACTGTACCAACTGACATAGATATCCTTATGACATGCGACGAATGCCCAAAATGTTATTCAAGCCTCATATTGACACAGCTCGAATCGTCCCAATAAAATAGAGATTTGGAACGAAAATCCTTCAGCAAACATACAGTTATTAAATTCAGAGTTTGCGTAACGCCAGGATCATCGGAGTGAGGACCAAATATTAAAGTTGGTCTAAAGAAATATATTGCGCGGTAACCGCGGGATTAACTCAATGTCAACACTGTCCCGCTTACTGTGTACACTGTAGTGCAGAATAACTAGGTCATTTAGTATTTTTCTTTGTTACAGATTATATTTTCGAATCGTTTTTGTTTTCTAATTCTAACTTAGTAAATCTAATGAAAAACTATTATTTTACATTTAAAATAAAGTCTCACAATGTTTATTAATATTTTGTAAGACAAAAAAGTCATAATCGTAAAGTATTGTGACGATGAAGAAGTTTTTTTTTCACACAAACAACACTTGACACCACCACACACCTGACACAGAAAAACACTTAAATAGGTTTTTGTTTAAAAACAATTGTTTACGCTTAATGTACGCGGCTAGCAAAGTGTTAACACGTCAAGGTTTAGTTAAAATCCCTACAGTTCAACACCAGTTTAGTTATCTTTGTCATTGAACGAAATTATACCTAGCCATGGTTTATGAATAGCAAAATAATAGGGTATATGATAAAATATCTAATTAGTTCGTCAGATAGATTTCCATAAAATATTGGACACATATTTTTTTTTCTTTTTCACATAAACAAAAAATTAAAACAATACAGTGCTTCTAAAACTAACTCGTGTGAAGTCACATTTCAATACGTTTTTTACCTAAAAGTGACGTCACACAAGCCCCCCCTTAAGGTCTTTGACGCGTTTTATATTCGTAACTTTTTATTAAGTTGATAAAACAAAAAACACGTTTCTATCTAACTGACGGACTAAATAGAATCATATTTTTTTTAGTCAGTCGACATCCCTATTGCCAGTTTATTTGTGAGAGTGCCAATTATTTTGCACGCAAGTTTAAGAGGTTTACACAAGGGTTTAACTAACTGACGGTAGTCTGGGTTGATTTATTTGTCTTTAGGTGTAATTTATATTCTAGTCTATTAAAATCAGTGTAAAACGGAGAAGTTACTAGTAGTTAATGATAAGTTCAATCGTCATCCGTATTCGCTGGCTCAGCTGGATGTTCACAGCACAAGACACGACATATTTGTATGATTTGGGATCGACTGGGTCGGTATACAAAGTCTGTTTCAAGCAAGGTACGAGTAAGTATACAACCGAAAAGTTTTTTATTGTCTTTTTCCAGACAGCTATTTGAATTGATAAAAAAGGAATAGGCAATTCAAATCAAAGGAGGTAGAACTTATATATTTACGTCTATGTTCTTCAGCAGGATATATTCCCAGTGGTACCCACTACGCCAATTCCGTATAAGCTTTAAGGTCCGGTACACATCCTACAGCCGGGCTTAGTGTCATTCTACAGGTGCCATTTCAGCTAGAAAAGAAATACTAATAGAGGTTACCAAAGTATTTGGATTTCTTGGGTACTCGGTTACCCAAAAGTAGGAGTAGTAAACAATATAATACTATAGTTTTAATTTGTTCACATGAGTTAAAATGCCCGTCATTTTAATGAGGAATTGTAGTAAATTAAGCTAAGTATACTTTACCCTTTTTTTTTTTTTGGCGGGTGTAAAATGATCAAATAACCCCTCCAGCTCTTGGGCAGAGCGGAAGGGAGTATCAGACTTCTACTGACTATAATCCACCCATGTTCCTTCTTAGCCCTTCATGTCGAGGCCGCAGTATCTCTTGCGAACAACCCGTAGCCCCGACGGGCATACATTACCCTTTGTAGGACAGTTTCAAAATGTTAAACAACAATTATTTAATTGTCCAACGCTGGAATCGAAGCTAGAACCAAGCCATCAATCAACCCGCATCATGCATGATCTTCCATCTTGTACCTATCTGTAGATGGATCCTGAATAAAAAGCTTGTGAAAAGGCACAAAAACTACTCTATCAAACTGTAATCTTCGTCTGAAATGCAAATCAGTTGAAAAAGTAGCGAAACTTTTATCACAATTTTATCACAAACTTTTATTAGACCACTTAAAATGCTAATGGTCTGGCAATTACATCATTCACGACTCTAAGGAAACTATAAACTTTAGTAATTATCTTTAGGATTAACTAGAAGCTCTCTAATTTTCAGTAACAATGAAACTGTTCTATGCTAAGTAAATCGACTTAACTAACTTAAGCAATCGACTCGATTTTAATTAGTTTAAAGTGAAATTCTTTAAACGATACAATTTTACTATAAAACATGCGGGCCCAGTGTGGATTGGTAGATGTCACATGTCTTCGAAGTTTTTGTTTTTTTCCTCACGATGTTTTCCGTCACCGTTCTAAGAGCAGCAGCGATGAAATAAATTACACAAAGTAATGCGCCTGTCTGGGTTCGAACTAATAAACCAAATAAACTATTACTTATGTGTTATAACTTTAAACGATTTCCTCATTTAACAATTGAAAGTTTGTAAGATTTTGGAACGTGTGAATGATGTGTTTGTTTAACTGTGTATCCAAGTTCGTCAACACAAACCACACATTAAGCTAACACCACTTATTTTTGTGGAGGTTGGTAAATCATCAAACCACCTGCTCTGGGTGGAGAGGATGGAAGTGTTAGGCTTCTACTGACTAAAAACCACCCATGTTTCTTCTTAGCCCTTTGAGTCCGAGGCCGTGGTATCTCTTTCGAACAACCCGCAGCCCCCACCACCACCACCACGTTTTTTGTTTTTTTTTTTAACCTTTTCCCACACTAGAAATTTCTCCTGTATCGTGGGTGCGTTCACAAACTCACATACACAAACACCCAGACCCGAAACAACTATCTGTAGGTAATACAAATATTTGTTCCGTGCGGGGATCGAACCCACGACACGCAGCGCAGCAGTCCGTTGCTTGAGCTACTGCAATCAACGAAATCTTTACTGAAATCATCGCCTTTTTTCCAACAAAGATCGTAAAGGAAACTGTGTGAGCAGTTGAAATAACAGGCGTGCTTAATTATTATCAATTACCGGTAACCTTGACAAACGAACTAAATAATAAAACCTTGTAAACTACTGGAATCAAGCATTTTAACACGCTCCTTATCTTGTAAGAGATCTAAGATAATTAATCATTAACTACTACGTAATACTCGCGGTTTTTCTGACGTCATTTTTTTAAGTTTTTTGTGATTTTGATGGTTAAAATCAAAATCAAAAGTCATTTATTCAAACTAGGCTGATAATCAGCACTTTTCGAACGTCAAAATTTACTTTACTTTACTTATTTACAAGTGACAGTCCCCCAAAACGCCCACCCTTCGACACTTCCAAGTGTTTTTGCTGGAAAGAAGAAGTGGCGGAACAAACTCCCCAGCAACACATCTGTCTGTTTGGTTAGAAGAACCAGACTCGATACAATAGTAAGATGTAAATATGACGATTGAGTACAATCAATAATAAAAAAGTACTATAAACTAATAAAACTTAAAAAAGACATAACATGTCAGTAAACTAATTTTGGAGAAAGAACATAAATAACAAACATTGTCTTGTGTTCTCACGACCAGTTAGGTCTAAGGGGAGACTCTGAATGCTAAGCTGATGACTAATAGAAGAGTATAGAAGTAGTGAACATCCTACCCGCTGCGGGTTGTTTGAAAGAGATGCCGAGGCCCCAAAAAAGGCTAAAAGGGAACATGGGTGGTTTTTAGTCAGTAGATGTCTGACACTCCCTTCCGCTCCACCCAGAGTGCGAGGAGTCATTTGATGATTTCCCACCTGCTAAAACAAAAATATGCGACCCTGAATAAGAATTGGGATAAGGACGGGCGAATTTTGAGATGTTAAAGTCTAGTCTTTCCAAAATTGTCTTTCCGTCAATCTGTCTTTTACTTTTGAAACTACAACATACTGTTAACATATATTCAAAGCTAGCTGATGCCCGCGGCTTTGTCCGTGTGGATCGAGACCAATGTTGGATAACACGACCAAAAGTTCTTTGCATCTCCCCTTTCAACCCTTTTTCGCATTAAAAAGTAGCCTATGTCCTTTCTCAGGCTCTAGACTATCTGTGTACCAAATTTAATTTAAATCGGTTCAGTAGTTTTGGCGTGAAAGCGCGACAGACAGACAGACAAGAGTTACTTTCGCATTATAATATTATTAAGGATTAAGGATTTTATGGTTCAAGGCGAATACCTAATATTTACCTATATTAAAGCGAAGAAATTCACGGAAGTTATTTTTGTTAGCTTTGAATTAATATAATATGTAAATGCAATTTTGAATGCCTAAACGTATGGTTAATAATAACTGGAAATCGTAATCTACAAGGTTAGGTAACTATCACGGTCAGCCTGTAGATGGTTTTAAATTATTCTCACGTTGACCTGGTCTTTATAATTCGCATTCTACCAGGTATATCAAAAATCGGAAAGTTTTATCAGAAGTATTTATATGACATGATTTACGACTATTAACAATAACCACTACTGCTAAGTAAGTACAACTTTAAAATCCTTGACCACCGAATTAATTTCAGGAATTGATAGACATCGTGTAAAAACACGATAAATCATCCGGTCAAGTTCACATTTAAACACACGCAGTTTTTTTCCACGATTTACTTCATTGAACAAGAAATTCACATTGCATGCACAATTATCAGCCCACCCAAATACTAAACAAACAATAGTAAGCTAAGGGCAAATCATTTAACCAAAAAACAACTGTAATATTCGAACATTGTGAGTGATTATCGATTAGACAATTTAATTATTGGGATTGGAGTATTGGAACGGAACAATTCTTTACTATTACCAATTTTTCATTGTTTATCGTTAAATATGAGAGCAGCGGCGGCGCCCAGTGGTGGCGGCTCCGACTTACGAGCAGTAAGTCGTGGGTTCGAACCCAGGCAGGCGCATTATACTTTGTGTAATTTATTTCATCGCCACTGCTCTCAAAACGGTGAAGGAAAACATTGTGAGGAAACCGACATGTCCTAGAACCAAAAATTCGAAGACATGTGACATCTACCAATCAGCACTGGGCCCGCGTGGTGGATCATAGCCCATTCCCTCTCATATAGAGGAGACCTGTCCCAGCAGGGAACATTACAGGCTGATGATGATGATGATCGTGAAATAATTTAGGTTAGTGGCCCGAAAGTCTGTTAAGTTAGAAACTTTTTATTATTTTTTAGTTGCTGTGGAATGGGCAACTACGGTACTTTCACAACTTATTTTGCCTTTTGACTGAGACCTGTAGCTTCACTTTCTTGGTTTTCCTGGCAATCAAAAGAGCCTGTAATGGTCTAATTAAAATAAATACTATCTGCCGCACTCAGAGACCTTTAATGATTACTTAGGCCATCACTTAGTAAAGATTTTGACAGTTTTGTCATACAAAAGTATGTCAAACCTTTACTAAGTGACTGCTTAAGTAATCATTAAATATCTCTGAGTACCGCAGTTTGACTGCAATTGACAAAATATTGTCTTACCAAGAAGAGGTATCGTTTTACTCAATAATAACTACGGCACGGTTGGCGCAGTGGCTAAGCGATTGAACTGCTGCGCTGCGTGTCGCGGGTTCGATCCCCGCACGGAACAAATATTTGTATGGCCTGCAGGTATTTGTTTCGGGTCTGGGTATTTGTGTATGTGATTTTATATGTTTGTAAACGCACCCACGATACAGGAGAAATTCCTAGTGTGGGGCAATGTTTTTTAAAAAAAACAAAAACAAAACAAACTAAGTTCTGTAGATAAGCACTTACTTCATGTAAAATACTAATACTCAGCTGAAAACGGTTGAACTGTAAGCAAATCTCAAGTTAGTTTCGCAATGGCTAGGCAGATGTTGATGATGATATCGCTAAATAGTAATAATGTATAAAATGATGTATTATTATTATGTCTAAATGATTGTGTAAAATTTTGTCTATTTTGTGGGTATTTACAGATTAAAAATAAATAATGATAGATGTCCGATTTTAAGTAATCTCCACTAGATTCCCTGAACTACTGTGTTGAATCCAAACAAATTGGAACCTTATCCCAATTGTAGAAGAAGAATGATGATGATTTCCAAAACTGAAACTCAATTTAGTCCATCCACAAGACGTATCCATCTTCAAGACATTAAATAATGTGAATAATAAATTACAATTATTACTAAGTGGAACACAAATGGCGAAGTTTAACGCGTAAATTATTAATTACGATGAGAAACATTAAATCTCAGAAACTTTGCAATTAACGCCTCAAGAATATTACTGAAACATTTTGGGTAGACTGTTGAAGTGTTGATGTAGGTTGAAAATACGATTTCTTTTATTTTACCTGTGACTTTAAAGACTATTATTAAAAACAGTTTATAACAAAACATACACAAGCGAATCACTGGGATACAATGCGTTATAACAATGAAATAGGTATAGTGTTGTTGAGTCAGGGAGTCTTTTTTTTTGTTTGAGGTGTGGGAAATCATCAAATAACGCCTCCCGCCCAAGAGGGCAGAGCGAAAGGAAGTGTCAGACTTCTACTGACTAAAAACCACCCATGTTCCTTCTTAGCCCTTCATGTCGAGGCCGCGGTATCCCTTGCGAACAACCTGCATCCTCGACAGGACCCGCAGCCTCGACAGGGTCGTGAGAAATCATCAAATGACCCCTTCCTTTTAATGTAAAATAATTGTAATAGTTCTGAATTGTTACATTTTGTATGTAATATAAATTATCATTTGTTTGTCTACGAGAGCGCAATAAATGAATATTGTATTTAACCACATAAATGATAGTACTTTTATGCTGATAAATAAAGCAATTCGGGCGAAATTATTCCCTAACCATTCCAAAATAATTATTCAAAAATGCACAACGTTAGTGTTCAAGTTTTCACTTCTGCTGGCACTCCCGGAGTGCAACCCGTTGTTTTTTTTAACGTGTAACCTCCGGTTGGAACTTAGCCCTTATTTAATATTTTCTTTACTAGAAGGGTTCCAGGTATGGTCTAAAAGAGAGTGCAGAATGACATATTTTAAGAGTGTTATTAATTTTAGACAAGCCGTAATTTAGCACGTGCACGTCTTTAAGACACAGGAACTAGATGAAGGCAATAAATCATTTAATTGCGAGAATGTTACACATAATAATTATTTAATATTATGTATCCGTCTGACCTTGTTGTTACATTCAGTTAGACCTTGTTTAGAAAGGCTATTGAGTCTAATTCTAGTTTTTATTTATTTTTACACCAGTTTGTATGTCGGAAATATAAAAAATTACGATTTTCCATACAAACTTCCAGCCCCTGTTTCACTCTCTTGGGGGTTGAATTTTGAAAAATCTTGTTTTAAAGAATGCCTACGTCTTAAGAGGAATAATATATCGGCGCGTGAACGCCGTCGTCGTCAGATCTCACAATATATTGGCTTACACCAATATATTACACACTCACACAATTACACAGTAATTAGGTAACAGCAGGAAGTATTAACACACGTTTGAATAAAATAACTTACTCCAGATTAGGGTGTTTATTTCACGATAGGTGAATCAAGAATTCCCTTTCTTTCGAAATACAATGACTTTTATACACAGAAATGGCGGGCTTAACATGGCAATATTTCACTTTGCAAGGCGGGAGAAATCAAAATAAATACTTAATAATCATTATTCTAGCGGTCGTATTAAAATAATTCATACTATTAAAATAACCAGATATAACAATATTTTACAAATATCAAACGGGTGTGACAACATAATTCCTTATTATTGAACAAACGGAAATTACAATTAATTCAAAATAGACGGAAATACGAATATTAGTTCAGTAAATCTAAACATGTCAAATACAAAACTAACTACCTTCAAAGACGTTAATGAATCTACATGAGTCAAAATAAAATCATAACTACCCTTAAATAATGGTTTTGCGCCCATAAATACGTGTGCGAAATTTTGAGTTTCTAGCCCTAAGGGTTTGGCCTGTACGTTGATCCTCAGTCAGTCAGCTTTGCCTTTTATATATACAGATGTGTGTGTTAATGGCAACAGGGTTACGTTCTATTACAAGCGACAACACAGAACCGGCCATCATCATCAGTCTAATATTCCCACTGCAGGGACTCAGGTCTCTAGGCTCTGTAGGAAAGGGATGGGCTATAATCCACCACGCAGGACCAGTGCGAGTTGGTAGATGTCATTCCGATTTTTTTTAGTCCTAAACTTACGATGTTTTCCTTCATCGTTTTGAGAGCAGTTGTGATAAAATAAATTACACATAGTAATGCGCCTGACTGGGTTTGAACTCTCTCTGTTATCTTGACAATTTTATTACAGACAGACACATCAATTTTATTTGTATAGATTGATTGTTATTTAATTTTATTCTTCAATGCATCTACCTGCGTACATCCTGAGTACGTTGATTAACCGGTATAACATGACTGTAATATACTATTTGGAGTTTTTACCCTTATCATCATTAAGGTTAATAGTTCGGTTCGGTTATTTCAGTAACTTTATCTTACAGGAAGTTGTATATTATGATTATATTTATTTCACAAGGCTTTCTCGACTTTTTCGTGTGGTTTTTTTATGGATGGTGGAAAGTCATTAAATGACTCCTCCCGCTCTGGAGTGGACCGGAAAGGAGTGTCGGACTTCTACAGACTAAAACCACCTATGTTCCTTCTTAGCCCTTTGTTTCCGGTGCCGCAGGGGCTTTCGTGTGTTTCAGCTGACTTTTAGAAAATTAGGTTATGAATGTAAAAAAATATGAACCCTTGAAATTGTTGACAAACACCGATTCAAAGGGGACAGTAATATTTTCGCGCGGACGCGGGAAACAGCTAGTCAATCAATAAAATTGAAGACAAATACAAAATGTCGATCCGTTACCCTAAAATTATTATGTAAGTGTAAGATCATTCAACTGGTACGGGCAAATAGCTGATACTGGGGAGTGATACATTCTGATCTCCAGTTATTATTCGTAAGAACTTCCCTGTACGTCAACGCCGTGTACGTGATTAGTCCATCATACCTCAATCAGGTGCAAAACTATGCGAACATAGTTGGAATCAATCACTTGTTAATTATTGTAGTGATTACTTCTAATTATTATTATAATACTTTATTTATTTACAAACTACTTCGATATGTTTTTTTCTTACAAACTAGATGCCATGGGATAAAGTAGCAATCAACTTCTGGGGTCCCATTATGTTTTTTTTTTGCGGGTGGAAAATCATCAAATGACTCCTCTCGCACTGGGCGGAGCGGAAGGGAGTGTCAGACTTCTACAGACTAAAAACCACCTCGGTATGCAATAGGTGGTCACATATCTAAGGACCAACCTAGGTAAGTGCGGCTTAACTTAAAGCTCGATTCGAGCAGTGGTTATAATTTAGCCACGAACTCCTCACGGCATGGGCTCGTCTAATGGTTTATAACTTTGCTTCTGAGGATAGCCATGAGCTTCAACAACAGACATATGTATAAAATTCAATTATAGTACCAAGTGAAGCGAGTTTCTTCCACATTTCAAAGCATGAATCATGTACAGTCACCTAGAGAATTATGTTTATGAGCAATATTGTCTTGTACTGAAAATTTTTGATTTACTAGTAAGTCAACAATATTCTCGAAACAAACAGTAAACATGGAAAATATCATGTTTTCAGTGTTAATGATACTGAGATGTTGTGTCTATGACGTGACAAGTATTTTTACGATTTTTCATATTTAAAACAATAATAACCGGAACTAAAGCGTAACAAGATAAACAACTAAATACGTTTAGTAAAATATTTTATATCAAATATCGTTTGCTCTATGTTACCTTAAAAACAACATGTTTTAATATTTTCGTTTACCGGTTGACATATTCATAGTGAGTGTAAAAAAACTGTCTGATTTAATGCTTGCACAGTTATCTCGTTTGCTCGCTGTACTAACTAGCTTCCATTAGCTCCCTTCCAAATGTCCTTGTTACGCATACAGATACAGACCTGACTTTAATATTAGCTTTGTTAAAAGAACTCGGTTAATCAAACAGGTTAGCAGTACTTAGACTAAATTAACTCGAGATTATTCTTTGTATTTTTGTACTTAGTTCAACTTATTGTTGTTTGGAGCTCAAAAGAGATCGGACATGTAAAATGTTGATTTTATTTTATTTCGTTTCGGTGTTGTGTACAGTGAGGGCAGCCATTTTTTATGATTCGTACACTGGGAATGTGATTTCTAGGGATGAAGTGAGGAGGCATGATAAAGCTAATACAACTTTGTGAGTTTTTTTTTCATTGTTTTTCATCGTATAAATGTGCCTTTGCTAATTATTTTCAACTGACTTCCAAAAAGAAGGAGGTTCTAAATTCTTACATATAAGTTTTAGAAGTGTGTTTTTTTTAGAAGGTTTTGTTTTGTTTTTTACTAATAAAAAGTTTTTTCTATAGTCTTGTGCTTCGTATGACGTACATAAATTCAAATTTAAGTAAAATTTTCTTTCTTTAGCTGGTGCGTAAATGAGGTAGAGCCATGTGATCCTAAAGAAGGCAGAAGAATTGACGGCACCTGCAACAACCTTCAATATCCCTCGAGGGGGGCCACGCATACTCCCTTTGCAAGAGTGCTACCCCCGGTGTTTGCTAAAAGTGAGTTTTTATGAGCCCTAGTATCTTTGACAGGGTGATGAAGTAACTTGTGTTGAACAATAGTCCAGTGCCAATTAAGTAGTCAATTTTAATCGAAAACAAACTGTTCCAGAGAAAATGAGCAAGTTGCAGAATTGGTACAGCTGTAACTTTTAGATCATTGTCAATCGTTACGGGCAGTCGAAATTCAAAACCTAGTAACTGGGCTATGAAGTCATAAGTAATTTATATTAATTTGTTTAACATAGGTACAATAATAATGGTATACGTAGGTAAAAGATAGACATATTACTTATCGAATCGAAATCGAGTCGAAGCATTTATGAATAAGGGGGCTGATGCACCCCGTCGGGGCTGCGGGTTGTTCGCAAGAGATACCGCGGCCTCGACATGAAGGGCTAAGAAGGAACATGGGTGGTTTTTAGTCCGTAGAAGTCTGACACTCTCTTTCGCTCTGCCTAGAGCGGGAGGGGTTATTTGATGATGAAAAAAATGAAAAAAAAAGGTGGCTGATGCACTTTTTCTGGGTTCAAAGATAATTTCACTACTTGTGGAATTCCCTCAAAAAATAATACCACTTCTCAGAGCTAAACCCACCATGTGACCCACCCACCAAGCTAAACCCACCCATGATACGCTGTGAGTAAAGCATCCACACTCATCACTGAGGTAAGTTTGTACAGGGCATATGTAGACTTATTAATTCGCTTGGATAACTTCTCCTTGTGTGTTTTTCAATCTAATTTATTATCAATTGTTAAACCTAGGAATTTAGTTGTGTTTACTTGTGCTATACGTTGGCTGTCATAGTAAATACTCAAATATAGGGTGTAAAAGTACCCTTAACGCAAACGAAAGGCACTTGTTCTTCCCACCACTGCAATCAGTTTTTTGTTCTAGACCATACCTGGGAACCTCCTAGTTACGGAGATATTGGGGGTCAAAGTTCCAAATTTTTCACAGCTATTTTTGTAAATACTAGTGTTTTAGGTTATAACTTTACTTAAATTACCTCCATGACCCGTTTACTATTCAAAGCATCCACTAGCACAATGTTTCAACAGTGCTACATTGAGTTTTACCGTAAAATGTAATTCTTGACCAAAAAAAAAAAGTCGTTTCCCAGCAAAAATTTTTGCGTAGGGGTACTTAGTTTGATGTACAGAATGCTTGGTTGACGGCTGTGTGATGGGTTGTTTTACACCCTGTATGTGTTTGAACGTTGACTGATCATCGTTAATTTCGTCTTTTCAATATTTATCTTTAAATTATTGATGTCTAACCAATGTACAATCAGCATCAGAAGTAGATTAACACTACACAAAGTTTCAAAGCAGGTGTTTTAATAAAATCTTTTTAGATATTACTCGTTACTAACAAGTTATTAAAGAGTAAGGAATATTTTACAGAATAATCTTCTGAAATGTTAAAAATAATAACTGGAGTCCTGTACATCAAATAATTAAAATTCCGAATTGTTACGCTACTTCTGCTGCTGACCGTACTATAGAAGTATGGAAGAAGAAAACATGTTGCGCCGACCCCAAATAAATTGGGATAAGGGCAGGAGAATGATGATGAACCATTTTGCTATGGCTGTTAGTGTCTTATAATTTTGTCGTTGCAAGTTTTAGTGCTTGTGCGATTAATGGTCAGTAATGTCATCTGCAAATAGTGACAAAGGATGACTTGTTTCATTTGTCTAAATGAAGAATAGAGGAGGCCTTAAAAAAATGCCCTGGGGTATGTCATTGTGTTCGTACTATCAGATTTGTGGATTCGTTGACATTTAGATTTAAAAATCTATTTCAGTTACCTACTTTTGTGTACTGTTTCCAGTTTCTTAAATAAAATGATGAAGATGAAGAGGGATTTAGCAGAACTGTCTAAGTTAATTCTTTGTTTCAGACTTTGAGCCGAAGAAGGCTGCATCTGGCAACGAGATGCCCCTGGCGAGGTATCTGAGGACTCGTCTCGTGTCAGTAGGCCGTGTGCCCAGCCCGATATTCACGACTCTGGCCATCCACTTCTTTGTGTTCATGTCTGCCGACATCGTGTCTCTGCATGATACAGGTTTGTGTTTATCGAATTTTTTAAGTGTTTAGTTACAGAAAAGTGAACAGGAAATCGTGTGTCAATATAATAATAATAATGTATATGCCCTAGGGTATATAAATTACAGCTTCTATAGATTGTGTGTACATTATTATGGTACTCAAGAATATTTTGAGGTTGCGATAAGACTAGTGTTTGTTTTTAAATAAGTTCTTTTTATTTTACGCAATTTTGTGATACGCACAATGAACATTACTAGTTTTTCTTTGACCGTTTTTTTTTTATTTTACCTAAAATAAAACATTTTTGAAATAAAATACGTGACCTACTAGACGTATCAAAGCGATAAAAATATTCTGTTTTCTTTTGTGAACCTTGACAAAACTCATAAAAAGTTCGCAGGTACAAACTGTTTGTGGTCAGTTCCTTTCCAAATCAGATTTCAAATGCCGAATGCGGCCATTTAGGAAGTTCACCAGTATGGTACGGAATAAGGAACTAGCTAATAAGGAAATGTAACTTGACATATTGACTTTTGACCTCAGTAAGAACCTACATCCACAAAATATGTCAACTAAGTACTACTTTTTTTTTTTCGGCGGGTAGAAAATCATCGAATAACCCCTTCCGCTCTTGGGCAGAGCGAAAGGGAGTGTCAGACTTCTACTGACTAAAAACCACCCATGTTCCTTCTCAGCCCTTTATGCCGATGCCGCGGTATCTCTTGCGAACAACCCGCAGCTCCGACGGGAACTAAGTACTACTTACTTTACTAAGTACACATGTGGGTCTACTACTAAGTACACATCTGCCTTACCCTTCTGGGATTACAAGTGTGAAGTTATGTTATGTTATATTACCTTCAACTTAAATAAAAGCACACCAATTAACTCCACAATACTTTCACAGTAAACTACGTAGCGTGGAAGCCATATTGCTGCGCTGAAAGAGGCAAGACGGACTACATGTGTGTCCCCAACAAGATCCCTGATGATGACCCGGTCCATCGCTTCTCCGGTGTCCGGTGCATCAACATGACTAGGCCAGAGACCTTCCAAACTATTGGATGCGTCAAGAATGATACGTCTCCTGACAGAGTAAGTACTTTTGGTCATTTTAATCTAACACGTACATTTCTTGCAAGTTTTTTTTTCCTAGAAAAGAAGTATCTTTTCTTCCCTGCCTTTTTAGCCATAACTCTATCTCCCTAATCTATTATGTTTTGACTTTCAAAAAGTGCTTTTGGTCCACCTAATTAAAATAAGTGATTTAGATTTTATTTTTTTGTCTTTCGCTGCTCATTTCCTTCCGTTTTTAAGTTTTTCAGTCTGTCTGTCAGCGGGCTGTATCTCATGATCCGTAATAGGTAGACAAATAAAATATAAACATACAACATATTTCAACATCATCATAATCAACTTCCTGCCCTTATCTCATGTCATTTGGGGTCGTCGCAACACGTTTTTTTTCTTCCATTTTGTTGCTGCTATGACAAAAAAACACAAAAAAATAATTAAAAGGGGTTCTATATATATTAATTTAAATGTTTAATTCTAGGCGGCCCCAAAATTGAATTCTGTGGAAAACCCGCTAAGTCAATATCGTTATAAATTACTCACCGGTAAAACGCTATTACATACCATTCTTATCCAAATTTTCTTTACTTTAGATTGTATCATCAACTCCGCTACTGGACCTATCTGTTATATACGGCAATGCATTGGCACCGTTATTGCAAAAGGGGAGAACTTTCCTAGGAGGTATGGTGAGGACCGAGTTGGATGATAAAGGCAGGGTATGGCCACCGAGCACTAACACAACTGCCAACATCTGCTTCTTGAATCAAAAACCTCAGGAGACAAGGTGTCATGCCCTGCGTGAGTATTTGAATACTGTTCATATTTCTTAGATAGCAGCGGAAAATGCGAAAAAGGAGAAAGAGCAAAATGGTCTATGAGCGGCCAACAACGAAATAGGTATTAAATGAAAGTACTATTACTAAGGACTAACTTTTACTATGAACGTAACATTGCAGCTCATTTAGAAAAAAAAATACATATAGGTAAAATACTTAGATAATAAGTGCAAGAAAATGTGCAAACCCATTTTATAAAATACTTATTAACATTAGTTTATGTCTTCAAAAGTATTTCAAAACGTTGTCAGCATACCGTTTACAAGACTCAGCTCAACAATGGGTTTACTACATGGACTACCTGAGTTCGAACGGCCCAATCAGCTTCGAGTGCAAACAAAAGAGCCGAGGTGTGGGGTGCGTGTGCGTCACTCGGCGCAGTCCTTCGCTTACCCTTGTGCCGTTGTGTACTGTGCGCTCATCTACGGATTCTTTTTCAAACGTTTTGACCCTGGCTACCCTCTGGACTGTGTTTCTTCCTAACCTGATAACCTGGCTATTAACTCTGAACTTCTGTACGTTTGTGCTTGTGTACTTGGACTCTGGACTTGTGTACGCCAACGGAACATTATTGAAAAATGGCAGAAAATCGACCTATATGTGTTTTGTGCAATCGATCAGTGGTTAATAGAAGAAGGTTAGAAATAACCCATGCTCTTTTTGAGGAAAATGCTGCCAATGCTCAATATATTATTGAAGCTATAGCTCCACAGCAAGTAAGTATTTTTAGACTATTTTTTGGTTGTTTTTACCCGTATGTACGCACCCTATAGCGGTGATGGCCTCATAATATTGTGTCACGATGTGCATATGCGACACATCGTTGGGTGAAGTGTGGGCTCTTTATTGAAAGTCCACGTTACAGTTTTGATTGTATTTTTATGTACGTCCTTTTAGTGAATTATGTTATTTCCTTAAGCGTATGGTTCTTTTCTAACAATACTTAAGTTATAGTCAAAACAGATCTTCTCTCTCTTTTACACACATGGTGCATATGGAAACAGAGCCAACGTTATCTAGCTTCGAAATATAATAGAGGCCAACCACTCATTAACAATGCGTATGAGCATGACTCATTCGTCACGTTGAAAAAGAGCTCGGCATGTTCTACTATACAACACATGATTTAACTGAAACTGCTGTGAGTTTTAAATACTATGTTATAAACTATTTTCCTTTTCAGGTTGAATACAACGGCCGAGAATACGTTTGTCGACCCTGTTGGCAACGAGCTCAACGGGCTGTGCAGCCAAACAATAACCCTGCCCCGCACGAATGTGTTCTTCAAGTGGAAGAATATTCACGAGTGCCTAGCACCTCGGCAAACTGTATGTTTGACAGATGCCGTAGTGTTTCACGTCGTCGAATGCCTGAGAATGTAAGGATTACTCTTATGTTACATTCTAACTTATTCATACCAGACAGTGCCAGAATATGTGATGCACATTTAACATCAAATGATTGGGAAGAGCTCATTGATAGTCCAAATCTCAGACATGATTTTAACAGCTCTCATTTTGTGCAAATACTAGAGCTTTTTAAAAAAGCTGTTTTAAATAAAAATATTCTGGACTTTGAAGATATTGCAAATATGGATCCTAATGAGATTCATATTCGATTGGGCGTTAGCAGAGATCAATTCAATACAATCTTGGAACAAACGCCTCCTTTGTCTGAGTCAAACGCCAAAACAAAACTAGCCATTTATTTAATGAAGTTGCGAACTGGTGATAGCAACGAGAGATTAGCCACGCTCTTTAACATAAGTAGAAGGACTCTAGAAAGGCATTTAAAAACCGCGCGTGATGATTTTAAGCCACGACACCTGGGACTCGACCATTTAAATAGAAGAATGGTCGCTGACCGTAATCTTATTGTACCAAACGCGTTATTTGGAAATCCCGAGTCTTCTCCAGAAGAAAGGAAGGCAGTAACAATCATGGATGGAACATATATTTATATACAGAAGAGCTCCAACTTTTCGTTCCAGCGACAGACCTACAGTCTACACAAATACGAAAATCTATTAAAACCGTTCTTAATGGTGTGTTCCGATGGGCATATAATTGATGTTTGCGGGCCCTATGCTGCTACCGACTCAGATGCCAGTATTTTGGAAAGAATTATAAATGACGAAGAAGGCACATTTCACTGGTTTTACCGGGCTGGCGACATATTCATTTTAGATCGTGGGTTTAGAGACGTCTGTGGCGATTTGGAGCGATGCAACTACAGTGCCTATATGCCAGAAACCAAAGACCGCGGTGCAGACCAGCTTACTACTGAACAGGCCAATAGAACTAGGCTGGTAACTCTATGCCGCTGGGTAGTGGAAGTTATAAATGGCAGGTTCAAGCGAGATTTCAAATTGTTTAGGCAAGAATATTTTAATCGCGCCTTAAGTCACATGTTTGAGGACTTTCAAAACGCAGCGGCACTCATCAATGCGTTCCAAACACCAATACAAGATAGTATTCATGCATCATCGTTCGTAAATATAATTAATGAACGTTTTGAAATACCGAACCTCTTAGCGGACTATGTTATCCGTCATAACATAAATAGACAGAGGGCATCATTTGAAAGACTCAGCAGCGACCAACCTATTTTTGAAGACTTTCCGGTTTTTTCTGAAGAAGACCTAATTCTGTTTGCACTTGGCACATACCAAATCAAGTTGGCTCGCAGCTACTACGCTGAACACTTAATTGAAGGCTTATACAATATCGAAGTATACCGGGAGCGACAAATAAGTCAGCTCAGAGATTTTATTGAAGAAGAAGATATTTGGTTATTACGTGTGCGAATACAATCTAGACATGTAAGGTCCAGAATATATTATTCTTATATTGTAATTAACCGACAAAGACAAAATAGAGAAGCAATTGCTCATTATTATTGCAGTTGTTTGAGTGGAAGGCGCACAATCGGTTGTTGCGCACACGTTATGTGTGTAGTGTGGTATCTGGCATGGGCTAGACATCAAGACGAGGATATTTTATTACCGGCATCAGAACTCAGTGCTATTATTGTACATTAAATGTATGAATGTGGACGAGGCAAAAGGAGTATGTAAGGATCGTAGCAAGTGGCGTTCTGTGGTTTCTGCCTACCCCCATGGGAAAAGGGCGTGAGTTTATGTATGTAAATGTATGTAAAATAAATGTATTGAAGTAAACAAGTCATTTTATTTTATTTCCTTATTTTTAAGACTAAATCTTAGTAATTAATACGCTAAATCACAGGCTTACATATCTAAAATAAAAATGTATTTAGTTCCATTAATAATGACACTACAGATATAAAACTTCTTGAACCCGTTATTGTAGGGTGATATTAAACCAAAAAAAAAATAAAATGTTCCTGGCCGCTGATAGACCAAGTGCCGTACGATTTTGCCCATTCTCCTTTTGATAAAAGAGTCAATCTTCTTCGTCTTCTTTATTGTGCGGTTAGTGCCTAACCTGGTGTAAGAGTTTTTATTACCCCCACGAGCCTCTGATTTGCCTCAAAGAGCTAAAATGAGACCAGTACTGAAAAAAACATTCATAGGCAAGGGATTGCGAGAATAATAGAGCCTGATAGATGAAATTATAACAAAAAAATCATTGCAAAGGTACTTTTGGTGGTTGCAAGCGTGACTGCTGA
The DNA here is from genome assembly GCA_949774965.1 of Diarsia brunnea. NCBI lineage: Eukaryota > Metazoa > Arthropoda > Insecta > Lepidoptera > Noctuidae > Diarsia > Diarsia brunnea. The sequence continues at coordinate 19,949,649 of OX459001.1, forward strand.
CCATGAGGTATTAAGTTCAGGGTTGGATTCCCAGGTTGGGCAAAGTTGGGTATCAGGAATTTCTCAGTAGCAGCCTCAGAGTCCGGATTTGTACCTGGTTGATGTTTAGACACGTTCTCTATTACATGGGACTATCAAACACACCTCTGCCTAAACTTCAGAGATTACAGACGTAACTTGATAATGATGTATAATTGCAGCTGAAGACGGTGGTAACACGCTAGCAGGTATCAACCTCGTGGTCGTCTGGTTTTGGAGGAATCACAATGTCATAGCCAAAGAACTTGCCGCTGTGAACCCATGCTGGGATGACGACAAGCTGTTCAACGTATCAAGAGATATCAACATAGCTTTCTCACTACAACTCTATTACTATGAGTTGTTACCATTATACATGGGTGAGTATTTCCTTCAGGTTTAGTTGGTGGTAGTATCGGCATGAACAATACTAGAGGGCTTTGATAAAGTTATTTTCAGCGATTAATACGTTGATTGCTAAGCCAAAATGCTCCTTGATGGCCAAAATATTAGTATTTTTAGACTTATAACCATTAAAATTGCAGTGTACTTAGAGGCAACTATTCTAGGTTCTAAGAACCTACCTATTGTTAACATCTTCAAAATTCTGTATACTTAGTTCGCTATAAAGAATTTGAGATATGTATTTCCAATGTTAACGTTGATGATGAGTTTTCCTCAGACTTTTTTCCAGCTAAAACGTGCTACTGCGTAAATTTTGAAGTTCAGAAAGTGTTAAAGGTCATCCTGTTTTGAAATTGATTTGACGTTTATTTAGTTTTTGGTTATTTATTTTTTATTTAAATTTCAAAATGTCTGCAGCATGATAAAAAAAATTGATTTAATAAATATTTCTATTCGCAATTTTTCAGGATACGATAACATGGTGAAAGATGGAGTGTTAACACCACTTGGTGGATTCAAGGATAATTACAATCCTAATATATATCCTCAAGTATCTTTGGAATATCCCTTTGTATTGAGATGGGTGCATACTATACAAGATGGTCCTCTAAAGTAAGTAATGCTAGGTTATAAAATAAATAAAATATGCCTTATGCCTATTCAGCTGTGCTGTGAAAAAAGCAGTATCTCAAAAAAAATATAGATTTTAACGGAAAACCGATACTTTAAAAAAATACGCGTCTAAGCTAAATAGCAGTATATATTTTAAAACATAAAAAACTACCACGCAAAAACAAACAATCCGTCCTGTATCTAACAAATTATATTTACAAAACTTAAATTATCTCGAAACTGGCTTTCTTTGTGATACCACTTTTGCGTTCAGCATAGCAGTATATAAATAAAATTAAAAAAAAACATAAATATTTGCCATTTTAACTCCATTTTTATGTTGACCTTAGTAATTAGACAAGTATTTTTAATTTATAAAATGAGTAAATAGTTATTCACTCAAACATAAATCTAACGTCCAAGGTTATGGGAATTTATTTAAAACTTAGAAGATATTTTCAGAATGTATGACAAAGACGGCTACTACCTAAAACAGGTTCCTATAGTAAACCTTACATTGAGAACTGGTTTCTTCGGTATCGATGACAACATGGATTACTTGACCCAAGGAAGCTTTAGACAAGGAAGCGGCAGAGAAGACTATATTGCTGATCCTGATGTAAGTCCTTGATTGAATAGAAATTATACATGAATGATCATCATGGATTTTTGAATGGACAAAAATCCACGACGCGGGCCTTGTGTGGACATTTATGAGTTTTGGGTCCCAATCACATATAATGGGATTTTATAGTTTGCTTTCTTTATAAACATAGTCTTCTCTTTTTAGCGTATCAATGGCAAAAATTTCAAACGTGTTAAGCCAAAATACAGCCATGTGAACCCCGTTCACTAATGCAGTGCAATCACGATGGCAAATATAGATATGCCTGCCTAATCACAATGTTAAGTGTATCAGCTGTGCATGAAACCACATCAGTGTTGACTTCGTTTACTCTATTTCTATTAATCACTACATATTATAAAACAAAGTCCTCCGCCGCGTCTGTCTGTCTGTTCGCGATAAACTCAAAAACTACTGCACCGATTTTTATGCTGTATTCATCAATAGATAGAGCAGTTCTCGAGGAAGATTTTAGTATATTTTAACCGACATCCTCTCAGGCAAAGCCGCGGGCATCAGCTAGTAATGTCTATACCAGTAGATTGCTATCCAGCTTCTTGAAGACAATTGCCATTTTCCGTTCTCGTCGCACCACACATCTTTCTTTGGTCAATAATTGAAGAATTATTCACAGTAAAGTTCTTATTTATCTTTAATGTGCCATTTCAGATTACAGAGTTAGGTCTAGGACCTCATCAGCATGTCTCAGACTTGATGACAAACGATTTGGCTAAAAACCGGTTCTTCGGATTCCAACCTTACGTAAAATACAGAGAGTTCTGTTTCGGCAAACCTGTTCGCAGTTTCGAAGATCTGCATGACACTATTGATCCTGAGGTAACCCAATAAACATATATGACGTCAGAAGTAAGTCTTTTTTTTAAACTACTGATTAAAATAAACTTATTCCATTTCATCACATTTCAGAGGATAGAAACTCTAAGAGAAGTATACGAGAAAGTAGAAGACATTGATCTTTTGGCTGGTATCTGGGTAGAGAAACCGATACCAGGAGGTTTCGTACCGTCAACCTTCTATTGCTTAGTCATAGAACAGCTCAAACGCAACACGGCTTCTGATAGACATTGGTATGAGCGACCAAACCGACCTGATGCATTCACCTTTGGTAAGTGAATTTTATGCAATATACTGTACAAGAGGTGCTCGTGGCTTAATAAGAACTGCCACTCGGGTCGATCTTTAGGTAAAGCTGTGCTTGCCTAGGTCGGTCTGTGGATGGGTGACCGCCCGACATACCGAGTTACCTCCGTGCCTCGGAAAGCACGTAAAGCTGTTGGTCCCGGCTGCCATATAGAGATCTTTGGCAGTCGTTACAGGTAGTCAGTGACCTGAAATTCTGACATCCAGTCTTACCAAAGACTATCGTATTACCTAGTAATAACTGGGTTGTGGAGGTTAGATAGGCAGTCGCTCCATGTAAAATACTGGTATTCAGCTGCATCCGGTTAGACTGGAAGCCGACCCCAACATAGTTGGGAAAAGGCTAGGCAGATGATGATACTGTCGTGTTGTTGGATCCTAACTTGGTGTTAGAGTTTTAATGTCGTCCATGGGCCTCTGATTTAGCTTCACATGCCGTTGAGAAATATCTTCTAGGCATGCTGGTTTCCTCACCGAAGCAAGTGGTACAATACAATACGCACATGAATCTGAAAAAACCAGAGGTGTGTGTGTCGAATTCGAGACTTATGACTTGGCAATCCAACGGTCACTTTACTAAACTATCACTGCTATAGTGCAAGGTTATATTATTATATGACATAATTTATCTAGGCTGCAGGTAATATTGCAGTAGTTATTATTAAACTTGCATAAATATGACATGCTCGCACGCTAAAATTAGTAATCACATCCTCTAACCAAGGTTGTTTTACTTTTGTTATATTTCATTACCAGACTGTGACCTCTGAGTTCATTCAAGTGTCTTTTCTCACAGTAGTTAGATAAGAAACACCAATCTTGTGGGAACTTATATTTTGAACTAATATTTTTACAGAGCAACTATCTGAAATTCGTAAATACTCTATCGCAAGACTACTGTGTGACGTCGGAGACACGGTTGAAAGGATTCAACCACACGCGTTCTTGAAAGCCGGATACAAGTGAGTTCTCCTTCCTGATATTTTCATAGCAATACAAGCAGACCGTACATAGATAATTATCGTCATCATCAACATCATTATCATTTTCCTGCCCTTATCCCAATTTATTTAGGATTGGCGCAGATGTATTTGACCGGTCGTGCGTCTCGCCTTCCTTCACCAGCTCATCGGTTTTCTTAATGGGCTTCCAGCGCAACGTCTTCCAGTTTGCGAGCAATGTGCCCTGCCGATTGCCACTCAAGTTTGGCAATTATCTTCCATTGTTATTTATTATTTTACTCGCTATCTCACCTCCCCAAGCCCAATTTATTTAACCCGATTTTTGACAACTTCTATCTAGATACTACCGGCCACACTGCAAATATCGTGTGTTTTTCATATTAATACCTTCCAGCATTGTGTTTTGTTCATTTGCTTTGTTCCTATGTGCATTTTAATTGATTTGAATTTTGTTTCAGTAACCAAATGTGCACTTGTGACCAAATAACTAAAATGGATTACTCGTATTGGAGGGACCCAAAGTGCAGCCCACAGAATCCTTGGCCGCAATACGTTTCTTACTAGAATACTTTTAATATTAATAAATTAGTCACGCCCAATTGACTTAATGAGGTCTTTGATCTTATAATTAGGAACCGGATCAGCAAAGAGTTATGTAAAGGCGAATATTTTGTACTTAACCTTCAAATAAATGATTGTTTAAATAAAAAATATAAAATTTAACATACTGGACTGTCTTTTATTACCATTTATGGTGAACCAGATAACTACACATATAAGAATGCAATAAACACTATTAATTATGGATCTAATATCATACATAGTTGTGCGATTAAAGAATAAAAGACATTTTTTTATCAAACGATTTCCTGATCATTATTAATTGCAACCTGACTTCATAGTCAGAGCATGTCCATACTAATGTATGTTGAATCGGCTCAGCACTTATTGGCTATGTAAGTTATTACTTACATAATTATCAAAATGTACCGCATCTTTTGCAATAACTGTCATAAACATTAAGTTGTGTAATATTCAAAAAATAATACGAGAACTTATTGTGTGAGGTCACGTGCAGTAAGATTTAAGGAAGTATCTAGGTATGACTGAGATTGTCTCATGATTAAGGTGAAAGTGCCAGAGAAACCTGCAAATTCTAAATTTCTTACGTTTTTCGTAATTTGCTGGCTAGTGTATGATGTATCGTTAATTAAAATATGATTCGCTTTCGTAACATATATCTAGTTACAGAATTATAATCATCAATACAACCCCGTTCAAGTTCATTTAATCTAATTCTCAAACTGTTACAATAAAAAGTCATTGAAATGGGATAAATTAACTTAGATAAAAGATGTATGGATTTTAATTCTATAAATACATACGTGTTACGGATGCGGATGATATTTACATACAACCTAACACAGACCTACAAATTGCAAAAAACGAAAATAAATTGGAATCACGTCAAGAACTATTTGTTGGAGTAATTCAAAGACAGAAAGCATACTTATATGACAGACTAGTTTGTGCGAGCGGCTTCGCCCGCTACAACTCGAAAATTATCCCACGGGAAGATAAATTCGGGTTAAAAACTATCCTTTGTGTTAATCCAGGTTATAAACTATATGTGTAACAAATTTTATCCAAATCCGTTCAGTAGTTTTTGCGTGAACACATTGTGTATGTTTGTCACACACTCACAAACTTTCGCCTTTAAAATATTAGTGTAAAGTGTGAAATATTAGTGTGATTATTATCTAGCTAGACTACTACGAGTAGAACCCATTGTAATAATTATATTTTTTGTGTGTTATTGAAATAATTATGAAGAAACCATTACGAGACGACACGGTTGGCGCAGGGGCTGAGCGATTGGACTGCTGCGCAGCGTGTCGCGGGTTCGATTTCCGCACGGAACAAATATTTGTATGACCTACAGATAGTTGTTTCGGGTCTGGGTATTTGTGTATGTGAGTTTAAATGTTTGTAAACGCACCCACGATACAGGAGAAATTCCTAGTGTGGGGCAACGTTTTTTAAAAAAAAAAAAAAATGACCTACAAAGTGAAGATATTAATAATCTTTATTTTATATCATAGTTTGAAATAATAGATAGGGTAGTTAACTAAAAAATCTAATTAGTTCGTCAAAAAATATTGGACACGTATTTTTTCTTTTTTCACGTAAACAAACAATGAAGACGATACAGTGTTTTGAAAACTCGTGTGACGTCATATTCTAAGACATTAGTATGAATTTTTTTATCGGTGAGTGACGTCACAACCCCCCACTCAAATCTTTGACGCGTTTTATCTTCATCAATTTTAGTCAGAAAACATCCCTTTTACGTATTTAAATAAATGAATAAACATCCCTATTACATGCTAGCCAGGACCAGTGGCTTAGTCTGCTTCTGATACACGCAGAAAACTCGGTATGCGTGGTCACCTGTGGACTAACCTCGCCAAGCACTGCTTTACCATGAATATAGACCCATGTGGGTGTTATTGTATAACCACGAGCTCATAAAAAAAATGTTTAAACCATGGATAAAGCGTAGTTTTTAAATCTAAAATCATTTTGAGAATGCTGTTTATTGACAAGGTGTTTGACCCAAAGAAGCCATTAGCAGTTTTATTAGAACCAACCTTGAAATGATTTTGACTATTTTTAGCTTCGACTGGTCATTATCACTAAATAAAGATTTAGATCGGATTCTCGCCACAGTGTTCTTGGTTAGCACGTGTGTTTAGAATTTTAGGGTGTTTTTATTGTGATTGTTGATTTTTTTGTGACTTGTTAGTTTTAAAAGTGATTTGTCCTTGTGTTCGTAAACAGGTGTAATAATAATCGTATTAGTTTAAGCTTTTTTTATTCAAAATGGATAGAAATAAACCGCCCGATCCTGTTCCCCCCGACATTCCAGCCCATTCACCTCCTCTTTTAAGTCCACTATCACAATTCGTGGATGTTGTCTGTAGCGTCACAGAGATGGATGTATCTCAATCTTCCCGTAAACGTCCCGTTAACAATGAAGATAGTTCATCAACGCCTACCCCCCCAAACAAACAACAGAAAAGCCAAATTGGACGTACCAAATATTCGGCAATAGATAAGGCTCCTTTTGTCGTCCACGTCTCCCGTGTAGAGACCCAACCCAACTCAGGCACTACCTTACACCCGGTTAATTTTGGTAAGTTTCTGATGAGCAACCACATCGCAAACATAGTTCGTGGTGGGGTTAATAGGATTGGTAGAAATCGCGTATCTGTAGAGTTTATTTCTCCTCAGGATGCCAACGCATTCTTAACCAATAGTCTGTTAACCAAGCACAGCTATACTGCCTCTATCCCTACATTCAACATCACAAGGATGGGAGTAGTAACTGGTATACCCTCTGATATATCAGAAGATGAAGCGATCACATATTTATCTGTGCCCGCAGGATGTGGGCACATTCTTAAAGTTCGCCGAATCAATAGGAAAGTTCAGAGAGACGGGGATAATGAATGGAAACCCACTGAAACTTGTGTGATCACATTCGATGGACAAGTCTTACCCAAAAGGATCTTCTGCTGCTACACATCCCTTCCTGTTGAACAATATATATTCCCCACTATTCAATGTCGCAAATGTTGTAGATTTGGTCATGTGGCTAATGTATGTAGGTCAAAACCACGCTGTAGCAAATGTGGCCACGATCACCCAGGTGATGGTTGCAACATTTCTGAGGGCGAGGCCTTCTGTATTCTGTGTTCGGGAAATCACTTCGCTAATAGCAGGTCATGCCCCGAGCATGGTAGACAGAAAGCCATTAAAACTGTCATGGCTGAGAAGGCCATTTCTTATGCAGAGGCTAGCAAATCAATTCCAACAGCTTCCCGCAACTATGCCAACATCACTAAAACTCCGATTTCTCAGTCTTATCGCAAGACAGTAACTCTAAAGCCTAAATCCCATGCCCCTCTTTCCCCATCTTATGACAAAGCTGCTCATCAACAGTTAATTAATTCCCCCCAACCTTCACAGCCTAATGGCTGCGCTCTCAACTATAACAATGTCTCTTCCAACAATAGTACTTCTTCTATTATTGATTTACTTATAAAACTCATACCTATCATTACTTCTTCTTCTACTGCTAATACCCAATCACCGTCCAACGTTGCCGACCAACTTATAACTCTTCTTTTAGACATTAGAAATGGCGTCTCGCCAAGTATTCCTTCAGTGGAACGTGAGGAGCGTGTGGCATAAAAAGCACGACCTCATATTCCTTTTAAATAAGTACAAGCCTTTAGCTTGTTCCATAGCTGAGACTTGGCTTACTCCAAGTCTTAGCTTCCGTATGCCACACTTTAACACTGTCAGATGTGACAGATCAGATGGCTATGGAGGGTCGGCTCTCTTAGTCAACAACCGGGTCCCACTTTTACCCTTTACTTTACCTCCACTTACTGGTGATATGAGCATTGCCGCAGGAAGGGTAGAGGGCATCACAGTGTTTTCCATTTATATTGCACATCCCCGCCCAGAGTTTTTAGTAATTCTAAAAGAAATTTTTGCTAATGTTCATGGTCCAATACTGGTCATGGGCGATTTTAACTGCCACCATTATAGATGGGGGTCTGAACGCTGTGATGCCTTTGGTGTAGCTCTAGTCGATGTTTTGGATGACTTGGATCTCTGTGTTTTAAACGACGGCTGCTCGACACGTCGATCTCTTCCAGGACAGCAAAAGAGTTGCGTAGACCTGACATTTTGTTCGGTTGAGTTAGCAGCATCAACTCACTGGGAATGCACAACCTTGTCACATGGTAGTGATCACTACCCCATAGTCATTACTTTGGTCAATAAATCTTATTTAGAAAAAACTTCCCCTCCACTTTTGAAATATAATCTGTCCAAACCAGATTGGACAAAATTTGCGTCATTATTGGAGGATAAAATTGTTGCTCTTCCAAATTTAAATTCAAATTTATCAGACCCTTCTGGTCACTACCATGCCAAGAGCTGTTATGAGGGTTTTTTAACAGCTATTACCTCCAGTGCAGATTCCTGCTTTCCATTAAAAAACAGCGCCCGCTATAAAATACCTTCACCTCCATGGTGGGATCCCGAATGTACTGCGGCAGTCAGGGTTAGGAATGAGGCCGAGGTGTGTTACAATGCAGATATGAGCACACAAAATCTATTGGCATACTGTCAACATAATGCCAGAACCAAACGTTTTCTCCGTAAAAAGAAACGTACGGGTTGGGTCAAATTTTGCTCTTCTTTATCTCCCTCCACTCCAGTTTCAGTTGTCTGGAAAAATATAAATAGGTTTAGACGCGGATGTTCCCCATCAATTTCTTCACCAATCACTAGGGAAACAGCAGAACATTTTTTTGACAAAATAGCACCACCTTATGTTCCACTCTCAACAGAAAGTCAAAACGCGCCCCTGCTTAATGTAACAGAGGATCCTTTAGATGCGCCATTTACTTTAGAGGAATTGAATGTGGTACTCAAACATGTACGGGACTCTGCTCCTGGTATTGATGGGGTGCCATATTCTTTTATAACCCATTCTGGCGAAAAGGCTAAAATTTACTTTTTAAATATTTTAAACTTTTGTTATATTAATGGTTGGGTCCCAGATCAATGGAAATTACAGGTTATCATCCCTCTATTGAAACCAGGCAAACATGCAGATGATCCGAATGGCCTTAGACCAATCGCTTTATCGTCAGTCCTAGCCAAGTTACTGGAACATCTTATAAAAAATCGTCTTGAGTGGATAGTCGAATCGAGAGGCTTATTGCCGAACCACCAATTTGGTTTTAGAAAAGGGCTTAGCACAATGGACAGTGTTGGTATTTTACTTACGGATATACACTTAGCTTTTTCAAGAAATGAATCTGTTGTTGCTACTTTCCTTGATATCTCCTCTGCGTATGACAATGTACTTCTTCCCGTACTCAGGCAAAAATTGCAACAGCTGAGTCTTCCGGCTAAGATGATACAATGCATATGTGAATTAATGCTGTCCCGCTCATTGGTTCTGAGAGTCCAGGGTGAGGAGTTCGATGAAAGGCACACATGGAAGGGACTCCCACAGGGCTATGTCCTCAGTCCCATTCTCTACAACTTATACACGGCTGATATTGGGTCCTGCTTAAATAATAATTGTCAGATGTTACAATACGCCGATGACATTGTTTTGTATGTGTCAGATACCTCCATAGTTGACGCGGCGTCATCTTTAAGCCTCTCTCTGGATTCTTTGAACCATTGGCTTTTAGGCCACAGGCTGTCATTATCTGCACCAAAAAGTTCGGCAGTTATTTTTTCTCGTAAAAGAATCATTCCTCCTATTTCAATAAACATTTTAGGCCATAATATTCCTGTAGTTAATAAAGTTAAGTTTTTAGGCGTTATTTTAGATCCAAAATTAACTGGCAAACATCACATAAATTTTCTTATCCAAAAATGTGAAAGAATTATTTCAATTTTAAAAGTTCTTGCGGGTGTTTGGTGGGGTGCACACCCCTACACCATGAAATTAGTATATAATGCCTTAGTTCGTAGTGTTTTAGATTATGGAACGTATCTTCTGATTCCCTGCAACAAAGGTGCTTTGGCTGGGCTGGATAGAGTTCAGTCCAAGTGCTTTCGAATCATCTCAGGTTGTATGAAGCCCTCTCCCGTTAGCATTGCAGGTCGAATGTGCTGAACCTCCTCTGACCCTTAGACGGCAATACCTGGCTTCCCGTTTTGTATCTAGGCTAATATGTAGATCCTCCCATCCTCTTCTAGGTAGATTGAACGAGTTAGATGCCTTATGCAGGAACTCAAATTACTGGAAAAATAAAGAAATTCCTTTAATCCTTAAATCTTTCCGACTAATTCTAAATTTAGCAAACCCGATCGTCCAGTATCCCAGATTACCCCTTTTTAATTTTCCTTATGAAGTTTTAAGTTATATCCCAAAAATTTTCTTTGATATTGGTATATTCAAAAAATCTCCGTCAGCTAATTTGACTTTCAATGCGGTGGTGGGCGAGAGATGGAATGGTTTTCAATTATTTTTTACAGATGCTTCGAAACTAACCGATCTTAGTAACACTGGTGCTGCGGTCTACTATCGAAGCTCCAAAATTATCTTACAGTTTAAATGCCCTAAGGAGTCTTCTGTATTCACTGGTGAGTGTGTGGCTATACTGGAAGCTTGTCTTTTTATAGAGTCACACCACAATATTCAGAAAGCCGTTATTTTTACAGACTCCCTTAGCTGTTTGCAAGCCTTAGCTCAAAATCCCTTTAAAAGTAAATTGCACAGTTCCCTTATTTTAAAAATTAAAAACTCTTTACTATCCTGCGCTAGTAATCAAAAGGATGTTCAGCTAGTTTGGATACCTAGCCATTGTGGAATTACAGGTAATGAATGTGTTGATGCTTTTGCTAAAGATGCTTGTTCATCTTTATCGTCAGATCTCACGCACAATACCCACCAGGGTTACGACCTACTGTCCCTTCCAAAACTGAATCTGCAGCGTTCCTGGCAGGAGCAGTGGAACATGTCCAGCAAAAAGAAAGGTAGTTTTTTCTACGCAGTGCAACCGTCCATAAAACCAAAACCGTGGTTTTTCAGTCATAAAAAAGTATCGAAAACTGTTATTTCTGTTCTGTGTAGAATCCGCTTAGGTTTTTGTTGTACTCCCGTCTTTTTACACAAAATTCATGTCCGTGACTCCTCTCTCTGCGAATGCGGATTGGAGGAGGGCACACTGGATCACATATTTTTTGAATGCTCCAACAACATACCACCTCTAGATTTGTACAGCCGTCTCCCTAAATTGAAAATCCCTCTTCCCATTAATTTCTCCTCCCTTTTAACATATTCCTCTCCGGAACTGCTTGTGGCGTTGATGATTTTCATCCGTCACAATAATATAAAATTATAATGTTTCTCCAATGTGGTATCCATATTTTTAATGTTCTAACATTTTTTTTTTTTTATTATTTATGTAATTCTATTTTTTTTTTGTTTGTTTCAGTCCAGTACTAACCCCACAAGTTCTACATAAACGTCAATATCGTCGAAGACTTTAAATTTCCTTTCTTCTGTATCTTTTGTTTTATTATTATAATTTTTTTTTTTTTTAAACACACACGTGCGACCAATTCACTTTCGACATTGGCAGAATAGTCGACATCGGCTTTGCTTGCCATAAATAAAAATAGAATAGAATAGAATCACTAAATAAAGCTTATTTTAGCGTTTTATATTTTTTCCGAAAATGAACCAGTATAATTTTGTAAGACTCTTCAATTTTATTTTTGTCTGTTTTTGCTCATTGCTATTAAGAAATACACTTGCATACTAAAATTCTACGTCACAGTCAGAAATCAAGTTAGTGATTTCCTGTTGGTCTATCATTCCATTCCAAAACTTTTCCCTAAGGCTCGAAAAGTACATTAAACTGTTGGTACCAGCTGTCATATTATTATTTTGTAGATGTTTGCCAGTCATTACAGCCATTTAGTCCATACGGCACCAAGTTACTGCCATGTAAAATCCAAATAAAAAGATAGGCAGTCGCTCCATACAAAATATTACTTTTCTGCTGCAATAAGGGATCGGACTGGGTCAAAAAAATATGATTCTAATTATTCCGTCAGTTAGATTATCGAAAAACATTGGAGACGTGTTTTTTTGTTTTATCTAATTAATCAAAATTGACGAAGACAAAACGCGTCAAAGATCATGAGTGGGGGGGTTGTGACTTCATTTGTAGTTAAAAAGTGAACTAACATGTGACGTTTACGAGGAATTCACGAGTTTTCGAAGCACTGTATCGTCTTCATTTATTGTTTAAGTGAAAAAAGGATAAATTAATTCGATTTTTTTGTCCGATCCCCTATCGGCAAGACTGACTAGACATGGTGAAAAAGTATATAAACATGTGTCTTGTTTTTGTCTATTAGCAAAAATTATATTAAACAAGTTTAAATGATACAAATTCACGCGGAGGCTATAAAAATATATTTATGGATGGCAGACATAATCAGTACATGAATATAAAATTAAACAGTCCGCTGAAGTAGTTCCTAATAAATAGGTTACTAACCCGATAATTATTGCTGCTATATTGACATCATCTATAACCAGTTTACCAAAATCTACATTTCTACGAGTTCGAGAAGTCAGTCACTTTTCTTTGATATCTTGATTAGTAGAGACAGTGGGATGTGGTATTTGGTATTACTTTTTGCAGTGTTTTGTGATGTGAAGGGTGCTTTATACTATGATTCTTATCACGGAGTACCGATTGAAGTCAGTGAAGTGAAACGCCGTGATAAGATTAACACGACTTTGTGGGTATTCTTTTTTATTGTTTTTATTTTTATAATTATGTCTTCCACGTGTTTTACATTTTTAAAGATATCTTCATATTAGAAATAATTTTCTCCATCTTTATCTCTTATTTTTTTAGTCTAAGCGTAAGTTTAATAAGGGTGAGGCCAAACGAGCGTAACTTTGTGAGTCGTGAGTCGCAGAATTTCAGTCACAGAAATTCTGCTGCATTAGGTTTCATAATAAAATCCTATTTGATTCGCACGGCGACGCAAAATGTTTCTTCTGCGCTCGTCTTGGAAAAAGCAAGGAACTCCATGGTTACACTTTTAAAAATATTTGGTTTTAAATATTATTTTAAATTAATACTACTTTGTCGTCTTCAGCTGGTGTGTGAATGAGATCGAGCCATGTGACCCTCTAGAAGGAAGACGCGTCGATGGTTCCTGTAACAACTTGAAGTACCCCTCTCGAGGAGCGAGCCACACACCTTTTACTAGATTATTACCAGCAATTTATGACAAAGGTAAGCCTACACAGTTTCATGATAATAATGTGTTAACCATCAGTTTTGATATTATTAATTTTGTTTACTTTTATGGTTAAATTTTAAGATATTTCTGCGTTTTAATTACATTTATTTGGCAAAAAATGCAAATATTGCATTTCGTTTTCTTAAAAAATATTGTATCAATATAAATCAAACATAGACATAAACTCATGTCTTTTTCACATGAAACTACAAAACGCCACCAGCTGCGATCCGTACCTACTCCTTTGACCTCGTGTTATGTTTATACATCTGGTCATTCACATTCGCAAAATATATTTCTTTTCTGATAATAATGGCTCTTCTTTTACCACAGATTTTGAACCCAAGAAAGCAGCATCGGGCAGCGATTTGCCTCTTCCTCGGTCTCTTCGAACCCATCTTATGTCAGTTGGAAAAGTGCCGAGCCAGAGGTTCACTCAACTTGCTATTCACGCGTTCGTCTTCTTGTCAGCCGATGTAGTCTCTTTACACGATACAAGTAACGTATTATGTTTTATATCCTTGTGTTCATAATTTATCATCACTATCACTATCACTATCACTACATAGTACATATATATCATCATACATCATCATCATCATACATAGTATAAAACAAAGTCGCTTTCTCTGTCCCTATATCCCTATGTATGCTTAAATCTTCAAAACTACGCAACGGATTTTGAAGCGGTTTTTTTTAATAGATAGAGTGGTTCAAGAGGAAGGTTTTAATATATAATTTGACCGACATCCACGCGGGTGAAGCCGCAGGCATCAGCTAGTTGTGAATAAAGCATAAGTCATACACATTTGAGCACACATTTGTAAATTATCATATTTCTTGTGTGAAAACTGGTCTTAACAAGACCAAAAATGGTCGAGAGGACTATTTAACGTGTCTGAGCTGTATGGGAAAGAAACACTGGGGCCATGGAATCCGAGTGCCCACATAGTTTTTCTGGACATCGCCAAGCGAATTTCTATATCCAGAGGGCTGGCCTATTTTTTGAGCAAAGAATCAGAATTCTCATCTAATGTGGCTATGCTGTCAGCTTTCTGGACACTATTCCTGTTGACAGCAATGTGAGCGAATTTTTTGACGCCCTTTTATAATTTTCTGCTTTTCTATATTGGTCAATTTTCACCTAACTTATAAAAAGGACTACTAATCATTTTTATAATTATGATAAATAGCAGCCATCTATGCTTCAAATCCTCTTGTTCAACTAGATTATATCTTTGCTATAGTTTTCGTGTAACCAAACGATTATTTTTCAGTAAACTACATCCTATGGAGGCCATACTGTTGTACCGCAAAGGGCAAAACCGATTCGTATTGTGTTCCGAACAAGATACCTGAAGATGATCCAGTCCATCGTTTCTCCGGAATCCGCTGTTTGAACATGACCAGACCAGAATCTTTCCAAAGCATCGGATGTGTGCCAAAGGGTACCACTCCAGAAAGAGTAAGAGAACTTCCTGATTCATCATTGTTATATCCTGACTTTGGATTTGCTTTAATTAATCACATCCGTCCATGTTTCTTGTATTAATTTTAAATTATGACACTGTTTACGGTGTATCAAATACAATATTAGGTCAGGGATACAATGAACCCGTCGGGGCTGCGGGTGTTCGCAAGAGATACCGTAGCCTCGACATGAAGGGCTAAGAAGGAACATGGGTGGTTTTTAGTCAGTAGAAGTCTGACACTCCCTTTCGCTCTGCCCAAGAGCGGGAGGGGTCATTTGATGATTTTCCACCTGTACACACCGGGACTTACAGCTTAGTACGGCCGGTATTCCAAGTGTGTACGATGTGACTACGTTCGAGATAATTGAACCTGGATCAATACCTAAAGCCCAACTGACGCCAAACCTAGCCCTACAGTAACTAACTAGCACCCCAGTTATCCTAGCCCCAGCCTACCATATACAAACCACACCAAACGTAGGTTACGTCGGTTGTACGAGAGGGAAGTCTGTCACAAGGAGACCTACGGTGACAGACGGAATTTGGGTAGGAAGAGGGTTTTGTGTACGTCGTGCAATGTACACAGGAAATGGTTTTCTTACTGCCGATCCCACAGACTCATAGGACCGATGATGGCTAAAGGTGTCTTGGCCACAGTAAGAGGAAGTAAGGAGATAAATCACACTCGACTCCAGCTTGATGACTCATTTTATTACAATAATGAACTTAATTATATACAATTTTTGTGGTAAATACACATTGATGGCTATTTACATGTGTGTCGTGTGTGTATCGAGCCGATGAAGCGAAGATCTCAGTAGGCCACATCTTAGTGCTGACGGTGTGCTGGTGTTGCCGGCGCGTGGACCGTATGTGTGTCGCTGACGCTGTGATGCTATTGTTGGCGCGTGCAACTATAGTATGTTCACGGTTGAACACCACCCACCATAAAAAAAATAAAAAAGGGATACAATGAAAACCCCATTAATACGAACCTAACCGGGTCGTGTTAGGAATTAGTTTGTGAAATTGGTTCTTCTAAACTATAGAACTGACGGGGTTTCATTGTTTAGACAGTCTCATTAGTCTAGCGGCCACAAGCGCGACTACTGAGTAAGAGGTCCTGGGTTCGATTCCCGGGTCAGGCAAAGTGTTATTGAACTTTTCCACCAGGAATTACTCAGTCTTGATTTTGTACCCGGTTAATGGTAATATCCTCGCCTCCTTTTATATGGCACTTAAACATAACTGATAAAAAGATGGGTGTTCAAATGGGTATACCTCGGCCTAATTGGAGATTACAGCTTATGTTATGTTATTGCAGAAGGTTTAAATAGACAAAATCTTTGTTCTTCCCTCAGATTATTTCGTCAACTCCACTCTTAGACTTATCTTCTGTCTACGGCAACTTCTTGAAGAACTTACAAGAGAAAGGGCGACTGTTTCAAGGTGGTCTTTTAAAGTATGAAGTTGAAGAGGGCAGGGTTTGGCCACCAAGCACCAAGACACAAGTTAATTTGTGCCTATTGAATCAACGGCCCCATGAAAAGAGATGCCATAATATGCGTAAGTACAAAAATATTGTTTATTTTTCAACATTATGAAAAATTATGTTTGTACTGTGAAAATTTATTGTTACTTTAAAAAAACATTTGAACAATAGGTTCTTGAGTCGACTCCGTGGCCGGGCTAATAGGGTAGTTAACAAAAAAAAACGAATTAGTCCGTCAGATAGATTTCTAAAAAATATTGGACGTCATATTTTTTCTTTTTTCACGTAAACAACAATGAAGACGAAGCAATACTTTGAAAACTCGTGTGACGTCATATTCTAAGACATTAAGTATGACATTTTTTACCGGTGAGTGACGACGCGACGCGACGTGCTTTGACGCGTTTTATCTTCGTCAATTTGTATTGATTTGATGAAACAAAAAATACGTATCCAATATTTTTCGATAATCTAACAGACGGACTAATTAGAATCATATTTGTTTTAGTCAGGAAACATCCTTATTAGTGTTATTGGATTTTTTCATCTGGATTTTTTCAGTACCAGTCCCGGAGTCTGGATTTGTGTCCAGTTGTGCAATAGGTAACGAAATGTGGGTGTCCTATTAGGTACCTCTGCCTTCGTGGTTATAGGCATAATGTTACGTGTTATGTAAATTAGTCTTTGTTAAAAGCATTTAATTATTTTACAGCTGAAGACGGAGGTAACACCTTAGCAAGTATAAACCTGATGGCTGTATGGTTTTGGAGAAATCACAATTTTATCGCCACAGAGTTAGCCAAGGTCAATCCTTGCTGGGATGATGAAAAACTATTCAATACTGCCAGAGATATTAACATTGCTGTGTTTATGCAAATCAATTATTATGAGTTAGTACCGGTATTTTTAGGTAAGTGTTTTTGAAAGCTAGATATGTACATAATATTTTATAATGCTTCTTTATTTTATTTTTTTATCGTGTGGTTAGTGGTCCAAACATTACACCAAACTAGCTGATGCCTACGGTTTTGATGTCGGTCAAATTATATAATAAAACCTTCCTCGAGAATCACTCTATCTAATGGCGAAAGCAGCATGAAAATCGGTGCAGTAGTTTTTTGAGTTTATTGCGAACAGACAGGCACACGCGACGCAGGACTTTGTTTTGCAATAATTATGTAGTGAAGAATTAGAGTGGCATCAACTTTATCAATTTAATCTTATCTCGAATCAGATACTCCTTAACAGATAATTTAAATTATTCAAATTAATCGTATGCCAACGTAAACTGCTTTGTACACTGGGACAATGAAATACCTTCTAAATATCATCAACATCACACATCTATTACAGGATATGACAACCTAGTACAGGATGGTGTGATAACTCCCACTGGTGGATTCAGAGACATGTATAATGAAGACGTGCAGCCTCAGCTGTCTTTGGAGTTCCCATTCGCCTTGAGATGGCTACATACTGTGCAAGAAGGTTCTTTAAAGTAAGCAGAAAATAATTGATAGAAACACTACTCGTTGTGCGTAATGGTAGCACGACCAATTATATATTTATTTATTTAAAAAATTATGTATACACTGTAGATAACACAGAAAAACAACATGTAATAGTCATTGAGAATACCTACATAAATTTGAACCAGAGAAACAACATGCCGATAATTCGTGCTGGGATTGGGAATCAATCAATCTTTGGAAATATAATGATGATGATAATGGTGATATGGGAGAACAGTACCAGGTGGAAATTCTAACCCGTTGTACAACGCAGAGTCAACTTTTCCTAAAAATGTTTGCCTTCATAACTTATTGCTCCCGAGTGTACAGACGACAAGCACATCAAGCTACTACCACCTGTTAAATTTCTTTAATAGCTTTTCAACTTTATCGCTAAAGCATTAGGTTCAAGGTTGCTTTGAAAAAACAGTTTCGGGAGTTCATTAAAACAAAAATGTATGTTTTTCAGAATGTATGATGTAGACGGACATTTTCTAAAACAGTTCCCTATAGTGAACCTTACTCTTAGAACTGGTTACATGGCAGTTGACAACAATATTGATTACATCACTCAAGGCAGCTTTAGACAAGGAAGTGCTAACATTGACTATATTGCTGATCCTGATGTAAGTATTTGTAAAACAAATAAGTTTCCTTATCACACAGATTTCATTTACCAGTTTTGCTGATTAAACTTCAAAGAGTGACACTGAGTCGTTAGTTCTTACTGACAAATTTAATACTACTGTCGAATCAACGAAGCTACTGCCTCCGTGGTCGAGTGGTTTAGGCGTTTGCATTGTGACCCGGTGGTCGTTGGTTCAATTCCCTACGGGAAGCATACTTTGTAAAGTTGTTTTCAGTTTGGCTAAGACAGTGCAGGCTTAAATCAGCTGATTGTCTGATAAAAAGATGATTCCGTGCTTTAGAAGGCACGTATAAGCCGGTGGTCCCGGCCGCCAAATGGTGGCCGGGACCACCGTGGCCCTTGAGGCGGTTTATAAACTCTGACACTAGGGTTTGTGGGGTCGTTAGACCTTACTGCCACACGATAAGAAGAAGAACGAAGCTATCACACTCTGAAACTGTCGAGTTAGCAACTATCTAATTCCCAAATCTATTCTAATCAAAGGTCAAATGCATGAAAGACCACGCACAATGTAGGGTTCCATAGTTGCCCATCAAACGATGCTTGCTTGCCTCCGAACGATGATTTTTATTGTAATATTAAAACAAATTTACATTTGCAGTTTTGTGGCGACAGCGACATCTATCGCAACACATGCAAACTAATTGGCTAATCCTACATCGCGCTATCAACTTTATCCGCGATATTAGTCTATATCACATATGTCGGGCAGTTAGCCCACCAGACACAACTCCCGTCTGGTCGAAGGATCTTCCCTTTTCTATGGGGATGAGGAACTTTACACCCAGTTTCTCATACCCCCCCAAACTGGTGACCCCGAGCACGAACGTCAGCGCAGCCTTCGTGCAGCTACTTCATAAAACCTGTTCTCATATACGTTATGTTTAAGAAAATATATATTATGCAAGTACATTTTATAAGTTGGTCGACTATTACTCATAAACTCGTGAAGTCTACTTGACCAAGGACAAGAAAAATAAAGATTATTCAAACTTTTATTCATATTTTAGGTCGCAGAACAAGGTTTAGGACCTCATCAAAAGGTCTCAGATTTGATGACCAATGATATGGCCAAGAACAGGTACTTCGGTTTCCAACCATATGTCAAATACAGAGAAGCATGTTTCGCAAAACCAATACGCACGTTTGACGATTTACATAGGATTATAGACCCTGAGGTACGACACTCAACAAATATTTCTGATTGCAGCTCCAAAATTATTTTTCACCTAACAAAACTTTTCCAACAATTTCAGAGAATTGAAATACTAAGAGAAATGTACGAAAAAGTAGAAGACATTGACCTATTAGCTGGTATCTGGGTAGAAAAGCCAATAAATCGTGGCTTTGTACCTTCGACGTTCTATTGCCTTGTGATCGATCAGCTGAGACGTAACCTGATATCTGATAGACATTGGTACGAGAGGCCAAATCGTCCTGATGCATTCACTATTCGTAAGTACCTAGATTGATTTAGCTAAGGTGATAATTAAATATTTAAGTAAGTAATGGTCTATTCTATGACGCAATAGAGTCCTGGAGTGAAGACCATCTAGACACAGTGTGATACGTGGTACGTACCACAGCTAAACGTACCGACGACCTTAAAAATAGCTAGGATAGACTGGAATCGGATGGCAGTAAACAGAGGTCTGTGACGCATCTTGTGAGACACCTCTGTTTAGCTGTGGTGGGTTAGGTTTCTTCTTTACGATGAATCTGATAATAGAAAAAAACGTGTGCTCCTCTCAAAATATCAAATTACTTAAATTTTCTTGCAGTTATGATCATGATCAGTATTATAGTTTTATTTCAAAAGATAATAACTTTTTCAGTTCAACTAGCAGAGATAAGGAAGTACACAATCGCAAGACTTTTATGCGATGTTGGAGATACTGTGACAAGAATTCAACCAAGAGCTTTCCTAAAAGCTGGAATCAAGTATGATATTATTTTTTTGCAATAGCTTCGAACCTACCATCTCCATAGTGTTTCATAACTACTCACTATTTTACCGTTTATTGTCTACTTTCCTCTTTTTCTTCTTTTCCATGTTTTTAGTGATTTAACGACTTTTTCCGTTTCTAAATCATCCGTGTTTATAAGTGCTATAATTATCATCCAGGGCAAAACTTCACCCAGTGCCGGGCATAGGCCTCTCTTTACTTGTGCCAAGCTCCACGTTCTTGTGGCTGCCTCATGCAGGATATTCCCGCGATGGCATCTATTTCGTCTATAAAAGTGCTTTACTAAAAAGTAATAACATCTACTTTCTAAAATATGTATCATCATCGTTATTCTCTTAATTGTTTTGACACTGAACTTATTCTAATATTATTACCATCTTTCTGCCTTCTTTCCATGTTATCAGGAGTCGGTACAACTCGATTTCTCCTTCCATTCGTGTAACTTCGTTCTAATATCAGCTTTTGTTATTTTAAAATTAGCAAGAGCATAAAGCAATTTGAAATAATTGCTATAGTTTTTTTTTTTTAAATTGGGAATTATTAACAAAATAACTATTAACAATCTTGACAAGACTAACGACCAGTGGTCCACATTGGGCTTAGATCGAAATAACTGAAAGTCATGGGGCCTTTGCCCAGCTGTGGTGCATCATCATGCAGGGTAACATTGGCAATAGGCAATAGGCTAGGCTCACCCCCAATTACACTTAAACATAACTGGTGAAATGTATGAAATGAATACTATTAGACCAGGTACACCTCTATCTAACCTTTCGAGGATTACAGGCATGATTTAACGTTATTATTTTAGAATTCTAATTTTCTTTTTTCATATTAAGTACTTCTTTTTCGTATTTTTCAGCAACAAAATTGACAGCTGCATCAATATACCCTCAATAGACTACGGAGCGTGGAAGGATTTAACCTGTGAACAACCACTTTACTGGACCCAATACAGTCAAGAAACTTTATGGCTATAAAAGTGCAAAATAAATAAAATTGAATGAGGTGTTTGACCCCTAGAAACTGGTTGCCATTAAACCAATAATGGTCGAGATATTGACCTCAAAATTATCATCATTATATTTTTCGTTATCTTAATTCATCGTTTATTTTTAGACAAATAAATAATTTTATGAATACGAGTTTTTTTTTCGTTTGCTGTTTTTTTCTTCAATCCTCCATGTTAACTCTACGAGTATATTATTATAATTATGTACCTATTTAAAGTAACCCTGTTGTTCGATCTCTTAACCCCTCACGCCGCACCGTAACGGCTCAACAGATTTCGATGAAACCCGGTAGTAGGTACTTTTACCGAGGGATGATTTCTAATTTTAACGCGATAAAAGCCGTGGAAAAGCTATTATTTATTTATCCAAGATTTAATTAATTTAGGTAGTTGTATAATTAGTTTTTACACGACTGCCCCAAAAATAAGAGTGTTATGTTTTTGTTAGTATTATTAGAACAGATCATTTAAAAAAATATTGTAATGATAAAAAAAAACAGCTTCTCCGTTTTGCAACTCATGCGCACCGCTTTTGTCAGTTAAAAATTATTCTATCTCTTGATATTTTCGCCAGACATTACAGGCCAGAAAAGTTCACAAAACTAGGTTCCACCGAGATTTGAACTCGGATCGCTGGATTCAAAGTCCAGAGTGCTAACCATTACACCATGGAACCGGTTGCTAAGCGACGCGAAATAGCGCTTCCTTTCACTATTACTTTTGCCGTGACGTCATTTTATCTGTAGTTTTATTACTCTCACGTACGTGTCGTGTTTTGCACGGTTTAGTTTACGGACCCGGCGATTGAGATGTATTAGTTCTTAAATAAAAATATTTATGTAATGTAATGTCCACTATTTAATTTAATTAATTACACTTTTATTTGTCTGAGAACAAAAGGCCCAACTAATAATGCTTTTAGAAACCTGTCTGCAAGGCCAGAAGTTTATCTAGTTTGAAATTAATCAGTTTCTGTAATATCATCTTTATCTTTTTATTTTCTTCTCCATTAATTTTTATCAGGTACAGTCACTATCAGTCAAAAATAATTTTATTATCACTGTCACCAAGGTTAGGTTAGAGAAACTACAGTAATTTCATTGTTGTTTACCTCTGGTTTTGTACTATTAAGACCTTTATTCTCGGCGACGCGGACGTAAGGCTTAGTCAGAGGTGCAATCATTGCGAAAGGACTGTAGGTCCGTCCAAAAACAAAAAATAAATAAAGTAATCATCTGCCTAGTCCTTTCCCAATGTTCTCTCTCCCAATGGTCTATGTTGGGGTTGTAAGGGCGTTGAAGGGGGGTGTTGGGGTTAGGGCAAGATTGAGGTCAAGAGCAAGCCCATTCCAAATAATAAAAAAAAGAAACCTGTTACTACAGTCAAAGATTTACCTAGAAAAGCCAAAATAAAGTACGTGTGAATCACTTTAACTAAATTATAAATTATGAAAACAATAACAATATATTCGAGTCATTATTCTCGAGGGCATTTATTAATTTTTTTAACCGACTTCCAAAAAGGAGGAGGTTCTCAATATGTCTTTTTTTATGTATTTTTTATCGCATATCTCAGTCATTATTGAACTGATTTTCAAAATTGTTTTTGTATTCAAAAGAGTATACTTCCGAGGTGGTCCCATTGTCACCAAGTCAGGATCTGATGATGAGATCCCAAGGAAATCGAGGGCAACTCTCAAATTTTATAGGGACTTGTTACGTTTTCCTTATATTTTCTAAAGCTGTTTATGTTTTTGCGTCTGACCATCATAATATCATATGAATTCGCTGATGATGATGGAAGGTTCAACTCCTCAACGGTTAGGAGTTGAAAGAAAATTCTTTCTTGTTCATATGGAGCGATTATTGTATTCTTTCAGGCTATTATGTTAACCTGACGATGATGACATCCCAGAGAAATCTAGGGCAACCCTCAAATTTTATAGGCACGTATTACGTGTTTCGTCCTTTTCTAAAGCTTTTCAAGTATTCGCATCTTGCAATTGTCACTTCATATTGACGAGCTGATGATAGAAGGTACAACTCCTTAACGGTTAGGAGTCGGAGGATAATTCTTTAATAAAATATTATGGGCACGTATATATGATTCATTCAAGTATTCTTTCAGGTTATCTAGGTGAGCTGATTATGGAGGGTACTACTCCTCAATAGTTAGGGAGTTGAAAGCAATCATAAGAGAATCTTGAAGGTTGAGTGTTTGGTTTCTTGGTTGAATGTTAAATGCATAGTAAATATTTTGTAGATACCTATTACAACTAAAAATGGAAAAATTAAAAAAAAACTTTTTGTCAAAAAAAAACCGACTTTAAAAACACAAAAAAAAAGTGAAAAAACTAAAACAACGAAATCAAACAAAAAAAAAGCTAATTTTTCTTCTGAAGTTTATTTTTCACTTTTTTGTGATTTAGTTTTTTTTTAACTTGTTTGTGATTTTGAAGTCGGTTTTCAATAAGGCGTTTATTAGTTTTCGAATGACGCGTAAAAGCTAATGTATCTGCGAGTAAATAAACAATGTTTCTATTCAATATACATCTGTTCATTACTATTGACATAAATATACACTATGGAAGGTTCTTGAACCTTTCATAGTGTCCTTCAACGTCTGCAAATAAAAGATTATTATTATTGCTAATAAACAATTAACACAATATAATTACATACAAGCTGATATATAAAAGAATATTTTTTTTTTATTCACACAAACATTTAATGAACACAGCTTCTAACAGTGGAACCTTTTGTTTGACTTATTAGTTTCACCTTACAGTTTTACGTGAAAAATACGAGCGGTCACATCACTGTTTTAATAAAGAAAATAAAGAAAAAGTATCTATTAGTATCACACGACAGGACAAAATGATAAAAAATATAATAAATTAAAAATATAACAAAAAATATTAAAAGTAAACTCTACTAATATTGATTGCGATGGTGCTGATTACATTCAGTTCCACGGGTGAAATTAACCTATGATAAATGTTGAATTAATCCACATTTGGCCTGTTTTCTTGACTTCGATCGCGTGAAATAATTATAAAAAACATATTTCCCTAATTTGGACCAGATTTTTAACCATTTCAAGGGTTTATTTATTTTGTACGGAACCTTAGTAAAATTTTTAATGGAAAATAAAAGTCAATAACTAGTTGACTACAATACACTACTATCATGTAGTTTCTGCCTTCCCACAATGTAAAAAGGCGTGAATTTATATATGTTCAATAGAAATTTAATATAAACAGAGTTTGACGTAGAAATATTTAATGTTTTTTCTTTTAAGCGGCTATTGAATTAGACTAACTGCCGCAGTCACAGAGTTTTAACGATTACTTAGGCCATCACTAAGTAAAGGTTTTGACAGTTTTGTCATACTAACTGCCGCACTCAGAGAGCTTTAATGATTACTTAGGCCATCACTTAGTAAACGTTATGACAGTTTTGTCATACAACAGTATGTCAAATCTTTACTAAGTGACGGCTTAAGTAATCATTAAATATCTCTGAGTACCGCAGTAAGGTATGTGAAATCTTTACTAAGTAATCATTAAATATCTCTAAGTATCGCAGTGAAAATCTAAATATTTGAATTATTTCCCGTCGGAACATGAAGAGGAGGAGTCAGAAGAACACTTAGGATCAGTCCAGGCTTTAAAGTCGATGAAGGGAATGTGTTTACACTTCTTCAACGGATTACTGAAACAAACGACAATACATAACATCAGGTTTGTAATCCACGAAAGTTTAAGCAGAGCACTAAATAGTACTCTCACATTTCAGCAGATATATTTGAGTCGAGGGGGCGAGCCTATTGGCATTAACCGGGTATATATCCAGACCCTGTAGTTACTAAGAAACTGATAAAACAACGCAATAACTCTCTAGAATGATCTCAAATCTGGAATGTTTCATTTTCGTAGTTTTATTTCTTGATAATTTCACTTATGAGATAACGCGACGACCTGGACAAAACCAAAGACCAGTGGTCCATTTTGCTCCTGGATCTCATCATCATCACCAGCCTATAATGTTACCACTGCAGGGACTCAGGCCTCCTCTCTAGGGGAGGGATGGCTATAATCCACCACGCGGGCCCAGTGCGGATTGGTAGTTGTCACATGTCTTTGAATTTTTTGGTTCTAAGACATGCAAGTTTCCTCATGATGTTTTCCTTCACCGTTTTGAGAGCAGTGGTGACGAAATAAATTACACAAAGTAATGCTCCTGACTGGATTCGAACTCACGAGTCACTGTTCGTAAGTCGAGGCCGCCACCACTACCACCTCCTGGATCTAAAAATTTGGAATTCATTCCAGCAGTGGGATGACACAGGCTAACAGTAATTTCACTTACTGCACACTTTTAATTAAAACTCTGTGTCGGTTTGAGCATACCACTATATTACTAGCTAAAACTTTACTTTTAAGAGGAGGTAATGGATTTACAATAACAGCAGCTCCCTTTTTACTACCTTATACGAATAGGATAAAAGTTTTGCTTATTTTACACGGCACAGTATCTTTTACCAATAAACAAGTATCAAAGTTTTACTTACTGTGGACTAATTTGGACAAAAGCGTTTTGCTGTATTTCAGTCACACCGTCTCCGCACCAACACAACACCATCGCCAAACTTGATTTTCTTATTTGTTGCAGTTGTTCTAAAAGGAAAACGTTCAATAAAACATAAACTCACGCCCTTTTCCAATGGGGGTAGGCGAAACCACAGAACGCCACTTGCTACGATCCTTACATACCTACTCCTTTTGCCTCGTCCACATTCATACATCTGGTCATACACGCACGCCGGTTACGTGTACTACGCACCTGTCCTTTCTGTGAAAGTACTGTTGATTTCACACTGGTACATATAATCTGTTCCCACTGCTGGGACACGGGCCTCGTCACTGTCAGGGAAATTAACCTGATACCATAACTACTACCTGATACGATAAAAAGCTGAACTGTTAGCATCATTTAAACTTAAATACCTCCAAAATAAGTTAAAAGAAGTTTAAATAATACTTTAAAATAATTTATAGCAGGTTTTTGCGGACTTACTGCGGTACTCAGAGACATCTTCTACCAGTCAACGTTTGAATTATGTTTTATTAATCTTCTATTCTATAACTGTGTCTATTTTTGAACTACCTATCCTAACTAATTCAAGAAAAAACTTCTACTTACTCAAAGTATGCGCGTAGGGTCTATGTTCATTTTCATAATAGTGTCTGTCTGCTTTGATTGCGTGCTTCATATTGTGATTAAATATGCATGCCCAGGTTCGAGGCACAAAGCCTACCTTCTTCTCAAGCCAAAAACCGGCCATAACATCAATGTCACCAACGTGCTTGTACATTTTCTTTAGTTTTGGGATATCCTGAAAAAAAAAATCGCCCTCAGATTGGAATCAGTCAGTACTCAGTAATATAATTGCCCGTATGGTGTCGGACGTAAAGAATAGCACCATCCCATAACTTCCCGCGGGTGTCGTACGAGGCGACTAAGGGAATTACCAGAGAATGGGCAGCAGCGTTCTCTGTGCCTTCGTAACAACCATACTGCGATCACCAACCCGCCTGCCAAGCGTGGCGATTATGGCAATAATCCCCCCTTTTGGAGGACGCCTATGTCCAGCAGTGGACGTTTTATGGCTGAAATGATGATGATGATGACTGAGTAATGCGATATCCTTTGGTGAGACTGGTCTTTCTAACAGATACTGATGTAATTATTAATCGTTAGTTATATTGTTCGAAGTAAGTCCGTACCGCTTCGACCGAACCATAGTTGTGTGTTAATTAGTTGAGATTTCTGAAAACTGTAAACGGAACTTATGGTACAATCGCCAACATCCGTACCATTCTCGTTTTCGTCATGCCGTGTTTACGGACACACTTCCATGACGGGTCTTACCGCCGCTTTTGCGGTGTTCCTTACACGCGCTCTAAATTGGGTTCACAATTGGGTTTACATGCTCTAAACAAGCTCTCGAGTACCTCATTATTTTAAAATTGTTTTTTTTTTTAATATCTTAGTCTATCTTTATAAAGTTGTGTTAAAAAAGCACTGTGAAATGCTGGTACTTAAATGTTAAGCTGGAAGCTGACCGGTTAAAAAGATAGTTTGCAAAAAAATCTTACGCAGGAATTCACATGTCGACGTAGGTCATCAAAGTTAGTTATTTTTTCACCAGTGCAATATTCAAGATAGTCGCAGTAAGATCTCAAACCGAGAAGACGGTTCTTGTTTAGGTCACTGGCAGTAATGTCTACGCATCCCTGGAGCTTCTGCGGGAGACCTTTATCAGCTACCTAAAAAATCATAAATAATTATTAAGTCTACAGTATTTCAGTTTTTTTTTAAAGATTTGGTGTACGGTCAGCAAAACAGAAGTAGCTTAACATTTCGGAATTTTTATTTTTTGATGTACAAGACTCCAGCTATTATTTATAATGTTTCAGAAGATTATTCTTTAAAATATTCTCTACTCTTCAATAACATGACTTAGTAACGAGTAATATCTAACAAGTTTTTATTAAAAACCTGCTTTGAAACTTTGAGTAGTGTTAGTCTACTTCTGATGCTGACTGTACCATGTTCATGGTAACAATTTCCGTGAAGATAGATATACTAAATACCTAGCTAGCTTGTGCACGCGTCTTTTGCCTCTATGAAAGCCTAAAATTATACCATAGGAACCTAGTACCGGGATAAAAGTAATTATGTTTATCCAGGTTATAAATTCATCCAATTTTGTTCAATAGTTATTGCGTGGAAGTGTAACGACCGCACTAACTTTCACATTAATAACGTATTTTTGGACCACTATATTCTAGAACTTTTTTAAATATTTTTATTTATAGAAAATAACTCTTTAGTTATGGTCAAAAAACAAACACGTTGTATTAGATGAAATTCGGATAACATCTAGATCTTGATGTGATAGGCATGATTATTGATTTTGTTATTATGATTAAAATTAAAATTAACAAACTTACGTCGTAATCAATAGAACAGTCATCAAATCTTCCGCTAGCCTGCCTGAATTGACCTTGAGTGAATTGTTCCATATAATCGCCTTTGGGCAAAAAGCCAGTGTTAGTTGTATGGTCGAAAATGTTCTCGTCCTTAACATAGCGCCCGTGCTTGTCATATAATCTGAAATTCAATTATTTTAGCACACAATTCTTCTTCTTATCGTGATGGAGTAAGGTCTAACGACCGCATACACCCTAGTGTCAGAGTTTCTAAAAGTCTGACACTCCCTTTCGCTCTGCCCAAGAGCGGGAGGGGTTATTTGATGATTTCCCACCCCCCAAAAAAAAATAAAAACCGGCCAAGAGCGTGTCGGGCCACGCTCAGTGTAGGGTTCCGTAG
Organism: Diarsia brunnea; assembly: GCA_949774965.1. Lineage (NCBI taxonomy): Eukaryota > Metazoa > Arthropoda > Insecta > Lepidoptera > Noctuidae > Diarsia > Diarsia brunnea. The sequence continues at coordinate 19,978,808 of OX459001.1, forward strand.
ATAATAAAATATTATGTAAACGAAGTTAAAAAAAAAATACGGGCAAATGAAACTTGACCTCTGGATTGTATAGGCGCTCATACGATTCAGGGACCAAATTATATTGGTTAACTGCAGTTTCCATCTGTTGTTTCCATCCAAGTTCAAAATAATTTTCCTAGAAAGTCCTTATAAAGTTCTACTTTTCAGATTTTTTTCGTATTTTCTAAACTTATGGTTCAAAAGTTAGAGGGGGGGGGACGCTTTGTTTTTTACTTTTGGAGCGATTATTTCCGAAATTATTGACATTATCAAAAAATGATTTTAGTAAACCCCTATTCATTTTTAAATACCTTTCCAACAATATATCACACATTAGGGTTAAAATTAAAAAAAAAACACTTCCCACTTTACATATAGGGGGGCTACCCTAATAAAACATTTTTTTCCAATTTTTATTTTAGCACTTTGTCGGCGTGATTGATACACATATTGGTCCCAAATTTCAGTTTTCTAGTGCTAACGGTCACAGAGATTAAGCGAGGACGGACAGACAGACAGACAGACAGACATGGCGAAACTATAAGGGTTCCTAGTTGACTACGGAACCCTAAAAATGGCCTCTGATATCCGCGAAGATTTGCCCCGCTTGGGTGGCGACTTCTCGCGCCCGGGCCTGGTGCAAGCCATGGTCCGGGGCAAGATAGAATAGGACGCCGTCGCCTCCTTCTGCGAAGCAGTGATGCTAGCGAAGGAGGTGGAGGTGAGATGTCAGCAACATGGAAGGGGCCCGCAAGGGCCGACGCCCGTCGAGCCTACGGGTTGTTCGAAAGAGATATCGCGGCCTCGGCACAAGGGCTAAGAAGGAACATGGGTGGTTTTTAGTAAGTAGAAGTCTGACACTCCCTTCCCCTCTGCCCAAAGCGGGAGGGGTTATTTGACGATTCCCCACCCACCAAAAAAAAAAGGGCCTTTGACATGTAGCTCACCGTCCGTCCGACTGACGACGATAACAGGCCGTGTCGACGGCGCGTTCGTATTCCACGCACACCTCAAATAATAAGTATTGAATTACAATTGTCTTTGTCTATCTCGTCTATCACTCGTTAAGTTTTGAATGTCATTGTATGGTACTCATTTAAAAAAATATCCTAGTTGGCAAAAGAAAGTAGACTAAAAAAATGGGTTATCAATTAATTAAGCAATAAACATTATTATTAAATAATCTCACTCTGCCGTAGATTCCTGAGCGGTGTGAAAATAGCGCATGATGTAAGTGAATTCCAAAGTATTACTGGGGCACAATTTAGGATCGTGGATGTTTCGGAATCCAGGGTGCTTAGATATTACTCCAGCTTTCACCAAATGTTCTTCACCTGCGAATTTATAATTAGGTTTATTACCCATTCTACTGTTAGCCGAAGTAAACTACAAATTTAATCACACAAATTGCTGTTCCTATGGTTACATTAATTCATGTCGGTGCTGTGGGTTGTTCAAAAGAGATAGCGTGGCCCCGGACACAAAGGGCTAAGAAGGAACATGGCTGGTTATTAGTCAGTAGAAGTCTGACACTCACTTCCGCTCCGCCCAGAGCGGGATGAGTCATTTGATGATTTCCCTCTCAAAAAAAGAAGGGTTACATTAACCCTATTTAACCCATTAACAGCTTGTTTTGACTTATTTACACCCTACGGTTATTTATCCTCGTTTGTCTAGCTGTCGCAATCACAACTGCTGAACATGAGGGCCTGGGTTCGATACCCGGGTCGGGCAAATTATTATTGGGTTCTTCTATCAGGTTTTTCAATTTAATAGTTTATAACCTGGATTAACACATAGGATAGTTTTTTTCCCGATTTTTCTTCCCGTGGGATAATTGTAGCGAGTTGTAGCGGGCGAAGCCGCGGGCAACCACTAGTTAGGTACATACCTATAAGACTTAAACTTTACTTGCGAAATGTGGGCAGAGTTGTATACCTACTATAAGGTACAACTCTGCCCTAGTTTTTAGGGATAACAGGCATGATGTTATGCTAAGTAAAAAAAAGTAAGAAATTCCGTGTTAAGACAATTGTAAACAAACAAAACAAGAAAATCTAAATCGGTCTGGCCATCTTCGAGTAATCGCGGAATACAGTAAAAAAAAAATTAAAAAAATCGCCGACGAATTGAGAACCTTTTTGAAGTCGGTTAAAAATCATCAGTGGTGATTTAAATATTATTATACGGACTATTTAAGCTAGAAGCCACATTGTTAAACAATCTCAGAAAATAAATCTATTCTCTTTTATTTTTGCGGTTGACATTACTTTTACATTTAATTTTTTTTAATTTTTAAGTTTTACCTTGTAAACATTTACTCCATTCTTGTAAAAATATTTGCATGTAAATAGATATAGTGACGTCTCGAGCTACTTGGAACAGGGTCTCATCATCCCAGCAAGGGTTCACATGGGCCAACTGTTTCGCACAATAGTTGTGAAGCCTAGTGAACCATACCACGAACAAAGTTTGTGTCAATAATATATTGGGATCTGAAAGATAAAAAATTAAAATAAGTGAAGGTTTGCTGATCTGGTGAAGGTTGCGGGGATCCACCTTGTGATTATTTTTCCTTTTTGAAACTTCTGAATGTATATACTTTTTTTTAAGTTGTCTAGAATGGAATCAATACGGGTGACCAAATTCAGGGTTTACCTCACCGTTGTATTGCAATTTTTACGCATTTATTTTTATTACTAGAATATACTGGGTGTCCTATCGGTAGCGGCTACGGTAGCTACGGTAGCTACGCGAAAGGAAAGTACCTTAAATCTTCCGGAAAATTTTGCTAAAAGAAGACTTGATTTTGATTTTAAAATACTTTCCCTCTGTTTAGCATAGCAGTGGGACGACTACGTGTATATTATTATAAATAAAAAATAAACAAAAACTGAATGGCATTGCACGTTTATCGTTAGTACACTTAAAGGTCCTCGGTGTTGACGTAAAACGATAACAAAAACCTAGGTTACAAAACTTACGGTTTGCAAAGCATATATTTTCATCAGGTTTGTTCATGGGGCAATTCGCTGCAGGTCCATTTTGGGGCCAAGTTTTCCCATTTTCCTTCTCCATTATTATCAATCCACGTTTGTAGGCCCGTATTACTTTGTCGCCTTTGTTTTGGAAATTGTATATCTGTGATAGGTCGAATGTTGACGTCGCATGAACGATCTGAAAGAGAAAATACGTTAGTTTACCAATAATTACCTAAATTAGTTAAATTTTCAAACGCCTAGTTTGCATTTCCCGTGCCCCAAGGGTTGGCTTTAACCTTGGCTGAGGATGGCTGAGGCTTGGTTGGCCATAAAACGTGGCAACGTTGGCCGCCCCGCACCAGTCTCTTAGGCACATTAGCAGCTGATAACGTTGAGGAGTTTTTGTAGTTTAGTTTATGTATCGTTTTAAATCGTAACAATGCAAAAAATAATTATTAGTTTCGTTTTTGTTCGTAGTCAATTAGTGAACCCTTAAAAGCTGGTACATTCTGGCTGCCTGTCAGAGTTTCCGCTCTATGTAAAATACTGGTATTCGGCCGCATTCGGTAAGACTGGTAGCCGACCCCATCATGGTTGGGAAAATTCTAGGCAAATGATGATCTATGTAAATACTGGTAAAGCTTATAATAACTTACTGGGGCAGGTACTGGATCCTTGGTACATTTAAAGTATTGAAATGTAAGCGGTCTAGTCAAGTTCAAGCATTTGATACCCGCCAGTCTATTCAAGGTGTCCTCTTTGGCTACAATGTTTGGTGTACACTCATAATCCTTCATGCCCTTTTTGGTACAGCAATCAGTTTTGACAAACACGAACTGGCCTATAAAATTTAAAAGTTAATTACTATTTGTTCTCATTGGCATCATAATGACGAAAGCCTTAGCCAAGCGTGCTCTCTAAACGTTGACAAAGTCGAAAATAGTGGTCAAAAATTTCGTTGTTTTCTTTGTTTGTTTTTCTTTTTGAGTGGAGGAAACGACAGCATGTAAAGCTAAGTCAGAGGCCTATGGGTTGTAAAAAAAACTCTGATATGAGGTTAGCCAAGCCACTAACCACACAATAAAGAAGATTTTTTTATAAATATTAAAATTACCTACTGAATGTATTCCTGAATACCACCCTGCGTTGCACTAAAATATTGAATATGACTTGAATAAGGTATTTGAATAGTTTTAGATGTTAAAAAAGCACTTGGAAAGATTTCTAGTGCTATAATTGCACCTAAACTAAATATTCAGTTTAACTTTATTAGCAATAAAACGGCAAGGAATCAATCATAAGAATGACATGGACCGTGTGAAAGATGATAATAATTATCGTCGGTTTTATATCAGAATTCGTAACTCCATTTGAGCAAGTTTTACAGGAGCAACAAAAAACTGATTTTGTAACAAGTTTCAAGAGGTTTTTAAAACGGCGTTCTATGTTATTTAAGTTTAGAATAGGTGTAGAACGATATTTTACTAATAATTTATTGAATTTTATGTATTGGAAATAAAAAAATGGTGTTAAAACATATGGGGCAGAAAAATGGCGTTTTTGGAGATACGAATTCTGATAATTAGTCCAAAGCTATCTAGAAAAGGCTGCTCAGTAGTGCTGTTTACGAGTAATAGAGAAGTATGAAAGTAGAAATCATGCTGCACCGATCACAAATTTAGATTGAATCTCATAGATTGAGAACATGGCAGAAGAATCATGAAGGTTATGATAATCATAAGATACTTACTAATATCATGTATGGATCCGATATCAAGAAACATGAAGATCCCAAAACTGGTAACAGCGTGTGTGAGGTAACAGTCTTTGTCTTTACCTTCGCAGAGCAACTCTCTTCTAATAGTTCTCGGCAGTTCCAAGTCCTTGCCAGACATAGCTTTTCTAGAATAAGAACCTGTAAATGAACTGAAAGGTTAAAACAAGTTGCCTTATAAACTTTTAACTTGATTGTCCCAAAATTCGTCAAACTATGTCAGAGATCCTTGAAGTGGTTTAGAAACTCTGACATTAGGGTTTGAGGGGTCGTTAGACCTTCACACGATAAAATGAAGACTTTGTTAATATCGAAAGTATTATTACCATTGTAGTAGTGAGCAGGCAGTAGTCTAGTGAGTGGTTTGAAGAAGGTGCCATGAGATGGGCTGCACAAACAGTTGCACGAACCATCAACGCGTCTTCTTTCAGTAGCACAGCATGGTTCAATTTCAGTCGTACAAACACTGTTGACATCATTCACGGAATAAAAAGTAAACACATCATGCCTTTTCCCATTAACCGATAGAAAAGAATTCTGCTGACAGGCTGATATTGAGAAATTTTTGATGGCAAAGCTCAATAAAATTATATTCGACAGACGAATCGAACCTTGAACCTCGTGTCCATCAGTCAGACTAGATCAAAAACAAGCCCGCCACACTATTCCCAAACCACTGTAACTCCTGTTAGCCAGAATCAACAGTGGCGACCACAAGAAAAGCGCCGAGACAATGAAGCTCGACGAAGTCCCAGGGAAACGATTTAACTGTTTTGGATCCCGCAACGAAATTAATCAAAAAGAATAGCGGAGGAGTAGGAAAAACATAATTTCCACTTCCCTCCATATCAGCAGGAGACAGAACAGAACAAGGCCAATAGGGATACAGGGACGTATACAGCTGACTAGATCAACAAGGAAGTTCATCATCTCATCATCTTCGTAACCTTACCCCAAGTTATTTGGGGTCGACAGACATGTTTAATTCTTCCATTCTCCCCTCCCCCGCTATCATTTACTCCTTTCACACTCCATCCATCATGTTTTGAAACATGATAACAGTTAAACATTGAAATATAAATACATAATAATTTTTTGTGTTGATATTTACTATATTATAAATTAATTACTTACTCCAAAATGCCTAAGGCCTTGTAGTAAGCGATGAGCTTTGGCGATGCCACGTCGCCAGTATAACAGTCAAACCTCAAAGAATTGCTGAGTTGCAAACAAAGGGATAACACAATAACTATGTAAATCATCATTTTGTATAAAGTTATATTCACTTTCCTAGACGCTCATGCAGCGCAGGTTTACACTGTCTGTCGCCGCAGGCTTTATATAGTGCACATTACCTATTTATTTGTTTAGTAATAAATTAATGCAGAACTAAGAAAAGGATTGTTGGTGTAACCCCGCATTTACACCCATGCACAAGTTGTGATGCATGTTTTTGACGAGTCTAAAAAAGGACTTGTCAAAAATATTGTGTATAAAACATTTATTTGACGTTGTGCATTGTTAACAATTTTTATACCTTTTCGGCGTTTTTATAAAGTTTTAAAAGTAGTAAGATTTGTATTGTACCTATATTTGGATGGTCTCCACGTATGTTGTTGTGCTATTTGTTTTAAATGTGATCGATGAAGGAACTAGTACAAAAAGTCAATTTTATACATTTTGATAAGACTGGTAGTGTCTTATCAAAGGGTACCATCGCATTCCCTAGTAACTATATTGTGGATATAAGATCAGACTGGAAGCTCCCTTCGGGGCTGCGGGTTGTTCGCAAGAGATACCGCGGCCTCGACATGAAGGGCTAAGAAGGAACATAAGTGTTTTGTAGTCAGTAGAAGTCTGACACTCCCTTTCGCTCTGCCCAAAAGCGAGAGGGGTTATTTGATTTATTTCCACCCACCATAAAAAAAAAGACTTGAAGCGTAAACGAACATAATTATTTTGGAAAAGGCTCGACAGATAATGATGTGTGTGAACGCGGAGTAAGAAACAGCAGGTGCATTATATAAAACTCAATTGTCATTGTAAACTACTTACAAATGCCCTATAAAACATTGTGGTATAGTACAATACAACGCAGGTTGCGAAGTATTATAATATTATTGTTAAAAATATTATGTTTTATTATAAACAAATAATTTGCACATCGTAGGTGAGCTACTGTTACGCTCAATAAAAAAACATGTTTTGTAGCATGTTTTTAATGCGTTCTTCGTTGTCTTCGAGTACACGAATTACTTAATTAATATTATTTAATGAAATATCACAATCAATTAAATTTGACACAGAGCTCCGTCACACTGGCGTCGTAAGTACGTACTATCGCATCGGGATAACCAACTACGTTAAAAACCTAAAACACAACATTGTCCAAAGCAAAGAGCAGCTTGAAACTGTTGACTCAGCGGAGCATCTGAGTATGACATGACAGTCAATTATTTTTATTAGGGTTCACAATATCAAACCTCTCTTTTTACGGCAAACAGACAGATGTATTGCTTGAGAATTGGTATCGCCACTTCTCCTTCCCGGCTTAAAAACAAGGAAGCGACGATAGGAAGGCACTTTTAAAATAAGTGATTGATGTTCAAAAAGTGCTTAATCTTGAATGCGATACCAAGGTAAGTTAGAAAGGAAAACCAAAGAGATAAATGCATACTTTAATTTCAAACTGATTTCAAGAACCAGCGATACAACGAAAAACACAAAACATCTTAGTATCAATAAAACAAGCCTGGCCTAGCTATAATGTACTAGCAACATTTTCATTGCAGAAGGAAGGTCAAACAAGATTTATATTTATTTGTATAACAATAATTGACGGAGTGGTCATGTCACACTGAAATACATGACTGGGTATTTAAGAAAAACTTATTTGAAATATAACACGTTAAAACCCAAAATGTTAAGAACAAAGATGTAAAAGAAACGGCGTAATATCCTAAACGTTATTTTATCGTCAATGACCAAGTTATCAATACCTAAATGTTTCAAAACTCGCACCTACAGGCTGCAATTCATTTCGTTTGGAAAAAATTATCCAAACCAACTTTTGAAAATCTTTTTAAAGAAGGGTCTACGCGTCGTTGTAGTCAACACAGGTATTGGATCTTCCTCGCAAAACTGTGCCTGTGGTGTTGTAGACGTCAATTCTGTGATACTGGTCGTTGCCTCTGTGGCATTGGTCGTTGCCTCTGTGGCACTGGTCGTTGCCTCTGTGGCAGTGGTAGTTGCTTCTGAGAAAGTGGTCGATGCCTCTGCGGTAGTGGTCGTTGTTTCAAAGGAAGTGGTTGACACTACTGTGGTAGACAACTCAGAAGCGTTCTCAGTCAGGGTAGAACTGTCGGAGATATCACTTAGTGTGGGATCATTAAAGCCCTCAGTTGGTGGAATATCACTAGAACCCTCAGTTGTTGGCGCATCAGAGGAGGCCTCAGTCGATGTGGTAACGGTGGAACCTTCAGTTGTGGTAACGGTAGATTCCTCAGTTTCAGTAACATCAGATGAGCTTACAGTCGTTGAAACATCAGAGGAGGCCTCAGTCGATGTGGTTACGGTAAAACCTTCAGTTGTGGTAACGGTAAATTCCTCAGTTTCAGTAACATCAGATGAGCCTACAGTCGTTAAAGCATCAGAGGAGGCCTCAGTCGATGTGGTTACGGTGGAACCTTCAGTTGTTGTGGTAACGGTGGATCCCGCGGTTTCAGTAACATCAGATGAGCCCACAGTCGTTGAAGCATCAGAGGAGGCCTCAGTCGATGTGGTTACGGTGGAACCTTCAGTTGTGGTAACGGTAGATTCCTCAGTTTCAGTAACATCAGATGAGCCCACAGTCGTTGAAGCATCAGAGGAGGCCTCAGTCGATGTTGTTACGGTAAAACCTTCAGTTGTGGTTACGGTAGATTCTTCAGTTTCAGTAACATCAGTTGAGCCCACAGTCGTTGAAGCATCAGAGGAGGCCTCAGTCGATGTGGTTACGGTAAAACCTTCAGTTGTGGTTACGGTAGATTCCTCAGTTTCAGTAACATCAGATGAGCCCACAGTCGTTGAAGCATCAGAGAAGGCCTCAGTCGATGTGGTTACGGTAAAACCTTCAGTTGTGGTAATGGTAGATTCCTCAGTTTCAGTAACATCAGATGAGCCCACAGTCGTTGAAGCATCATAGGAGGCCTCAGTCGATGTGGTTACGGTGGAACCTTCAGTTGTGATAACGGTTGATTCCTCAGTTTCAGTAACATCAGATGAGCCCACAGTCGTTGAAGCATCAGAGGAGGCCTCAGTCGATGTGGTTACGGTGTAACCTTCAGTTGTGGTAACGGTAGATTCCTCAGTTTCAGTAACATCAGATGAGCCCACAGTCGTTGAAGCATCAGAAGAGGCCTCAGTCGATGTGGTTACGGTAAAACCTTCAGTTGTGGTAATGGTAGATTCCTCAGTTTCAGTAACATCAGATGAGCCCACAGTCGTTGAAGCATCAGAGGAGGCCTCAGTCGATGTGGTTACGGTAAAACCTTCAGTTGTGGTAATGGTAGATTTCTCAGTTTCAGTAACATCAGATGAGCCCACAGTCGTTGAAGCATCAGAGGAGGCCTCAGTCGATGTGGTTACGGTAAAACCTTCAGTTGTGGTAATGGTAGATTCCTCAGTTTCAGTAACATCAGATGAGCCCACAGTCGTTGAAGCATCAGAGGAGGCCTCAGTCGATGTGGTTACGGTAAAACCTTCAGTTGTGGTTACGGTAGATTCCTCAGTTTCAGTAACATCAGATGAGCCCACAGTCGTTGAAGCATCAGAGGAGGCCTCAGTCGATGTGGTTACGGTAAAACCTTCAGTTGTGGTTACTGTAGATTCCTCAGTTTCAGTAACATCAGTTGAGCCCACAGTCGTTGAAGCATCAGAGGAGGCCTCAGTCGATGTGGTTACGGTAAAACTTTCAGTTGTGGTAATGGTAGATTCCTCAGTTTCAGTAACATCAGATGAGCCCACAGTCGTTGAAGCATCAGAGGAGGCCTCAGTCGATGTGGTAACGGTGGAACCTTCAGTTGTGGTAACGGTAGATTCCTCAGTTTCAGTAACATCAGATGAGCCCACAGTCGTTGAAGCATCAGAGGAGGCCTCAGTCGATGTGGTTACGGTAAAACCTTCAGTTGTGGTTACGGTAGATTCCTCAGTTTCAGTAACATCAGATGAGCCCACAGTCGTTGATGCATCAGAGGAGGCCTCAGTCGATGTGGTTACGGTAAAACCATCAGTTGTGGTAATGGTAGATTCCTCAGTTTCAGTAACATCAGATGAGCCCACAGTCGTTGAAGCATCAGAGGAGGCCTCAGTCGATGTGGTTACGGTGGAACCTTCAGTTGTGATAACGGTTGATTCCTCAGTTTCAGTAACATCAGATGAGCCCACAGTCGTTGAAGCATCAGAGGAGGCCTCAGTCGATGTGGTTACGGTGGAACCTTCAGTTGTGGTAACGGTAGATTCCTCAGTTTCAGTAACATCAGATGAGCCCACAGTCGTTGAAGCATCAGAGGAGGCCTCAGTCGATGTGGTTACGGTAAAACCTTCAGTTGTGGTAATGGTAGATTCTTCAGTTTCAGTAACATCAGATGAGCCCACAGTCGTTGAAGCATCAGAGGAGGCCTCAGTCGATGTGGTTACGGTAAAACCTTCAGTTGTGGTAATGGTAGATTCCTCAGTTTCAGTAACATCAGATGAGCCCACAGTCGTTGAAGCATCAGAGGAGGCCTCAGTCGATGTGGTTACGGTGGAACCTTCAGTTGTGGTAACGGTAGATTCCTCAGTTTCAGTAACATCAGATGAGCCCACAGTCGTTGAAGCATCAGAGGAGGCCTCAGTCGATGTGGTTACGGTGGAACCTTCAGTTGTGGTAACGGTTGATTCATCAGTTTCAGTAACATCAGATGAGCCCACAGTCGTTGAAGCATCAGAGGAGGCGTCAGTCGATGTGGTTACGGTGGAACCTTCAGTTGTGGTAATGGTAGATTCCTCAGTTTCAGTAACATCAGATGAGCCCACAGTCGTTGAAGCATCAGAGGAGGCCTCAGCCGATGTGGTTACAGTAAAACTTTCAGTTGTGGTAATGGTAGATTCCTCAGTTTCAGTAACATCAGATGAGTCCACAGTCGTTGAAGCATCAGAGGAGGCCTCAGTCGATGTTGTTTCGGTAAAACCTTCAGTTGTGGTAATGGTAAATTCCTCAGTTTCAGTAACATCAGATGAGCCCACAGTCGTTGAAGCATCAGAGGAGGCCTCAGTCGATGTGGTTACGGTGGAACCTTCAGTTGTGGTAACGGTAGATTCCTCAGTTTCAGTAACATCAGATGAGCCCACAGTCGTTGAAGCATCAGAGGAGGCCTCAGTCGATGTGGTTACGGTAAAACCTTCAGTTGTGGTTACGGTAGATTCCTCAGTTTCAGTAACATCAGATGAGCCCACAGTCGTTGAAGCATCAGAGGAGGCCTCAGTCGATGTGGTTACGGTAAAACCTTCAGTTGTGGTAATGGTAGATTCCTCAGTTTCAGTAACATCAGATGAGCCCACAGTCGTTGAAGCATCAGAGGAGGCCTCAGTCGATGTGGTTACGGTAAAACCTTCAGTTGTGGTAATGGTAGATTCCTCAGTTTCAGTAACATCAGATGAGCCCACAGTCGTTGAAGCATCAGAGGAGGCCTCAGTCGATGTGGTTACGGTGGAACCTTCAGTTGTGATAACGGTTGATTCCTCAGTTTCAGTAACATCAGATGAGCCCACAGTCGTTGAAGCATCAGAGGAGGCCTCAGTCGATGTGGTTACGGTGGAACCTTCAGTTGTGGTAACGGTAGATTCCTCAGTTTCAGTAACATCAGATGAGCCCACAGTCGTTGAAGCATCAGAGGAGGCCTCAGTCGATGTGGTTACGGTAAAACCTTCAGTTGTGGTTACGGTAGATTTCTCAGTTTCAGTAACATCAGATGAGCCCACAGTCGTTGAAGCATCAGAGGAGGCCTCAGTCGATGTGGTTACGGTAAAACCTTCAGTTGTGGTTACGGTAGATTCTTCAGTTTCAGTAACATCAGATGAGCCCACAGTCGTTGAAGCATCAGAGGAGGCCTCAGTCGATGTTGTTACGGTAAAACCATCAGTTGTGGTTACGGTAGATTCCTCAGTTTCAGTAACATCAGATGAGCCCACAGTCGTTGAAGCATCAGAGGAGGCCTCAGTCGATGTTGTTTCGGTAAAACCTTCAGTTGTGGTAACGGTAGATTTCTCAGTTTCAGTAACATCAGATGAGCCCACAGTCGTTGAATCCTCAGAGGAGGCCTCAGTCGATGTGGTAACGGTAAAACCTTCAGTTGTGGTAACGGTAGATTCCTCAGTTTCAGTAACATCAGTTGAGCCCACAGTCGTTGAAGCATCAGAGGAGGCCTCAGCCGATGTGGTTACGGTAAAACCTTCAGTTGTGGTTACGGTAGATTCCTCAGTTTCAGTAACATCAGATGAGCCCACAGTCGTTGAAGCATCAGAGGAGGCCTCAGTCGATGTGGTTACGGTAAAACCTTCAGTTGTGGTAATGGTAGATTCCTCAGTTTCAGTAACATCAGATGAGCCCACAGTCGTTGAAGCATCAGAGGAGGCCTCAGTCGATGTGGTTACGCTGGAACCTTCAGTTGTGGTAACGGTAGATTCCTCAGTTTCAGTAACATCAGATGAGCCCACAGTCGTTGAAGCATCAGAGGAGGCCTCAGTCGATGTGGTTACGGTGGAACCTTCAGTTGTGGTAACGGTTGATTCCTCAGTTTCAGTAACATCAGATGAGCCCACAGTCGTTGAAGCATCAGAGGAGGCCTCAGTCGATGTGGTTACGGTGGAACCTTCAGTTGTGGTAATGGTAGATTCCTCAGTTTCAGTAACATCAGATGAGCCCACAGTCGTTGAAGCATCAGAGGAGGCCTCAGCCGATGTGGTTACAGTAAAACTTTCAGTTGTGGTAATGGTAGATTCCTCAGTTTCAGTAACATCAGATGAGCCCACAGTCGTTGAAGCATCAGAGGAGGCCTCAGTCGATGTTGTTTCGGTAAAACCTTCAGTTGTGGTAACGGTAGATTTCTCAGTTTCAGTAACATCAGATGAGCCCACAGTCGTTGAAGCATCAGAGGAGGCCTCAGTCGATGTGGTTACGGTGGAACCTTCAGTTGTGGTAACGGTAGATTCCTCAGTTTCAGTAACATCAGATGAGCCCACAGTCGTTGAAGCATCAGAGGAGGCCTCAGTCGATGTTGTTACGGTAAAACCTTCAGTTGTGGTTACGGTAGATTCTTCAGTTTCAGTAACATAAGTTGAGCCCACAGTCGTTGAAGCATCAGAGGAGGCCTCAGTCGATGTGGTTACGGTAAAACCTTCAGTTGTGGTTACGGTAGATTCCTCAGTTTCAGTAACATCAGATGAGCCCACAGTCGTTGAAGCATCAGAGGAGGCCTCAGTCGATGTGGTTACGGTAAAACCTTCAGTTGTGGTAATGGTAGATTCCTCAGTTTCAGTAACATCAGATGAGCCCACAGTCGTTGAAGCATCAGAGGAGGCCTCAGTCGATGTGGTTACGGTAAAACCTTCAGTTGTGGTTACGGTAGATTCCTCAGTTTCAGTAACATCAGATGAGCCCACAGTCGTTGAAGCATCAGAGGAGGCCTCAGTCGATGTGGTTACGGTAAAACCTTCAGTTGTGGTTACTGTAGATTCCTCAGTTTCAGTAACATCAGTTGAGCCCACAGTCGTTGAAGCATCAGAGGAGGCCTCAGTCGATGTGGTTACGGTAAAACTTTCAGTTGTGGTAATGGTAGATTCCTCAGTTTCAGTAACATCAGATGAGCCCACAGTCGTTGAAGCATCAGAGGAGGCCTCAGTCGATGTGGTAACGGTGGAACCTTCAGTTGTGGTAACGGTAGATTCCTCAGTTTCAGTAACATCAGATGAGCCCACAGTCGTTGAAGCATCAGAGGAGGCCTCAGTCGATGTGGTTACGGTAAAACCTTCAGTTGTGGTTACGGTAGATTCCTCAGTTTCAGTAACATCAGATGAGCCCACAGTCGTTGATGCATCAGAGGAGGCCTCAGTCGATGTGGTTACGGTAAAACCATCAGTTGTGGTAATGGTAGATTCCTCAGTTTCAGTAACATCAGATGAGCCCACAGTCGTTGAAGCATCAGAGGAGGCCTCAGTCGATGTGGTTACGGTGGAACCTTCAGTTGTGGTAACGGTAGATTCCTCAGTTTCAGTAACATCAGATGAGCCCACAGTCGTTGAAGCATCAGAGGAGGCCTCAGTCGATGTGGTTACGGTGGAACCTTCAGTTGTGGTAACGGTAGATTCCTCAGTTTCAGTAACATCAGATGAGCCTACAGTCGTTAAAGCATCAGAGGAGGCCTCAGTCGATGTGGTTACGGTGGAACCTTCAGTTGTTGTGGTAACGGTGGATCCCGCGGTTTCAGTAACATCAGATGAGCCCACAGTCGTTGAAGCATCAGAGGAGGCCTCAGTCGATGTGGTTACGGTGGAACCTTCAGTTGTGGTAACGGTAGATTCCTCAGTTTCAGTAACATCAGATGAGCCCACAGTCGTTGAAGCATCAGAGGAGGCCTCAGTCGATGTTGTTACGGTAAAACCTTCAGTTGTGGTTACGGTAGATTCTTCAGTTTCAGTAACATAAGTTGAGCCCACAGTCGTTGAAGCATCAGAGGAGGCCTCAGTCGATGTGGTTACGGTAAAACCTTCAGTTGTGGTTACGGTAGATTCCTCAGTTTCAGTAACATCAGATGAGCCCACAGTCGTTGAAGCATCAGAGAAGGCCTCAGTCGATGTGGTTACGGTAAAACCTTCAGTTGTGGTAATGGTAGATTCCTCAGTTTCAGTAACATCAGATGAGCCCACAGTCGTTGAAGCATCATAGGAGGCCTCAGTCGATGTGGTTACGGTGGAACCTTCAGTTGTGATAACGGTTGATTCCTCAGTTTCAGTAACATCAGATGAGCCCACAGTCGTTGAAGCATCAGAGGAGGCCTCAGTCGATGTGGTTACGGTGGAACCTTCAGTTGTGGTAACGGTAGATTCCTCAGTTTCAGTAACATCAGATGAGCCCACAGTCGTTGAAGCATCAGAAGAGGCCTCAGTCGATGTGGTTACGGTAAAACCTTCAGTTGTGGTAATGGTAGATTCCTCAGTTTCAGTAACATCAGATGAGCCCACAGTCGTTGAAGCATCAGAGGAGGCCTCAGTCGATGTGGTTACGGTAAAACCTTCAGTTGTGGTAATGGTAGATTTCTCAGTTTCAGTAACATCAGATGAGCCCACAGTCGTTGAAGCATCAGAGGAGGCCTCAGTCGATGTGGTTACGGTAAAACCTTCAGTTGTGGTAATGGTAGATTCCTCAGTTTCAGTAACATCAGATGAGCCCACAGTCGTTGAAGCATCAGAGGAGGCCTCAGTCGATGTGGTTACGGTAAAACCTTCAGTTGTGGTTACGGTAGATTCCTCAGTTTCAGTAACATCAGATGAGCCCACAGTCGTTGAAGCATCAGAGGAGGCCTCAGTCGATGTGGTTACGGTAAAACCTTCAGTTGTGGTTACTGTAGATTCTTCAGTTTCAGTAACATCAGTTGAGCCCACAGTCGTTGAAGCATCAGAGGAGGCCTCAGTCGATGTGGTTACGGTAAAACTTTCAGTTGTGGTAATGATAGATTCCTCAGTTTCAGTAACATCAGATGAGCCCACAGTCGTTGAAGCATCAGAGGAGGCCTCAGTCGATGTGGTAACGGTGGAACCTTCAGTTGTGGTAACGGTAGATTCCTCAGTTTCAGTAACATCAGATGAGCCCACAGTCGTTGAAGCATCAGAGGAGGCCTCAGTCGATGTGGTTACGGTAAAACCTTCAGTTGTGGTTACGGTAGATTCCTCAGTTTCAGTAACATCAGATGAGCCCACAGTCGTTGATGCATCAGAGGAGGCCTCAGTCGATGTGGTTACGGTAAAACCATCAGTTGTGGTAATGGTAGATTCCTCAGTTTCAGTAACATCAGATGAGCCCACAGTCGTTGAAGCATCAGAGGAGGCCTCAGTCGATGTGGTTACGGTGGAACCTTCAGTTGTGATAACGGTTGATTCCTCAGTTTCAGTAACATCAGATGAGCCCACAGTCGTTGAAGCATCAGAGGAGGCCTCAGTCGATGTGGTTACGGTGGAACCTTCAGTTGTGGTAACGGTAGATTCCTCAGTTTCAGTAACATCAGATGAGCCCACAGTCGTTGAAGCATCAGAGGAGGCCTCAGTCGATGTGGTTACGGTAAAACCTTCAGTTGTGGTAATGGTAGATTCTTCAGTTTCAGTAACATCAGATGAGCCCACAGTCGTTGAAGCATCAGAGGAGGCCTCAGTCGATGTGGTTACGGTAAAACCTTCAGTTGTGGTAATGGTAGATTCCTCAGTTTCAGTAACATCAGATGAGCCCACAGTCGTTGAAGCATCAGAGGAGGCCTCAGTCGATGTGTTTACGGTAAAACCTTCAGTTGTGGTAACGGTAGATTCCTCAGTTTCAGTAACATCAGATGAGCCCACAGTCGTTGAAGCATCAGAGGAGGCCTCAGTCGATGTGGTTACGGTGGAACCTTCAGTTGTGGTAACGGTAGATTCCTCAGTTTCAGTAACATCAGATGAGCCCACAGTCGTTGAAGCATCAGAGGAGGCCTCAGTCGATGTGGTTACGGTGGAACCTTCAGTTGTGGTAATGGTAGATTCCTCAGTTTCAGTAACATCAGATGAGCCCACAGTCGTTGAAGCATCAGAGGAGGCCTCAGCCGATGTGGTTACAGTAAAACTTTCAGTTGTGGTAATGGTAGATTCCTCAGTTTCAGTAACATCAGATGAGCCCACAGTCGTTGAAGCATCAGAGGAGGCCTCAGTCGATGTTGTTTCGGTAAAACCTTCAGTTGTGGTAATGGTAGATTCCTCAGTTTCAGTAACATCAGATGAGCCCACAGTCGTTGAAGCATCAGAGGAGGCCTCAGTCGATGTGGTTACGCTGGAACCTTCAGTTGTGGTAACGGTAGATTCCTCAGTTTCAGTAACATCAGATGAGCCCACAGTCGTTGAAGCATCAGAGGAGGCCTCAGTCGATGTGGTTACGGTAAAACCTTCAGTTGTGGTTACGGTAGATTCCTCAGTTTCAGTAACATCAGATGAGCCCACAGTCGTTGAAGCATCAGAGGAGGCCTCAGTCGATGTGGTTACGGTAAAACCTTCAGTTGTGGTAATGGTAGATTCCTCAGTTTCAGTAACATCAGATGAGCCCACAGTCGTTGAAGCATCAGAGGAGGCCTCAGTCGATGTGGTTACGGTAAAACCTTCAGTTGTGGTAATGGTAGATTCCTCAGTTTCAGTAACATCAGATGAGCCCACAGTCGTTGAAGCATCATAGGAGGCCTCAGTCGATGTGGTTACGGTGGAACCTTCAGTTGTGATAACGGTTGATTCCTCAGTTTCAGTAACATCAGATGAGCCCACAGTCGTTGAAGCATCAGAGGAGGCCTCAGTCGATGTGGTTACGGTGGAACCTTCAGTTGTGGTAACGGTAGATTCCTCAGTTTCAGTAACATCAGATGAGCCCACAGTCGTTGAAGCATCAGAAGAGGCCTCAGTCGATGTGGTTACGGTAAAACCTTCAGTTGTGGTAATGGTAGATTCCTCAGTTTCAGTAACATCAGATGAGCCCACAGTCGTTGAAGCATCAGAGGAGGCCTCAGTCGATGTGGTTACGGTAAAACCTTCAGTTGTGGTAATGGTAGATTTCTCAGTTTCAGTAACATCAGATGAGCCCACAGTCGTTGAAGCATCAGAGGAGGCCTCAGTCGATGTGGTTACGGTAAAACCTTCAGTTGTGGTAATGGTAGATTCCTCAGTTTCAGTAACATCAGATGAGCCCACAGTCGTTGAAGCATCAGAGGAGGCCTCAGTCGATGTGGTTACGGTAAAACCTTCAGTTGTGGTTACGGTAGATTCCTCAGTTTCAGTAACATCAGATGAGCCCACAGTCGTTGAAGCATCAGAGGAGGCCTCAGTCGATGTGGTTACGGTAAAACCTTCAGTTGTGGTTACTGTAGATTCTTCAGTTTCAGTAACATCAGTTGAGCCCACAGTCGTTGAAGCATCAGAGGAGGCCTCAGTCGATGTGGTTACGGTAAAACTTTCAGTTGTGGTAATGATAGATTCCTCAGTTTCAGTAACATCAGATGAGCCCACAGTCGTTGAAGCATCAGAGGAGGCCTCAGTCGATGTGGTAACGGTGGAACCTTCAGTTGTGGTAACGGTAGATTCCTCAGTTTCAGTAACATCAGATGAGCCCACAGTCGTTGAAGCATCAGAGGAGGCCTCAGTCGATGTGGTTACGGTAAAACCTTCAGTTGTGGTTACGGTAGATTCCTCAGTTTCAGTAACATCAGATGAGCCCACAGTCGTTGATGCATCAGAGGAGGCCTCAGTCGATGTGGTTACGGTAAAACCATCAGTTGTGGTAATGGTAGATTCCTCAGTTTCAGTAACATCAGATGAGCCCACAGTCGTTGAAGCATCAGAGGAGGCCTCAGTCGATGTGGTTACGGTGGAACCTTCAGTTGTGATAACGGTTGATTCCTCAGTTTCAGTAACATCAGATGAGCCCACAGTCGTTGAAGCATCAGAGGAGGCCTCAGTCGATGTGGTTACGGTGGAACCTTCAGTTGTGGTAACGGTAGATTCCTCAGTTTCAGTAACATCAGATGAGCCCACAGTCGTTGAAGCATCAGAGGAGGCCTCAGTCGATGTGGTTACGGTAAAACCTTCAGTTGTGGTAATGGTAGATTCTTCAGTTTCAGTAACATCAGATGAGCCCACAGTCGTTGAAGCATCAGAGGAGGCCTCAGTCGATGTGGTTACGGTAAAACCTTCAGTTGTGGTAATGGTAGATTCCTCAGTTTCAGTAACATCAGATGAGCCCACAGTCGTTGAAGCATCAGAGGAGGCCTCAGTCGATGTGTTTACGGTAAAACCTTCAGTTGTGGTAACGGTAGATTCCTCAGTTTCAGTAACATCAGATGAGCCCACAGTCGTTGAAGCATCAGAGGAGGCCTCAGTCGATGTGGTTACGGTGGAACCTTCAGTTGTGGTAACGGTAGATTCCTCAGTTTCAGTAACATCAGATGAGCCCACAGTCGTTGAAGCATCAGAGGAGGCCTCAGTCGATGTGGTTACGGTGGAACCTTCAGTTGTGGTAATGGTAGATTCCTCAGTTTCAGTAACATCAGATGAGCCCACAGTCGTTGAAGCATCAGAGGAGGCCTCAGCCGATGTGGTTACAGTAAAACTTTCAGTTGTGGTAATGGTAGATTCCTCAGTTTCAGTAACATCAGATGAGCCCACAGTCGTTGAAGCATCAGAGGAGGCCTCAGTCGATGTTGTTTCGGTAAAACCTTCAGTTGTGGTAATGGTAGATTCCTCAGTTTCAGTAACATCAGATGAGCCCACAGTCGTTGAAGCATCAGAGGAGGCCTCAGTCGATGTGGTTACGCTGGAACCTTCAGTTGTGGTAACGGTAGATTCCTCAGTTTCAGTAACATCAGATGAGCCCACAGTCGTTGAAGCATCAGAGGAGGCCTCAGTCGATGTGGTTACGGTAAAACCTTCAGTTGTGGTTACGGTAGATTCCTCAGTTTCAGTAACATCAGATGAGCCCACAGTCGTTGAAGCATCAGAGGAGGCCTCAGTCGATGTGGTTACGGTAAAACCTTCAGTTGTGGTAATGGTAGATTCCTCAGTTTCAGTAACATCAGATGAGCCCACAGTCGTTGAAGCATCAGAGGAGGCCTCAGTCGATGTGGTTACGGTAAAACCTTCAGTTGTGGTTACGGTAGATTCTTCAGTTTCAGTAACATCAGATGAGCCCACAGTCGTTGAAGCATCAGAGGAGGCCTCAGTCGATGTTGTTACGGTAAAACCATCAGTTGTGGTTACGGTAGATTCCTCAGTTTCAGTAACATCAGATGAGCCCACAGTCGTTGAAGCATCAGAGGAGGCCTCAGTCGATGTTGTTTCGGTAAAACCTTCAGTTGTGGTAACGGTAGATTTCTCAGTTTCAGTAACATCAGATGAGCCCACAGTCGTTGAATCCTCAGAGGAGGCCTCAGTCGATGTGGTAACGGTAAAACCTTCAGTTGTGGTAACGGTAGATTCCTCAGTTTCAGTAACATCAGTTGAGCCCACAGTCGTTGAAGCATCAGAGGAGGCCTCAGCCGATGTGGTTACGGTAAAACCTTCAGTTGTGGTTACGGTAGATTCCTCAGTTTCAGTAACATCAGATGAGCCCACAGTCGTTGAAGCATCAGAGGAGGCCTCAGTCGATGTGGTTACGGTAAAACCTTCAGTTGTGGTAATGGTAGATTCCTCAGTTTCAGTAACATCAGATGAGCCCACAGTCGTTGAAGCATCAGAGGAGGCCTCAGTCGATGTGGTTACGCTGGAACCTTCAGTTGTGGTAACGGTAGATTCCTCAGTTTCAGTAACATCAGATGAGCCCACAGTCGTTGAAGCATCAGAGGAGGCCTCAGTCGATGTGGTTACGGTGGAACCTTCAGTTGTGGTAACGGTTGATTCCTCAGTTTCAGTAACATCAGATGAGCCCACAGTCGTTGAAGCATCAGAGGAGGCCTCAGTCGATGTGGTTACGGTGGAACCTTCAGTTGTGGTAATGGTAGATTCCTCAGTTTCAGTAACATCAGATGAGCCCACAGTCGTTGAAGCATCAGAGGAGGCCTCAGCCGATGTGGTTACAGTAAAACTTTCAGTTGTGGTAATGGTAGATTCCTCAGTTTCAGTAACATCAGATGAGCCCACAGTCGTTGAAGCATCAGAGGAGGCCTCAGTCGATGTTGTTACGGTAAAACCTTCAGTTGTGGTAACGGTAGATTTCTCAGTTTCAGTAACATCAGATGAGCCCACAGTCGTTGAAGCATCAGAGGAGGCCTCAGTCGATGTGGTAACGGTGGAACCTTCAGTTGTGGTAACGGTAGATTCCTCAGTTTCAGTAACATCAGATGAGCCCACAGTCGTTGAAGCATCAGAGGAGGCCTCAGTCGATGTGGTTACGGTGGAACCTTCAGTTGTGATAACGGTTGATTCCTCAGTTTCAGTAACATCAGATGAGCCCACAGTCGTTGAAGCATCAGAGGAGGCCTCAGTCGATGTGGTTACGGTGGAACCTTCAGTTGTGGTAACGGTAGATTCCTCAGTTTCAGTAACATCAGATGAGCCCACAGTCGTTGAAGCATCAGAGGAGGCCTCAGTCGATGTGGTTACGGTAAAACCTTCAGTTGTGGTAATGGTAGATTCCTCAGTTTCAGTAACATCAGATGAGCCCACAGTCGTTGAAGCATCAGAGGAGGCCTCAGTCGATGTGGTTACGGTAAAACCTTCAGTTGTGGTTACGGTAGATTCCTCAGTTTCAGTAACATCAGATGAGCCCACAGTCGTTGAAGCATCAGAGGAGGCCTCAGTCGATGTGGTTACGGTAAAACCTTCAGTTGTGGTTACTGTAGATTCCTCAGTTTCAGTAACATCAGTTGAGCCCACAGTCGTTGAAGCATCAGAGGAGGCCTCAGTCGATGTGGTTACGGTAAAACTTTCAGTTGTGGTAATGGTAGATTCCTCAGTTTCAGTAACATCAGATGAGCCCACAGTCGTTGAAGCATCAGAGGAGGCCTCAGTCGATGTGGTAACGGTGGAACCTTCAGTTGTGGTAACGGTAGATTCCTCAGTTTCAGTAACATCAGATGAGCCCACAGTCGTTGAAGCATCAGAGGAGGCCTCAGTCGATGTGGTTACGGTAAAACCTTCAGTTGTGGTTACGGTAGATTCCTCAGTTTCAGTAACATCAGATGAGCCCACAGTCGTTGATGCATCAGAGGAGGCCTCAGTCGATGTGGTTACGGTAAAACCATCAGTTGTGGTAATGGTAGATTCCTCAGTTTCAGTAACATCAGATGAGCCCACAGTCGTTGAAGCATCAGAGGAGGCCTCAGTCGATGTGGTTACGGTGGAACCTTCAGTTGTGATAACGGTTGATTCCTCAGTTTCAGTAACATCAGATGAGCCCACAGTCGTTGAAGCATCAGAGGAGGCCTCAGTCGATGTGGTTACGGTGGAACCTTCAGTTGTGGTAACGGTAGATTCCTCAGTTTCAGTAACATCAGATGAGCCCACAGTCGTTGAAGCATCAGAGGAGGCCTCAGTCGATGTGGTTACGGTGGAACCTTCAGTTGTGGTAACGGTAGATTCCTCAGTTTCAGTAACATCAGATGAGCCCACAGTCGTTGAAGCATCAGAGGAGGCCTCAGTCGATGTGGTTACGGTAAAACCTTCAGTTGTGGTTACGGTAGATTCCTCAGTTTCAGTAACATCAGATGAGCCCACAGTCGTTGAAGCATCAGAGGAGGCCTCAGTCGATGTGGTTACGGTAAAACCTTCAGTTGTGGTAATGGTAGATTCCTCAGTTTCAGTAACATCAGATGAGCCCACAGTCGTTGAAGCATCAGAGGAGGCCTCAGTCGATGTGGTTACGGTAAAACCTTCAGTTGTGGTAATGGTAGATTCCTCAGTTTCAGTAACATCAGATGAGCCCACAGTCGTTGAAGCATCAGAGGAGGCCTCAGTCGATGTGGTTACGGTGGAACCTTCAGTTGTGATAACGGTTGATTCCTCAGTTTCAGTAACATCAGATGAGCCCACAGTCGTTGAAGCATCAGAGGAGGCCTCAGTCGATGTGGTTACGGTGGAACCTTCAGTTGTGGTAACGGTAGATTCCTCAGTTTCAGTAACATCAGATGAGCCCACAGTCGTTGAAGCATCAGAGGAGGCCTCAGTCGATGTGGTTGCGGTAAAACCTTCAGTTGTGGTTACGGTAGATTTCTCAGTTTCAGTAACATCAGATGAGCCCACAGTCGTTGAAGCATCAGAGGAGGCCTCAGTCGATGTGGTTACGGTAAAACCTTCAGTTGTGGTTACGGTAGATTCTTCAGTTTCAGTAACATCAGATGAGCCCACAGTCGTTGAAGCATCAGAGGAGGCCTCAGCCGATGTGGTTACAGTAAAACTTTCAGTTGTGGTAATGGTAGATTCCTCAGTTTCAGTAACATCAGATGAGCCCACAGTCGTTGAAGCATCAGAGGAGGCCTCAGTCGATGTTGTTTCGGTAAAACCTTCAGTTGTGGTAACGGTAGATTTCTCAGTTTCAGTAACATCAGATGAGCCCACAGTCGTTGAAGCATCAGAGGAGGCCTCAGTCGATGTGGTAACGGTGGAACCTTCAGTTGTGGTAACGGTAGATTCCTCAGTTTCAGTAACATCAGATGAGCCCACAGTCGTTGAAGCATCAGAGGAGGCCTCAGTCGATGTGGTTACGGTGGAACCTTCAGTTGTGATAACGGTTGATTCCTCAGTTTCAGTAACATCAGATGAGCCCACAGTCGTTGAAGCATCAGAGGAGGCCTCAGTCGATGTGGTTACGGTGGAACCTTCAGTTGTGGTAACGGTAGATTCCTCAGTTTCAGTAACATCAGATGAGCCCACAGTCGTTGAAGCATCAGAGGAGGCCTCAGTCGATGTGGTAACGGTGGAACCTTCAGTTGTGGTAACGGTAGATTCCTCAGTTTCAGTAACATCAGATGAGCCCACAGTCGTTGAAGCATCAGAGGAGGCCTCAGTCGATGTGGTTACGGTAAAACCTTCAGTTGTGGTTACGGTAGATTCCTCAGTTTCAGTAACATCAGATGAGCCCACAGTCGTTGATGCATCAGAGGAGGCCTCAGTCGATGTGGTTACGGTAAAACCATCAGTTGTGGTAATGGTAGATTCCTCAGTTTCAGTAACATCAGATGAGCCCACAGTCGTTGAAGCATCAGAGGAGGCCTCAGTCGATGTGGTTACGGTGGAACCTTCAGTTGTGATAACGGTTGATTCCTCAGTTTCAGTAACATCAGATGAGCCCACAGTCGTTGAAGCATCCGAGGAGGCCTCAGTCGATGTGGTTACGGTGGAACCTTCAGTTGTGGTAACGGTAGATTCCTCAGTTTCAGTAACATCAGATGAGCCCACAGTCGTTGAAGCATCAGAGGAGGCCTCAGTCGATGTGGTTACGGTAAAACCTTCAGTTGTGGTAATGGTAGATTCCTCAGTTTCAGTAACATCAGATGAGCCCACAGTCGTTGAAGCATCAGAGGAGGCCTCAGTCGATGTGGTTACGGTGGAACCTTCAGTTGTGGTAACGGTAGATTCCTCAGTTTCAGTAACATCAGATGAGCCCACAGTCGTTGAAGCATCAGAGGAGGCCTCAGTCGATGTGGTTACGGTGGAACCTTCAGTTGTGGTAACGGTTGATTCCTCAGTTTCAGTAACATCAGATGAGCCCACAGTCGTTGAAGCATCAGAGGAGGCCTCAGTCGATGTGGTAACGGTGGAACCTTCAGTTGTGGTAATGGTAGATTCCTCAGTTTCAGTAACATCAGATGAGCCCACAGTCGTTGAAGCATCAGAGGAGGCCTCAGTCGATGTGGTTACGCTGGAACCTTCAGTTGCGGTTACGGTAGATTCCTCAGTTTCAGTAACATCAGATGAGCCCACAGTCGTTGAAGCATCAGAGGAGGCCTCAGTCGATGTGGTTACGGTGGAACCTTCAGTTGTGGTAACGGTTGATTCCTCAGTTTCAGTAACATCAGATGAGCCCACAGTCGTTGAAGCATCAGAGGAGGCCTCAGTCGATGTGGTTACGGTGGAACCTTCAGTTGTGGTTATGGTAGATTCCTCAGTTTCAGTAACATCAGATGAGCCCACAGTCGTTGAAGCATCAGAGGAGGCCTCAGCCGATGTGGTTACAGTAAAACTTTCAGTTGTGGTAATGGTAGATTCCTCAGTTTCAGTAACATCAGATGAGCCCACAGTCGTTGAAGCATCAGAGGAGGCCTCAGTCGATGTTGTTTCGGTAAAACCTTCAGTTGTGGTAACGGTAGATTTCTCAGTTTCAGTAACATCAGATGAGCCCACAGTCGTTGAAGCATCAGAGGAGGCCTCAGTCGATGTGGTAACGGTGGAACCTTCAGTTGTGGTAACGGTAGATTCCTCAGTTTCAGTAACATCAGATGAGCCCACAGTCGTTGAAGCATCAGAGGAGGCCTCAGTCGATGTGGTTACGGTGGAACCTTCAGTTGTGATAACGGTTGATTCCTCAGTTTCAGTAACATCAGATGAGCCCACAGTCGTTGAAGCATCAGAGGAGGCCTCAGTCGATGTGGTTACGGTGGAACCTTCAGTTGTGGTAACGGTAGATTCCTCAGTTTCAGTAACATCAGATGAGCCCACAGTCGTTGAAGCATCAGAGGAGGCCTCAGTCGATGTGGTTACGGTAAAACCTTCAGTTGTGGTAATGGTAGATTCCTCAGTTTCAGTAACATCAGATGAGCCCACAGTCGTTGAAGCATCAGAGGAGGCCTCAGTCGATGTGGTTACGGTAAAACCTTCAGTTGTGGTTACGGTAGATTCCTTAGTTTCAGTAACATCAGATGAGCCCACAGTCGTTGAAGCATCAGAGGAGGCCTCAGTCGATGTGGTTACGGTAAAACCTTCAGTTGTGGTTACTGTAGATTCCTCAGTTTCAGTAACATCAGTTGAGCCCACAGTCGTTGAAGCATCAGAGGAGGCCTCAGTCGATGTGGTTACGGTAAAACTTTCAGTTGTGGTAATGGTAGATTCCTCAGTTTCAGTAACATCAGATGAGCCCACAGTCGTTGAAGCATCAGAGGAGGCCTCAGTCGATGTGGTAACGGTGGAACCTTCAGTTGTGGTAACGGTAGATTCCTCAGTTTCAGTAACATCAGATGAGCCCACAGTCGTTGAAGCATCAGAGGAGGCCTCAGTCGATGTGGTTACGGTAAAACCTTCAGTTGTGGTTACGGTAGATTCCTCAGTTTCAGTAACATCAGATGAGCCCACAGTCGTTGATGCATCAGAGGAGGCCTCAGTCGATGTGGTTACGGTAAAACCATCAGTTGTGGTAATGGTAGATTCCTCAGTTTCAGTAACATCAGATGAGCCCACAGTCGTTGAAGCATCAGAGGAGGCCTCAGTCGATGTGGTTACGGTGGAACCTTCAGTTGTGATAACGGTTGATTCCTCAGTTTCAGTAACATCAGATGAGCCCACAGTCGTTGAAGCATCAGAGGAGGCCTCAGTCGATGTGGTTACGGTGGAACCTTCAGTTGTGGTAACGGTAGATTCCTCAGTTTCAGTAACATCAGATGAGCCCACAGTCGTTGAAGCATCAGAGGAGGCCTCAGTCGATGTGGTTACGGTGGAACCTTCAGTTGTGGTAACGGTAGATTCCTCAGTTTCAGTAACATCAGATGAGCCCACAGTCGTTGAAGCATCAGAGGAGGCCTCAGTCGATGTGGTTACGGTAAAACCTTCAGTTGTGGTTACGGTAGATTCCTCAGTTTCAGTAACATCAGATGAGCCCACAGTCGTTGAAGCATCAGAGGAGGCCTCAGTCGATGTGGTTACGGTAAAACCTTCAGTTGTGGTAATGGTAGATTCCTCAGTTTCAGTAACATCAGATGAGCCCACAGTCGTTGAAGCATCAGAGGAGGCCTCAGTCGATGTGGTTACGGTAAAACCTTCAGTTGTGGTAATGGTAGATTCCTCAGTTTCAGTAACATCAGATGAGCCCACAGTCGTTGAAGCATCAGAGGAGGCCTCAGTCGATGTGGTTACGGTGAAACCTTCAGTTGTGATAACGGTTGATTCCTCAGTTTCAGTAACATCAGATGAGCCCACAGTCGTTGAAGCATCAGAGGAGGCCTCAGTCGATGTGGTTACGGTGGAACCTTCAGTTGTGGTAACGGTAGATTCCTCAGTTTCAGTAACATCAGATGAGCCCACAGTCGTTGAAGCATCAGAGGAGGCCTCAGTCGATGTGGTTACGGTAAAACCTTCAGTTGTGGTTACGGTAGATTTCTCAGTTTCAGTAACATCAGATGAGCCCACAGTCGTTGAAGCATCAGAGGAGGCCTCAGTCGATGTGGTTACGGTAAAACCTTCAGTTGTGGTTACGGTAGATTCTTCAGTTTCAGTAACATCAGATGAGCCCACAGTCGTTGAAGCATCAGAGGAGGCCTCAGCCGATGTGGTTACAGTAAAACTTTCAGTTGTGGTAATGGTAGATTCCTCAGTTTCAGTAACATCAGATGAGCCCACAGTCGTTGAAGCATCAGAGGAGGCCTCAGTCGATGTTGTTTCGGTAAAACCTTCAGTTGTGGTAACGGTAGATTTCTCAGTTTCAGTAACATCAGATGAGCCCACAGTCGTTGAAGCATCAGAGGAGGCCTCAGTCGATGTGGTAACGGTGGAACCTTCAGTTGTGGTAACGGTAGATTCCTCAGTTTCAGTAACATCAGATGAGCCCACAGTCGTTGAAGCATCAGAGGAGGCCTCAGTCGATGTGGTTACGGTGGAACCTTCAGTTGTGATAACGGTTGATTCCTCAGTTTCAGTAACATCAGATGAGCCCACAGTCGTTGAAGCATCAGAGGAGGCCTCAGTCGATGTGGTTACGGTGGAACCTTCAGTTGTGGTAACGGTAGATTCCTCAGTTTCAGTAACATCAGATGAGCCCACAGTCGTTGAAGCATCAGAGGAGGCCTCAGTCGATGTGGTTACGGTAAAACCTTCAGTTGTGGTAATGGTAGATTCCTCAGTTTCAGTAACATCAGATGAGCCCACAGTCGTTGAAGCATCAGAGGAGGCCTCAGTCGATGTGGTTACGGTAAAACCTTCAGTTGTGGTTACGGTAGATTCCTCAGTTTCAGTAACATCAGATGAGCCCACAGTCGTTGAAGCATCAGAGGAGGCCTCAGTCGATGTGGTTACGGTAAAACCTTCAGTTGTGGTTACTGTAGATTCCTCAGTTTCAGTAACATCAGTTGAGCCCACAGTCGTTGAAGCATCAGAGGAGGCCTCAGTCGATGTGGTTACGGTAAAACTTTCAGTTGTGGTAATGGGAGATTCCTCAGTTTCAGTAACATCAGATGAGCCCACAGTCGTTGAAGCATCAGAGGAGGCCTCAGTCGATGTGGTAACGGTGGAACCTTCAGTTGTGGTAACGGTAGATTCCTCAGTTTCAGTAACATCAGATGAGCCCACAGTCGTTGAAGCATCAGAGGAGGCCTCAGTCGATGTGGTTACGGTAAAACCTTCAGTTGTGGTTACGGTAGATTCCTCAGTTTCAGTAACATCAGATGAGCCCACAGTCGTTGATGCATCAGAGGAGGCCTCAGTCGATGTGGTTACGGTAAAACCATCAGTTGTGGTAATGGTAGATTCCTCAGTTTCAGTAACATCAGATGAGCCCACAGTCGTTGAAGCATCAGAGGAGGCCTCAGTCGATGTGGTTACGGTGGAACCTTCAGTTGTGATAACGGTTGATTCCTCAGTTTCAGTAACATCAGATGAGCCCACAGTCGTTGAAGCATCCGAGGAGGCCTCAGTCGATGTGGTTACGGTGGAACCTTCAGTTGTGGTAACGGTAGATTCCTCAGTTTCAGTAACATCAGATGAGCCCACAGTCGTTGAAGCATCAGAGGAGGCCTCAGTCGATGTGGTTACGGTAAAACCTTCAGTTGTGGTAATGGTAGATTCTTCAGTTTCAGTAACATCAGATGAGCCCACAGTCGTTGAAGCATCAGAGGAGGCCTCAGTCGATGTGGTTACGGTAAAACCTTCAGTTGTGGTAACGGTAGATTCCTCAGTTTCAGTAACATCAGATGAGCCCACAGTCGTTGAAGCATCAGAGGAGGCCTCAGTCGATGTGGTTACGGTGGAACCTTCAGTTGTGATAACGGTTGATTCCTCAGTTTCAGTAACATCAGATGAGCCCACAGTCGTTGAATCATCAGAGGAGGCCTCAGTCGATGTGGTTACGGTGGAACCTTCAGTTGTGGTAACGGTAGATTCCTCAGTTTCAGTAACATCAGATGAGCCCACAGTCGTTGAAGCATCAGAGGAGGCCTCAGTCGATGTGGTTACGGTGGAACCTTCAGTTGTGGTAACGGTAGATTCCTCAGTTTCAGTAACATCAGATGAGCCCACAGTCGTTGAAGCATCAGAAGAGGCCTCAGTCGATGTGGTTACGGTAAAACCTTCAGTTGTGGTAATGGTAGATTCCTCAGTTTCAGTAACATCAGATGAGCCCACAGTCGTTGAAGCATCAGAGGAGGCCTCAGTCGATGTGGTTACGGTAAAACCTTCAGTTGTGGTAATGGTAGATTTCTCAGTTTCAGTAACATCAGATGAGCCCACAGTCGTTGAAGCATCAGAGGAGGCCTCAGTCGATGTGGTTACGGTAAAACCTTCAGTTGTGGTAATGGTAGATTCCTCAGTTTCAGTAACATCAGATGAGCCCACAGTCGTTGAAGCATCAGAGGAGGCCTCAGTCGATGTGGTTACGGTAAAACCTTCAGTTGTGGTTACGGTAGATTCCTCAGTTTCAGTAACATCAGATGAGCCCACAGTCGTTGAAGCATCAGAGGAGGCCTCAGTCGATGTGGTTACGGTAAAACCTTCAGTTGTGGTTACTGTAGATTCTTCAGTTTCAGTAACATCAGTTGAGCCCACAGTCGTTGAAGCATCAGAGGAGGCCTCAGTCGATGTGGTTACGGTAAAACTTTCAGTTGTGGTAATGATAGATTCCTCAGTTTCAGTAACATCAGATGAGCCCACAGTCGTTGAAGCATCAGAGGAGGCCTCAGTCGATGTGGTAACGGTGGAACCTTCAGTTGTGGTAACGGTAGATTCCTCAGTTTCAGTAACATCAGATGAGCCCACAGTCGTTGAAGCATCAGAGGAGGCCTCAGTCGATGTGGTTACGGTAAAACCTTCAGTTGTGGTTACGGTAGATTCCTCAGTTTCAGTAACATCAGATGAGCCCACAGTCGTTGATGCATCAGAGGAGGCCTCAGTCGATGTGGTTACGGTAAAACCATCAGTTGTGGTAATGGTAGATTCCTCAGTTTCAGTAACATCAGATGAGCCCACAGTCGTTGAAGCATCAGAGGAGGCCTCAGTCGATGTGGTTACGGTGGAACCTTCAGTTGTGATAACGGTTGATTCCTCAGTTTCAGTAACATCAGATGAGCCCACAGTCGTTGAAGCATCAGAGGAGGCCTCAGTCGATGTGGTAACGGTGGAACCTTCAGTTGTGGTAACGGTAGATTCCTCAGTTTCAGTAACATCAGATGAGCCCACAGTCGTTGAAGCATCAGAGGAGGCCTCAGTCGATGTGGTTACGGTAAAACCTTCAGTTGTGGTAATGGTAGATTCTTCAGTTTCAGTAACATCAGATGAGCCCACAGTCGTTGAAGCATCAGAGGAGGCCTCAGTCGATGTGTTTACGGTAAAACCTTCAGTTGTGGTAACGGTAGATTCCTCAGTTTCAGTAACATCAGATGAGCCCACAGTCGTTGAAGCATCAGAGGAGGCCTCAGTCGATGTGGTTACGGTGGAACCTTCAGTTGTGGTAACGGTAGATTCCTCAGTTTCAGTAACATCAGATGAGCCCACAGTCGTTGAAGCATCAGAGGAGGCCTCAGTCGATGTGGTTACGGTGGAACCTTCAGTTGTGGTAATGGTAGATTCCTCAGTTTCAGTAACATCAGATGAGCCCACAGTCGTTGAAGCATCAGAGGAGGCCTCAGCCGATGTGGTTACAGTAAAACTTTCAGTTGTGGTAATGGTAGATTCCTCAGTTTCAGTAACATCAGATGAGCCCACAGTCGTTGAAGCATCAGAGGAGGCCTCAGTCGATGTTGTTTCGGTAAAACCTTCAGTTGTGGTAATGGTAGATTCCTCAGTTTCAGTAACATCAGATGAGCCCACAGTCGTTGAAGCATCAGAGGAGGCCTCAGTCGATGTGGTTACGCTGGAACCTTCAGTTGTGGTAACGGTAGATTCCTCAGTTTCAGTAACATCAGATGAGCCCACAGTCGTTGAAGCATCAGAGGAGGCCTCAGTCGATGTGGTTACGGTAAAACCTTCAGTTGTGGTTACGGTAGATTCCTCAGTTTCAGTAACATCAGATGAGCCCACAGTCGTTGAAGCATCAGAGGAGGCCTCAGTCGATGTGGTTACGGTAAAACCTTCAGTTGTGGTAATGGTAGATTCCTCAGTTTCAGTAACATCAGATGAGCCCACAGTCGTTGAAGCATCAGAGGAGGCCTCAGTCGATGTGGTTACGGTAAAACCTTCAGTTGTGGTTACGGTAGATTCTTCAGTTTCAGTAACATCAGATGAGCCCACAGTCGTTGAAGCATCAGAGGAGGCCTCAGTCGATGTTGTTACGGTAAAACCATCAGTTGTGGTTACGGTAGATTCCTCAGTTTCAGTAACATCAGATGAGCCCACAGTCGTTGAAGCATCAGAGGAGGCCTCAGTCGATGTTGTTTCGGTAAAACCTTCAGTTGTGGTAACGGTAGATTTCTCAGTTTCAGTAACATCAGATGAGCCCACAGTCGTTGAATCCTCAGAGGAGGCCTCAGTCGATGTGGTAACGGTAAAACCTTCAGTTGTGGTAACGGTAGATTCCTCAGTTTCAGTAACATCAGTTGAGCCCACAGTCGTTGAAGCATCAGAGGAGGCCTCAGCCGATGTGGTTACGGTAAAACCTTCAGTTGTGGTTACGGTAGATTCCTCAGTTTCAGTAACATCAGATGAGCCCACAGTCGTTGAAGCATCAGAGGAGGCCTCAGTCGATGTGGTTACGGTAAAACCTTCAGTTGTGGTAATGGTAGATTCCTCAGTTTCAGTAACATCAGATGAGCCCACAGTCGTTGAAGCATCAGAGGAGGCCTCAGTCGATGTGGTTACGCTGGAACCTTCAGTTGTGGTAACGGTAGATTCCTCAGTTTCAGTAACATCAGATGAGCCCACAGTCGTTGAAGCATCAGAGGAGGCCTCAGTCGATGTGGTTACGGTGGAACCTTCAGTTGTGGTAACGGTTGATTCCTCAGTTTCAGTAACATCAGATGAGCCCACAGTCGTTGAAGCATCAGAGGAGGCCTCAGTCGATGTGGTTACGGTGGAACCTTCAGTTGTGGTAATGGTAGATTCCTCAGTTTCAGTAACATCAGATGAGCCCACAGTCGTTGAAGCATCAGAGGAGGCCTCAGCCGATGTGGTTACAGTAAAACTTTCAGTTGTGGTAATGGTAGATTCCTCAGTTTCAGTAACATCAGATGAGCCCACAGTCGTTGAAGCATCAGAGGAGGCCTCAGTCGATGTTGTTACGGTAAAACCTTCAGTTGTGGTAACGGTAGATTTCTCAGTTTCAGTAACATCAGATGAGCCCACAGTCGTTGAAGCATCAGAGGAGGCCTCAGTCGATGTGGTAACGGTGGAACCTTCAGTTGTGGTAACGGTAGATTCCTCAGTTTCAGTAACATCAGATGAGCCCACAGTCGTTGAAGCATCAGAGGAGGCCTCAGTCGATGTGGTTACGGTGGAACCTTCAGTTGTGATAACGGTTGATTCCTCAGTTTCAGTAACATCAGATGAGCCCACAGTCGTTGAAGCATCAGAGGAGGCCTCAGTCGATGTGGTTACGGTGGAACCTTCAGTTGTGGTAACGGTAGATTCCTCAGTTTCAGTAACATCAGATGAGCCCACAGTCGTTGAAGCATCAGAGGAGGCCTCAGTCGATGTGGTTACGGTAAAACCTTCAGTTGTGGTAATGGTAGATTCCTCAGTTTCAGTAACATCAGATGAGCCCACAGTCGTTGAAGCATCAGAGGAGGCCTCAGTCGATGTGGTTACGGTAAAACCTTCAGTTGTGGTTACGGTAGATTCCTCAGTTTCAGTAACATCAGATGAGCCCACAGTCGTTGAAGCATCAGAGGAGGCCTCAGTCGATGTGGTTACGGTAAAACCTTCAGTTGTGGTTACTGTAGATTCCTCAGTTTCAGTAACATCAGTTGAGCCCACAGTCGTTGAAGCATCAGAGGAGGCCTCAGTCGATGTGGTTACGGTAAAACTTTCAGTTGTGGTAATGGTAGATTCCTCAGTTTCAGTAACATCAGATGAGCCCACAGTCGTTGAAGCATCAGAGGAGGCCTCAGTCGATGTGGTAACGGTGGAACCTTCAGTTGTGGTAACGGTAGATTCCTCAGTTTCAGTAACATCAGATGAGCCCACAGTCGTTGAAGCATCAGAGGAGGCCTCAGTCGATGTGGTTACGGTAAAACCTTCAGTTGTGGTTACGGTAGATTCCTCAGTTTCAGTAACATCAGATGAGCCCACAGTCGTTGATGCATCAGAGGAGGCCTCAGTCGATGTGGTTACGGTAAAACCATCAGTTGTGGTAATGGTAGATTCCTCAGTTTCAGTAACATCAGATGAGCCCACAGTCGTTGAAGCATCAGAGGAGGCCTCAGTCGATGTGGTTACGGTGGAACCTTCAGTTGTGATAACGGTTGATTCCTCAGTTTCAGTAACATCAGATGAGCCCACAGTCGTTGAAGCATCAGAGGAGGCCTCAGTCGATGTGGTTACGGTGGAACCTTCAGTTGTGGTAACGGTAGATTCCTCAGTTTCAGTAACATCAGATGAGCCCACAGTCGTTGAAGCATCAGAGGAGGCCTCAGTCGATGTGGTTACGGTGGAACCTTCAGTTGTGGTAACGGTAGATTCCTCAGTTTCAGTAACATCAGATGAGCCCACAGTCGTTGAAGCATCAGAGGAGGCCTCAGTCGATGTGGTTACGGTAAAACCTTCAGTTGTGGTTACGGTAGATTCCTCAGTTTCAGTAACATCAGATGAGCCCACAGTCGTTGAAGCATCAGAGGAGGCCTCAGTCGATGTGGTTACGGTAAAACCTTCAGTTGTGGTAATGGTAGATTCCTCAGTTTCAGTAACATCAGATGAGCCCACAGTCGTTGAAGCATCAGAGGAGGCCTCAGTCGATGTGGTTACGGTAAAACCTTCAGTTGTGGTAATGGTAGATTCCTCAGTTTCAGTAACATCAGATGAGCCCACAGTCGTTGAAGCATCAGAGGAGGCCTCAGTCGATGTGGTTACGGTGGAACCTTCAGTTGTGATAACGGTTGATTCCTCAGTTTCAGTAACATCAGATGAGCCCACAGTCGTTGAAGCATCAGAGGAGGCCTCAGTCGATGTGGTTACGGTGGAACCTTCAGTTGTGGTAACGGTAGATTCCTCAGTTTCAGTAACATCAGATGAGCCCACAGTCGTTGAAGCATCAGAGGAGGCCTCAGTCGATGTGGTTACGGTAAAACCTTCAGTTGTGGTTACGGTAGATTTCTCAGTTTCAGTAACATCAGATGAGCCCACAGTCGTTGAAGCATCAGAGGAGGCCTCAGTCGATGTGGTTACGGTAAAACCTTCAGTTGTGGTTACGGTAGATTCTTCAGTTTCAGTAACATCAGATGAGCCCACAGTCGTTGAAGCATCAGAGGAGGCCTCAGCCGATGTGGTTACAGTAAAACTTTCAGTTGTGGTAATGGTAGATTCCTCAGTTTCAGTAACATCAGATGAGCCCACAGTCGTTGAAGCATCAGAGGAGGCCTCAGTCGATGTTGTTTCGGTAAAACCTTCAGTTGTGGTAACGGTAGATTTCTCAGTTTCAGTAACATCAGATGAGCCCACAGTCGTTGAAGCATCAGAGGAGGCCTCAGTCGATGTGGTAACGGTGGAACCTTCAGTTGTGGTAACGGTAGATTCCTCAGTTTCAGTAACATCAGATGAGCCCACAGTCGTTGAAGCATCAGAGGAGGCCTCAGTCGATGTGGTTACGGTGGAACCTTCAGTTGTGATAACGGTTGATTCCTCAGTTTCAGTAACATCAGATGAGCCCACAGTCGTTGAAGCATCAGAGGAGGCCTCAGTCGATGTGGTTACGGTGGAACCTTCAGTTGTGGTAACGGTAGATTCCTCAGTTTCAGTAACATCAGATGAGCCCACAGTCGTTGAAGCATCAGAGGAGGCCTCAGTCGATGTGGTAACGGTGGAACCTTCAGTTGTGGTAACGGTAGATTCCTCAGTTTCAGTAACATCAGATGAGCCCACAGTCGTTGAAGCATCAGAGGAGGCCTCAGTCGATGTGGTTACGGTAAAACCTTCAGTTGTGGTTACGGTAGATTCCTCAGTTTCAGTAACATCAGATGAGCCCACAGTCGTTGATGCATCAGAGGAGGCCTCAGTCGATGTGGTTACGGTAAAACCATCAGTTGTGGTAATGGTAGATTCCTCAGTTTCAGTAACATCAGATGAGCCCACAGTCGTTGAAGCATCAGAGGAGGCCTCAGTCGATGTGGTTACGGTGGAACCTTCAGTTGTGATAACGGTTGATTCCTCAGTTTCAGTAACATCAGATGAGCCCACAGTCGTTGAAGCATCCGAGGAGGCCTCAGTCGATGTGGTTACGGTGGAACCTTCAGTTGTGGTAACGGTAGATTCCTCAGTTTCAGTAACATCAGATGAGCCCACAGTCGTTGAAGCATCAGAGGAGGCCTCAGTCGATGTGGTTACGGTAAAACCTTCAGTTGTGGTAATGGTAGATTCCTCAGTTTCAGTAACATCAGATGAGCCCACAGTCGTTGAAGCATCAGAGGAGGCCTCAGTCGATGTGGTTACGGTGGAACCTTCAGTTGTGGTAACGGTAGATTCCTCAGTTTCAGTAACATCAGATGAGCCCACAGTCGTTGAAGCATCAGAGGAGGCCTCAGTCGATGTGGTTACGGTGGAACCTTCAGTTGTGGTAACGGTTGATTCCTCAGTTTCAGTAACATCAGATGAGCCCACAGTCGTTGAAGCATCAGAGGAGGCCTCAGTCGATGTGGTAACGGTGGAACCTTCAGTTGTGGTAATGGTAGATTCCTCAGTTTCAGTAACATCAGATGAGCCCACAGTCGTTGAAGCATCAGAGGAGGCCTCAGTCGATGTGGTTACGCTGGAACCTTCAGTTGCGGTTACGGTAGATTCCTCAGTTTCAGTAACATCAGATGAGCCCACAGTCGTTGAAGCATCAGAGGAGGCCTCAGTCGATGTGGTTACGGTGGAACCTTCAGTTGTGGTAACGGTTGATTCCTCAGTTTCAGTAACATCAGATGAGCCCACAGTCGTTGAAGCATCAGAGGAGGCCTCAGTCGATGTGGTTACGGTGGAACCTTCAGTTGTGGTTATGGTAGATTCCTCAGTTTCAGTAACATCAGATGAGCCCACAGTCGTTGAAGCATCAGAGGAGGCCTCAGCCGATGTGGTTACAGTAAAACTTTCAGTTGTGGTAATGGTAGATTCCTCAGTTTCAGTAACATCAGATGAGCCCACAGTCGTTGAAGCATCAGAGGAGGCCTCAGTCGATGTTGTTTCGGTAAAACCTTCAGTTGTGGTAACGGTAGATTTCTCAGTTTCAGTAACATCAGATGAGCCCACAGTCGTTGAAGCATCAGAGGAGGCCTCAGTCGATGTGGTAACGGTGGAACCTTCAGTTGTGGTAACGGTAGATTCCTCAGTTTCAGTAACATCAGATGAGCCCACAGTCGTTGAAGCATCAGAGGAGGCCTCAGTCGATGTGGTTACGGTGGAACCTTCAGTTGTGATAACGGTTGATTCCTCAGTTTCAGTAACATCAGATGAGCCCACAGTCGTTGAAGCATCAGAGGAGGCCTCAGTCGATGTGGTTACGGTGGAACCTTCAGTTGTGGTAACGGTAGATTCCTCAGTTTCAGTAACATCAGATGAGCCCACAGTCGTTGAAGCATCAGAGGAGGCCTCAGTCGATGTGGTTACGGTAAAACCTTCAGTTGTGGTAATGGTAGATTCCTCAGTTTCAGTAACATCAGATGAGCCCACAGTCGTTGAAGCATCAGAGGAGGCCTCAGTCGATGTGGTTACGGTAAAACCTTCAGTTGTGGTTACGGTAGATTCCTTAGTTTCAGTAACATCAGATGAGCCCACAGTCGTTGAAGCATCAGAGGAGGCCTCAGTCGATGTGGTTACGGTAAAACCTTCAGTTGTGGTTACTGTAGATTCCTCAGTTTCAGTAACATCAGTTGAGCCCACAGTCGTTGAAGCATCAGAGGAGGCCTCAGTCGATGTGGTTACGGTAAAACTTTCAGTTGTGGTAATGGTAGATTCCTCAGTTTCAGTAACATCAGATGAGCCCACAGTCGTTGAAGCATCAGAGGAGGCCTCAGTCGATGTGGTAACGGTGGAACCTTCAGTTGTGGTAACGGTAGATTCCTCAGTTTCAGTAACATCAGATGAGCCCACAGTCGTTGAAGCATCAGAGGAGGCCTCAGTCGATGTGGTTACGGTAAAACCTTCAGTTGTGGTTACGGTAGATTCCTCAGTTTCAGTAACATCAGATGAGCCCACAGTCGTTGATGCATCAGAGGAGGCCTCAGTCGATGTGGTTACGGTAAAACCATCAGTTGTGGTAATGGTAGATTCCTCAGTTTCAGTAACATCAGATGAGCCCACAGTCGTTGAAGCATCAGAGGAGGCCTCAGTCGATGTGGTTACGGTGGAACCTTCAGTTGTGATAACGGTTGATTCCTCAGTTTCAGTAACATCAGATGAGCCCACAGTCGTTGAAGCATCAGAGGAGGCCTCAGTCGATGTGGTTACGGTGGAACCTTCAGTTGTGGTAACGGTAGATTCCTCAGTTTCAGTAACATCAGATGAGCCCACAGTCGTTGAAGCATCAGAGGAGGCCTCAGTCGATGTGGTTACGGTGGAACCTTCAGTTGTGGTAACGGTAGATTCCTCAGTTTCAGTAACATCAGATGAGCCCACAGTCGTTGAAGCATCAGAGGAGGCCTCAGTCGATGTGGTTACGGTAAAACCTTCAGTTGTGGTTACGGTAGATTCCTCAGTTTCAGTAACATCAGATGAGCCCACAGTCGTTGAAGCATCAGAGGAGGCCTCAGTCGATGTGGTTACGGTAAAACCTTCAGTTGTGGTAATGGTAGATTCCTCAGTTTCAGTAACATCAGATGAGCCCACAGTCGTTGAAGCATCAGAGGAGGCCTCAGTCGATGTGGTTACGGTAAAACCTTCAGTTGTGGTAATGGTAGATTCCTCAGTTTCAGTAACATCAGATGAGCCCACAGTCGTTGAAGCATCAGAGGAGGCCTCAGTCGATGTGGTTACGGTGAAACCTTCAGTTGTGATAACGGTTGATTCCTCAGTTTCAGTAACATCAGATGAGCCCACAGTCGTTGAAGCATCAGAGGAGGCCTCAGTCGATGTGGTTACGGTGGAACCTTCAGTTGTGGTAACGGTAGATTCCTCAGTTTCAGTAACATCAGATGAGCCGACAGTCGTTGAAGCATCAGAGGAGGCCTCAGTCGATGTGGTTACGGTAAAACCTTCAGTTGTGGTTACGGTAGATTTCTCAGTTTCAGTAACATCAGATGAGCCCACAGTCGTTGAAGCATCAGAGGAGGCCTCAGTCGATGTGGTTACGGTAAA
The DNA here is from genome assembly GCA_949774965.1 of Diarsia brunnea. Taxonomy (NCBI): domain Eukaryota; kingdom Metazoa; phylum Arthropoda; class Insecta; order Lepidoptera; family Noctuidae; genus Diarsia; species Diarsia brunnea. Next base: position 20,017,199 of record OX459001.1, read on the forward strand.
ACCTTCAGTTGTGGTTACGGTAGATTCTTCAGTTTCAGTAACATCAGATGAGCCCACAGTCGTTGAAGCATCAGAGGAGGCCTCAGCCGATGTGGTTACAGTAAAACTTTCAGTTGTGGTAATGGTAGATTCCTCAGTTTCAGTAACATCAGATGAGCCCACAGTCGTTGAAGCATCAGAGGAGGCCTCAGTCGATGTTGTTTCGGTAAAACCTTCAGTTGTGGTAACGGTAGATTTCTCAGTTTCAGTAACATCAGATGAGCCCACAGTCGTTGAAGCATCAGAGGAGGCCTCAGTCGATGTGGTAACGGTGGAACCTTCAGTTGTGGTAACGGTAGATTCCTCAGTTTCAGTAACATCAGATGAGCCCACAGTCGTTGAAGCATCAGAGGAGGCCTCAGTCGATGTGGTTACGGTGGAACCTTCAGTTGTGATAACGGTTGATTCCTCAGTTTCAGTAACATCAGATGAGCCCACAGTCGTTGAAGCATCAGAGGAGGCCTCAGTCGATGTGGTTACGGTGGAACCTTCAGTTGTGGTAACGGTAGATTCCTCAGTTTCAGTAACATCAGATGAGCCCACAGTCGTTGAAGCATCAGAGGAGGCCTCAGTCGATGTGGTTACGGTAAAACCTTCAGTTGTGGTAATGGTAGATTCCTCAGTTTCAGTAACATCAGATGAGCCCACAGTCGTTGAAGCATCAGAGGAGGCCTCAGTCGATGTGGTTACGGTAAAACCTTCAGTTGTGGTTACGGTAGATTCCTCAGTTTCAGTAACATCAGATGAGCCCACAGTCGTTGAAGCATCAGAGGAGGCCTCAGTCGATGTGGTTACGGTAAAACCTTCAGTTGTGGTTACTGTAGATTCCTCAGTTTCAGTAACATCAGTTGAGCCCACAGTCGTTGAAGCATCAGAGGAGGCCTCAGTCGATGTGGTTACGGTAAAACTTTCAGTTGTGGTAATGGGAGATTCCTCAGTTTCAGTAACATCAGATGAGCCCACAGTCGTTGAAGCATCAGAGGAGGCCTCAGTCGATGTGGTAACGGTGGAACCTTCAGTTGTGGTAACGGTAGATTCCTCAGTTTCAGTAACATCAGATGAGCCCACAGTCGTTGAAGCATCAGAGGAGGCCTCAGTCGATGTGGTTACGGTAAAACCTTCAGTTGTGGTTACGGTAGATTCCTCAGTTTCAGTAACATCAGATGAGCCCACAGTCGTTGATGCATCAGAGGAGGCCTCAGTCGATGTGGTTACGGTAAAACCATCAGTTGTGGTAATGGTAGATTCCTCAGTTTCAGTAACATCAGATGAGCCCACAGTCGTTGAAGCATCAGAGGAGGCCTCAGTCGATGTGGTTACGGTGGAACCTTCAGTTGTGATAACGGTTGATTCCTCAGTTTCAGTAACATCAGATGAGCCCACAGTCGTTGAAGCATCCGAGGAGGCCTCAGTCGATGTGGTTACGGTGGAACCTTCAGTTGTGGTAACGGTAGATTCCTCAGTTTCAGTAACATCAGATGAGCCCACAGTCGTTGAAGCATCAGAGGAGGCCTCAGTCGATGTGGTTACGGTAAAACCTTCAGTTGTGGTAATGGTAGATTCTTCAGTTTCAGTAACATCAGATGAGCCCACAGTCGTTGAAGCATCAGAGGAGGCCTCAGTCGATGTGGTTACGGTAAAACCTTCAGTTGTGGTAACGGTAGATTCCTCAGTTTCAGTAACATCAGATGAGCCCACAGTCGTTGAAGCATCAGAGGAGGCCTCAGTCGATGTGGTTACGGTGGAACCTTCAGTTGTGGTAACGGTAGATTCCTCAGTTTCAGTAACATCAGATGAGCCCACAGTCGTTGAAGCATCAGAGGAGGCCTCAGTCGATGTGGTTACGGTGGAACCTTCAGTTGTGGTAACGGTTGATTCCTCAGTTTCAGTAACATCAGATGAGCCCACAGTCGTTGAAGCATCAGAGGAGGCCTCAGTCGATGTGGTAACGGTGGAACCTTCAGTTGTGGTAATGGTAGATTCCTCAGTTTCAGTAACATCAGATGAGCCCACAGTCGTTGAAGCATCAGAGGAGGCCTCAGCCGATGTGGTTACAGTAAAACTTTCAGTTGTGGTAATGGTAGATTCCTCAGTTTCAGTAACATCAGATGAGCCCACAGTCGTTGAAGCATCAGAGGAGGCCTCAGTCGATGTTGTTTCGGTAAAACCTTCAGTTGTGGTAACGGTAGATTCCTCAGTTTCAGTAACATCAGATGAGCCCACAGTCGTTGAAGCATCAGAGGAGGCCTCAGTCGATATGGTTACGGTAAAACCTTCAGTTGTGGTAATGGTAGATTCTTCAGTTTCAGTAACATCAGATGAGCCCACAGTCGTTGAAGCATCAGAGGAGGCCTCAGTCGATGTGGTTACGGTAAAACCTTCAGTTGTGGTAATGGTAGATTCCTCAGTTTCAGTAACATCAGATGAGCCCACAGTCGTTGAAGCATCAGAGGAGGCCTCAGTCGATGTGGTTACGGTGGAACCTTCAGTTGTGATAACGGTTGATTCCTCAGTTTCAGTAACATCAGATGAGCCCACAGTCGTTGAAGCATCAGAGGAGGCCTCAGTCGATGTGGTTACGGTGGAACCTTCAGTTGTGGTAACGGTAGATTCCTCAGTTTCAGTAACATCAGATGAGCCCACAGTCGTTGAAGCATCAGAGGAGGCCTCAGTCGATGTGGTTACGGTGGAACCTTCAGTTGTGGTAACGGTAGATTCCTCAGTTTCAGTAACATCAGATGAGCCCACAGTCGTTGAAGCATCAGAGGAGGCCTCAGTCGATGTGGTTACGGTGGAACCTTCAGTTGTGGTAACGGTAGATTCCTCAGTTTCAGTAACATCAGATGAGCCCACAGTCGTTGAAGCATCAGAGGAGGCCTCAGTCGATGTGGTTACGGTAAAACCTTCAGTTGTGGTTACGGTAGATTCCTCAGTTTCAGTAACATCAGATGAGCCCACAGTCGTTGAAGCATCAGAGGAGGCCTCAGTCGATGTGGTTACGGTAAAACCTTCAGTTGTGGTTACTGTAGATTCCTCAGTTTCAGTAACATCAGTTGAGCCCACAGTCGTTGAAGCATCAGAGGAGGCCTCAGTCGATGTGGTTACGGTAAAACTTTCAGTTGTGGTAATGGTAGATTCCTCAGTTTCAGTAACATCAGATGAGCCCACAGTCGTTGAAGCATCAGAGGAGGCCTCAGTCGATGTGGTTACGGTAAAACCTTCAGTTGTGGTTACGGTAGATTCCTCAGTTTCAGTAACATCAGATGAGCCCATAGTCGTTGAAGCATCAGAGGAGGCCTCAGTCGATGTGGTTACGGTAAAACCTTCAGTTGTGGTAATGGTAGATTCCTCAGTTTCAGTAACATCAGATGAGCCCACAGTCGTTGAAGCATCAGAGGAGGCCTCAGTCGATGTTGTTACGGTAAAACCTTCAGTTGTGGTTACGGTAGATTCTTCAGTTTCAGTAACATCAGATGAGCCCACAGTCGTTGAAGCATCAGAGGAGGCCTCAGTCGATGTGGTTACGGTAAAACCTTCAGTTGTGGTAACGGTATATTCCTCAGTTTCAGTAACATCAGATGAGCCCACAGTCGTTGAAGCATCAGAGGAGGCCTCAGTCGATGTTGTTACGGTAAAACCTTCAGTTGTGATAACGGTTGATTCCTCAGTTTCAGTAACATCAGATGAGCCCACAGTCGTTGAAGCATCAGAGGAGGCCTCAGTCGATGTGGTTACGGTGGAACCTTCAGTTGTGGTAATGGTAGATTCCTCAGTTTCAGTAACATCAGATGAGCCCATAGTCGTTGAAGCATCAGAGGAGGCCTCAGTCGATGTGGTTACGGTAAAACCTTCAGTTGTGGTAATGGTAGATTCCTCAGTTTCAGTAACATCAGATGAGCCCACAGTCGTTGAAGCATCAGAGGAGGCCTCAGTCGATGTTGTTACGGTAAAACCTTCAGTTGTGGTTACGGTAGATTCTTCAGTTTCAGTAACATCAGATGAGCCCACAGTCGTTGAAGCATCAGAGGAGGCCTCAGTCGATGTGGTTACGGTAAAACCTTCAGTTGTGGTAACGGTATATTCCTCAGTTTCAGTAACATCAGATGAGCCCACAGTCGTTGAAGCATCAGAGGAGGCCTCAGTCGATGTTGTTACGGTAAAACCTTCAGTTGTGATAACGGTTGATTCCTCAGTTTCAGTAACATCAGATGAGCCCACAGTCGTTGAAGCATCAGAGGAGGCCTCAGTCGATGTGGTTATTGTGGAACCTTCAGTTGTGGTAACGGTAGATTCCTCAGTTTCAGTAACATCAGATGAGCCCACAGTCGTTGAAGCATCAGAGGAGGCCTCAGTCGATGTGGTTACGGTGGAACCTTCAGTTGTGGTAATGGTAGATTCCTCAGTTTCAGTAACATCAGATGAGCCCACAGTCGTTGAAGCATCAGAGGAGGCCTCAGTCGATGTGGTAACGGTGGAACCTTCAGTTGTGGTAACGGTAGATTCCTCAGTTTCAGTAACATCAGATGAGCCCACAGTCGTTGAAGCATCAGAGTAGGCCTCAGTCGATGTGGTTACGGTGGAACCTTCAGTTGTGGTTACGGTAGATTCCTCAGTTTCAGTAACATCAGATGAGCCCACAGTCGTTGAAGCATCAGAGGAGGCCTCAGTCGATGTGGTTACGGTAAAACCTTCAGTTGTGGTAATGGTAGATTCCTCAATTTCAGTAACATCAGATGAGCCCACAGTCGTTGAAGCATCAGAGGAGGCCTCAGTCGATGTGGTTACGGTGGAACCTTCAGTTGTGATAACGGTTGATTCCTCAGTTTCAGTAACATCAGATGAGCCCACAGTCGTTGAAGCATCAGAGGAGGCCTCAGTCGATGTGGTAACGGTGGAACCTTCAGTTGTGGTAACGGTAGATTCCTCAGTTTCAGTAACATCAGATGAGCCCACAGTCGTTGAAGCATCAGAGGAGGCCTCAGTCGATGTGGTTACGGTAAAACCTTCAGTTGTGGTAACGGTAGATTCCTCAGTTTCAGTAACATCAGATGAGCCCACAGTCGTTGAAGCATCAGAGGAGGCCTCAGTCGATGTGGTAACGGTGGAACCTTCAGTTGTGGTAACGGTAGATTCCTCAGTTTCAGTAACATCAGATGAGCCCACAGTCGTTGAAGCATCAGAGTAGGCCTCAGTCGATGTGGTTACGGTGAAACCTTCAGTTGTGGTTACGGTTGATTCCTCAGTTTCAGTAACATCAGATGAGCCCACAGTCGTTGAAGCATCAGAGGAGGCCTCAGTCGATGTGGTTACGGTAAAACCTTCAGTTGTGGTAATGGTAGATTCCTCAATTTCAGTAACATCAGATGAGCCCACAGTCGTTGAAGCATCAGAGGAGGCCTCAGTCGATGTGGTTACGGTGGAACCTTCAGTTGTGATAACGGTTGATTCCTCAGTTTCAGTAACATCAGATGAGCCCACAGTCGTTGAAGCATCAGAGGAGGCCTCAGTCGATGTGGTTACGGTGGAACCTTCAGTTGTGGTAACGGTAGATTCCTCAGTTTCAGTAACATCAGATGAGCCCACAGTCGTTGAAGCATCAGAGGAGGCCTCAGTCGATGTGGTTACGGTGGAACCTTCAGTTGTGGTAACGGTAGATTCCTCAGATTCAGTAACATCAGATGAGCCCACAGTCGTTGAAGCATCAGAGGAGGCCTCAGTCGATGTGGTTACGGTAAAACCTTCAGTTGTGGTAATGGTAGATTCCTCAGTTTCAGTAACATCAGATGAGCCCACAGTCGTTGAAGCATCAGAGGAGGCCTCAGTCGATGTGGTTACGGTGGAACCTTTAGTTGTGATAACGGTTGATTCCTCAGTTTCAGTAACATCAGATGAGCCCACAGTCGTTGAAGCATCGGAGGAGGCCTCAGTCGATGTGGTTACGGTAAAACCTTCAGTTGTGGTAACGGTATATTCCTCAGTTTCAGTAACATCAGATGAGCCCACAGTCGTTGAAGCATCAGAGGAGGCCTCAGTCGATGTGGTAACGGTAAAACCTTCAGTTGTGGTAACGGTAGATTCCTCAGTTTCAGTAACATCAGATGAGCCCACAGTCGTTGAAGCATCAGAGGAGGCCTCAGTCGATGTGGTTACGGTGGAACCTTCAGTTGTGGTTACGGTAGATTCCTCAGTTTCAGTAACATCAGATGAGCCCACAGTCGTTGAAGCATCAGAGGAGGCCTCTGTCGATGTGGTTACGGTAAAACCTTCAGTTGTGGTAATGGTAGATTCCTCAGTTTCAGTAACATCAGATGAGCCCACAGTCGTTGAAGCATCAGAGGAGGCCTCAGTCGATGTGGTTACGGTGGAACCTTCAGTTGTGATAACGGTTGATTCCTCAGTTTCAGTAACATCAGATGAGCCCACAGTCGTTGAAGCATCAGAGGAGGCCTCAGTCGATGTGGTTACGGTGGAACCTTCAGTTGTGGTAACGGTAGATTCCTCAGTTTCAGTAACATCAGATGAGCCCACAGTCGTTGAAGCATCAGAGGAGGCCTCAGTCGATGTGGTTACGGTGGAACCTTCAGTTGTGGTAACGGTAGATTCCTCAGTTTCAGTAACATCAGATGAGCCCACAGGCGTTGAAGCATCAGAGGAGGCCTCAGTCGATGTGGTTACGGTAAAACCTTCAGTTGTGGTTACGGTAGATTCCTCAGTTTCAGTAACATCAGATGAGCCCACAGTCGTTGAAGCATCAGAGGAGGCCTCAGTCGATGTGGTTACGGTAAAACCTTCAGTTGTGGTAATGGTAGATTCCTCAGTTTCAGTAACATCAGACGAGCCCACAGTCGTTGAAGCATCAGAGGAGGCCTCAGTCGATGTGGTTACGGTAAAACCTTCAGTTGTGGTTACGGTAGATTCTTCAGTTTCAGTAACATCAGATGAGCCCACAGTCGTTGAAGCATCAGAGGAGGCCTCAGTCGATGTGGTTACGGTAAAACCTTCAGTTGTGGTAATGGTAGATTCCTCAGTTTCAGTAACATCAGATGAGCCAGCAGTCGTTGAAGCATCAGAGGAGGCCTCAGTCGATGTGGTAACGGTGGAACCTTCAGTTGTGGTAACGGTAGATTCCTCAGTTTCAGTAACATCAGATGAGCCCACAGTCGTTGAAGCATCAGAGGAGGCCTCAGTCGATGTGGTTACGGTAAAACCTTCAGTTGTGGTAATGGTAGATTCTTCAGTTTCAGTAACATCAGATGAGCCCACAGTCGTTGAAGCATCAGAGGAGGCCTCAGTCGATGTGGTTACGGTAAAACCTTCAGTTGTGGTAATGGTAGATTCCTCAGTTTCAGTAACATCAGATGAGCCCACAGTCGTTGAAGCATCAGAGGAGGCCTCAGTCGATGTGGTAACGGTGGAACCTTCAGTTGTGGTAACGGTAGATTCCTCAGTTTCAGTAACATCAGATGAGCCCACAGTCGTTGAAGCATCAGAGGAGGCCTCAGTCGATGTGGTTACGGTAAAACCTTCAGTTGTGGTAACGGTTGATTCCTCAATTTCAGTAACATCAGATGAGCCCACAGTCGTTGAAGCATCAGAGGAGGCCTCAGTCGATGTGGTTACGGTAAAACCTTCAGTTGTGGTAATGGTAGATTCCTCAGTTTCAGTAACATCAGATGAGCCCACAGTCGTTGAAGCATCAGAGAAGGCCTCAGTCGATGTGGTAACGGTGGAACCTTCAGTTGTGGTAACGGTAGATTCCTCAGTTTCAGTAACATCAGATGAGCCGACAGTCGTTGAAGCATCAGAGGAGGCCTCAGTCGATGTGGTAACGGTGGAACCTTCAGTTGTGGTTACGGTAGATTCCTCAGTTTCAGTAACATCAGATGAGCCCACAGTCGTTGAAGCATCAGAGGAGGCCTCAGTCGATGTGGTTACGGTAAAACCTTCAGTTGTGGTAAAGGTTGATTCCTCAATTTCAGTAACATCAGATGAGCCCACAGTCGTTGAAGCATCAGAGGAGGCCTCAGTCGATGTGGTTACGGTGGAACCTTCAGTTGTGATAACGGTTGATTCCTCAGTTTCAGTAACATCAGATGAGCCCACAGTCGTTGAAGCATCAGAGGAGGCCTCAGTCGATGTGGTTACGGTGGAACCTTCAGTTGTGGTAACGGTAGATTCCTCAGTTTCAGTAACATCAGATGAGCCCACAGTCGTTGAAGCATCAGAGGAGGCCTCAGTCGATGTGGTTACGGTGGAACCTTCAGTTGTGGTAACGGTAGATTCCTCAGTTTCAGTAACATCAGATGAGCCCACAGTCGTTGAAGCATCAGAGGAGGCCTCAGTCGATGTGGTTACGGTAAAACCTTCAGTTGTGGTAATGGTAGATTCTTCAGTTTCAGTAACATCAGATGAGCCCAAAGTCGTTGAAGCATCAGAGGAGGCCTCAGTCGATGTGGTTACGGTAAAACCTTCAGTTGTGGTAATGGTAGATTCCTCAGTTTCAGTAACATCAGATGAGCCCACAGTCGTTGAAGCATCAGAGGAGGCCTCAGTCGATGTGGTAACGGTGGAACCTTCAGTTGTGGTAACGGTAGATTCCTCAGTTTCAGTAACATCAGATGAGCCGACAGTCGTTGAAGCATCAGAGGAGGCCTCAGTCGATGTGGTAACGGTGGAACCTTCAGTTGTGGTTACGGTAGATTCCTCAGTTTCAGTAACATCAGATGAGCCCACAGTCGTTGAAGCATCAGAGGAGGCCTCAGTCGATGTGGTTACGGTAAAACCTTCAGTTGTGGTAACGGTTGATTCCTCAATTTCAGTAACATCAGATGAGCCCACAGTCGTTGAAGCATCAGAGGAGGCCTCAGTCGATGTGGTTACGGTGGAACCTTTAGTTGTGATAACGGTTGATTCCTCAGTTTCAGTAACATCAGATGAGCCCACAGTCGTTGAAGCATCAGAGGAGGCCTCAGTCGATGTGGTTACGGTGGAACCTTCAGTTGTGGTAACGGTAGATTCCTCAGTTTCAGTAACATCAGATGAGCCCACAGTCGTTGAAGCATCAGAGGAGGCCTCAGTCGATGTGGTTACGGTAAAACCTTCAGTTGTGGTTACTGTAGATTCCTCAGTTTTAGTAACATCAGTTGAGCCCACAGTCGTTGAAGCATCAGAGGAGGCCTCAGTTGATGTGGTTACGGTAAAACCTTCAGTTGTGGTTACGGTAGATTCCTCAGTTTCAGTAACATCAGATGAGCCCACAGTCGTTGAAGCATCAGAGGAGGCCTCAGTCGATGTGGTTACGGTGGAACCTTCAGTTGTGATAACGGTTGATTCCTCAGTTTCAGTAACATCAGATGAGCCCACAGTCGTTGAAGCATCAGAGGAGGCCTCAGTCGATGTGGTTACGGTGGAACCTTCAGTTGTGGTAACGGTAGATTCCTCAGTTTCAGTAACATCAGATGAGCCCACAGTCGTTGAAGCATCAGAGGAGGCCTCAGTCGATGTGGTTACGGTGGAACCTTCAGTTGTGGTAACGGTAGATTCCTCAGTTTCAGTAACATCAGATGAGCCCACAGTCGTTGAAGCATCAGAGGAGGCCTCAGTCGATGTGGTTACGGTGGAACCTTCAGTTGTGGTAACGGTAGATTCCTCAGATTCAGTAACATCAGATGAGCCCACAGTCGTTGAAGCATCAGAGGAGGCCTCAGTCGATGTGGTTACGGTAAAACCTTCAGTTGTGGTAATGGTAGATTCCTCAGTTTCAGTAACATCAGATGAGCCCACAGTCGTTGAAGCATCAGAGGAGGCCTCAGTCGATGTGGTTACGGTGGAACCTTTAGTTGTGATAACGGTTGATTCCTCAGTTTCAGTAACATCAGATGAGCCCACAGTCGTTGAAGCATCGGAGGAGGCCTCAGTCGATGTGGTTACGGTAAAACCTTCAGTTGTGGTAACGGTATATTCCTCAGTTTCAGTAACATCAGATGAGCCCACAGTCGTTGAAGCATCAGAGGAGGCCTCAGTCGATGTGGTAACGGTAAAACCTTCAGTTGTGGTAACGGTAGATTCCTCAGTTTCAGTAACATCAGATGAGCCCACAGTCGTTGAAGCATCAGAGGAGGCCTCAGTCGATGTGGTTACGGTGGAACCTTCAGTTGTGGTTACGGTAGATTCCTCAGTTTCAGTAACATCAGATGAGCCCACAGTCGTTGAAGCATCAGAGGAGGCCTCTGTCGATGTGGTTACGGTAAAACCTTCAGTTGTGGTAATGGTAGATTCCTCAGTTTCAGTAACATCAGATGAGCCCACAGTCGTTGAAGCATCAGAGGAGGCCTCAGTCGATGTGGTTACGGTGGAACCTTCAGTTGTGATAACGGTTGATTCCTCAGTTTCAGTAACATCAGATGAGCCCACAGTCGTTGAAGCATCAGAGGAGGCCTCAGTCGATGTGGTTACGGTGGAACCTTCAGTTGTGGTAACGGTAGATTCCTCAGTTTCAGTAACATCAGATGAGCCCACAGTCGTTGAAGCATCAGAGGAGGCCTCAGTCGATGTGGTTACGGTGGAACCTTCAGTTGTGGTAACGGTAGATTCCTCAGTTTCAGTAACATCAGATGAGCCCACAGGCGTTGAAGCATCAGAGGAGGCCTCAGTCGATGTGGTTACGGTAAAACCTTCAGTTGTGGTTACGGTAGATTCCTCAGTTTCAGTAACATCAGATGAGCCCACAGTCGTTGAAGCATCAGAGGAGGCCTCAGTCGATGTGGTTACGGTAAAACCTTCAGTTGTGGTAATGGTAGATTCCTCAGTTTCAGTAACATCAGACGAGCCCACAGTCGTTGAAGCATCAGAGGAGGCCTCAGTCGATGTGGTTACGGTAAAACCTTCAGTTGTGGTTACGGTAGATTCTTCAGTTTCAGTAACATCAGATGAGCCCACAGTCGTTGAAGCATCAGAGGAGGCCTCAGTCGATGTGGTTACGGTAAAACCTTCAGTTGTGGTAATGGTAGATTCCTCAGTTTCAGTAACATCAGATGAGCCAGCAGTCGTTGAAGCATCAGAGGAGGCCTCAGTCGATGTGGTAACGGTGGAACCTTCAGTTGTGGTAACGGTAGATTCCTCAGTTTCAGTAACATCAGATGAGCCCACAGTCGTTGAAGCATCAGAGGAGGCCTCAGTCGATGTGGTTACGGTAAAACCTTCAGTTGTGGTAATGGTAGATTCTTCAGTTTCAGTAACATCAGATGAGCCCACAGTCGTTGAAGCATCAGAGGAGGCCTCAGTCGATGTGGTTACGGTAAAACCTTCAGTTGTGGTAATGGTAGATTCCTCAGTTTCAGTAACATCAGATGAGCCCACAGTCGTTGAAGCATCAGAGGAGGCCTCAGTCGATGTGGTAACGGTGGAACCTTCAGTTGTGGTAACGGTAGATTCCTCAGTTTCAGTAACATCAGATGAGCCCACAGTCGTTGAAGCATCAGAGGAGGCCTCAGTCGATGTGGTTACGGTAAAACCTTCAGTTGTGGTAACGGTTGATTCCTCAATTTCAGTAACATCAGATGAGCCCACAGTCGTTGAAGCATCAGAGGAGGCCTCAGTCGATGTGGTTACGGTAAAACCTTCAGTTGTGGTAATGGTAGATTCCTCAGTTTCAGTAACATCAGATGAGCCCACAGTCGTTGAAGCATCAGAGAAGGCCTCAGTCGATGTGGTAACGGTGGAACCTTCAGTTGTGGTAACGGTAGATTCCTCAGTTTCAGTAACATCAGATGAGCCGACAGTCGTTGAAGCATCAGAGGAGGCCTCAGTCGATGTGGTAACGGTGGAACCTTCAGTTGTGGTTACGGTAGATTCCTCAGTTTCAGTAACATCAGATGAGCCCACAGTCGTTGAAGCATCAGAGGAGGCCTCAGTCGATGTGGTTACGGTAAAACCTTCAGTTGTGGTAAAGGTTGATTCCTCAATTTCAGTAACATCAGATGAGCCCACAGTCGTTGAAGCATCAGAGGAGGCCTCAGTCGATGTGGTTACGGTGGAACCTTCAGTTGTGATAACGGTTGATTCCTCAGTTTCAGTAACATCAGATGAGCCCACAGTCGTTGAAGCATCAGAGGAGGCCTCAGTCGATGTGGTTACGGTGGAACCTTCAGTTGTGGTAACGGTAGATTCCTCAGTTTCAGTAACATCAGATGAGCCCACAGTCGTTGAAGCATCAGAGGAGGCCTCAGTCGATGTGGTTACGGTGGAACCTTCAGTTGTGGTAACGGTAGATTCCTCAGTTTCAGTAACATCAGATGAGCCCACAGTCGTTGAAGCATCAGAGGAGGCCTCAGTCGATGTGGTTACGGTAAAACCTTCAGTTGTGGTAATGGTAGATTCTTCAGTTTCAGTAACATCAGATGAGCCCAAAGTCGTTGAAGCATCAGAGGAGGCCTCAGTCGATGTGGTTACGGTAAAACCTTCAGTTGTGGTAATGGTAGATTCCTCAGTTTCAGTAACATCAGATGAGCCCACAGTCGTTGAAGCATCAGAGGAGGCCTCAGTCGATGTGGTAACGGTGGAACCTTCAGTTGTGGTAACGGTAGATTCCTCAGTTTCAGTAACATCAGATGAGCCGACAGTCGTTGAAGCATCAGAGGAGGCCTCAGTCGATGTGGTAACGGTGGAACCTTCAGTTGTGGTTACGGTAGATTCCTCAGTTTCAGTAACATCAGATGAGCCCACAGTCGTTGAAGCATCAGAGGAGGCCTCAGTCGATGTGGTTACGGTAAAACCTTCAGTTGTGGTAACGGTTGATTCCTCAATTTCAGTAACATCAGATGAGCCCACAGTCGTTGAAGCATCAGAGGAGGCCTCAGTCGATGTGGTTACGGTGGAACCTTTAGTTGTGATAACGGTTGATTCCTCAGTTTCAGTAACATCAGATGAGCCCACAGTCGTTGAAGCATCAGAGGAGGCCTCAGTCGATGTGGTTACGGTGGAACCTTCAGTTGTGGTAACGGTAGATTCCTCAGTTTCAGTAACATCAGATGAGCCCACAGTCGTTGAAGCATCAGAGGAGGCCTCAGTCGATGTGGTTACGGTAAAACCTTCAGTTGTGGTTACTGTAGATTCCTCAGTTTTAGTAACATCAGTTGAGCCCACAGTCGTTGAAGCATCAGAGGAGGCCTCAGTTGATGTGGTTACGGTAAAACCTTCAGTTGTGGTTACGGTAGATTCCTCAGTTTCAGTAACATCAGATGAGCCCACAGTCGTTGAAGCATCAGAGGAGGCCTCAGTCGATGTGGTTACGGTGGAACCTTCAGTTGTGATAACGGTTGATTCCTCAGTTTCAGTAACATCAGATGAGCCCACAGTCGTTGAAGCATCAGAGGAGGCCTCAGTCGATGTGGTTACGGTGGAACCTTCAGTTGTGGTAACGGTAGATTCCTCAGTTTCAGTAACATCAGATGAGCCCACAGTCGTTGAAGCATCAGAGGAGGCCTCAGTCGATGTGGTTACGGTGGAACCTTCAGTTGTGGTAACGGTAGATTCCTCAGTTTCAGTAACATCAGTTGAGCCCACAGTCGTTGAAGCATCAGAGGAGGCCTCAGTTGATGTGGTTACGGTAAAACCTTCAGTTGTGGTTACGGTAGATTCCTCAGTTTCAGTAACATCAGATGAGCCCACAGTCGTTGAAGCATCAGCGGAGGCCTCAGTCGATGTGGTTACGGTGGAACCTTCAGTTGTGATAACGGTTGATTCCTCAGTTTCAGTAACATCAGATGAGCCCACAGTCGTTGAAGCATCAGAGGAGGCCTCAGTCGATGTGGTTACGGTAAAACCTTCAGTTGTGGTTACTGTAGATTCCTCAGTTTTAGTAACATCAGTTGAGCCCACAGTCGTTGAAGCATCAGAGGAGGCCTCAGTCGATGTGGTTACGGTAAAACCTTCAGTTGTGGTTACGGTAGATTCCTCAGTTTCAGTAACATCAGATGAGCCCACAGTCGTTGAAGCATCAGAGGAGGTCTCAGTCGATGTGGTTACGGTGGAACCTTCAGTTGTGATAACGGTTGATTCCTCAGTTTCAGTAACATCAGATGAGCCCACAGTCGTTGAAGCATCAGAGGAGGCCTCAGTCGATGTGGTTACGGTGGAACCTTCAGTTGTGGTAACGGTAGATTCCTCAGTTTCAGTAACATCAGATGAGCCCACAGTCGTTGAAGCATCAGCGGAGGCCTCAGTCGATGTGGTTACGGTGGAACCTTCAGTTGTGATAACGGTTGATTCCTCAGTTTCAGTAACATCAGATGAGCCCACAGTCGTTGAAGCATCAGAGGAGGCCTCAGTCGATGTGGTTACGGTGGAACCTTCAGTTGTGGTAACGGTAGATTCCTCAGTTTCAGTAACATCAGATGAGCCCACAGTCGTTGAAGCATCAGAGGAGGCCTCAGTCGATGTGGTTACGGTAAAACCTTCAGTTGTGGTAATGGTAGATTCCTCAGTTTCAGTAACATCAGATGAGCCCACAGTCGTTGCAGCATCAGAGGAGGCCTCAGTCGATGTGGTTACGGTGGAACCTTCAGTTGTGATAACGGTTGATTCCTCAGTTTCAGTAACATCAGATGAGCCCACAGTCGTTGAAGCATCAGAGGAGGCCTCAGTCGATGTGGTTACGGTGGAACCTTCAGTTGTGGTAACGGTAGATTCCTCAGTTTCAGTAACATCAGATGAGCCCACAGTCGTTGAAGCATCAGAGGAGGCCTCAGTCGATGTGGTTACGGTAAAACCTTCAGTTGTGGTTACGGTAGATTTCTCAGTTTCAGTAACATCAGATGAGCCCACAGTCGTTGAAGCATCAGAGGAGGCCTCAGTCGATGTTGTTACGGTAAAACCTTCAGTTGTGGTTACGGTAGATTCTTCAGTTTCAGTAACATCAGATGAGCCCACAGTCGTTGAAGCATCAGAGGAGGCCTCAGTCGATGTTGTTACGGTAAAACCATCAGTTGTGGTTACGGTAGATTTCTCAGTTTCAGTAACATCAGATGAGCCCACAGTCGTTGAAGCATCAGAGGAGGCCTCAGTCGATGTTGTTTCGGTAAAACCTTCAGTTGTGGTAACGGTAGATTTCTCAGTTTCAGTAACATCAGATGAGCCCACAGTCGTTGAATCCTCAGAGGAGGCCTCAGTCAATGTGGTAACGGTAAAACCTTCAGTTGTGGTAACGGTAGATTCCTCAGTTTCAGTAACATCAGTTGAGCCCACAGTCGTTGAAGCATCAGAGGAGGCCTCAGCCGATGTGGTTACGGTAAAACCTTCAGTTGTGGTTACGGTAGATTCCTCAGTTTCAGTAACATCAGATGAGCCCACAGTCGTTGAAGCATCAGAGGAGGCCTCAGTCGATGTGGTTACGGTAAAACCTTCAGTTGTGGTAATGGTAGATTCCTCAGTTTCAGTAACATCAGATGAGCCCACAGTCGTTGAAGCATCAGAGGAGGCCTCAGTCGATGTGGTTACGGTGGAACCTTCAGTTGTGGTAACGGTAGATTCCTCAGTTTCAGTAACATCAGATGAGCCCACAGTCGTTGAAGCATCAGAGGAGGCCTCAGTCGATGTGGTTACGGTGGAACCTTCAGTTGTGGTAACGGTAGATTCCTCAGTTTCAGTAACATCAGATGAGCCCACAGTCGTTGAAGCATCAGAGGAGGCCTCAGTCGATGTGGTTACGGTGGAACCTTCAGTTGTGGTAATGGTAGATTCCTCAGTTTCAGTAACATCAGATGAGCCCACAGTCGTTGAAGCATCAGAGGAGGCCTCAGCCGATGTGGTTACAGTAAAACTTTCAGTTGTGGTAATGGTAGATTCCTCAGTTTCAGTAACATCAGATGAGCCCACAGTCGTTGAAGCATCAGAGGAGGCCTCAGTCGATGTTGTTTCGGTAAAACCTTCAGTTGTGGTAACGGTAGATTTCTCAGTTTCAGTAACATCAGATGAGCCCACAGTCGTTGAATCCTCAGAGGAGGCCTCAGTCGATGTGGTAACGGTAAAACCTTCAGTTGTGGTAACGGTAGATTCCTCAGTTTCAGTAACATCAGATGAGCCCACAGTCGTTGAAGCATCAGAGGAGGCCTCAGTCGATGTGGTTACGGTGGAACCTTCAGTTGTGATAACGGTTGATTCCTCAGTTTCAGTAACATCAGATGAGCCCACAGTCGTTGAAGCATCAGAGGAGGCCTCAGTCGATGTGGTTACGGTGGAACCTTCAGTTGTGGTAACGGTAGATTCCTCAGTTTCAGTAACATCAGATGAGCCCACAGTCGTTGAAGCATCAGAGGAGGCCTCAGTCGATGTGGTTACGGTGGAACCTTCAGTTGTGGTAACGGTAGATTCCTCAGTTTCAGTAACATCAGATGAGCCCACAGTCGTTGAAGCATCAGAGGAGGCCTCAGTCGATGTGGTTACGGTGGAACCTTCAGTTGTGGTAACGGTAGATTCCTCAGTTTCAGTAACATCAGATGAGCCCACAGTCGTTGAAGCATCAGAGGAGGCCTCAGTCGATGTGGTTACGGTAAAACCTTCAGTTGTGGTTACGGTAGATTCCTCAGTTTCAGTAACATCAGATGAGCCCACAGTCGTTGAAGCATCAGAGGAGGCCTCAGTCGATGTGGTTACGGTAAAACCTTCAGTTGTGGTTACTGTAGATTCCTCAGTTTCAGTAACATCAGTTGAGCCCACAGTCGTTGAAGCATCAGAGGAGGCCTCAGTCGATGTGGTTACGGTAAAACTTTCAGTTGTGGTAATGGTAGATTCCTCAGTTTCAGTAACATCAGATGAGCCCACAGTCGTTGAAGCATCAGAGGAGGCCTCAGTCGATGTGGTTACGGTAAAACCTTCAGTTGTGGTTACGGTAGATTCCTCAGTTTCAGTAACATCAGATGAGCCCATAGTCGTTGAAGCATCAGAGGAGGCCTCAGTCGATGTGGTTACGGTAAAACCTTCAGTTGTGGTAATGGTAGATTCCTCAGTTTCAGTAACATCAGATGAGCCCACAGTCGTTGAAGCATCAGAGGAGGCCTCAGTCGATGTTGTTACGGTAAAACCTTCAGTTGTGGTTACGGTAGATTCTTCAGTTTCAGTAACATCAGATGAGCCCACAGTCGTTGAAGCATCAGAGGAGGCCTCAGTCGATGTGGTTACGGTAAAACCTTCAGTTGTGATAACGGTTGATTCCTCAGTTTCAGTAACATCAGATGAGCCCACAGTCGTTGAAGCATCAGAGGAGGCCTCAGTCGATGTGGTTACGGTGGAACCTTCAGTTGTGGTAATGGTAGATTCCTCAGTTTCAGTAACATCAGATGAGCCCATAGTCGTTGAAGCATCAGAGGAGGCCTCAGTCGATGTGGTTACGGTAAAACCTTCAGTTGTGGTAATGGTAGATTCCTCAGTTTCAGTAACATCAGATGAGCCCACAGTCGTTGAAGCATCAGAGGAGGCCTCAGTCGATGTTGTTACGGTAAAACCTTCAGTTGTGGTTACGGTAGATTCTTCAGTTTCAGTAACATCAGATGAGCCCACAGTCGTTGAAGCATCAGAGGAGGCCTCAGTCGATGTGGTTACGGTAAAACCTTCAGTTGTGGTAACGGTATATTCCTCAGTTTCAGTAACATCAGATGAGCCCACAGTCGTTGAAGCATCAGAGGAGGCCTCAGTCGATGTTGTTACGGTAAAACCTTCAGTTGTGATAACGGTTGATTCCTCAGTTTCAGTAACATCAGATGAGCCCACAGTCGTTGAAGCATCAGAGGAGGCCTCAGTCGATGTGGTTATTGTGGAACCTTCAGTTGTGGTAACGGTAGATTCCTCAGTTTCAGTAACATCAGATGAGCCCACAGTCGTTGAAGCATCAGAGGAGGCCTCAGTCGATGTGGTTACGGTGGAACCTTCAGTTGTGGTAATGGTAGATTCCTCAGTTTCAGTAACATCAGATGAGCCCACAGTCGTTGAAGCATCAGAGGAGGCCTCAGTCGATGTGGTAACGGTGGAACCTTCAGTTGTGGTAACGGTAGATTCCTCAGTTTCAGTAACATCAGATGAGCCCACAGTCGTTGAAGCATCAGAGTAGGCCTCAGTCGATGTGGTTACGGTGGAACCTTCAGTTGTGGTTACGGTAGATTCCTCAGTTTCAGTAACATCAGATGAGCCCACAGTCGTTGAAGCATCAGAGGAGGCCTCAGTCGATGTGGTTACGGTAAAACCTTCAGTTGTGGTAATGGTAGATTCCTCAATTTCAGTAACATCAGATGAGCCCACAGTCGTTGAAGCATCAGAGGAGGCCTCAGTCGATGTGGTTACGGTGGAACCTTCAGTTGTGATAACGGTTGATTCCTCAGTTTCAGTAACATCAGATGAGCCCACAGTCGTTGAAGCATCAGAGGAGGCCTCAGTCGATGTGGTAACGGTGGAACCTTCAGTTGTGGTAACGGTAGATTCCTCAGTTTCAGTAACATCAGATGAGCCCACAGTCGTTGAAGCATCAGAGGAGGCCTCAGTCGATGTGGTTACGGTAAAACCTTCAGTTGTGGTAACGGTAGATTCCTCAGTTTCAGTAACATCAGATGAGCCCACAGTCGTTGAAGCATCAGAGGAGGCCTCAGTCGATGTGGTAACGGTGGAACCTTCAGTTGTGGTAACGGTAGATTCCTCAGTTTCAGTAACATCAGATGAGCCCACAGTCGTTGAAGCATCAGAGTAGGCCTCAGTCGATGTGGTTACGGTGAAACCTTCAGTTGTGGTTACGGTAGATTCCTCAGTTTCAGTAACATCAGATGAGCCCACAGTCGTTGAAGCATCAGAGGAGGCCTCAGTCGATGTGGTTACGGTAAAACCTTCAGTTGTGGTAATGGTAGATTCCTCAATTTCAGTAACATCAGATGAGCCCACAGTCGTTGAAGCATCAGAGGAGGCCTCAGTCGATGTGGTTACGGTGGAACCTTCAGTTGTGATAACGGTTGATTCCTCAGTTTCAGTAACATCAGATGAGCCCACAGTCGTTGAAGCATCAGAGGAGGCCTCAGTCGATGTGGTTACGGTGGAACCTTCAGTTGTGGTAACGGTAGATTCCTCAGTTTCAGTAACATCAGATGAGCCCACAGTCGTTGAAGCATCAGAGGAGGCCTCAGTCGATGTGGTTACGGTGGAACCTTCAGTTGTGGTAACGGTAGATTCCTCAGTTTCAGTAACATCAGATGAGCCCACAGTCGTTGAAGCATCAGAGGAGGCCTCAGTCGATGTGGTTACGGTAAAACCTTCAGTTGTGGTAATGGTAGATTCCTCAGTTTCAGTAACATCAGATGAGCCCACAGTCGTTGAAGCATCAGAGGAGGCCTCAGTCGATGTGGTTACGGTGGAACCTTTAGTTGTGATAACGGTTGATTCCTCAGTTTCAGTAACATCAGATGAGCCCACAGTCGTTGAAGCATCGGAGGAGGCCTCAGTCGATGTGGTTACGGTAAAACCTTCAGTTGTGGTAACGGTATATTCCTCAGTTTCAGTAACATCAGATGAGCCCACAGTCGTTGAAGCATCAGAGGAGGCCTCAGTCGATGTGGTAACGGTAAAACCTTCAGTTGTGGTAACGGTAGATTCCTCAGTTTCAGTAACATCAGATGAGCCCACAGTCGTTGAAGCATCAGAGGAGGCCTCTGTCGATGTGGTTACGGTAAAACCTTCAGTTGTGGTAATGGTAGATTCCTCAGTTTCAGTAACATCAGATGAGCCCACAGTCGTTGAAGCATCAGAGGAGGCCTCAGTCGATGTGGTTACGGTGGAACCTTCAGTTGTGATAACGGTTGATTCCTCAGTTTCAGTAACATCAGATGAGCCCACAGTCGTTGAAGCATCAGAGGAGGCCTCAGTCGATGTGGTTACGGTGGAACCTTCAGTTGTGGTAACGGTAGATTCCTCAGTTTCAGTAACATCAGATGAGCCCACAGTCGTTGAAGCAGCAGAGGAGGCCTCAGTCGATGTGGTTACGGTGGAACCTTCAGTTGTGGTAACGGTAGATTCCTCAGTTTCAGTAACATCAGATGAGCCCACAGGCGTTGAAGCATCAGAGGAGGCCTCAGTCGATGTGGTTACGGTAAAACCTTCAGTTGTGGTTACGGTAGATTCCTCAGTTTCAGTAACATCAGATGAGCCCACAGTCGTTGAAGCATCAGAGGAGGCCTCAGTCGATGTGGTTACGGTAAAACCTTCAGTTGTGGTAATGGTAGATTCCTCAGTTTCAGTAACATCAGACGAGCCCACAGTCGTTGAAGCATCAGAGGAGGCCTCAGTCGATGTGGTTACGGTAAAATCTTCAGTTGTGGTTACGGTAGATTCTTCAGTTTCAGTAACATCAGATGAGCCCACAGTCGTTGAAGCATCAGAGGAGGCCTCAGTCGATGTGGTTACGGTAAAACCTTCAGTTGTGGTAATGGTAGATTCCTCAGTTTCAGTAACATCAGATGAGCCAGCAGTCGTTGAAGCATCAGAGGAGGCCTCAGTCGATGTGGTAACGGTGGAACCTTCAGTTGTGGTAACGGTAGATTCCTCAGTTTCAGTAACATCAGATGAGCCCACAGTCGTTGAAGCATCAGAGGAGGCCTCAGTCGATGTGGTTACGGTAAAACCTTCAGTTGTGGTAATGGTAGATTCTTCAGTTTCAGTAACATCAGATGAGCCCACAGTCGTTGAAGCATCAGAGGAGGCCTCAGTCGATGTGGTTACGGTAAAACCTTCAGTTGTGGTAATGGTAGATTCCTCAGTTTCAGTAACATCAGATGAGCCCACAGTCGTTGAAGCATCAGAGGAGGCCTCAGTCGATGTGGTAACGGTGGAACCTTCAGTTGTGGTAACGGTAGATTCCTCAGTTTCAGTAACATCAGATGAGCCCACAGTCGTTGAAGCATCAGAGGAGGCCTCAGTCGATGTGGTTACGGTAAAACCTTCAGTTGTGGTAATGGTAGATTCCTCAGTTTCAGTAACATCAGATGAGCCCACAGTCGTTGAAGCATCAGAGAAGGCCTCAGTCGATGTGGTAACGGTGGAACCTTCAGTTGTGGTAACGGTAGATTCCTCAGTTTCAGTAACATCAGATGAGCCCACAGTCGTTGAAGCATCAGAGGAGGCCTCAGTCGATGTGGTTACGGTGGAACCTTCAGTTGTGGTTACGGTAGATTCCTCAGTTTCAGTAACATCAGATGAGCCCACAGTCGTTGAAGCATCAGAGGAGGCCTCAGTCGATGTGGTTACGGTAAAACCTTCAGTTGTGGTAAAGGTTGATTCCTCAATTTCAGTAACATCAGATGAGCCCACAGTCGTTGAAGCATCAGAGGAGGCCTCAGTCGATGTGGTTACGGTGGAACCTTCAGTTGTGATAACGGTTGATTCCTCAGTTTCAGTAACATCAGATGAGCCCACAGTCGTTGAAGCATCAGAGGAGGCCTCAGTCGATGTGGTTACGGTGGAACCTTCAGTTGTGGTAACGGTAGATTCCTCAGTTTCAGTAACATCAGATGAGCCCACAGTCGTTGAAGCATCAGAGGAGGCCTCAGTCGATGTGGTTACGGTGGAACCTTCAGTTGTGGTAACGGTAGATTCCTCAGTTTCAGTAACATCAGATGAGCCCACAGTCGTTGAAGCATCAGAGGAGGCCTCAGTCGATGTGGTAACGGTGGAACCTTCAGTTGTGGTAACGGTAGATTCCTCAGTTTCAGTAACATCAGATGAGCCGACAGTCGTTGAAGCATCAGAGGAGGCCTCAGTCGATGTGGTAACGGTGGAACCTTCAGTTGTGGTTACGGTAGATTCCTCAGTTTCAGTAACATCAGATGAGCCCACAGTCGTTGAAGCATCAGAGGAGGCCTCAGTCGATGTGGTTACGGTAAAACCTTCAGTTGTGGTAACGGTTGATTCCTCAATTTCAGTAACATCAGATGAGCCCACAGTCGTTGAAGCATCAGAGGAGGCCTCAGTCGATGTGGTTACGGTGGAACCTTTAGTTGTGATAACGGTTGATTCCTCAGTTTCAGTAACATCAGATGAGCCCACAGTCGTTGAAGCATCAGAGGAGGCCTCAGTCGATGTGGTTACGGTGGAACCTTCAGTTGTGGTAACGGTAGATTCCTCAGTTTCAGTAACATCAGATGAGCCCACAGTCGTTGAAGCATCAGAGGAGGCCTCAGTCGATGTGGTTACGGTGGAACCTTTAGTTGTGATAACGGTTGATTCCTCAGTTTCAGTAACATCAGATGAGCCCACAGTCGTTGAAGCATCAGAGGAGGCCTCAGTCGATGTGGTTACGGTGGAACCTTCAGTTGTGGTAACGGTAGATTCCTCAGTTTCAGTAACATCAGATGAGCCCACAGTCGTTGAAGCATCAGAGGAGGCCTCAGTCGATGTGGTTACGGTAAAACCTTCAGTTGTGGTTACTGTAGATTCCTCAGTTTTAGTAACATCAGTTGAGCCCACAGTCGTTGAAGCATCAGAGGAGGCCTCAGTTGATGTGGTTACGGTAAAACCTTCAGTTGTGGTTACGGTAGATTCCTCAGTTTCAGTAACATCAGATGAGCCCACAGTCGTTGAAGCATCAGAGGAGGCCTCAGTCGATGTGGTTACGGTGGAACCTTCAGTTGTGATAACGGTTGATTCCTCAGTTTCAGTAACATCAGATGAGCCCACAGTCGTTGAAGCATCAGAGGAGGCCTCAGTCGATGTGGTTACGGTGGAACCTTCAGTTGTGGTAACGGTAGATTCCTCAGTTTCAGTAACATCAGATGAGCCCACAGTCGTTGAAGCATCAGAGGAGGCCTCAGTCGATGTGGTTACGGTGGAACCTTCAGTTGTGGTAACGGTAGATTCCTCAGTTTCAGTAACATCAGTTGAGCCCACAGTCGTTGAAGCATCAGAGGAGGCCTCAGTTGATGTGGTTACGGTAAAACCTTCAGTTGTGGTTACGGTAGATTCCTCAGTTTCAGTAACATCAGATGAGCCCACAGTCGTTGAAGCATCAGCGGAGGCCTCAGTCGATGTGGTTACGGTGGAACCTTCAGTTGTGATAACGGTTGATTCCTCAGTTTCAGTAACATCAGATGAGCCCACAGTCGTTGAAGCATCAGAGGAGGCCTCAGTCGATGTGGTTACGGTAAAACCTTCAGTTGTGGTTACTGTAGATTCCTCAGTTTTAGTAACATCAGTTGAGCCCACAGTCGTTGAAGCATCAGAGGAGGCCTCAGTCGATGTGGTTACGGTAAAACCTTCAGTTGTGGTTACGGTAGATTCCTCAGTTTCAGTAACATCAGATGAGCCCACAGTCGTTGAAGCATCAGAGGAGGTCTCAGTCGATGTGGTTACGGTGGAACCTTCAGTTGTGATAACGGTTGATTCCTCAGTTTCAGTAACATCAGATGAGCCCACAGTCGTTGAAGCATCAGAGGAGGCCTCAGTCGATGTGGTTACGGTGGAACCTTCAGTTGTGGTAACGGTAGATTCCTCAGTTTCAGTAACATCAGATGAGCCCACAGTCGTTGAAGCATCAGCGGAGGCCTCAGTCGATGTGGTTACGGTGGAACCTTCAGTTGTGATAACGGTTGATTCCTCAGTTTCAGTAACATCAGATGAGCCCACAGTCGTTGAAGCATCAGAGGAGGCCTCAGTCGATGTGGTTACGGTGGAACCTTCAGTTGTGGTAACGGTAGATTCCTCAGTTTCAGTAACATCAGATGAGCCCACAGTCGTTGAAGCATCAGAGGAGGCCTCAGTCGATGTGGTTACGGTAAAACCTTCAGTTGTGGTAATGGTAGATTCCTCAGTTTCAGTAACATCAGATGAGCCCACAGTCGTTGCAGCATCAGAGGAGGCCTCAGTCGATGTGGTTACGGTGGAACCTTCAGTTGTGATAACGGTTGATTCCTCAGTTTCAGTAACATCAGATGAGCCCACAGTCGTTGAAGCATCAGAGGAGGCCTCAGTCGATGTGGTTACGGTGGAACCTTCAGTTGTGGTAACGGTAGATTCCTCAGTTTCAGTAACATCAGATGAGCCCACAGTCGTTGAAGCATCAGAGGAGGCCTCAGTCGATGTGGTTACGGTAAAACCTTCAGTTGTGGTTACGGTAGATTTCTCAGTTTCAGTAACATCAGATGAGCCCACAGTCGTTGAAGCATCAGAGGAGGCCTCAGTCGATGTTGTTACGGTAAAACCTTCAGTTGTGGTTACGGTAGATTCTTCAGTTTCAGTAACATCAGATGAGCCCACAGTCGTTGAAGCATCAGAGGAGGCCTCAGTCGATGTTGTTACGGTAAAACCATCAGTTGTGGTTACGGTAGATTTCTCAGTTTCAGTAACATCAGATGAGCCCACAGTCGTTGAAGCATCAGAGGAGGCCTCAGTCGATGTTGTTTCGGTAAAACCTTCAGTTGTGGTAACGGTAGATTTCTCAGTTTCAGTAACATCAGATGAGCCCACAGTCGTTGAATCCTCAGAGGAGGCCTCAGTCAATGTGGTAACGGTAAAACCTTCAGTTGTGGTAACGGTAGATTCCTCAGTTTCAGTAACATCAGTTGAGCCCACAGTCGTTGAAGCATCAGAGGAGGCCTCAGCCGATGTGGTTACGGTAAAACCTTCAGTTGTGGTTACGGTAGATTCCTCAGTTTCAGTAACATCAGATGAGCCCACAGTCGTTGAAGCATCAGAGGAGGCCTCAGTCGATGTGGTTACGGTAAAACCTTCAGTTGTGGTAATGGTAGATTCCTCAGTTTCAGTAACATCAGATGAGCCCACAGTCGTTGAAGCATCAGAGGAGGCCTCAGTCGATGTGGTTACGGTGGAACCTTCAGTTGTGGTAACGGTAGATTCCTCAGTTTCAGTAACATCAGATGAGCCCACAGTCGTTGAAGCATCAGAGGAGGCCTCAGTCGATGTGGTTACGGTGGAACCTTCAGTTGTGGTAACGGTAGATTCCTCAGTTTCAGTAACATCAGATGAGCCCACAGTCGTTGAAGCATCAGAGGAGGCCTCAGTCGATGTGGTTACGGTGGAACCTTCAGTTGTGGTAATGGTAGATTCCTCAGTTTCAGTAACATCAGATGAGCCCACAGTCGTTGAAGCATCAGAGGAGGCCTCAGCCGATGTGGTTACAGTAAAACTTTCAGTTGTGGTAATGGTAGATTCCTCAGTTTCAGTAACATCAGATGAGCCCACAGTCGTTGAAGCATCAGAGGAGGCCTCAGTCGATGTTGTTTCGGTAAAACCTTCAGTTGTGGTAACGGTAGATTTCTCAGTTTCAGTAACATCAGATGAGCCCACAGTCGTTGAATCCTCAGAGGAGGCCTCAGTCGATGTGGTAACGGTAAAACCTTCAGTTGTGGTAACGGTAGATTCCTCAGTTTCAGTAACATCAGATGAGCCCACAGTCGTTGAAGCATCAGAGGAGGCCTCAGCCGATGTGGTTACGGTAAAACCTTCAGTTGTGGTTACGGTAGATTCCTCAGTTTCAGTAACATCAGATGAGCCCACAGTCGTTGAAGCATCAGCGGAGGCCTCAGTCGATGTGGTTACGGTAAAACCTTCAGTTGTGGTTACTGTAGATTTATCAGTTTCAGTAACATCAGTTGAGCCCACAGTCGTTGAAGCATCAGAGGAGGCCTCAGTCGATGTGGTTACGGTGGAACCTTCAGTTGTGGTAACGTTAGATTCCTCAGTTTCAGTAACATCAGATGAGCCCACAGTCGTTGAAGCATCAGAGGAGGCCTCAGTCAATGTGGTTACGGTGGAACCTTCAGTTGTGGTTACGGTAGATTCCTCAGTTTCAGTAACATCAGATGAGCCCACAGTCGTTGAATCCTCAGAGGAGGCCTCAAACGATGTGGTAACGGTAAAACCTTCAGTTGTGGTTACGGTAGATTCCTCAGTTTCAGTAACATCAGATGAGACCACAGTCGTTGAAGCATCAGAGGAGGCCTCAGTCGATGTGGTTACGGTGGAACCTTCAGTTGTGGTAATGGTAGATTCTTCAGTTTCAGTAACATCAGATGAGCCCACAGTCGTTGAAGCATCAGAGGAGGCCTCAGCCGATGTGGTTACAGTAAAACCTTCAGTTGTGGTAATGGTAGATTCCTCAGTTTCAGTAACATCAGATGAGCCCACAGTCGTTGAAGCATCAGAGGAGGCCTCAGTCGATGTGGTTACGGTAAAACCTTCAGTTGTGGTTACGGTAGATTCCTCAGTTTCAGTAACATCAGATGAGCCCATAGTCGTTGAAGCATCAGAGGAGGCCTCAGTCGATGTGGTTACGGTAAAACCTTCAGTTGTGGTAATGGTAGATTCCTCAGTTTCAGTAACATCAGATGAGCCCACAGTCGTTGAAGCATCAGAGGAGGCCTCAGTCGATGTTGTTACGGTAAAACCTTCAGTTGTGGTTACGGTAGATTCTTCAGTTTCAGTAACATCAGATGAGCCCACAGTCGTTGAAGCATCAGAGGAGGCCTCAGTCGATGTGGTTACGGTAAAACCTTCAGTTGTGGTAACGGTATATTCCTCAGTTTCAGTAACATCAGATGAGCCCACAGTCGTTGAAGCATCAGAGGAGGCCTCAGTCGATGTTGTTACGGTAAAACCTTCAGTTGTGATAACGGTTGATTCCTCAGTTTCAGTAACATCAGATGAGCCCACAGTCGTTGAAGCATCAGAGGAGGCCTCAGTCGATGTGGTTACGGTGGAACCTTCAGTTGTGGTAATGGTAGATTCCTCAGTTTCAGTAACATCAGATGAGCCCACAGTCGTTGAAGCATCAGAGGAGGCCTCAGTCGATGTGGTTACGGTAAAACCTTCAGTTGTGGTTACGGTAGATTCCTCAGTTTCAGTAACATCAGATGAGCCCATAGTCGTTGAAGCATCAGAGGAGGCCTCAGTCGATGTGGTTACGGTAAAACCTTCAGTTGTGGTAATGGTAGATTCCTCAGTTTCAGTAACATCAGATGAGCCCACAGTCGTTGAAGCATCAGAGGAGGCCTCAGTCGATGTTGTTACGGTAAAACCTTCAGTTGTGGTTACGGTAGATTCTTCAGTTTCAGTAACATCAGATGAGCCCACAGTCGTTGAAGCATCAGAGGAGGCCTCAGTCGATGTGGTAACGGTGGAACCTTCAGTTGTGGTAACGGTAGATTCCTCAGTTTCAGTAACATCAGATGAGCCGACAGTCGTTGAAGCATCAGAGGAGGCCTCAGTCGATGTGGTAACGGTGGAACCTTCAGTTGTGGTTACGGTAGATTCCTCAGTTTCAGTAACATCAGATGAGCCCACAGTCGTTGAAGCATCAGAGGAGGCCTCAGTCGATGTGGTTACGGTAAAACCTTCAGTTGTGGTAAAGGTTGATTCCTCAATTTCAGTAACATCAGATGAGCCCACAGTCGTTGAAGCATCAGAGGAGGCCTCAGTCGATGTGGTTACGGTGGAACCTTCAGTTGTGATAACGGTTGATTCCTCAGTTTCAGTAACATCAGATGAGCCCACAGTCGTTGAAGCATCAGAGGAGGCCTCAGTCGATGTGGTTACGGTGGAACCTTCAGTTGTGGTAACGGTAGATTCCTCAGTTTCAGTAACATCAGATGAGCCCACAGTCGTTGAAGCATCAGAGGAGGCCTCAGTCGATGTGGTTACGGTGGAACCTTCAGTTGTGGTAACGGTAGATTCCTCAGTTTCAGTAACATCAGATGAGCCCACAGTCGTTGAAGCATCAGAGGAGGCCTCAGTCGATGTGGTTACGGTAAAACCTTCAGTTGTGGTAATGGTAGATTCTTCAGTTTCAGTAACATCAGATGAGCCCAAAGTCGTTGAAGCATCAGAGGAGGCCTCAGTCGATGTGGTTACGGTAAAACCTTCAGTTGTGGTAATGGTAGATTCCTCAGTTTCAGTAACATCAGATGAGCCCACAGTCGTTGAAGCATCAGAGGAGGCCTCAGTCGATGTGGTAACGGTGGAACCTTCAGTTGTGGTAACGGTAGATTCCTCAGTTTCAGTAACATCAGATGAGCCGACAGTCGTTGAAGCATCAGAGGAGGCCTCAGTCGATGTGGTAACGGTGGAACCTTCAGTTGTGGTTACGGTAGATTCCTCAGTTTCAGTAACATCAGATGAGCCCACAGTCGTTGAAGCATCAGAGGAGGCCTCAGTCGATGTGGTTACGGTAAAACCTTCAGTTGTGGTAACGGTTGATTCCTCAATTTCAGTAACATCAGATGAGCCCACAGTCGTTGAAGCATCAGAGGAGGCCTCAGTCGATGTGGTTACGGTGGAACCTTTAGTTGTGATAACGGTTGATTCCTCAGTTTCAGTAACATCAGATGAGCCCACAGTCGTTGAAGCATCAGAGGAGGCCTCAGTCGATGTGGTTACGGTGGAACCTTCAGTTGTGGTAACGGTAGATTCCTCAGTTTCAGTAACATCAGATGAGCCCACAGTCGTTGAAGCATCAGAGGAGGCCTCAGTCGATGTGGTTACGGTAAAACCTTCAGTTGTGGTTACTGTAGATTCCTCAGTTTTAGTAACATCAGTTGAGCCCACAGTCGTTGAAGCATCAGAGGAGGCCTCAGTTGATGTGGTTACGGTAAAACCTTCAGTTGTGGTTACGGTAGATTCCTCAGTTTCAGTAACATCAGATGAGCCCACAGTCGTTGAAGCATCAGAGGAGGCCTCAGTCGATGTGGTTACGGTGGAACCTTCAGTTGTGATAACGGTTGATTCCTCAGTTTCAGTAACATCAGATGAGCCCACAGTCGTTGAAGCATCAGAGGAGGCCTCAGTCGATGTGGTTACGGTGGAACCTTCAGTTGTGGTAACGGTAGATTCCTCAGTTTCAGTAACATCAGATGAGCCCACAGTCGTTGAAGCATCAGAGGAGGCCTCAGTCGATGTGGTTACGGTGGAACCTTCAGTTGTGGTAACGGTAGATTCCTCAGTTTCAGTAACATCAGTTGAGCCCACAGTCGTTGAAGCATCAGAGGAGGCCTCAGTTGATGTGGTTACGGTAAAACCTTCAGTTGTGGTTACGGTAGATTCCTCAGTTTCAGTAACATCAGATGAGCCCACAGTCGTTGAAGCATCAGCGGAGGCCTCAGTCGATGTGGTTACGGTGGAACCTTCAGTTGTGATAACGGTTGATTCCTCAGTTTCAGTAACATCAGATGAGCCCACAGTCGTTGAAGCATCAGAGGAGGCCTCAGTCGATGTGGTTACGGTAAAACCTTCAGTTGTGGTTACTGTAGATTCCTCAGTTTTAGTAACATCAGTTGAGCCCACAGTCGTTGAAGCATCAGAGGAGGCCTCAGTCGATGTGGTTACGGTAAAACCTTCAGTTGTGGTTACGGTAGATTCCTCAGTTTCAGTAACATCAGATGAGCCCACAGTCGTTGAAGCATCAGAGGAGGTCTCAGTCGATGTGGTTACGGTGGAACCTTCAGTTGTGATAACGGTTGATTCCTCAGTTTCAGTAACATCAGATGAGCCCACAGTCGTTGAAGCATCAGAGGAGGCCTCAGTCGATGTGGTTACGGTGGAACCTTCAGTTGTGGTAACGGTAGATTCCTCAGTTTCAGTAACATCAGATGAGCCCACAGTCGTTGAAGCATCAGCGGAGGCCTCAGTCGATGTGGTTACGGTGGAACCTTCAGTTGTGATAACGGTTGATTCCTCAGTTTCAGTAACATCAGATGAGCCCACAGTCGTTGAAGCATCAGAGGAGGCCTCAGTCGATGTGGTTACGGTGGAACCTTCAGTTGTGGTAACGGTAGATTCCTCAGTTTCAGTAACATCAGATGAGCCCACAGTCGTTGAAGCATCAGAGGAGGCCTCAGTCGATGTGGTTACGGTAAAACCTTCAGTTGTGGTAATGGTAGATTCCTCAGTTTCAGTAACATCAGATGAGCCCACAGTCGTTGCAGCATCAGAGGAGGCCTCAGTCGATGTGGTTACGGTGGAACCTTCAGTTGTGATAACGGTTGATTCCTCAGTTTCAGTAACATCAGATGAGCCCACAGTCGTTGAAGCATCAGAGGAGGCCTCAGTCGATGTGGTTACGGTGGAACCTTCAGTTGTGGTAACGGTAGATTCCTCAGTTTCAGTAACATCAGATGAGCCCACAGTCGTTGAAGCATCAGAGGAGGCCTCAGTCGATGTGGTTACGGTAAAACCTTCAGTTGTGGTTACGGTAGATTTCTCAGTTTCAGTAACATCAGATGAGCCCACAGTCGTTGAAGCATCAGAGGAGGCCTCAGTCGATGTTGTTACGGTAAAACCTTCAGTTGTGGTTACGGTAGATTCTTCAGTTTCAGTAACATCAGATGAGCCCACAGTCGTTGAAGCATCAGAGGAGGCCTCAGTCGATGTTGTTACGGTAAAACCATCAGTTGTGGTTACGGTAGATTTCTCAGTTTCAGTAACATCAGATGAGCCCACAGTCGTTGAAGCATCAGAGGAGGCCTCAGTCGATGTTGTTTCGGTAAAACCTTCAGTTGTGGTAACGGTAGATTTCTCAGTTTCAGTAACATCAGATGAGCCCACAGTCGTTGAATCCTCAGAGGAGGCCTCAGTCAATGTGGTAACGGTAAAACCTTCAGTTGTGGTAACGGTAGATTCCTCAGTTTCAGTAACATCAGTTGAGCCCACAGTCGTTGAAGCATCAGAGGAGGCCTCAGCCGATGTGGTTACGGTAAAACCTTCAGTTGTGGTTACGGTAGATTCCTCAGTTTCAGTAACATCAGATGAGCCCACAGTCGTTGAAGCATCAGAGGAGGCCTCAGTCGATGTGGTTACGGTAAAACCTTCAGTTGTGGTAATGGTAGATTCCTCAGTTTCAGTAACATCAGATGAGCCCACAGTCGTTGAAGCATCAGAGGAGGCCTCAGTCGATGTGGTTACGGTGGAACCTTCAGTTGTGGTAACGGTAGATTCCTCAGTTTCAGTAACATCAGATGAGCCCACAGTCGTTGAAGCATCAGAGGAGGCCTCAGTCGATGTGGTTACGGTGGAACCTTCAGTTGTGGTAACGGTAGATTCCTCAGTTTCAGTAACATCAGATGAGCCCACAGTCGTTGAAGCATCAGAGGAGGCCTCAGTCGATGTGGTTACGGTGGAACCTTCAGTTGTGGTAATGGTAGATTCCTCAGTTTCAGTAACATCAGATGAGCCCACAGTCGTTGAAGCATCAGAGGAGGCCTCAGCCGATGTGGTTACAGTAAAACTTTCAGTTGTGGTAATGGTAGATTCCTCAGTTTCAGTAACATCAGATGAGCCCACAGTCGTTGAAGCATCAGAGGAGGCCTCAGTCGATGTTGTTTCGGTAAAACCTTCAGTTGTGGTAACGGTAGATTTCTCAGTTTCAGTAACATCAGATGAGCCCACAGTCGTTGAAGCATCAGAGGAGGCCTCAGCCGATGTGGTTACAGTAAAACTTTCAGTTGTGGTAATGGTAGATTCCTCAGTTTCAGTAACATCAGATGAGCCCACAGTCGTTGAAGCATCAGAGGAGGCCTCAGTCGATGTTGTTTCGGTAAAACCTTCAGTTGTGGTAACGGTAGATTTCTCAGTTTCAGTAACATCAGATGAGCCCACAGTCGTTGAATCCTCAGAGGAGGCCTCAGTCGATGTGGTAACGGTAAAACCTTCAGTTGTGGTAACGGTAGATTCCTCAGTTTCAGTAACATCAGATGAGCCCACAGTCGTTGAAGCATCAGAGGAGGCCTCAGTCGATGTGGTTACGGTGGAACCTTCAGTTGTGATAACGGTTGATTCCTCAGTTTCAGTAACATCAGATGAGCCCACAGTCGTTGAAGCATCAGAGGAGGCCTCAGTCGATGTGGTTACGGTGGAACCTTCAGTTGTGGTAACGGTAGATTCCTCAGTTTCAGTAACATCAGATGAGCCCACAGTCGTTGAAGCATCAGAGGAGGCCTCAGTCGATGTGGTTACGGTGGAACCTTCAGTTGTGGTAACGGTAGATTCCTCAGTTTCAGTAACATCAGATGAGCCCACAGTCGTTGAAGCATCAGAGGAGGCCTCAGTCGATGTGGTTACGGTGGAACCTTCAGTTGTGGTAACGGTAGATTCCTCAGTTTCAGTAACATCAGATGAGCCCACAGTCGTTGAAGCATCAGAGGAGGCCTCAGTCGATGTGGTTACGGTAAAACCTTCAGTTGTGGTTACGGTAGATTCCTCAGTTTCAGTAACATCAGATGAGCCCACAGTCGTTGAAGCATCAGAGGAGGCCTCAGTCGATGTGGTTACGGTAAAACCTTCAGTTGTGGTTACTGTAGATTCCTCAGTTTCAGTAACATCAGTTGAGCCCACAGTCGTTGAAGCATCAGAGGAGGCCTCAGTCGATGTGGTTACGGTAAAACTTTCAGTTGTGGTAATGGTAGATTCCTCAGTTTCAGTAACATCAGATGAGCCCACAGTCGTTGAAGCATCAGAGGAGGCCTCAGTCGATGTGGTTACGGTAAAACCTTCAGTTGTGGTTACGGTAGATTCCTCAGTTTCAGTAACATCAGATGAGCCCATAGTCGTTGAAGCATCAGAGGAGGCCTCAGTCGATGTGGTTACGGTAAAACCTTCAGTTGTGGTAATGGTAGATTCCTCAGTTTCAGTAACATCAGATGAGCCCACAGTCGTTGAAGCATCAGAGGAGGCCTCAGTCGATGTTGTTACGGTAAAACCTTCAGTTGTGGTTACGGTAGATTCTTCAGTTTCAGTAACATCAGATGAGCCCACAGTCGTTGAAGCATCAGAGGAGGCCTCAGTCGATGTGGTTACGGTAAAACCTTCAGTTGTGATAACGGTTGATTCCTCAGTTTCAGTAACATCAGATGAGCCCACAGTCGTTGAAGCATCAGAGGAGGCCTCAGTCGATGTGGTTACGGTGGAACCTTCAGTTGTGGTAATGGTAGATTCCTCAGTTTCAGTAACATCAGATGAGCCCATAGTCGTTGAAGCATCAGAGGAGGCCTCAGTCGATGTGGTTACGGTAAAACCTTCAGTTGTGGTAATGGTAGATTCCTCAGTTTCAGTAACATCAGATGAGCCCACAGTCGTTGAAGCATCAGAGGAGGCCTCAGTCGATGTTGTTACGGTAAAACCTTCAGTTGTGGTTACGGTAGATTCTTCAGTTTCAGTAACATCAGATGAGCCCACAGTCGTTGAAGCATCAGAGGAGGCCTCAGTCGATGTGGTTACGGTAAAACCTTCAGTTGTGGTAACGGTATATTCCTCAGTTTCAGTAACATCAGATGAGCCCACAGTCGTTGAAGCATCAGAGGAGGCCTCAGTCGATGTTGTTACGGTAAAACCTTCAGTTGTGATAACGGTTGATTCCTCAGTTTCAGTAACATCAGATGAGCCCACAGTCGTTGAAGCATCAGAGGAGGCCTCAGTCGATGTGGTTATTGTGGAACCTTCAGTTGTGGTAACGGTAGATTCCTCAGTTTCAGTAACATCAGATGAGCCCACAGTCGTTGAAGCATCAGAGGAGGCCTCAGTCGATGTGGTTACGGTGGAACCTTCAGTTGTGGTAATGGTAGATTCCTCAGTTTCAGTAACATCAGATGAGCCCACAGTCGTTGAAGCATCAGAGGAGGCCTCAGTCGATGTGGTAACGGTGGAACCTTCAGTTGTGGTAACGGTAGATTCCTCAGTTTCAGTAACATCAGATGAGCCCACAGTCGTTGAAGCATCAGAGTAGGCCTCAGTCGATGTGGTTACGGTGGAACCTTCAGTTGTGGTTACGGTAGATTCCTCAGTTTCAGTAACATCAGATGAGCCCACAGTCGTTGAAGCATCAGAGGAGGCCTCAGTCGATGTGGTTACGGTAAAACCTTCAGTTGTGGTAATGGTAGATTCCTCAATTTCAGTAACATCAGATGAGCCCACAGTCGTTGAAGCATCAGAGGAGGCCTCAGTCGATGTGGTTACGGTGGAACCTTCAGTTGTGATAACGGTTGATTCCTCAGTTTCAGTAACATCAGATGAGCCCACAGTCGTTGAAGCATCAGAGGAGGCCTCAGTCGATGTGGTAACGGTGGAACCTTCAGTTGTGGTAACGGTAGATTCCTCAGTTTCAGTAACATCAGATGAGCCCACAGTCGTTGAAGCATCAGAGGAGGCCTCAGTCGATGTGGTTACGGTAAAACCTTCAGTTGTGGTAACGGTAGATTCCTCAGTTTCAGTAACATCAGATGAGCCCACAGTCGTTGAAGCATCAGAGGAGGCCTCAGTCGATGTGGTAACGGTGGAACCTTCAGTTGTGGTAACGGTAGATTCCTCAGTTTCAGTAACATCAGATGAGCCCACAGTCGTTGAAGCATCAGAGTAGGCCTCAGTCGATGTGGTTACGGTGAAACCTTCAGTTGTGGTTACGGTAGATTCCTCAGTTTCAGTAACATCAGATGAGCCCACAGTCGTTGAAGCATCAGAGGAGGCCTCAGTCGATGTGGTTACGGTAAAACCTTCAGTTGTGGTAATGGTAGATTCCTCAATTTCAGTAACATCAGATGAGCCCACAGTCGTTGAAGCATCAGAGGAGGCCTCAGTCGATGTGGTTACGGTGGAACCTTCAGTTGTGATAACGGTTGATTCCTCAGTTTCAGTAACATCAGATGAGCCCACAGTCGTTGAAGCATCAGAGGAGGCCTCAGTCGATGTGGTTACGGTGGAACCTTCAGTTGTGGTAACGGTAGATTCCTCAGTTTCAGTAACATCAGATGAGCCCACAGTCGTTGAAGCATCAGAGGAGGCCTCAGTCGATGTGGTTACGGTGGAACCTTCAGTTGTGGTAACGGTAGATTCCTCAGTTTCAGTAACATCAGATGAGCC
The DNA here is from genome assembly GCA_949774965.1 of Diarsia brunnea. Taxonomy (NCBI): domain Eukaryota; kingdom Metazoa; phylum Arthropoda; class Insecta; order Lepidoptera; family Noctuidae; genus Diarsia; species Diarsia brunnea. Next base: position 20,052,113 of record OX459001.1, read on the forward strand.
CACAGTCGTTGAAGCATCAGAGGAGGCCTCAGTCGATGTGGTTACGGTAAAACCTTCAGTTGTGGTAATGGTAGATTCCTCAGTTTCAGTAACATCAGATGAGCCCACAGTCGTTGAAGCATCAGAGGAGGCCTCAGTCGATGTGGTTACGGTGGAACCTTTAGTTGTGATAACGGTTGATTCCTCAGTTTCAGTAACATCAGATGAGCCCACAGTCGTTGAAGCATCGGAGGAGGCCTCAGTCGATGTGGTTACGGTAAAACCTTCAGTTGTGGTAACGGTATATTCCTCAGTTTCAGTAACATCAGATGAGCCCACAGTCGTTGAAGCATCAGAGGAGGCCTCAGTCGATGTGGTAACGGTAAAACCTTCAGTTGTGGTAACGGTAGATTCCTCAGTTTCAGTAACATCAGATGAGCCCACAGTCGTTGAAGCATCAGAGGAGGCCTCTGTCGATGTGGTTACGGTAAAACCTTCAGTTGTGGTAATGGTAGATTCCTCAGTTTCAGTAACATCAGATGAGCCCACAGTCGTTGAAGCATCAGAGGAGGCCTCAGTCGATGTGGTTACGGTGGAACCTTCAGTTGTGATAACGGTTGATTCCTCAGTTTCAGTAACATCAGATGAGCCCACAGTCGTTGAAGCATCAGAGGAGGCCTCAGTCGATGTGGTTACGGTGGAACCTTCAGTTGTGGTAACGGTAGATTCCTCAGTTTCAGTAACATCAGATGAGCCCACAGTCGTTGAAGCATCAGAGGAGGCCTCAGTCGATGTGGTTACGGTGGAACCTTCAGTTGTGGTAACGGTAGATTCCTCAGTTTCAGTAACATCAGATGAGCCCACAGGCGTTGAAGCATCAGAGGAGGCCTCAGTCGATGTGGTTACGGTAAAACCTTCAGTTGTGGTTACGGTAGATTCCTCAGTTTCAGTAACATCAGATGAGCCCACAGTCGTTGAAGCATCAGAGGAGGCCTCAGTCGATGTGGTTACGGTAAAACCTTCAGTTGTGGTAATGGTAGATTCCTCAGTTTCAGTAACATCAGACGAGCCCACAGTCGTTGAAGCATCAGAGGAGGCCTCAGTCGATGTGGTTACGGTAAAACCTTCAGTTGTGGTTACGGTAGATTCTTCAGTTTCAGTAACATCAGATGAGCCCACAGTCGTTGAAGCATCAGAGGAGGCCTCAGTCGATGTGGTTACGGTAAAACCTTCAGTTGTGGTAATGGTAGATTCCTCAGTTTCAGTAACATCAGATGAGCCAGCAGTCGTTGAAGCATCAGAGGAGGCCTCAGTCGATGTGGTAACGGTGGAACCTTCAGTTGTGGTAACGGTAGATTCCTCAGTTTCAGTAACATCAGATGAGCCCACAGTCGTTGAAGCATCAGAGGAGGCCTCAGTCGATGTGGTTACGGTAAAACCTTCAGTTGTGGTAATGGTAGATTCTTCAGTTTCAGTAACATCAGATGAGCCCACAGTCGTTGAAGCATCAGAGGAGGCCTCAGTCGATGTGGTTACGGTAAAACCTTCAGTTTTGGTAATGGTAGATTCCTCAGTTTCAGTAACATCAGATGAGCCCACAGTCGTTGAAGCATCAGAGGAGGCCTCAGTCGATGTGGTAACGGTGGAACCTTCAGTTGTGGTAACGGTAGATTCCTCAGTTTCAGTAACATCAGATGAGCCCACAGTCGTTGAAGCATCAGAGGAGGCCTCAGTCGATGTGGTTACGGTAAAACCTTCAGTTGTGGTAATGGTAGATTCCTCAGTTTCAGTAACATCAGATGAGCCCACAGTCGTTGAAGCATCAGAGAAGGCCTCAGTCGATGTGGTAACGGTGGAACCTTCAGTTGTGGTAACGGTAGATTCCTCAGTTTCAGTAACATCAGATGAGCCGACAGTCGTTGAAGCATCAGAGGAGGCCTCAGTCGATGTGGTAACGGTGGAACCTTCAGTTGTGGTTACGGTAGATTCCTCAGTTTCAGTAACATCAGATGAGCCCACAGTCGTTGAAGCATCAGAGGAGGCCTCAGTCGATGTGGTTACGGTAAAACCTTCAGTTGTGGTAAAGGTTGATTCCTCAATTTCAGTAACATCAGATGAGCCCACAGTCGTTGAAGCATCAGAGGAGGCCTCAGTCGATGTGGTTACGGTGGAACCTTCAGTTGTGATAACGGTTGATTCCTCAGTTTCAGTAACATCAGATGAGCCCACAGTCGTTGAAGCATCAGAGGAGGCCTCAGTCGATGTGGTTACGGTGGAACCTTCAGTTGTGGTAACGGTAGATTCCTCAGTTTCAGTAACATCAGATGAGCCCACAGTCGTTGAAGCATCAGAGGAGGCCTCAGTCGATGTGGTTACGGTGGAACCTTCAGTTGTGGTAACGGTAGATTCCTCAGTTTCAGTAACATCAGATGAGCCCACAGTCGTTGAAGCATCAGAGGAGGCCTCAGTCGATGTGGTTACGGTAAAACCTTCAGTTGTGGTAATGGTAGATTCTTCAGTTTCAGTAACATCAGATGAGCCCAAAGTCGTTGAAGCATCAGAGGAGGCCTCAGTCGATGTGGTTACGGTAAAACCTTCAGTTGTGGTAATGGTAGATTCCTCAGTTTCAGTAACATCAGATGAGCCCACAGTCGTTGAAGCATCAGAGGAGGCCTCAGTCGATGTGGTAACGGTGGAACCTTCAGTTGTGGTAACGGTAGATTCCTCAGTTTCAGTAACATCAGATGAGCCGACAGTCGTTGAAGCATCAGAGGAGGCCTCAGTCGATGTGGTAACGGTGGAACCTTCAGTTGTGGTTACGGTAGATTCCTCAGTTTCAGTAACATCAGATGAGCCCACAGTCGTTGAAGCATCAGAGGAGGCCTCAGTCGATGTGGTTACGGTAAAACCTTCAGTTGTGGTAACGGTTGATTCCTCAATTTCAGTAACATCAGATGAGCCCACAGTCGTTGAAGCATCAGAGGAGGCCTCAGTCGATGTGGTTACGGTGGAACCTTTAGTTGTGATAACGGTTGATTCCTCAGTTTCAGTAACATCAGATGAGCCCACAGTCGTTGAAGCATCAGAGGAGGCCTCAGTCGATGTGGTTACGGTGGAACCTTCAGTTGTGGTAACGGTAGATTCCTCAGTTTCAGTAACATCAGATGAGCCCACAGTCGTTGAAGCATCAGAGGAGGCCTCAGTCGATGTGGTTACGGTAAAACCTTCAGTTGTGGTTACTGTAGATTCCTCAGTTTTAGTAACATCAGTTGAGCCCACAGTCGTTGAAGCATCAGAGGAGGCCTCAGTTGATGTGGTTACGGTAAAACCTTCAGTTGTGGTTACGGTAGATTCCTCAGTTTCAGTAACATCAGATGAGCCCACAGTCGTTGAAGCATCAGAGGAGGCCTCAGTCGATGTGGTTACGGTGGAACCTTCAGTTGTGATAACGGTTGATTCCTCAGTTTCAGTAACATCAGATGAGCCCACAGTCGTTGAAGCATCAGAGGAGGCCTCAGTCGATGTGGTTACGGTGGAACCTTCAGTTGTGGTAACGGTAGATTCCTCAGTTTCAGTAACATCAGATGAGCCCACAGTCGTTGAAGCATCAGAGGAGGCCTCAGTCGATGTGGTTACGGTGGAACCTTCAGTTGTGGTAACGGTAGATTCCTCAGTTTCAGTAACATCAGTTGAGCCCACAGTCGTTGAAGCATCAGAGGAGGCCTCAGTTGATGTGGTTACGGTAAAACCTTCAGTTGTGGTTACGGTAGATTCCTCAGTTTCAGTAACATCAGATGAGCCCACAGTCGTTGAAGCATCAGCGGAGGCCTCAGTCGATGTGGTTACGGTGGAACCTTCAGTTGTGATAACGGTTGATTCCTCAGTTTCAGTAACATCAGATGAGCCCACAGTCGTTGAAGCATCAGAGGAGGCCTCAGTCGATGTGGTTACGGTAAAACCTTCAGTTGTGGTTACTGTAGATTCCTCAGTTTTAGTAACATCAGTTGAGCCCACAGTCGTTGAAGCATCAGAGGAGGCCTCAGTCGATGTGGTTACGGTAAAACCTTCAGTTGTGGTTACGGTAGATTCCTCAGTTTCAGTAACATCAGATGAGCCCACAGTCGTTGAAGCATCAGAGGAGGTCTCAGTCGATGTGGTTACGGTGGAACCTTCAGTTGTGATAACGGTTGATTCCTCAGTTTCAGTAACATCAGATGAGCCCACAGTCGTTGAAGCATCAGAGGAGGCCTCAGTCGATGTGGTTACGGTGGAACCTTCAGTTGTGGTAACGGTAGATTCCTCAGTTTCAGTAACATCAGATGAGCCCACAGTCGTTGAAGCATCAGCGGAGGCCTCAGTCGATGTGGTTACGGTGGAACCTTCAGTTGTGATAACGGTTGATTCCTCAGTTTCAGTAACATCAGATGAGCCCACAGTCGTTGAAGCATCAGAGGAGGCCTCAGTCGATGTGGTTACGGTGGAACCTTCAGTTGTGGTAACGGTAGATTCCTCAGTTTCAGTAACATCAGATGAGCCCACAGTCGTTGAAGCATCAGAGGAGGCCTCAGTCGATGTGGTTACGGTAAAACCTTCAGTTGTGGTAATGGTAGATTCCTCAGTTTCAGTAACATCAGATGAGCCCACAGTCGTTGCAGCATCAGAGGAGGCCTCAGTCGATGTGGTTACGGTGGAACCTTCAGTTGTGATAACGGTTGATTCCTCAGTTTCAGTAACATCAGATGAGCCCACAGTCGTTGAAGCATCAGAGGAGGCCTCAGTCGATGTGGTTACGGTGGAACCTTCAGTTGTGGTAACGGTAGATTCCTCAGTTTCAGTAACATCAGATGAGCCCACAGTCGTTGAAGCATCAGAGGAGGCCTCAGTCGATGTGGTTACGGTAAAACCTTCAGTTGTGGTTACGGTAGATTTCTCAGTTTCAGTAACATCAGATGAGCCCACAGTCGTTGAAGCATCAGAGGAGGCCTCAGTCGATGTTGTTACGGTAAAACCTTCAGTTGTGGTTACGGTAGATTCTTCAGTTTCAGTAACATCAGATGAGCCCACAGTCGTTGAAGCATCAGAGGAGGCCTCAGTCGATGTTGTTACGGTAAAACCATCAGTTGTGGTTACGGTAGATTTCTCAGTTTCAGTAACATCAGATGAGCCCACAGTCGTTGAAGCATCAGAGGAGGCCTCAGTCGATGTTGTTTCGGTAAAACCTTCAGTTGTGGTAACGGTAGATTTCTCAGTTTCAGTAACATCAGATGAGCCCACAGTCGTTGAATCCTCAGAGGAGGCCTCAGTCAATGTGGTAACGGTAAAACCTTCAGTTGTGGTAACGGTAGATTCCTCAGTTTCAGTAACATCAGTTGAGCCCACAGTCGTTGAAGCATCAGAGGAGGCCTCAGCCGATGTGGTTACGGTAAAACCTTCAGTTGTGGTTACGGTAGATTCCTCAGTTTCAGTAACATCAGATGAGCCCACAGTCGTTGAAGCATCAGAGGAGGCCTCAGTCGATGTGGTTACGGTAAAACCTTCAGTTGTGGTAATGGTAGATTCCTCAGTTTCAGTAACATCAGATGAGCCCACAGTCGTTGAAGCATCAGAGGAGGCCTCAGTCGATGTGGTTACGGTGGAACCTTCAGTTGTGGTAACGGTAGATTCCTCAGTTTCAGTAACATCAGATGAGCCCACAGTCGTTGAAGCATCAGAGGAGGCCTCAGTCGATGTGGTTACGGTGGAACCTTCAGTTGTGGTAACGGTAGATTCCTCAGTTTCAGTAACATCAGATGAGCCCACAGTCGTTGAAGCATCAGAGGAGGCCTCAGTCGATGTGGTTACGGTGGAACCTTCAGTTGTGGTAATGGTAGATTCCTCAGTTTCAGTAACATCAGATGAGCCCACAGTCGTTGAAGCATCAGAGGAGGCCTCAGCCGATGTGGTTACAGTAAAACTTTCAGTTGTGGTAATGGTAGATTCCTCAGTTTCAGTAACATCAGATGAGCCCACAGTCGTTGAAGCATCAGAGGAGGCCTCAGTCGATGTTGTTTCGGTAAAACCTTCAGTTGTGGTAACGGTAGATTTCTCAGTTTCAGTAACATCAGATGAGCCCACAGTCGTTGAATCCTCAGAGGAGGCCTCAGTCGATGTGGTAACGGTAAAACCTTCAGTTGTGGTAACGGTAGATTCCTCAGTTTCAGTAACATCAGATGAGCCCACAGTCGTTGAAGCATCAGAGGAGGCCTCAGCCGATGTGGTTACGGTAAAACCTTCAGTTGTGGTTACGGTAGATTCCTCAGTTTCAGTAACATCAGATGAGCCCACAGTCGTTGAAGCATCAGCGGAGGCCTCAGTCGATGTGGTTACGGTAAAACCTTCAGTTGTGGTTACTGTAGATTTATCAGTTTCAGTAACATCAGTTGAGCCCACAGTCGTTGAAGCATCAGAGGAGGCCTCAGTCGATGTGGTTACGGTGGAACCTTCAGTTGTGGTAACGTTAGATTCCTCAGTTTCAGTAACATCAGATGAGCCCACAGTCGTTGAAGCATCAGAGGAGGCCTCAGTCAATGTGGTTACGGTGGAACCTTCAGTTGTGGTTACGGTAGATTCCTCAGTTTCAGTAACATCAGATGAGCCCACAGTCGTTGAATCCTCAGAGGAGGCCTCAAACGATGTGGTAACGGTAAAACCTTCAGTTGTGGTTACGGTAGATTCCTCAGTTTCAGTAACATCAGATGAGACCACAGTCGTTGAAGCATCAGAGGAGGCCTCAGTCGATGTGGTTACGGTGGAACCTTCAGTTGTGGTAATGGTAGATTCTTCAGTTTCAGTAACATCAGATGAGCCCACAGTCGTTGAAGCATCAGAGGAGGCCTCAGCCGATGTGGTTACAGTAAAACCTTCAGTTGTGGTAATGGTAGATTCCTCAGTTTCAGTAACATCAGATGAGCCCACAGTCGTTGAAGCATCAGAGGAGGCCTCAGTCGATGTGGTTACGGTAAAACCTTCAGTTGTGGTTACGGTAGATTCCTCAGTTTCAGTAACATCAGATGAGCCCATAGTCGTTGAAGCATCAGAGGAGGCCTCAGTCGATGTGGTTACGGTAAAACCTTCAGTTGTGGTAATGGTAGATTCCTCAGTTTCAGTAACATCAGATGAGCCCACAGTCGTTGAAGCATCAGAGGAGGCCTCAGTCGATGTTGTTACGGTAAAACCTTCAGTTGTGGTTACGGTAGATTCTTCAGTTTCAGTAACATCAGATGAGCCCACAGTCGTTGAAGCATCAGAGGAGGCCTCAGTCGATGTGGTTACGGTAAAACCTTCAGTTGTGGTAACGGTATATTCCTCAGTTTCAGTAACATCAGATGAGCCCACAGTCGTTGAAGCATCAGAGGAGGCCTCAGTCGATGTTGTTACGGTAAAACCTTCAGTTGTGATAACAGTTGATTCCTCAGTTTCAGTAACATCAGATGAGCCCACAGTCGTTGAAGCATCAGAGGAGGCCTCAGTCGATGTGGTTACGGTGGAACCTTCAGTTGTGGTAATGGTAGATTCCTCAGTTTCAGTAACATCAGATGAGCCCACAGTCGTTGAAGCATCAGAGGAGGCCTCAGTCGATGTGGTTACGGTAAAACCTTCAGTTGTGGTTACGGTAGATTCCTCAGTTTCAGTAACATCAGATGAGCCCATAGTCGTTGAAGCATCAGAGGAGGCCTCAGTCGATGTGGTTACGGTAAAACCTTCAGTTGTGGTAATGGTAGATTCCTCAGTTTCAGTAACATCAGATGAGCCCACAGTCGTTGAAGCATCAGAGGAGGCCTCAGTCGATGTTGTTACGGTAAAACCTTCAGTTGTGGTTACGGTAGATTCTTCAGTTTCAGTAACATCAGATGAGCCCACAGTCGTTGAAGCATCAGAGGAGGCCTCAGTCGATGTGGTTACGGTAAAACCTTCAGTTGTGGTAACGGTATATTCCTCAGTTTCAGTAACATCAGATGAGCCCACAGTCGTTGAAGCATCAGAGGAGGCCTCAGTCGATGTGGTTACGGTAAAACCTTCAGTTGTGGTTACTGTAGATTCCTCAGTTTTAGTAACATCAGTTGAGCCCACAGTCGTTGAAGCATCAGAGGAGGCCTCAGTTGATGTGGTTACGGTAAAACCTTCAGTTGTGGTTACGGTAGATTCCTCAGTTTCAGTAACATCAGATGAGCCCACAGTCGTTGAAGCATCAGAGGAGGCCTCAGTCGATGTGGTTACGGTGGAACCTTCAGTTGTGATAACGGTTGATTCCTCAGTTTCAGTAACATCAGATGAGCCCACAGTCGTTGAAGCATCAGAGGAGGCCTCAGTCGATGTGGTTACGGTGGAACCTTCAGTTGTGGTAACGGTAGATTCCTCAGTTTCAGTAACATCAGATGAGCCCACAGTCGTTGAAGCATCAGAGGAGGCCTCAGTCGATGTGGTTACGGTGGAACCTTCAGTTGTGGTAACGGTAGATTCCTCAGTTTCAGTAACATCAGTTGAGCCCACAGTCGTTGAAGCATCAGAGGAGGCCTCAGTTGATGTGGTTACGGTAAAACCTTCAGTTGTGGTTACGGTAGATTCCTCAGTTTCAGTAACATCAGATGAGCCCACAGTCGTTGAAGCATCAGCGGAGGCCTCAGTCGATGTGGTTACGGTGGAACCTTCAGTTGTGATAACGGTTGATTCCTCAGTTTCAGTAACATCAGATGAGCCCACAGTCGTTGAAGCATCAGAGGAGGCCTCAGTCGATGTGGTTACGGTAAAACCTTCAGTTGTGGTTACTGTAGATTCCTCAGTTTTAGTAACATCAGTTGAGCCCACAGTCGTTGAAGCATCAGAGGAGGCCTCAGTCGATGTGGTTACGGTAAAACCTTCAGTTGTGGTTACGGTAGATTCCTCAGTTTCAGTAACATCAGATGAGCCCACAGTCGTTGAAGCATCAGAGGAGGTCTCAGTCGATGTGGTTACGGTGGAACCTTCAGTTGTGATAACGGTTGATTCCTCAGTTTCAGTAACATCAGATGAGCCCACAGTCGTTGAAGCATCAGAGGAGGCCTCAGTCGATGTGGTTACGGTGGAACCTTCAGTTGTGGTAACGGTAGATTCCTCAGTTTCAGTAACATCAGATGAGCCCACAGTCGTTGAAGCATCAGCGGAGGCCTCAGTCGATGTGGTTACGGTGGAACCTTCAGTTGTGATAACGGTTGATTCCTCAGTTTCAGTAACATCAGATGAGCCCACAGTCGTTGAAGCATCAGAGGAGGCCTCAGTCGATGTGGTTACGGTGGAACCTTCAGTTGTGGTAACGGTAGATTCCTCAGTTTCAGTAACATCAGATGAGCCCACAGTCGTTGAAGCATCAGAGGAGGCCTCAGTCGATGTGGTTACGGTAAAACCTTCAGTTGTGGTAATGGTAGATTCCTCAGTTTCAGTAACATCAGATGAGCCCACAGTCGTTGCAGCATCAGAGGAGGCCTCAGTCGATGTGGTTACGGTGGAACCTTCAGTTGTGATAACGGTTGATTCCTCAGTTTCAGTAACATCAGATGAGCCCACAGTCGTTGAAGCATCAGAGGAGGCCTCAGTCGATGTGGTTACGGTGGAACCTTCAGTTGTGGTAACGGTAGATTCCTCAGTTTCAGTAACATCAGATGAGCCCACAGTCGTTGAAGCATCAGAGGAGGCCTCAGTCGATGTGGTTACGGTAAAACCTTCAGTTGTGGTTACGGTAGATTTCTCAGTTTCAGTAACATCAGATGAGCCCACAGTCGTTGAAGCATCAGAGGAGGCCTCAGTCGATGTTGTTACGGTAAAACCTTCAGTTGTGGTTACGGTAGATTCTTCAGTTTCAGTAACATCAGATGAGCCCACAGTCGTTGAAGCATCAGAGGAGGCCTCAGTCGATGTTGTTACGGTAAAACCATCAGTTGTGGTTACGGTAGATTTCTCAGTTTCAGTAACATCAGATGAGCCCACAGTCGTTGAAGCATCAGAGGAGGCCTCAGTCGATGTTGTTTCGGTAAAACCTTCAGTTGTGGTAACGGTAGATTTCTCAGTTTCAGTAACATCAGATGAGCCCACAGTCGTTGAATCCTCAGAGGAGGCCTCAGTCAATGTGGTAACGGTAAAACCTTCAGTTGTGGTAACGGTAGATTCCTCAGTTTCAGTAACATCAGTTGAGCCCACAGTCGTTGAAGCATCAGAGGAGGCCTCAGCCGATGTGGTTACGGTAAAACCTTCAGTTGTGGTTACGGTAGATTCCTCAGTTTCAGTAACATCAGATGAGCCCACAGTCGTTGAAGCATCAGAGGAGGCCTCAGTCGATGTGGTTACGGTAAAACCTTCAGTTGTGGTAATGGTAGATTCCTCAGTTTCAGTAACATCAGATGAGCCCACAGTCGTTGAAGCATCAGAGGAGGCCTCAGTCGATGTGGTTACGGTGGAACCTTCAGTTGTGGTAACGGTAGATTCCTCAGTTTCAGTAACATCAGATGAGCCCACAGTCGTTGAAGCATCAGAGGAGGCCTCAGTCGATGTGGTTACGGTGGAACCTTCAGTTGTGGTAACGGTAGATTCCTCAGTTTCAGTAACATCAGATGAGCCCACAGTCGTTGAAGCATCAGAGGAGGCCTCAGTCGATGTGGTTACGGTGGAACCTTCAGTTGTGGTAATGGTAGATTCCTCAGTTTCAGTAACATCAGATGAGCCCACAGTCGTTGAAGCATCAGAGGAGGCCTCAGCCGATGTGGTTACAGTAAAACTTTCAGTTGTGGTAATGGTAGATTCCTCAGTTTCAGTAACATCAGATGAGCCCACAGTCGTTGAAGCATCAGAGGAGGCCTCAGTCGATGTTGTTTCGGTAAAACCTTCAGTTGTGGTAACGGTAGATTTCTCAGTTTCAGTAACATCAGATGAGCCCACAGTCGTTGAATCCTCAGAGGAGGCCTCAGTCGATGTGGTAACGGTAAAACCTTCAGTTGTGGTAACGGTAGATTCCTCAGTTTCAGTAACATCAGATGAGCCCACAGTCGTTGAAGCATCAGAGGAGGCCTCAGCCGATGTGGTTACGGTAAAACCTTCAGTTGTGGTTACGGTAGATTCCTCAGTTTCAGTAACATCAGATGAGCCCACAGTCGTTGAAGCATCAGCGGAGGCCTCAGTCGATGTGGTTACGGTAAAACCTTCAGTTGTGGTTACTGTAGATTTATCAGTTTCAGTAACATCAGTTGAGCCCACAGTCGTTGAAGCATCAGAGGAGGCCTCAGTCGATGTGGTTACGGTGGAACCTTCAGTTGTGGTAACGTTAGATTCCTCAGTTTCAGTAACATCAGATGAGCCCACAGTCGTTGAAGCATCAGAGGAGGCCTCAGTCAATGTGGTTACGGTGGAACCTTCAGTTGTGGTTACGGTAGATTCCTCAGTTTCAGTAACATCAGATGAGCCCACAGTCGTTGAATCCTCAGAGGAGGCCTCAAACGATGTGGTAACGGTAAAACCTTCAGTTGTGGTTACGGTAGATTCCTCAGTTTCAGTAACATCAGATGAGACCACAGTCGTTGAAGCATCAGAGGAGGCCTCAGTCGATGTGGTTACGGTGGAACCTTCAGTTGTGGTAATGGTAGATTCTTCAGTTTCAGTAACATCAGATGAGCCCACAGTCGTTGAAGCATCAGAGGAGGCCTCAGCCGATGTGGTTACAGTAAAACCTTCAGTTGTGGTAATGGTAGATTCCTCAGTTTCAGTAACATCAGATGAGCCCACAGTCGTTGAAGCATCAGAGGAGGCCTCAGTCGATGTGGTTACGGTAAAACCTTCAGTTGTGGTTACGGTAGATTCCTCAGTTTCAGTAACATCAGATGAGCCCATAGTCGTTGAAGCATCAGAGGAGGCCTCAGTCGATGTGGTTACGGTAAAACCTTCAGTTGTGGTAATGGTAGATTCCTCAGTTTCAGTAACATCAGATGAGCCCACAGTCGTTGAAGCATCAGAGGAGGCCTCAGTCGATGTTGTTACGGTAAAACCTTCAGTTGTGGTTACGGTAGATTCTTCAGTTTCAGTAACATCAGATGAGCCCACAGTCGTTGAAGCATCAGAGGAGGCCTCAGTCGATGTGGTTACGGTAAAACCTTCAGTTGTGGTAACGGTATATTCCTCAGTTTCAGTAACATCAGATGAGCCCACAGTCGTTGAAGCATCAGAGGAGGCCTCAGTCGATGTTGTTACGGTAAAACCTTCAGTTGTGATAACGGTTGATTCCTCAGTTTCAGTAACATCAGATGAGCCCACAGTCGTTGAAGCATCAGAGGAGGCCTCAGTCGATGTGGTTACGGTGGAACCTTCAGTTGTGGTAATGGTAGATTCCTCAGTTTCAGTAACATCAGATGAGCCCACAGTCGTTGAAGCATCAGAGGAGGCCTCAGTCGATGTGGTTACGGTAAAACCTTCAGTTGTGGTTACGGTAGATTCCTCAGTTTCAGTAACATCAGATGAGCCCATAGTCGTTGAAGCATCAGAGGAGGCCTCAGTCGATGTGGTTACGGTAAAACCTTCAGTTGTGGTAATGGTAGATTCCTCAGTTTCAGTAACATCAGATGAGCCCACAGTCGTTGAAGCATCAGAGGAGGCCTCAGTCGATGTTGTTACGGTAAAACCTTCAGTTGTGGTTACGGTAGATTCTTCAGTTTCAGTAACATCAGATGAGCCCACAGTCGTTGAAGCATCAGAGGAGGCCTCAGTCGATGTGGTTACGGTAAAACCTTCAGTTGTGGTAACGGTATATTCCTCAGTTTCAGTAACATCAGATGAGCCCACAGTCGTTGAAGCATCAGAGGAGGCCTCAGTCGATGTTGTTACGGTAAAACCTTTAGTTGTGATAACGGTTGATTCCTCAGTTTCAGTAACATCAGATGAGCCCACAGTCGTTGAAGCATCAGAGGAGGCCTCAGTCGATGTGGTTATTGTGGAACCTTCAGTTGTGGTAACGGTAGATTCCTCAGTTTCAGTAACATCAGATGAGCCCACAGTCGTTGAAGCATCAGAGGAGGCCTCAGTCGATGTGGTTACGGTGGAACCTTCAGTTGTGGTAATGGTAGATTCCTCAGTTTCAGTAACATCAGATGAGCCCACAGTCGTTGAAGCATCAGAGGAGGCCTCAGTCGATGTGGTAACGGTGGAACCTTCAGTTGTGGTAACGGTAGATTCCTCAGTTTCAGTAACATCAGATGAGCCCACAGTCGTTGAAGCATCAGAGTAGGCCTCAGTCGATGTGGTTACGGTGGAACCTTCAGTTGTGGTTACTGTAGATTCCTCAGTTTTAGTAACATCAGTTGAGCCCACAGTCGTTGAAGCATCAGAGGAGGCCTCAGTTGATGTGGTTACGGTAAAACCTTCAGTTGTGGTTACGGTAGATTCCTCAGTTTCAGTAACATCAGATGAGCCCACAGTCGTTGAAGCATCAGAGGAGGCCTCAGTCGATGTGGTTACGGTGGAACCTTCAGTTGTGATAACGGTTGATTCCTCAGTTTCAGTAACATCAGATGAGCCCACAGTCGTTGAAGCATCAGAGGAGGCCTCAGTCGATGTGGTTACGGTGGAACCTTCAGTTGTGGTAACGGTAGATTCCTCAGTTTCAGTAACATCAGATGAGCCCACAGTCGTTGAAGCATCAGAGGAGGCCTCAGTCGATGTGGTTACGGTGGAACCTTCAGTTGTGGTAACGGTAGATTCCTCAGTTTCAGTAACATCAGTTGAGCCCACAGTCGTTGAAGCATCAGAGGAGGCCTCAGTTGATGTGGTTACGGTAAAACCTTCAGTTGTGGTTACGGTAGATTCCTCAGTTTCAGTAACATCAGATGAGCCCACAGTCGTTGAAGCATCAGCGGAGGCCTCAGTCGATGTGGTTACGGTGGAACCTTCAGTTGTGATAACGGTTGATTCCTCAGTTTCAGTAACATCAGATGAGCCCACAGTCGTTGAAGCATCAGAGGAGGCCTCAGTCGATGTGGTTACGGTAAAACCTTCAGTTGTGGTTACTGTAGATTCCTCAGTTTTAGTAACATCAGTTGAGCCCACAGTCGTTGAAGCATCAGAGGAGGCCTCAGTCGATGTGGTTACGGTAAAACCTTCAGTTGTGGTTACGGTAGATTCCTCAGTTTCAGTAACATCAGATGAGCCCACAGTCGTTGAAGCATCAGAGGAGGTCTCAGTCGATGTGGTTACGGTGGAACCTTCAGTTGTGATAACGGTTGATTCCTCAGTTTCAGTAACATCAGATGAGCCCACAGTCGTTGAAGCATCAGAGGAGGCCTCAGTCGATGTGGTTACGGTGGAACCTTCAGTTGTGGTAACGGTAGATTCCTCAGTTTCAGTAACATCAGATGAGCCCACAGTCGTTGAAGCATCAGCGGAGGCCTCAGTCGATGTGGTTACGGTGGAACCTTCAGTTGTGATAACGGTTGATTCCTCAGTTTCAGTAACATCAGATGAGCCCACAGTCGTTGAAGCATCAGAGGAGGCCTCAGTCGATGTGGTTACGGTGGAACCTTCAGTTGTGGTAACGGTAGATTCCTCAGTTTCAGTAACATCAGATGAGCCCACAGTCGTTGAAGCATCAGAGGAGGCCTCAGTCGATGTGGTTACGGTAAAACCTTCAGTTGTGGTAATGGTAGATTCCTCAGTTTCAGTAACATCAGATGAGCCCACAGTCGTTGCAGCATCAGAGGAGGCCTCAGTCGATGTGGTTACGGTGGAACCTTCAGTTGTGATAACGGTTGATTCCTCAGTTTCAGTAACATCAGATGAGCCCACAGTCGTTGAAGCATCAGAGGAGGCCTCAGTCGATGTGGTTACGGTGGAACCTTCAGTTGTGGTAACGGTAGATTCCTCAGTTTCAGTAACATCAGATGAGCCCACAGTCGTTGAAGCATCAGAGGAGGCCTCAGTCGATGTGGTTACGGTAAAACCTTCAGTTGTGGTTACGGTAGATTTCTCAGTTTCAGTAACATCAGATGAGCCCACAGTCGTTGAAGCATCAGAGGAGGCCTCAGTCGATGTTGTTACGGTAAAACCTTCAGTTGTGGTTACGGTAGATTCTTCAGTTTCAGTAACATCAGATGAGCCCACAGTCGTTGAAGCATCAGAGGAGGCCTCAGTCGATGTTGTTACGGTAAAACCATCAGTTGTGGTAACGGTAGATTTCTCAGTTTCAGTAACATCAGATGAGCCCACAGTCGTTGAAGCATCAGAGGAGGCCTCAGTCGATGTTGTTTCGGTAAAACCTTCAGTTGTGGTAACGGTAGATTTCTCAGTTTCAGTAACATCAGATGAGCCCACAGTCGTTGAATCCTCAGAGGAGGCCTCAGTCAATGTGGTAACGGTAAAACCTTCAGTTGTGGTAACGGTAGATTCCTCAGTTTCAGTAACATCAGTTGAGCCCACAGTCGTTGAAGCATCAGAGGAGGCCTCAGCCGATGTGGTTACGGTAAAACCTTCAGTTGTGGTTACGGTAGATTCCTCAGTTTCAGTAACATCAGATGAGCCCACAGTCGTTGAAGCATCAGAGGAGGCCTCAGTCGATGTGGTTACGGTAAAACCTTCAGTTGTGGTAATGGTAGATTCCTCAGTTTCAGTAACATCAGATGAGCCCACAGTCGTTGAAGCATCAGAGGAGGCCTCAGTCGATGTGGTTACGGTGGAACCTTCAGTTGTGGTAACGGTAGATTCCTCAGTTTCAGTAACATCAGATGAGCCCACAGTCGTTGAAGCATCAGAGGAGGCCTCAGTCGATGTGGTTACGGTGGAACCTTCAGTTGTGGTAACGGTAGATTCCTCAGTTTCAGTAACATCAGATGAGCCCACAGTCGTTGAAGCATCAGAGGAGGCCTCAGTCGATGTGGTTACGGTGGAACCTTCAGTTGTGGTAATGGTAGATTCCTCAGTTTCAGTAACATCAGATGAGCCCACAGTCGTTGAAGCATCAGAGGAGGCCTCAGCCGATGTGGTTACAGTAAAACTTTCAGTTGTGGTAATGGTAGATTCCTCAGTTTCAGTAACATCAGATGAGCCCACAGTCGTTGAAGCATCAGAGGAGGCCTCAGTCGATGTTGTTTCGGTAAAACCTTCAGTTGTGGTAACGGTAGATTTCTCAGTTTCAGTAACATCAGATGAGCCCACAGTCGTTGAATCCTCAGAGGAGGCCTCAGTCGATGTGGTAACGGTAAAACCTTCAGTTGTGGTAACGGTAGATTCCTCAGTTTCAGTAACATCAGATGAGCCCACAGTCGTTGAAGCATCAGAGGAGGCCTCAGCCGATGTGGTTACGGTAAAACCTTCAGTTGTGGTTACGGTAGATTCCTCAGTTTCAGTAACATCAGATGAGCCCACAGTCGTTGAAGCATCAGCGGAGGCCTCAGTCGATGTGGTTACGGTAAAACCTTCAGTTGTGGTTACTGTAGATTTATCAGTTTCAGTAACATCAGTTGAGCCCACAGTCGTTGAAGCATCAGAGGAGGCCTCAGTCGATGTGGTTACGGTGGAACCTTCAGTTGTGGTAACGTTAGATTCCTCAGTTTCAGTAACATCAGATGAGCCCACAGTCGTTGAAGCATCAGAGGAGGCCTCAGTCAATGTGGTTACGGTGGAACCTTCAGTTGTGGTTACGGTAGATTCCTCAGTTTCAGTAACATCAGATGAGCCCACAGTCGTTGAATCCTCAGAGGAGGCCTCAAACGATGTGGTAACGGTAAAACCTTCAGTTGTGGTTACGGTAGATTCCTCAGTTTCAGTAACATCAGATGAGACCACAGTCGTTGAAGCATCAGAGGAGGCCTCAGTCGATGTGGTTACGGTAAAACCTTCAGTTGTGGTAATGGTAGATTCCTCAGTTTCAGTAACATCAGATGAGCCCACAGTCGTTGAAGCATCAGAGGAGGCCTCAGTCGATGTTGTTACGGTAAAACCTTCAGTTGTGGTTACGGTAGATTCTTCAGTTTCAGTAACATCAGATGAGCCCACAGTCGTTGAAGCATCAGAGGAGGCCTCAGTCGATGTGGTTACGGTAAAACCTTCAGTTGTGGTAACGGTATATTCCTCAGTTTCAGTAACATCAGATGAGCCCACAGTCGTTGAAGCATCAGAGGAGGCCTCAGTCGATGTTGTTACGGTAAAACCTTTAGTTGTGATAACGGTTGATTCCTCAGTTTCAGTAACATCAGATGAGCCCACAGTCGTTGAAGCATCAGAGGAGGCCTCAGTCGATGTGGTTATTGTGGAACCTTCAGTTGTGGTAACGGTAGATTCCTCAGTTTCAGTAACATCAGATGAGCCCACAGTCGTTGAAGCATCAGAGGAGGCCTCAGTCGATGTGGTTACGGTGGAACCTTCAGTTGTGGTAATGGTAGATTCCTCAGTTTCAGTAACATCAGATGAGCCCACAGTCGTTGAAGCATCAGAGGAGGCCTCAGTCGATGTGGTAACGGTGGAACCTTCAGTTGTGGTAACGGTAGATTCCTCAGTTTCAGTAACATCAGATGAGCCCACAGTCGTTGAAGCATCAGAGTAGGCCTCAGTCGATGTGGTTACGGTGGAACCTTCAGTTGTGGTTACGGTAGATTCCTCAGTTTCAGTAACATCAGATGAGCCCACAGTCGTTGAAGCATCAGAGGAGGCCTCAGTCGATGTGGTTACGGTAAAACCTTCAGTTGTGGTAATGGTAGATTCCTCAATTTCAGTAACATCAGATGAGCCCACAGTCGTTGAAGCATCAGAGGAGGCCTCAGTCGATGTGGTTACGGTGGAACCTTTAGTTGTGATAACGGTTGATTCCTCAGTTTCAGTAACATCAGATGAGCCCACAGTCGTTGAAGCATCAGAGGAGGCCTCAGTCGATGTGGTAACGGTGGAACCTTCAGTTGTGGTAACGGTAGATTCCTCAGTTTCAGTAACATCAGATGAGCCCACAGTCGTTGAAGCATCAGAGGAGGCCTCAGTCGATGTGGTTACGGTAAAACCTTCAGTTGTGGTAACGGTAGATTCCTCAGTTTCAGTAACATCAGATGAGCCCACAGTCGTTGAAGCATCAGAGGAGGCCTCAGTCGATGTGGTAACGGTGGAACCTTCAGTTGTGGTAACGGTAGATTCCTCAGTTTCAGTAACATCAGATGAGCCCACAGTCGTTGAAGCATCAGAGTAGGCCTCAGTCGATGTGGTTACGGTGAAACCTTCAGTTGTGGTTACGGTAGATTCCTCAGTTTCAGTAACATCAGATGAGCCCACAGTCGTTGAAGCATCAGAGGAGGCCTCAGTCGATGTGGTTACGGTAAAACCTTCAGTTGTGGTAATGGTAGATTCCTCAATTTCAGTAACATCAGATGAGCCCACAGTCGTTGAAGCATCAGAGGAGGCCTCAGTCGATGTGGTTACGGTGGAACCTTCAGTTGTGATAACGGTTGATTCCTCAGTTTCAGTAACATCAGATGAGCCCACAGTCGTTGAAGCATCAGAGGAGGCCTCAGTCGATGTGGTTACGGTGGAACCTTCAGTT
Source organism: Diarsia brunnea (assembly GCA_949774965.1). Classification (NCBI taxonomy): domain Eukaryota; kingdom Metazoa; phylum Arthropoda; class Insecta; order Lepidoptera; family Noctuidae; genus Diarsia; species Diarsia brunnea. Next base: position 20,070,654 of record OX459001.1, read on the forward strand.
GTGGTAACGATAGATTCCTCAGTTTCAGTAACATCAGATGAGCCCACAGTCGTTGAAGCATCAGAGGAGGCCTCAGTCGATGTGGTTACGGTGGAACCTTCAGTTGTGGTAACCGTAGATTCCTCAGTTTCAGTAACATCAGATGAGCCCACAGTCGTTGAAGCATCAGAGGAGGCCTCAGTCGATGTGGTTACGGTAAAACCTTCAGTTGTGGTAATGGTAGATTCCTCAGTTTCAGTAACATCAGATGAGCCCACAGTCGTTGAAGCATCAGAGGAGGCCTCAGTCGATGTGGTTACGGTGGAACCTTTAGTTGTGATAACGGTTGATTCCTCAGTTTCAGTAACATCAGATGAGCCCACAGTCGTTGAAGCATCGGAGGAGGCCTCAGTCGATGTGGTTACGGTAAAACCTTCAGTTGTGGTAACGGTATATTCCTCAGTTTCAGTAACATCAGATGAGCCCACAGTCGTTGAAGCATCAGAGGAGGCCTCAGTCGATGTGGTAACGGTAAAACCTTCAGTTGTGGTAACGGTAGATTCCTCAGTTTCAGTAACATCAGATGAGCCCACAGTCGTTGAAGCATCAGAGGAGGCCTCAGTCGATGTGGTTACGGTGGAACCTTCAGTTGTGGTTACGGTAGATTCCTCAGTTTCAGTAACATCAGATGAGCCCACAGTCGTTGAAGCATCAGAGGAGGCCTCTGTCGATGTGGTTACGGTAAAACCTTCAGTTGTGGTAATGGTAGATTCCTCAGTTTCAGTAACATCAGATGAGCCCACAGTCGTTGAAGCATCAGAGGAGGCCTCAGTCGATGTGGTTACGGTGGAACCTTCAGTTGTGATAACGGTTGATTCCTCAGTTTCAGTAACATCAGATGAGCCCACAGTCGTTGAAGCATCAGAGGAGGCCTCAGTCGATGTGGTTACGGTGGAACCTTCAGTTGTGGTAACGGTAGATTCCTCAGTTTCAGTAACATCAGATGAGCCCACAGTCGTTGAAGCATCAGAGGAGGCCTCAGTCGATGTGGTTACGGTGGAACCTTCAGTTGTGGTAACGGTAGATTCCTCAGTTTCAGTAACATCAGATGAGCCCACAGGCGTTGAAGCATCAGAGGAGGCCTCAGTCGATGTGGTTACGGTAAAACCTTCAGTTGTGGTTACGGTAGATTCCTCAGTTTCAGTAACATCAGATGAGCCCACAGTCGTTGAAGCATCAGAGGAGGCCTCAGTCGATGTGGTTACGGTAAAACCTTCAGTTGTGGTAATGGTAGATTCCTCAGTTTCAGTAACATCAGACGAGCCCACAGTCGTTGAAGCATCAGAGGAGGCCTCAGTCGATGTGGTTACGGTAAAACCTTCAGTTGTGGTTACGGTAGATTCTTCAGTTTCAGTAACATCAGATGAGCCCACAGTCGTTGAAGCATCAGAGGAGGCCTCAGTCGATGTGGTTACGGTAAAACCTTCAGTTGTGGTAATGGTAGATTCCTCAGTTTCAGTAACATCAGATGAGCCCACAGTCGTTGAAGCATCAGAGGAGGCCTCAGTCGATGTTGTTACGGTAAAACCTTCAGTTGTGGTTACTTTAGATTCTTCAGTTTCAGTAACATCAGATGAGCCCACAGTCGTTGAAGCATCAGAGGAGGCCTCAGTCGATGTGGTTACGGTAAAACCTTCAGTTGCTGTAATGGTAGATTCCTCAGTTTCAGTAACATCAGATGAGCCCACAGTCGTTGAAGCATCAGAGGAGGCCTCAGTAGATGTGGTTACGGTGGAACCTTCAGTTGTTGTAGTCGCATCGCATGCATTGTCAGCCCATATCGTAAAATCAATGTTAGTTAGGTCCGAACATTGAACAAGTGGATTGCTGTAATTCAAAATAAGATTTGCCTGTTAAGTCGTGGTTGGCTAACTGTTTAACCGATTGAAATTGCTTTTTGGCGACTCATGTTTATTATAGATAGAGGACAACACGGTATATTTACATAAACTTTTACATGAACTTTAATAATAAAACGATTAAGGCAAAATAAAACCTTAGTATAAACAAAAATAATTATAATAATAAAACAATTAAAAGTAATTATACTTTCAATAGCAACTACGATAGAAAGTGTGTTTCGACACGTAATATGGACTCATAGCCTCAATATTTTTTCAGATTACCCTAATCAAGGTAAAAAATATTAAAAAACCTACCTTCAAATCTCGTTCTCTTTCTCTTTTAGCTTAGTTAATTTTACTTTATTTTACTAACATATATATATAACATATAAGTTAATGATTAACAATATTGTAATACCGTTCCGATACTCGTTCCAATGAGCGTTTAATTTTGTAACCTGTGTTTCTCATCCAAGTGAATTATTGTATTCTGTTTTTGAGAAATAAATGTCTTAAACCATTTTCAAATATGTACGAGTATTATAGTCGAATATGATGAAACAAACATTTGTGTTTTTTATATAATTTAATTTTGAAAGGTAGTTTGTTTGGAATACGTTTTTGTTTTTGACTTTTGTACATTGTGACACTTATGGTTGATACCGTGTAATAGCGATTAAACACTGGTTTTTTTTTGTCTAACTGAAATCTTGTTTATCTTCTTTCATAAAAAAAAAAATAACATAAAATAAGTCTCCTAGAGATTATACGTATAAAGAACATACATAAACTGACACCTTTTATACCTTTAACTGCGGTACTCAGAGATATTTAATGATTACTTACTTAGTAAGGATTTGACATACTTTTGTATGACAAAACTGTCAAAACCTTTACTAAGTGATGGCCTAAGTAATCATTAAAGCTCTCTGAGTGCGGCAGTTAGTCAGTCGCCTTTCACTCATCTTCATAACATGACCAAACATCATACTTCATGTATACTGCATACTGTCTTCAGTATTTGTTAAAACATCTTCGTTTGAGCTGCATCGTTCTCGTATAATACTTAATTTCGCAATACTTATTTGATTCAAAGGTAGTTTCTTTCTTGTTACACTATATAAAATATCTTTATTGTTTTAAATAATTGTATCGCTTTAAGGTTTAAGGAATTTTCCTTACTCGGCACTGATGAGCTTGAAGGCATGGCGCTGAATCTCCGTGACTCCCTCATCAGCATTGCAGACTAAGAGAGCAATTGATGATTTTCGAACCTGCTCTTGTTGTTCTGAAAATCAAGTCTTGATTATAAAAGCTGTTTACGAAATTCCCATCTTCACGTGGCTGCTTCACACGGCTGCATTTGCATGGATGGCGATGTTTGGCGGTTGATATTTTTGAAATGTCTTTGGGTACAGTGAGAGCACTAAATTAAATTTTTAGTCTCGACCCTAGCCTGTGGGGTTTACCATAGTTTAGGCATGGTAACTATAATTACATTAAATTAAATAATGGGGTAGGCCTATGCCCAGCTGTTGGACATTACAGGATAATAAAAAAAAATGTATATAGGTATATTGTGCGTCCGTATACAGTCACAGTCATTTCACTGCGAGCCTCCGAGATTATACGTACCATACAGTTCAAAGGAGAGTGGGTGCGTTTTACAAACTGCTACATAAACATGTCTAGTTCGTGAAATTACGATTAAAATTAAAATAAGACGGCATTCCAATGAGGTTGTTTTTTTTTTGTATAAATTATGTCGTATGTAGGATGCCTTTCAATACGTCTTAAAAATGATTTGGAGGTTTCATAAATCCTGTTTTAAAGTGAATGTTTGATGGTACAATCATGTATTTGTTTCTAAAATCGTAAACATTGCCTCTCCCCATTTTTTTTTTAAGTTATCATGAATTAATCCTACTCTGGGCAGAGCGGAAGGGAGTATCAGACTTTTACTGACTACGAACCACCCATGTTCCTTCTTAGCCCTTTGTGTCGAGGCCGCGGTGTCTTTTTTGAACAACCTGCAGCCCCGACGGGGGTCGGCCCTTGCGGGCCCCTTCCATGTTGCTGACACCTCTTTGAGGCGCGCGTGGAACAAGAACGCACCGTCGACACGGCCTGTCGTCGTCATAAGACGGACGGACGGCGAGCTACCCCATTACTTACCATCCACAGGCCCGCGTCTACGGTGGCCCGTGGATGGTTGAGAGGTTTTCTACCTCTCACGTTCCGCTTCCTCCTTCGCTAGCATCACTGCTTCGCAGAAGGAGGCGACAGCGTCCCATTTCCTCTGGCCCCGGACCATGGCTTGCACCAGGGCCGGACACGAGAGGTCGGCGCCGCCGCCGCCAAGCCTCCCCCCTTTCAATTTATAAACTAAGAGGCGGGAAGTTCTTGTTTGTCATTGTCAGGACAAGTGTTTTTGGAAAATCCATTGAAACCCGGGGCGGATTGCTGGTGAAATATCAAATAGTAGTATGACATTAATATAATAATTATGTTAAGCAATATCAACAGTTGCACTCACTGAACACAAATAGCATTAATTTCATAATTTCCTGCTTTTTTTTTTTTTTATTTGGAATGGGCTTGCTCTTGACCTCAATCTTACCCTAAGGGCAAAGATGAGGTCGACGATGCATGGAACGTAACGCTTTTGTTTCACTTACCTTCGGTATAAAAGGCTGGTCTCTCATGCCAATTCCTATCTGCTATTATTGTGTTATCAATTTGTTCCTTCATTATACAAGACAACGTTTGAGGCAAGTAGCCATGTGGAACGTACGTTTCCATTGTAATGCCCATCATTAAGTCCAAGTCCTTGGCATCAAGATTTAGCTCCGTAAGTAACTTTATGTTCTGAAAAAATAGGACTTTAAATACACACATCAACACCGTCTAGGGATATTTTGTATAAAGTTCTTAAACTCAAAAAATACTGGCCACTTTTAAATTCTTTTGAAGAAAGTTTATTTTGTAAGCCTTTTTGAACGATTCTAAATTTGAATTTGAAAAAATACATTAAAAACAAAAGATTTACGCGACATAATGGTAGCGAAGTCCGAAGGTTTCATTTACCTACAGTAGTTTGTGGCTATTTTTTTGTGTCCAATTTAAGTTTTATAACAAGTTATCGGTTAATTCCGAATTAATGTTATTGTGTGCATCATGCAGCGGCGCCATTTAACTAGAGAAGAAATGTTAAGGGCAGTAGGCATGCTCCAAGCTGGGGCTACTCAACGGAGTATTGCTGAGGAGTTTGGAACAAGACAAAACGTGATATCAAGGTTATGGTCACGTTATCGTGCTACTGGTGAAGTGGCTGAAAGACACCCAGGCGGGAAGCCCATAACCACTCAACGACAAGACCGATTTTTGCAAGTTGCCGCGAGAAGACAACCAAATGTTACGGCCATGCAGTTGGTTCAGAGGCTCCAGTCAGAGCACCAGTTGCTTGTGAGTGACCAAACTGTGAGGAGAAGGCTGCATGAAGCTAACCTTCATGCTCGCAGACCGCTTCGTACTCCAGCGCTACGCCGAGGAAATCGTGGACGACGACTAGAGTGGGCTCGTGAACATTTGCTCTGGGAAGAAAACCAGTGGTCCGTAATGCTGTTTACCGATGAGTCCCGGTTCGGTTTCCATCCCGATACACGTAGAGTGCGTGTTTGGGGAGTTCCTGGTCGTGAGAGCCGTCTGCAACATCCTCAGGAAGTCCATTCATACCACGGCGGGACAATTATGGTTTGGGCGGGAATTCGTGTTGGTGGAAGAACAGACCTCGTTTGGATCAGAAACACCATGACGGCTGAAAAATACCGCAACGAGGTGCTAGTACCAATAATCTACCCCCATCGACTACAAATGGGCCAAGAATTCACGCTCATGCACGATAACGCCCGTCCGCACACAGCGAGAGTGGTGACGAGCTGGTTGCAGGAGCACGACGTATCGGTCTTAGGCTGGCCCGCTCAATCGCCTGACCTAAACCCCATAGAACACGCGTGGGACATGCTCCAAAGAAGGGCTTTGAGGAATTTCCCTGCAAACGTTGCGACGGAAGAGCAACTTTCTTTGCATCTTAGCCGGACCTGGGACAATATACCGCAGCAAGACTTGGATAACTTAATCCAAAGCATGAAAAACCGTTGCAGGACCGTTATTAATGTCATGTGTGGTTTTACTGACTACTGATTTTTCACAGAACTGTTAAAAACAAATTATTTTTTCCGTATTTGTAAATTTTCCTTGAGAAACACATTCGTTGTTAGTTTTACCATTATTTCATGTTTTTTCTTTATTTGAATAAAAATTTGTTTACGCAAAATAACATTGTTTTCTTTTTTTCTGGAGTGTAGTCTGATAAATGGGCTTTATAAAAATATATACATGTTGTATGCTATTTTTAATACATTTTGAGTAAATTGAGTAAATCCAAAATATCCCTAGACAGTGTTGATGTGTGTATTATGCGAATACATAGTGCACTGTCTCCATCTATGCTTAGATTTAAAATTGGACAAAATTATTTTCTCGTATCAGAAAGTTGTTAAGCTGATCATAATGAATAAATAAAATACATTATACAGGTCTGTGAAATTAATACGAATGTAATAAAAAGATTAGTTAGTAGGAAGTTCTCTCTCTAGTGTCGAAGCATATTATACTGTTTTATGTTAAAATGGCACAAATTAAGTGGTAGGCAACAGCTAGTTCTAGTAGGAAATAGAAAGACAAAACAATGTTATTATTTAAAAGACACGGTTTTAGCAAATGATAAGATGTAAAATAATTTGATCCATCAACGTTGAATGACTATACAAAGTTTCATGTCCGCGCTATTGACCGTTAAAAAGTTCTCTCGCGAGAAGACGATCCTAGCTGCAAGATCAGGTAATTTCTGTCATAAAAATATACTGTCACCGAAGAAGAATCAAGTGTGTGTGCAAAATTTCAGTACAACCGATTAAGGGAAACTGCTTTGAAATTCAGTTGCAAGATTTGACCTATACAAATAGTAAACTGACATGGCTGATTATATAAGTAGGAACTTATAAAAACAAACACCAAGAAATTACAAGCAATTTGTTACGTCAAAAAAACCTTCTCAAAAGTTTTAAACAAATAAAATTCTAATTAAAATTTTCTTACTTCTCTATCCATAATGTTGTAGTCCACCATATCGTTGTAAGACGTAACGTTTTGGCCAATGCAGTGTTCTAAATAATCGACGTATGGGGCTAAACCTATCCTGCGGCCGATCCCCATTTCGCTGGCTATATAATCATCGTCGTTATTCATTCCATCAGCCATCAAATATGCCGTCTGAAAATATGTTTACTTATTAATTTCATTACGCGAAATAAAACCTTAAATCAAGTAAAACATTAATTTAAGAGGCTGAAGCAGTGTTTCAATCTTGTTGTTTTGCGGTGAGAGAGAAATCATCAAATTACTATTCTTGCTTGGGTGGAGTCAGTGGAAGGGAGTGTCAGACTTGTGCTGACTAAAACCCTACCATGTTCTTGTTTAGTTTAGTACTGCAAGATTCACAAAGTGTCTGCGTAAAAAGATTATGATAGACAATTCAAATGAAACATTTTGAACAAATAATAAGTAAGTCATTTAATTTGCTTTTTTTCCATTATAGTTTTGGTAGAGGTAATGTGGTTTAAATGTAGTATTACAGTATTTTACTTACGTCTTGATCAAAGTTATTGCCGATCTTCCGGGCCGGCTGTCTAAACAGTCCTTGGGTTACGTGTTGTCTGTTAGTATCGTTACTTAGGAAATATTGGTCTGACGAAAGTTGCAGTATATTTATTTCTCCAACATATTTTCCGCTGGTATCGTACATTCTGGATTTAAAAAAAATACATTTATAAACTCCTCAAAAACATAAATAAGTCATCATCATCATCTCCCTAGCGTTCCAAAAACGTTGGGGTCGGCTTCCAGTCTAATAGGATGCAGCTGAATACCAATACTTTACATGGAGCGACTGCCTATCTGGCCTTCACAACCCAATTAGTACTGGATAATAATTATGATCCTTCTTGGTAAGACTGGTTGTCAAACTCTTGAGTCACTGACTACCTATAACGACTGCCAAAGATGTACAAATGACAGATGGGACCAACAGCTTAACATGTTTTCCGAGGCATGGAAGAAACTCGGTACGTAACAGGTCTAACCCAGAAAATAAATAACTATTGATTAAAATAGTTGTTTTTACTTACTCTTGCGTAATATCTAGAGCGGAAATCATCCATATTGATGAATGCAGAAATTCTAAGGTAACGCCTAGAGATTTAAAATCGTCGTTAATATCTCTGTAACCAGTGTTATTTTTAGCGATTTCAGCGCTCTTTGAGTTTTCAGTTCCTGAAGAAAAAACACTTTGGTGATTAACTTTCCGTTTTAGTGTCGGTGACCCTTAAAGACCTCCACTGTCTTCTAACCTTGTATAGTATAGAAACAATCATCTCAGTTTAAAGTGTAGCTCGTGTCTTGCGAAAATCATTCTTAACCGATCATTGAATTAACGCAACCTCAGAGTAAATTGACGTATGGCAAGAAATATAACAATAATAGGACCTTATTATTGTTATGTTATTATTTTAAGGATTATTTTTCAAAAAATATTATTTTGTATTTAATAAGCTTTATCAGAATTGGGTAGTTTCCTGACTAAAAAGTTGTGATTCTGTTTAGTATGTCAGTCTGAAAAATAATCAATAAGTGTTTTTTTTTTATCAATTTACGAAGATAAAACACGTCAAAGATCATGAGTGGGGCTTGTGACGTCGTTTTTCTGTAAAAAAAATATTGAAATGTGACGTCTTCATTTTATGTTTGCGTGAAAAAAAATTAATCGAAAAAAAATTTGAAAATCTATTTGACGGACTAATTAGTTGTTTTTGTCAAGTACCCTTTCTGAAACCTCTGTCAAGCGAACATGTCTCTTACCATCTATTTCTGCTAACCATTCATAGACTAGAATGTATTGGAAAAGCGCCATGTTCAATTTCCTTGCTTCTTTAAACAGTCTTTCATCATCCCAGCATGGATTGACAGCCGCTAGCTCAGAAGCAAAATGATTGTGGTTTTTCTGGAAATATCTCTTCAACAGTTCCATGGGTAATGTAGGATCTGGGAGAAAAGATTTTAAAAATACATTCAGGATCAAAAAAATATAATTATAATACTTTTGAAGGCGACGGTATATCGCAAGCGTAGGCGGGCGTTGCGATCAACAATAAACGCAAACAATACTACAGCTGTGTTATTAGAACGCGGTTTCACGACAACCGACAGCAGTAGCATTTCTTTTATCAGTTTCGCGATGGTCAATTATCTAACAAAAAAGTACGCCCTATATCTCTCAGGTGACAGAACTATTGGTTTGCAATCTGCGGTAGCCTCACGACCGCACCAACAGGCAGCAATGAGGCTTTGTCGCTATGGTTTGCAGGTCACATTTGAATGTGTACAAGCACCAGCACATCAATCTACTTCAACCTGTCAAATTTCATTAATAGATTTTCAACTTCATCGCTAAAGCAGTAGGTTTAAAGTTAATTGGCAAAATTTGACAGTTTCAGGTAGCTTTAGTACTGGCGCCAGTAGCGCGCCCATGGCGTAACTTAAAGGGTGGATTACTTTTAACAAATACATTTTAATAGTTACAATGTTCGTATCGCTTGAAATCGCAAGGTTTTTTCAACGAAGACTCGTCTTCTTCACTGTCCTCTTCGCTAAGTAATAGTTGGCCTCCAATAAAGGATCTTGTTTGTTTATCGCTGTCTTTTCCTGGGTTGTATATTTGATACAAGTCAAAAGTATTTGTAGCATTCACAACCTGTTGATAAACATAAATATTTTTTTTTAAATGAATTACCTATACTATGAATGTATTCTTTGACTGACTTGTTGGTTGGTCTAATGGTTGCAAGTGCATCATTTGTGCATGAAGGTCTGGGTTCAATTTCCAGGTCGGACTTTAAGCGTTTTTGAGTTTTTAAATCAGGAATTGTTACTTGTATCTTTCAATCAGGCAGCCTAATGTATCAAAAACTTTTGAAACTTTCTAGACTCGCAAAAAAATCTGCTTACCGGGGTAGGAACAGGATCAGATGTGCAGCCAAGTTGTCGGTAATTTACTAGGCTTTTTGTGTTTGGATCCCCATCTGGAAATATTTACAAAAAATATGTTTTTTTATTTTATTCCGTACTGAATTTCAGACTATGTTATAGTTTTTTGTTCGAGTTGAGTTTAGCAAATGTAGCATAATATGCAACTTAATTAGTTTCCAGTGTGTAGCTACGATTTATATTGGTCGTATGGACCGCTAGCTAATTAGTGCAACTTCGTCTGCTTCATAAAAGAGAGATTGTCGGCCTTAGAAAAGAGACACAAATGCAGTCGAGTTTTTAAAAAACAAATCCGTCATTCATGATTATTGTGTAATATATATTATTGTTTAAGCGTTTACGCAGCGCAAACAACGAAACTCTCCAAAAGGAATTAATTTTCCTCTTTTCTGCAAAAGTGTTCATTGATGGTGCTATAGCCTTGCTCGATAAATGGCCTATCCAACACCAAAATATATTTTAAATTCGAACCAGTAGTTTCTGAGATTAGCGCGTTCAACCATACAAACAAACTTTTCAGCTTTATAATATTTTTTAAGTATATAGAGAATTGTGAAAATTTCAACGGTTACTTACTTGAAGGATCCAAAGCACCAACATCCCAGTACATGAACATTCCAAAAAAAGTCATCAGCTGAGTGAAGTGACAGTCACTGGACTTTTCTCCAATCAGCAACACTTTGGAAAGTTCACTCGGTTCAGGCAAACTTTCGCCTGATACCGATTTTCTCTCAGTATAGTCTGAAATAATGTCTTTATTTTAAAATTGATGTTCAAATTAAATAGTTTCGTAATAGTTTGTCATTATAAATTATAATTCTAAGCACAATGCACAGCGCTCCTCATGTGCGTGGGAGTGAACCACCATTCGGGGCCCGTGTGTCGCGATACTTGTACGGGGAACGCGAGTTGTGAAGAACACTTCTTCTTATCGTGTCCATGACAATCTGAATTGAGCGAACCCTAAATTCGGTGAAGAGTTTGACGCTTTCAGCAGCGTGCAGCAGCAGAAAAGGTCCTGCCAAAATGCAGGACATGATATCAGGTGTCCCACCATTTGTGAAACAACACCATATTTACACTCCTGGGAAGATTTAGTAATACTTAAAATGGTAATAATATTTTAAACCCTATTAATAAGTGTGTTGTTTGTCTACAATTGAATTAGGAATAATTAACCTATGTAGGAACGTTTTGACGTAATTTAGGTCTCCATATTGTCAGTTCGACACTAAATCAAAATCCTGCGTCCTAACCAAAGTAATCAGTCACGGGAAATCGCAATAGTCACGTTTATTTGCCATAAATTTATTTGGGCAACTGAAAGACAACCACGTGTCCAAAGCAAAATAAACAAGATAATTGCTTTTGTAAGTACGTGGCCTATAGGCTTATTCATTCGTTGTCGTGTACCTATTACAAACTAGTCAGTATTCAAATAGTTACCATCATCGAAGACTCCTGGCACCAACCTTCTAGGTGGTGTCATGGAAACTCCGATCGCTGGATTATTGATGTCGTTACATGAGCCATCTATTCGGCTTCCTTCTTCTTCGTCGCAAGGAGAAATATCTACTGTGCATGTTCTGTGAAATGAAAGTGTGAGTCTAAGCCAGTGACGCCTAACTTTTCTTGGATCAGGAACCATAAGGCCCCTCACCCACGGATGCGCGATGTGTCATCATCACTACAAAAAGTCGCCGTGGGCGAGGGGCCTTAAGTCTTAGATAAGCATGGAATCTGACAGGAGTATATCTAGAGGGGTGAATCTTTAAGTCACACAAAGTAAATAGAAAATGAGATGAAAACCTTTAGAATTAAGATAGTGAAAGATACTAGAACGATCGAATTAAGCTGGAAAACTTTAGCAATCACTCATACAGAAATTTGAATAAATTATAAGACTTTTACCGAAATGCTTATGAGTAATCTTGCAAGAGCGAGTACAGCAAGCTTAAAAAGTTTTAGCACCTTCTCTGTGATGGTGTGCCAGTCTAAAAGTACTAATTTAACCCTTCGCCATTATATTTTGAGCTCCTGCGGACCATCTGTGGACCATAGGTTGGGAACCTCTTTAACTCTCACAAAGTAAAAATTGAAAATGAGATGAAAACCTTTTAATTAAGATAGTGAAGGATACTAGAACGATCGAATTGAGCTTAAAATTTTAGCAATCACTGATAAACAAATTGGAATAAATTATAAGACTTTTACCGAAATGCTTATGAATAATCTTGCAAGAGCGAGTACAGCAAGCTCAAAAAGTTTTAGCACCTTCTGTCTGATGGTGTGCCAGTCTATAAGAACTAATTTAACCCTTCGCCATTATATTTTGAGCTAATAAGGACCATCTGTGGACCATAGGTTGGGAACCAATAGTCTAAACATAAGCATAACATCACTCCGTTAATCCCTGAAGGGTTAATCAAAGTGAACCTCATAGTACACGCATATTTGGCCAGTTATGTTTCAGTTTCAAAAAAGCCAAAGGGATTTTATAAGCAGATGTTTCTCAATGAAATTTGTCAGCCATGGAGTTTGGATTTGACGCTCGCCCCGTACATGGGGCTTAAACATAACTGGCGAAATGTGGGTGTACTTGTTAGGTACACATCTGTTTTACATTTTGGAGATTACAAGGTGCACATCACCTTGTAATCTCCAAAGTGTTTTAATTCCATGTAATAATAATAGGTTGGGGAAAAAGTTTCTTCGCATTTTTAAGAAAATTCAAATAATTTTTTAATATAGTTTATTTACATTTAACTAAAGTATGTAGGTACCATTTTGTTCGATAACTTTTTGCCATCTTGTAGGTAGGGACATGATCCCATTGCTATAGTTTTGGGACTTCTGGTCAAAATACCGCGACAAGTGGTTTTGGCAGTCCTCTCGTGATGTTAACCTGACACTGCCTAAAGCATTCTGAAGAGACCGAAACAGGTTGAAATCTGAAGGTGCAAGGTCAGGACTATATGGCGGATGCATTAACACCTTCCAGCCAAACTCTCTTAATTTTTGCTGAGTGGCTGAGATGTGTGAGGTCTAGCGTTATCATGATGAAAAACCACACCCCTTCTGTTGATTAATTTCGGCCGCTTTCTCTCAACTTCTTGCTTTAATCTCATCAGTTGTTCGCAGTAGAGTTCAGAATCGATGGTCCTGCCTGGTGGTAACAGCTCATAATGAATAATGCCCTTCCAATCCCACCACACACACAGCATCACCTTGTAGCGAGTTAACCCGCGTTCCGCCACAGTCTGTGAAGCCTGGCCTTTGACCACGACCTTTTTCGCACGTTCTTGTCGTACGTGATCCACTTTTCATCACCAGTTATCAGCTTCTTCAAAAATGGTTCGGTTTCATTACGTCGTAATAAAGAATCACAAATGAGTACACGGTTCATTAGGTTTCTTTCAGTGAGCTCGTGAGGTACCCAAATGTCGAGCTTTTTTGTGTATCCAGTTTTTTTCAAATGCGCCAAAACTGTTTTGTGGTCAATTCCCTGTTCTTCAGCTACGTCGTAACTACTGATAGCCGATCTTGCTCCACTTTTTCAAAAATGGCATCCATTTTATCCGTAACAGGGCGACCAGAGCGACGTGCATCTTTGACATCAAAATTTCCGGATTGAATACGCTTAAACCAAATGTGTGCTACTCTCACAGACACTGCACTAGGTCCATAAACATCGTAAATTTTTTTCGCGGCTTGCGTTGCATTTTTACCTTTTTTTGTAGTAAAATTTTAAAATGTATCGAATTTCTTCATTAGATTCACTCATCTTGACGGTACGAAAAACAAATGAAAATCACACATTTTCCTAATTTGAATTTGGAATTAGGTTCTTTAAAATTTTAACTTTCAATGATACCAAAACCTGCCAGATACAAATAGTATAGCCAAAGAGATTTTATTACAAGTTCATACATACTATAATGCGAAAAGACTTTTTCCCCAACCAATATATTTTGGTTTAACCAAAACTCACAAGTGCAAACTTCCTCATGACGTTTTTGTTCACCACTTTTACAGCTGTGCTGATAAATTAAATTACTTTCGTGTCTACTGGGATTCGAACCCATAATCTTTTGTAGATACCCGTGATACGCCACTGTTTCTATTGAGCCACCATGCTTATGAGCATTCAAAACGTCGCCATACTGTGAAATTACTTTTCAAATTTATTTATTTACTAGCTGTTGCCAGCGGCTTCGCCCGCTACAACTCGAAAATTATCCCACGAGAAAATAAAATCGGGATAAAAACTATCATATGTGTTAATCCAGGTTATAAACTATCTGTGCAAAAAAAATTATCTAAATCCGTTTAGTAGTTTTTGCGTGAAAGAGTAACAAACATACACACTCACTCACAAACTTTCGCCTTTATAATATTAATGTGATTTTACAGATACTACTTAATCATTCGAATATCATAATTAAAGTAAATTTTAAAGCATGCTTAAGTATTAAAGTTATTTTCAAAATATGTATTTTAAATGATGTTTATTTTGCAAATAGGTTTTTATAAACACTTTTACAAGTTATTTTTTTTTAAACTATATGGGGCCGGTGTTTCGTACCTGACTACTCCGAGAAAACATCCGAAACAAACTCATAATTTTATGGGTTCAGAAACTTTAAAGCCACTTCATTATCATCCAAATAAAAAAATATAGCAAAATCTTACTCCACAAGACCTCGGACTTCATAACTGAATAGCTGTTCTTCAGTGACGGGCTGACTAGTATACAAGTCATATACCTTTGCCCTGCCCAGCTCTGCACATAAGTACAACAAGAAGATACATTTCACCAACATCTGGTTTTTTGATTCTCTTTCACTTGCGGCGACAAAAGCGTCTGCTCATTAACAACACGACTTTTATAACATTCTGTGGCTGGTAACCACTTCAGACATATATATATAATTTAAGATGTAAGTCAATAAACGTCATTTTTAACCCAATTTGTGCAGCTGTGGGTATGAAGATCCCATCTCTTTATCTTTTTCAATTATTCTAATTTGCATCAACTGTGTTTGGGCTAGAGTTCATTTCAATTAGGCATGCTTTTACTTCAGTACCTACTCGTGTGAGTAGATATTTTTAAAGGTAGTTATAGCCTAAAGAATGGAAGTGTTTAGCCTTCATGTATAACTTATGAACAAAACTAATGATTGCATGCCTTGTGTATAATTATCTTATTCTAGGTACCTACCTGTAATCTGTATTTTTTTTTTTATAAATAAGATGTTTACTTTACTTCAGTGAACCAACACGAGTTCGTATTGTTGCACTGAAGGACACACACTGTTCATAACTACTAATCATAATTTTGGAAAAAATATTTGTTTTATAATTATTTCATACAAAGTAAGGTGGTCATCTTTTATAGGGTTATCCCAACCTTCCCAGCTGAAAACAGCAAAGTGTTTACTCAAAAAGAAATAAAATTGCATGAAACTACTGAATACTTTTAGGGTTCCATTCCAAAATATTTCTGACAGTTTTACCAGGACGGGGCAGTATGCTATGCATGTAACTTTCACGAAGTTATCAAACTGTAGGTTCAAATGCAATAAATTGAAATGTTTGATTGTGAATTCTTCTAAACTGAAATTGTTTAGAACTCAACCATGGGGTTCCTTGGCCCAGAAGAGGGAAGAGGCCACCCAAAAAACAAAAAAATCATGTCGAATGACGAAAATACAAGAGGCATCGTGGTACCCAGTTAGTTTTGTAGGTCAGATTGATAGTCGCACTACGTTGTAAACTCACACATCTAATTTGACTGAAAACCAATCCTAAAAAAATAATATTTTATAAAAAACACGCAAAAATGTAAATACTCAAATGTAGATCCCCCACTAAATGCAAAGAATATTTTGTACGGAATCAACGAATCTTGAGTCCCACTCACTCTTGATCAGTCCTCCTATTTTTCAGAACATAAATTGCGCAAAAGCTATTTACCTATAAACGCGGGACGTGTGTGTGTAATTAACTTATTTGGTCAGTTGATCAAAGATAATATTGAACGTAATTATGCATTTTTAATGTCGTATCATTTCCTCAGCACGCGTGTTCTATGGAAAATTGTTTATTTCTCCATACTGTAATGAATATAGATAAAAGTACGCATTGAAAGTACTTTTACGATACCAATTGCCTTTAGGATATCGATAATGCCTGTGTCATCTATGTTATCTTCATCGAGGACTAGTTCTTTGAATTTATAAGGCTTTTTGAACATACTCTTTTCTATATTTGTATTTTCATTTTGAGCATAGCAGGTTCTCTCTACAACTTCTGCCTCCAATGTTTACACAAGCGGAATTTCGTAAATGTACGTATGTATAAAATTGGCTAATACGTATACTTCTGTCCCCTCATTGTTGCTCTTGGTATTATAGGCTATGCCAACAAAGTCCTACTCTTATGTTATATTGTACATATTTGTAAATCAGACAACAATACCCAAAAAGTCGAATGTTTTACTAATAAGATCCGTATTTGCTTTGTCGTTAGTCTAGCAGTTCAAATCTCGATAGCTAAGTACGAGTATGTGTCCAGTTAATGAAATAATGGTCCTCAGGATGTGTGTTATAGTAAAACTAACTGGATGTTTGGCAATGTATGGATGAGAGTTACCGGTTGGTGACGCCTACGTCTGGCCTAAATACATCATGATCTGCACAAATGATAATGATGAATGAAATAAGGTAATGAAATAATGCCTTCAAATACATGTGAAATATGATCTGGTAAGTAGTAGGTCTACCATTGTTTATTTTGTTTACTTATGCAGCTGTTTGACGGCATGGACGCTTACGTCAACGTCGTCATACATCTGTTGAGGTACCATGAATAGTCGAAAATATTTTTTGTTACCTACGGTGATGTTGTTAATAAAGTTATTGGTCCATTACAGAGTCAAGGTTAGCGGCCTATGCTAGAAACTGAAAATTTTAATTCAGAATTATTTTACGGAAATCTATGACAATGGGCTAAAGAACCACACAATTGGTCCCAAACAGGCGCAAGCAGCGGTGGCCCAGTGGTGTCGGCCCCGACTTACGAACAGTATGTCGTGGGTTCGAACCCAGGCAGGTGCATTACTTTGTGTGTAATTTATTTCATCACCGCTGCTCCCAAAACGGTGAAGGAAAACATCGTGAGGAAACCGGCATGTCTTCGAACCAAAAAATTCGAAGACATGTGACATCTACTAACCCACACTGGGCCCGCGTAGTGGATTATAGCCCATCCCTCTCCTAGAGAGGAGGCCTGAGTCCCTGCAGTGGGAACATTATAGGCTGATGATGAGGCGCAAACGATACGACGCATGCCAAGAAGGCGATGATGGGACGAACTCGACTGTTTTCACAAGGATTTGCGAACAACAACAATGGATTGGGATAAGTGGAAGGAGGAAAGGGAGGCCTCTGCCCTGCAGTGGGACACAAATATCTGATAGTAATAATGACATAACATAACATCACGCCTGTAATCCCCGAAGGGTTAGGCAGAGGTGTACCTAATAGTACACCCACATTTCGCCGGTTATGTTTATACATATTGCCATCAACCGGGCACAAATCCAGACTGCGTGGCTGTTACTGATAAATTCCTGATGGAAAAAGCCAATAACACTTTGCCCGACCCGGGAATCGAACCCAAGACCTCATGCTCAGCAGTCGCGCTTGCGACCACTATACCAACGAGGCAGTAATAATGACAAAAACGCACTAGAGACGAGCTAGATGTTTAATCATTTAGTTTTCTTCATCTTTCGATTTTGATTCGTCTATTGACTACTACTCAATCGTCCATATCCTGGAATGTGTAGGCGAATTATGAAAGAAGATTAAACACACCTCACCATGGAATTAATGGAGCAAGCGGGGTCCTGTCGAGAACTGCGGCAGCGACCATGGCTCTAAGGCTGAATGAAACTGAGATGCCAAATGAGCGTGCGACTTTTGTAACCGTTCGAACCAGAATTTGTGCATATCTACCGGCCTAATATTTCGGCAAAGGCTAGGCAGGTAATGAGGTGACTCACTTATGATATAGTGGTGCTGATCTATGTACTCGTAAGTACAAATACAATGCATAAATGTTGATGGATGGAGAGAGAGAAAGATCAAAGAAAACATGATAAGATTCGTGATTAACAAAATGATGACATGGCAGACGGAATAGAATGGTAGAAAAATAGTGTTGTGCTAACCTCATTTAGCATACAAGTAACAGGAAGATAAAGATGATATTATTTATGTTCACACAAACTGGTGGTACTTCTCAGGAAGGTTCTTGAACATAATATCTCAAATACTACTGAATTACAAAACCATTTCACTTCTAGTTAAATATTGCGTCATATGTATGGATAGGACTGCTGTTTCTGAAGTGCGTCTGTGTATTATTAGTTACGTATCCATATCGAATAATACATAGATATTTTTAACTGCCTCGTTGATCTTGGGTCAGTCATTTGTCAGATACAATTTGTGGCTGGTTGATGACAATAACTCTTTCTATATTACATGGGACTTAATAATAATTATCTGGCGAAATGTGAACGTATACTATTCGGGATTATTATTATTAGAATCCTATGGTAAAGGCCTCCCGGGAGTTCCTCCTTCCTTTTTTTCTGCACTATTAGGCATACCTCTGCCTAACCCTTGATTTCATGGTATCGTCGCCTTAGAGTGAAAACCTCGGGAATCCATTTTTGCTCATATTTATTTTATTACATTTCTAGGAAGAAGACCTCGCAATGCAAATCCTGATCTGACTAATTTGTTCATTCGATATTATAAATTCCATATTAATTAATAAAAACACATAAAAGACGCTGTACAAAAATTGGAAATTGCACGCAGCTTATTCTTCCTCCTGAACATTTACTTCTTTTACACTTACGAGGTTTTCACTCTAAGGCATCGGTATGGTTTATCATACCGATAAACCATACCGTTCCGTACCTTATTTTTGGCTCAAAGAAATCCTTTAAACCATTAAAACAATTTCTTTCTGGAAAATTTCTCCAAATAATTGACAAAAGGCAACATTCTGAGACGATTGAATTATTTCTAGTACTTTCTCAGCTGTCTAAATTAACTCAACTACGATTTACTTGCAATTACCTATCTTAGTTTATTTGCGGTCGGCGCAGCAAGTCTTCTTCTTCCATAGTTATTAGACTGTAAGCTTCCCTAAAATAAATAAATAAATTTCTTTGTCTTCTTTCCCCTGTCTCGTTTCTTTCTATTCTTCAGCCAACTCTTAAAGTCGGCGTTTCTCAACATCCTCTGCAATACATGCCCATATCATGACAATGTCGAATTCAGTTTATAATACAACGCATCATTATCATCATCTTTCTACTACTGATGTCTCATATTTCTTGGAGTCGGTGCAACGCGTTTTTGCATTCTTCCCTGCCCGTCTCCATGGTATTGGTGTCTTCTTTCTTCTCGGTATAATTTGCTTCTTTTTCACACAATTCATCCACGCGTTCATTATACCGAACATCCAGCACCATATTTTGACGTCACAGTTCACATTGTTATAAGTAACTACTGATGAAATAAAACGTGACAATTATTATTGCTCAGTAAAGGGACACTAGACACTTTAGACAGCTGTTTTAATATTGTCATCCATGTTTGTTTTAGTTACATTAAGTTATTGACTTTTAAATTGTGTAGCGAAATTGAAATTAATTTTACATTTAGTCTCTTTCTGTTCTGAGGTAAACGTAAAGTAAATACGTCGATTTTTGAATCGGAAATACAATGATCTTTTAGTATTATAGTTAAATTGTTTACAACAACCGCAAAGACCAACCGCAACCGCATAGATATGAACCAATAAAAATCATGAAAAATTATTATTTGTGTAACGAGTATTCTTAATTTTCAAATCGACGTACTTATGTTATGGTTTGATTCCACCTAAAATTGTGCGAGAACATTTTGTGGCGCACGTTTGTTCGCTAATATGTTGGACAGCACCAAATGTTCCCTTACTGTGCTGGTGGGAAAAATATGAAATATATGTGATCTGCACACTTAAAATTGGTCATATTATAGTTACAGTTTTTCAAAAAACCTCTTGCTTCACTTACCTATGTCACTTCACATTATTACCTCAAAATCAGAAAAATAATAAAAAAGAAAAGTTATGAAAGTTACTCAAACAGTTTTGCCCATCACAAAGTTCTTTGTAGTGTAATATTTGCATGATATTGCGTCTCTGACGGCTATGCGCTGCGGATATTACCTCCACTTGTGATTTGCTTGAGAGGCTCTCTCAAAACAATATTTTGGATACAGTTTCTACAAAATTAATCCGGTTTTATTTTGCAGAAACTGCAGGGATATTGTGATTGTGGAAGATATTACAACTAAAGTCTGTTTCTCACGTATCAGATATTTTTTGTGGGTTATTAAATATTAGTTCATCCTTTTCCCAACTATGTTCTGTTTCTAGTATAACCAGCCATATTTATAAGCCAATTTGACCTCCACAACCCAGTTAGTACTGGGTAATACGATACTCTTTTGGTACGACTGGTTAACAGACTGTCAGGCTACTGACTGCCCGGACTATATAACGGGTTAACGTGCTTTCCGAGGCACGAAGGAAACTCAGTATGTTATAGGTAGTCATCCATCCACAGACCAACCTAGGCCAGCGTGGCTTATCCTGAAGATTGATCTGAGTGCTGAAATTTCCCCGTCGCGACTGCGGGTTGTCCCATCGGGGCTGCGGGTTGTTCGAAAGAGATTCTGGAACATGGGTGGTTTTTAGTCAGTAGAAGTCTGACACTCGCTTTCACTTTCCCCAGAGCGGGAGGGATTATTTGATGATTTCCCAAATCTCAAAAAAAAAGCTACTGTAATTTTCAAACCACGAGCTTTTAGTCTCCAAGGTTTCAGTATAAGTCCCATGGAGAAAAAAATAATAACAATATCAACTACCCTCATCAATCTACACCACCTCGACCCACAACCCTTCCTGTCCCCTGCAATGGTCCTGCAGTCCTGCAGTCCAGTGTTCACTGCAAGTGACGCAAACAGTTAATTACACTAACAAACTGATGACGTCACACGTGTACCTCGTTATGTTCACACTGCGGGTTTGACCGGTGTGGGGGTGGTGTAAGTGAGAAGATGAAGCGGTTTGATGAAAAGAAAAAAATTAAAGAAAAGAAGGGTAGTTCTCTAACTACCCTTCTTTTCTTTAATTTTTTTCTTTTCACTCAGATTTGTAAAATCTCTATTTTACAAATCTGAGTTGGTTGAGAACAAGCAACAGGCAGAAGGAATCACTAGGATGGTTATTAACACGAACAGTGGTATATAATAATATATAATATAATATTTTCTATAAAAATCGTTTACCTACAAACAAAAACACAAAACAAACATTACAAAAATACACGGGTACATACAAACTTTAGATGAACTACTAACGCTACCATTGCGTGCTTTGCAGCCCTTTAAAATCTACTAATCGATCGTATGAAGTTGGTCTAATTGGCGAAAAGTTTGGAACGACTGCTCCTAAATTAATTGCTATAAACTAAAAGTAATTGCATGCGGGAGAAACGCTTCGGTAAGTCATTAGGAATATTTGTCATAGCACTTCATTCTTATTTTGCAGTTTTACGATGAAAGGGCTTCAGTTGATCAAAATTCATATTTTTATACTTTGATTACGCGGAGCCGTTTATAAATATCATTGACTGGTAGATCTAGTGGTTCCAAGCGCTACTGCTGTGAATGAGGTTCTAGATTCGGTTTTTGGGTCGGGCAAAGCGAAGAAAAAACCTAATAAATGTTTTTCCATCAGGAATTTCTCAGTTGCTGTCGGGAAATGTGCCCGGTTGATGGCAAAAAGCTCGCCCCTATTAATTGGGACTTAAACAAAACTTGCAAAATCTGGGGTTTACTAGTAGACACCTCTGCTTAACTGTTCGCAATCACAGGCGTCATATCATGTTATATCTACCGCAAATTTAAGCAGAATCAAAATAAAAATATTTTATTTTTTGCTTCGGTTGTATTCCCACTGGCATTCAGGCAACTTTCATCTTGTAATGGGGACCATTAGGTAGTAACCATTAGGTAGTGGTGAATATAATGTCAAAGAGAGCTATTTAAGGTTCAGATCTACCTTAAATAGCTCTGTTTTGAATCTAGTAGCATTATAGTATCAAGCTGTACATTCACGCAGTTTTCTCGATAGCAAACATGTGTACATGTGGTGGGAGGACTCATCTAACCAGGGGCCGCTCTGTCTTGGATTCGACTCCGGAAGAAGCCCTAGATAAAACATCAAAACAACGGATTATGGTTACATGTAATAGGGGATCGGACAAATAAAAACTAATTAGTCCGTCTGATAGATTTCCAAAAATTATTGATCACATATTTTTTCTTTTTACTCATAAACAAAAAATGAAGACGATACAGTGCTTCGAAAACTCGTGAACTCCTCGAAAACGTCACATGTCAGTACATTTTTTTACCAACAAATTACGATCTGTGACGCGTTTTATCTTCGCCAATTTTTATTAATTTGATAAAACAAAAAACACGTATCCAATATTTTTCGGTAATCTAACTGACGGACTAATTATAATCATATTTTTTTGACTCAGTACGATCCCCTATTATCTTTAAAACAATTCTCACCATCCACAATCCATCAAATCAAATTATAGGTATTCAAACAAAAAGCTACCCACAGCGGCTTCTGTTCACAGACCCGAGTCTGTCATGTCCCAGCGACTCGTCAATTAGTCGCCCCTGTGATTATTATTCACACACGGTCGACCCCAATAGCATCTGGTTCTAATGATCGCGACACGTGACCCCCGTGCGGGATGCACGCTCCGAAATGTCGGTGGATGTCAAAAAAATTGACGCTGATTTGCGGAATGTGAATAATAATATTATAATAATAATTCTGGTTGTGGCAGGTATCGGTTTTATGGGTTTTAATAAGTCGGTATTGGTTTTAACAACAAAATAGTTACTCGAAAATTCATCTAATACTAGAATTTTGTTTCAATTTTATTAAATGTAAAAAATGATGGTTTAGAATATTATGTCTTTTTGGGGGGGGGGAATCATCAATAACCGCTCCTGCTCTTGGGGAGAGAGAAAGGGAGTGTCAGACTTCTACTGACTAAAAACCACCCATGTTCCTTCTTAGCCCTTTATGTCGAGGCAGCGGTATCTCTTGCGAACAACCTGCAGCCCCGACGGGAAAATTTTATAAATTATTCTTATCTGTGTTCTGGTTTTATTTGCTGCAAATTCCAAAATTAATTCTGAATCTGAAAGAGTGAATTTCACGTTTTATTTTTATTTTTCATAGCAATTAATTTAGTTTAAATACCAGTTTGAAGAAAAAATGTGTTACATGTTCAGGGAAACTTTTATCTCAATTGAAAATACTTCTCTCCTTTTGAACCCTGCCTAAATCAAAATAAAAAAAGTAGTTGACACAAAGCTTGTTTTTTATTATTTCTGTTAGGATGCAAGTAAGTAAAACATAATGGAAAAGACACAACACGTCATCATCATCTGCCTAGCCTTTTCCCAACTATGTTAGGGTCGGCTTCCAGTCTAACCGGATGCAGCTGAGTACCAGTATTTTACATGGAGCGACTGCCTATCTGACCTCCACAACCCAGTTAATACTAGGTAATACGATACTCTTTGGTAAGACTGGATGTCAGAATTTCAGGTCACTGGCTACCTGTAACGACTGCCAAAGATCTATATATGGCAGCCGGGAACAACAGCTTAACGTGCTTTCCGAGGCACGGAGGAAACTCGGTATGTCGGGCGGTCACCCATCCACAGACCGACCTAGGTGAGCACAGCTTTACCTAAAGATCGACCCGAGTGGCAGTTCTTATTAAGCCACGAGCTCCTCTAAAAGACACAACACGTCATTGTCAGGAAAATAATAAGGTTCGCGCTCAATCTACCGGAAGTCTGACTATTATAAAATGGACTTCAAATCTTTGATAGCCAATGTAATTTTGATCCTTTCCCAAACATTGTGGAGCTCACAGATAGATGGACTTTGGTATCTCGATCAACTTATTACAGGTGGGATAAAAATATCGTTATAAGACAAGCTGTTTTTATACTTTGTGAAATAAATAGCAATTGAAATTATGTTGTAAACTAATTGCTCCGTAATTAATTGTATCGTATTATGTGACAACTTTTTTGCACAAGACGCCTACTTATTACTCGTTGTTCAATTCTTGTTAGGAATTTTTGAAGAGAAAGGAGTAATTAATGATGCATTGACGTCTGAAAAGGGAGAATGGAAGAAGTAAATGATAAGGGCACGATGATGATACGTGTAGTTAAAAAAAATACATTTAACACCTGCAGTTCCGTTTCTCTTTTTTCTTCTGTTTGAGAAGAGACAGGAATACTCAAAACAAAATTCATTCATCACTATTCTAAATGCACGATTTAAAATCAAACTTACAAAAGCCATACTTTCTAGAGACCATTTCTTTGAGCTTTCGTTCTCACACGAAAACAATACCACTAGTCTTACAGCCAAAGAGAAATAAAAAAGATTTTATATAAAGTATGCAAGCACGCTGTATACTGTCAGTTCGTAGCACGGTTACAGCGGGGAGCTGTCAAACGCAGGCTACAATTTTTACATCGCTTCACTTGCTGTTTATCTGCTGTGAAGCTATATTTTTATAGGATACGGTGGGCACTGAATAATGGGTTTGTAAATGCAAATTTTCTTGTACGTTTCTAATAACCTACTTCATCTGGGCGAGTCCTGCCTGATTCACAAATGCTTCGATTCGAAACGTTTGTGAATACGAAGTCAGGAGTGGAACCAACCTGTCGGGGCTGCGGGTTGTTCGTAAGAGATACCACGGTCTCGGAAACAAAGGGCTAAGAAGGAACATGGGTGGTGTTAAGTCAGTAGAAGTCTGAAACTCCCTACCGCCCCGCCCGGAGCGGGAGGAGTCATTTGATGATTTCTCAACCTCCAAAAAAAAAAGGAATGGAAACTTTAGCAGGCGTAGGGCGGGACACATAAAGCAGTTTCAGATAAAATGTGGAAGGTGGAGGATAGAGCTAAGAGCAGTGGACTATGATTATCCCGAGTTGATAGATTGATTGATAACCAAAGCTTTCTTAAAACAATAGGTAATGCAGGAGCAAAAAGTACGATACTCCAAAAATACTTTGAAACTTATTGCGGCAGATTTTTTTTATTTTTTGTTATAATTCCCTCCCGCTCTTGGGCAGAGCGAAAGGGAGTGTCAGACTTCTACTGACTAAAAACCACCCATGTTCCTTCGACGACGGGCGTCGGCCCTTGCAGGCCCTTCCATGTTGCTGACATCTCTTTGTGGCGCGCGTGGAACACGAACGCGCCTGTCGTCGTCATAAGACGGACGGACGGCGAGCTAGCCCATCACTCACCGTCCACAGGCCCGTGTCTATGGTGGCCGGAAGCCATCACGTGGCCTCCGACGCCCGGAGCGCCTCCCGCGGCGGTTGCTGCTTCGCAGGAGGCGACGGCGTCCCATTCCTCCTCGCCCCGGACCATGGCTTGCACCAGGGCTGGACGCGAGAGGTCGCCGCTATGAGAACACGGCGGTGGTACCTCCCGAAATAACCGTGTCCGGTGGGGACCTGCGTCAGACGGAAGGTGAGGGCACCGTGGCGCCTCTCAAGCCACTCCTCAAAGAGGGGACTTACCGCCACTGTCGTGGCGTGACCTGCACGGGGTTGCGACAGCCGTTCTCTCCATGTCGCCATGAGATCGCACCGGTCTGTTCGCTGCGCAGCCATTTGCGGCGGCAACGGAGTGACCCCCCGGTGAAGCGCCTCCGCGCGCATTCATGCAGGCGCGCGAGGACTATCGACTCCAGATTCCATGGCGACAATCCAGCAAGGAGGTTCGCCGCCTCGCGGGAAATCGTGCGGGACCCCCGGACTAGCCTTACGGTCATCACTTCTTGGGGCGTTCAGGTAGTGGGCGGCCCGCTTCCCTATAGAACGCGCTCACACCGGGGCCCCGTAAAGGGCCATGGACCGCACGATCCCCGAATAGAGCCTCTGCAGGAAGCGCTTGCCCCCCCCAAATTGGGCAAGAGCCACCTGAAGGCAGCCCCGGCCCGCTCCAGTCTGGGAGCCAAACGTCGGTTGCGGCAGATCTTAAAACTCACTTCAGCTTTCCGCTAGCCATCAGTGTTAAAACTACATAAAAATTGGTAACCACATTTTCCAAAGTAACAGCTAGGAAATAATTATACGTAGATTTTGGGCCGTTCCCTCTAGCAGAGATGAGATCAGTGTTCCAACTGTGGAAATGTCTAGGATTCTAAATCAAGCTTACACCAATTTCTATGAATATTATTACAAAGAAAGTCAGGTCAGTTTGCAATTCGGTAATTAGCAGTTCCTCTGTAGAGACTATTCCGTCCTAATTGCACTTCCGATACACCAGTCCAATTAATTCCTCAACAGTTCATTGAACTATAATCCAGCTGCACCGTCAATGTATTCCGCTACAGTTTGTGGTCAAACATCCACTAATTGGACACCACAATTGGTTGTCAACGCAACGAGGGGAAAGCACTAAGCAATAAGCATAACTAATTTATCTATAGTGCAGTGTTCAATTGTTTTGTTTATGCTATTGTGTGAATAGAATTATAAATTAATTTACATGGCTATAACCTGAAGTGGGTTATTTAATTAATTAGATAGTGGCTACGAGTGGATAGTGGATAGTGGTACTACGTTTCGGCGATCAGCGGCGGTGACCTCTCGCGTCCGGCCCTGGTGCAAGCCGTGGTCCGGGGCGAAGAGGAATGAGACGCCGTCGCCTCCTTCTGCGAAGCAGTGATGCTAGCGAAGGAGATGGCGGAAAATGAGAGGGAGAGAACCTCTCGTCCCCGCCGCGGGAGGCGCTTCGGGCGTCGGGGGCCACGTGATGGCTTCCGGCCACCGTAGACGCGGGCCTGTGGACGGTGAGCGATGGGTAAGCTCGCCGTCCGTCCATCTTATGACGACGACAGGCCGTGTTGACGGCGCGTTCGTGTTCCACGCGCGCCTCAAAGAGATGTCAGCAACATGTAAGGGGCCCCCAAGGACCGACGCCCGTCGGGGCTGCGGGTTGTTCGCAAGAGATACCGCGGCCTCGACATGAAGGGCTAAGAAGGAACATGGGTGGTTTTTAGTCAGTAGAAGTCTGACACTCCCTTTCGCTCTGCCCAAGAGCGGGAGGGGTTATTTGATGATTTCCCAGCACTTAAAAAAAAAAAAAGGGTAAAATACATACGTACATAAAATGAATGAAAGATATTCTAAAATAAACCATTCATAAAAGGCCATCATACGTGGAATTACATAACCTAAATCCCCGAAGTGTTAGGCTGTGAGGTGTACCTAATTAAATAGTTCACCTACATTTCACCGATCATGTTTAAGTCCTATGTAATAGGGGGCAAGCCTATAGCCATCAACCGGGCACAAATCCAGACACCGAGGCTGCTACTGAGAAATTCATGCTAAAGAAAGAAAGAAAGAAAATTGTGTTGTATTGTGTTGTTTGCTGTTAGTGTGAAATTAATGCTTTCAGAATGTAATTTTACTTGAATATTAGTAACCCTAACAGTCAGCTACCTGATTCACTGTAAGCCTTGCTATCTTACTGTCTAGCCTTGTTATCTTGACTGTGTTACTGTGTACGACTGACTTTTTAACTTCTGACTTTAAGTATTTTGACATTATATTTCTTTATTTTTTTTTCTTGTTTTGTTTAAGTATCAAATTATTCGGTTTCATGTATATTTTAAATTTTAGCATGTAGAAATTAGTTTTGCTGTGCCCTGACAGGGTCTACAATGGCTCTTAGCTCTAAGCCTTTTTTGTTAACACCATGCTTTACCTTGTGGAATGCAAATAAATGAATATATGAATATCTTCTGGCACGTTCAAATCAATAACTCGCTACCATAAATAATCCAGCTGTTTTCTAAGAAGCCATTTCTTTTATCCTCACTAAAATTCTAGGCACAGCGCAACAAAATAGGCTTTCAAAATATCATTGACAGCGATAAACACAGGACACACACCGACGGATGTCCAGCAGTTTATATGCCGATATAAAAGTCAATAAAGTCGCAATTGTCAGAACCGTTCAGAATTCCGTCGGCGATCGCTGAGTCAATCGCTGACCGTTTTACATGCATCGCTCGTGCGAGATTTGTGGTGTAGACGAGCAGGCGTTTAGTTTGTGTTTTATTATTTCCGAAGGTCAAATTATTGCTATCGTTAAAACATTCAAAAAGTCGTAATTTAATCTTGGTTACAGTTAATCAAAACTTACTTCGACTTTTTATTTTTAACTTGAGACCGATACTTTAATGCGAACTTTGTTCGAAATACGGCCACGTCGGCCACTGTTTCTCTAATTTTGAATATTTAAAAGATGATTGAATGGCTTTCTCACCAACTGGCGAGAAGAAGCACACCATCGTTAAAAGTGGAAGGAATGGGGGGAAGCCTTAACCCAGGAGTGGGGCAGTAACAAAAAAAACCGGCCAAGTGCAAGTCGGACTTGCACATGAAGGGTTCCGTACCATTGTGGTTGATATTGAGAGATTGTCCATGTTATTTTAGCACCATGGACTTCTTATAGGTTTTTCTGTAATCTATAAGTGTTGAACTAACTTCTGTATTTTTTTTTTGAAATTTTAGACTCACTAGTTTCGGAGATGGTCGGACAGACAGACAAACAGACACACGAGTGGTCCTATAAGGGTTCCGTTTTATCCTATTGAGGTATAGAACCATAAAAAGAAGATAAGATAATTAAATATTTAGAAGATGTTACCTCTCTTTAAAAAATTCCTTGCGGATATCGATTTTTCTTTATAAAAGTGAGCCTGCTGCCACACTGACGTCCTCTGTGAGGGTCAATATTTTTTCTTATGTTACCTTAACTGTGAGCCAAACTGCTGGAAAATGGTACCCTGACGTAGTGAGGTAGGGAAGAGATGGTGAGACGAACTATAATTAAATAGGTTCCGTCGAAACCAGAAGGAAGACGCCCGCCCGCGTTTGCGAGAAATAGAAGGAGTGGTGGAACGCCTTTCCCAAGAAGTGGGACAGGAAAAAACCAATTCCCATATTATAAAACATTACCCGTGTTTTTCTCTTTTCTTTGAGTTAACGACTATACACTTTTATCAGTAGTTATCCGTCCGTATCAACTGCAGCGTTTCAACTACAGCGTTTCAACTGCAGCGTTTCAACCGCAGAGTTTCACCCGCCAGTCTACCCCACAACCCCGAGCTCGTTTGACACTGGCATTGCTTTATCTGATTTACACTACATCTGCGCATTCTTCAGTCTGGCGAATTTCCTATCAGTGACATTTACATAGATCGTTGCACCTTAAATTGCAGTACGTCCTGTATATTTCTTTAATGGTTATACGTCCTGTATTAAGGTCGTAATGTGTGTCAATTTGTTTTAAATGTGTCACTTTACATTTATGAGCACTAATATTTATACTTACACTTCTCATAAAAAGTATTTTTTCGTGTTTCAACAGTTTTTAGTTTGAGTTTAAACCTAATGGGCTTCGAAAATACTCTTCGTGATCGCTCGTGTTCGTTCGTATCAATTCATAATTATTAAGGCTCCTCTCTCGAAAAAGCTTAAAAACAGCGTGCAGATGAAGCAGTTTTTCACCGGCACTTACAGAGAAATTACATCTGAGAAAAATTGTTAGTAATCTACATGATATGATACGTAATTTGGTTAGCCATAATTTTTGTATCGGTATCACATAATAAGAAAAAAAATCCACAAAATGACCTCCAAATCGTTGAATGGAACCATTTTACTCCTTCATTTTTTAACAAAATAATATAAAAAATATATCTGCTGCTTTGAAATACAAAGGAAAATAATTTGGTTTCGTTACTTTTTAAAAATATGTATTATTTTAATTATAATAAATGAAAAATGCGTCCGTTTAAAGTCCGTATCTACGACCGAGAGGGGTAGTTTGTATGCACAAGGTCATTGGCGTGAATACAAGCCTTAAGTGCACCTTGTAAAATGTTGTTAACTGTTAGTTGTAATTGAAGTCTTAACGCATCGAATTACGAGTACTAATCAGCCTAGCAATTTTTCGCTTGATAAGTTTATCACCGTCATCAATTTATTTCAGCCGAAAGACGACTACTGCAGGACAGCCTCCCTCAATGTGTCGTCATATAGACCAAAAGACGTCGAGTTGGAAGGCCTCCCACTAGGTGGGCCGATGGCCTGGTGAAGGTGGCGGGGATCCGCTGAATGTGAGACGCGCGGGATAATTTTATAAAAAAACAATTTATTGATTGTTTTGTATAAAAAAAACGTAACATCACGCCTGTAATCCTCGAAGGGTTAGGCAGAGGTGTACCCATTAATCCACCCACATTTTGCCAGTTATGTTGAGGTCCCATTTAATAGGGGGCAAGCCTTCACCGGGCACAAATTTAGACTCTGCGGATGCTACTGGTAAATCCCTGAGGAAAACATTCAATAACACTTTGCCCAGGCTGGGAATCGACCCGGGACCCCATGCCCAGCAGTCGCACTTGCGACCATTAGACCAACGAGGCATTTGCTTGATTGTTTTATGTAAAGCCTCGTATCTGACATGTTGAAATTTTGCGTGGAACTTTTGTTTAGCAACGTTGTCTCTGTCTATTATTTTTTTTACAATGTTTATTATTATATACTTTTTTTATTATTGATTTGTATCTGTAGTAAATCTACACCTTTTTTTTTTTGACTGGTGGAAAATCATCAAATAACCCCTCCCGCTCTTGGGCAGAGCGACAGGGAGTGTCAGACTTCTACTGACTAAAATCCACCCATGTTCCTTCTTAGCCCTTCATGTCGAGGCCGCGGTATCTCTTGCGAACAACCTGCAGCCTCGACGGGAGTAAATCTACACCTTACTATTGTATCGAGTCTGGTTCTTCTAACCTAACTAACAGATGTGTTGCTGGAGAGTTTGTTCCGCCACTTCTTCTTTCCAGCTAAAACACTAGGAAGTGTCGAAGGGTGAGCGTTTTGAGGGACTGTGTCTTGTAAATAAGTAAAGTAAATTTTGGCGTTCGAAAAGTGCTGATTATCATCCTAGTTTGAATAAATGTCTTTTGATTTTGATGCATGATCAGTCGGCAGTTCCTCTGGCGTCATGTCGCTGTAAACTATAAACAAAAGTTCTGCGCTGAAATTCAACATGTCGCTCGCCAAATATTGCCTAGTGGACACGGGGCTTAAAAGATAAATACAAAAGATGATTCACGTTCAATCAATACATCAATAAATCAGACTAACTAATTAATAAATCACAAATTAAATTAATATTCATACAACAGATTCCTGTCTTAAGAATAGGAAATCGATTAATGATTCAATTCTGATTTTTGCACGAGTGTTGTACACGATGTGGAAACATACGGCTGACAGCAGCAGCTGTCGTATGAGTCCATTAAAGTTAACTTAGTATTTTGTAGCTTAATTCATCATCTGCCTAGCCTTTTTCCAACTATGTTGAGGTCGGCTTCCAGTCTAACCAGATTCAGCTGAATACCAGTATTTTACATAGAGCGACTGCCTATTTGACCTCCACAACCCAGTTAACACTAGGTAATACGATACCCTTTGGTAAGACTGGACGTCAGACTTTCAGGTCACTGATTACCTGTAACGACTGTCAAAGATCTATATATGACAGCCGAGACCAACAGCTTAACGTGCTTTCCGAGGCACGGAAGAAACTCGGTATGTAATGGGCGGTTACCCATCCACAGACCAACCTAGGCAAGCGCAGCTTAACCTAAAGATCGATCCGAGTGGCAGTTCTTATTAGCTTGTAGCATAATTAATTAGCTTTCGGAAGTAGTAAGGTTTGTTTAATGAATTGGTAGTTGCTGTTTATTTATTTTTTTATTCGGTTAAAGGTTAAATATTTATGAACGTAGAACACACAAGGAAATATTGCTTTCCGAATATTTATACTTTTTTTTAAGAAACGTTGCCCCTCACTAGGAATTTCTCCTGTATCGTGGGTGCGTTTACAAACATATAAACTCACATACACAAATACCCAGACCCGGAACAACTACCTGTAGGCCATACAAATATTTGTTCCGTGCGGGGATCGAACCCGCAACACGCAGCGCAGCAGTCCAATCGATCAGCCACTGCGCCAACCGTGTCGTCATACTGATATTCATATAACTGTATAAAACCTGTGCTTCGGATTGCTTCGTTAGACTAGTGGTCGCAAACGCTACGCGACTGATGAGCATGTGGTCCTGGTTTCGATTCCCAAATCGGGCAAAGTGGTATTGGGATTTTCCTTCAAGATTACAAGCGATGTTATGTGTACGTTGTAACTACATAAAAAAACTTTACTGAAAAAACTAAAAAGCAAATAACAAGCACATTTTAAATTAAACAAAACTTGGAAGCTGGCGAGCCCATTCTATTTTCGAAATTTTAGATTTAAATGAACCTCACCTGCTTTCAAGTTTGGTTTGATTTAAAATGTGGTTGTTTTTGCTTTTAAATTTTTTCAGCCGGGTTTTTAGTTTTTATCATGCTGAGTGGGTTACCACTGAGCATGGTATGTGCTATGGGAACCCACAGCACAGCGTTAGTTTTCAGTGGCCACCCGTTAAGAAACGTACACTACGTACTTGCAGATTTTATATTACAACTTGAACCAAGTTTTCGTATACTAAAATACATAAAACAAAATAAAACTGTCATCACACATTTCCCTTTTGAAATACAAAAAGTATTGTATTACTAAATAAGCGAGGGACCACTGTTTATACGTTTAGCACTAACAAACTTCTAACCTCTTAAGGCTTGTATTCACGCCAATGACCTTGTGCATACAAACTACCTCTCTCGGTCGTAGATACGGACTCTAAACGGACGCGTTTTTCATTTATTATAATTAAAATAATACATGTTTTTAAAAAGTAACAAAACCAAATTATTTTCCTTTGTATTTCAAAGCAGTAGATATTTTTTTTATATTATTTTGTTAAAAAATGAAAGAGTAAAATGGTTCCATCAACGATTTGGAGGTGATTTTGTGGATTTTTTTTCTTATTATGTGATACCGATACAAAAATTGTGGCTAAACCAAATTACGTGTCATATCATGTAGATTACTAAAAAAAATTCTCAGATGTAATTTCTCTGTAAGTGCCGGTGAAAAACCGCTTCATCTGCACGCTGTTTTTAAGCTTTTTCGAGAGAGGACCCTTAACCCTTCGAATATAAACCCTATTTCTATTACACTAAGGTTGGAGGGAGTCGCATATGTAAATTGGCAACCGCCATGTATTTTTATTAGGTTTTCTAGTAGGGTAGGTCGGGGTTTGGTTGCCATGACAACGGCACGGCTGTTAGTGATGGTCGATGGAGAACAATTCAATTTGTTTTATTGTTTGAAAGAGAGACAGAATTTATGAACGTTTAGTCGTAGCAAGTTTATGACAGACATGTGGCTATTAGCGCCTGTAGTAAATGTCATGCATTAGGATTGTAGCGTTTTATAACCTTTTTTATGTACTCACCAATATTATTCTTCTTAGCTTAAAAAAGAAAGGGAGTGTCAGACTTCTACTGACTAAAAACCACCCATGTTCCTTCTTAGCCCTTGCGTCGAGGCCGCGGTATCTCTTTCGAATAACCCGCAGCCCCGACGGGCTCCATAATATTCAGTATTAACCAGTACTAACAGTTGGGTTGTAGAGGTCAGATAGGCAGTCGCTCCATGTATAATACTGATATTCTGCAGCATCTGGTAAGACTGGAAGCCGACCCCAATAGTTGAAAAAAAGCTATGCAGGTGATGAAATTCCTCTATAACACATTTTCATTTTATTGTGTAATCTTGCCTTTCCTTTCCAGAGTCACTTCCAACCCCGGTCATCATCTGCCTAGCCTTTTCCCAACTATGTTGGGGTCGGCTTCCAGTCTAACCGAATGCAGCTGAATACCAGTATTTTACATTGAGCGACTGCCTATCTGACCTCCACAACCCAGTTAATACTAGGTAATACGATACTCTTTGGTAAGACTGGATGTCAGAATTTCAGGTCACTGACTACCTGTAACGACTGCCAAAGATCTATATATGGCAGCCGGGACCAACAGCTTAACATGCTTTCCGAGGCACGGAGGAAACTCGGTATGTCGGACGGTAACCCATCCACAGACCGACCTAGGCAAGCACAGCTTTACCTAAAGATCGACCCGAGTGGCAGTTCTTATTAAGCCACGAGGTTCCAACCCCGGTACTTCTTAAAAATAAAATGATCCTCCAACTCAATCCCTAGTTCAGAAATTAATGGTGTTTTGGAGTAAACAAAACTAGACTTGCTAACGTCTGACTGCAGAGCCAATGCACAATGCAAACTTCAAAAGAAACCTACAAACTTTAACCAAAACTTCTTCAACACATTACCGACAAGTTTTGAGAACTTTGAAGCTCTTCATAACATCAATAGCGAAGTCCTATTCACGCTTAACATGTTTATCGGCGATTAAGAGCTCATTGCGGCCGATTCAGCCGCAAACTGTGTGCCAAGTTCGCAAATTGAGGGTATTCATACGTTGGAGAATGTTGGGGGTGTGTGGGGGTGTAGACTGTCTTAGACTTAGAGTGTGTGTGTTGTGGATTATAAGGGATGACTTAGCAGTATTGTATCGAAGTGTTTGCGTCTGGAGCTGGTGGCCAATTCATAGCATATACCCTGTATCCCTTAAGGATTAGGCAAAAGTGTACCTATGTCACCATGTTAAGTCTCATCTAATATGG
Source organism: Diarsia brunnea (assembly GCA_949774965.1). Taxonomy (NCBI): domain Eukaryota; kingdom Metazoa; phylum Arthropoda; class Insecta; order Lepidoptera; family Noctuidae; genus Diarsia; species Diarsia brunnea. The sequence goes on from OX459001.1 coordinate 20,105,651, forward strand.
GGCGAGCCTATCGCTTTTAGTCAAGACATTGCTGTAATAAGTAATCCCATAATTATAATAATATTTGAGCCAATTTTTGAATCGAACCCAAGACATTTTTCTCAGCAATGATGTTTACTGAGCACTATAACACAGACAATTATCAGTCTCCCGACATGAAATGAAACACCCCTATATAACTATGTACCTTTTTTTTTTTTTTTTTGGGCGGGTGTAAAATCATCAAATAACCCCTCCCGCTCTTGGGCAGAGCGAAAGGGAGTGTCAGACTTCTACTGACTAATAAAAACTACCCATGTTCCTTCTTAGCCCTCTATGTAAAGGCCGCAGTATCTCTTGCGAACAACTCGCAGCCCCGACGGGATAACTATGTACCTATGTTAAGAAATAAACAATCTGAATATCACCAATTTTTATACCAAAAAACTAATCCATGTTCTTCATCCTCATTGCTTTTCATTCGCAATTCGTCCATTTTTCCTCAATCCCGCAAACTTTAGAGGATTATTTTGGCTAATTATTATTTTCTCTTGTTGTTATTTACGTAGATGTGAACATCACAGTCACGACTAACAACATTGAAAACAGGCTCAAAATACAAAGTAACCCTTCTCTAAACCCCGCAATAGCCCGTCACTTTAGACACATAATAAAAGTCATGAAGCCAACAGAAGATACTAAATAAAACATACAAATTCCCATATAAATTCAACTCTGAAAATAGCTGGAACACAAGTAGATTTGACAATTTATTACGCGTCATAACAACATTAAGTGCTTCTCAGAAACAGTTATAACTCATTTAAATAGAAGATGGAAATAACGTACGCTTTGAACGATTGTAACTATCTAATTAAAACATATGAGCTTCTAGTCGAATTGATTTGGTTGTCCGTGGTTTGAATTTCGCGAAATTGTGGGCGGTGTTTGTCATGCTTGAGTTGGGTCTTAATAATTACTATCCTGGCAGGGTTTGAAAATCATCAACTACCAAGAAGCCAAGTCGGGTGACCTAAAACCTTTAACACCACCACTACCACCAGGTTAGGCAATGGTGGTAAGATGATCATACTTATGATTTATAGCAAAACAAAAAGGTGCAAGGTGAACAAGGAAAACAAGGTGTTCAAAAATCAACTTTCATTTATAACCAAAATGAAATCAAAACCTCAATGGAACAATAAAACCTACACCTAAAACGTTTATTTTTATTTTGAGAAACATCTTGTTTATTATTACCCACTTTGTTCACATTTAGGTATCACTGACAAAGAAAGTACAAAATATTTAAGAACAGTCATTGTTTCTTAAGATGGCCAAGCTTCTGACAAAACATATGATCGATATGTCTAAAATTAAGTTCAATTTTAGTATTATTAGGAACCATAGTATGTCAATGTTGGCACATCTTACTTAACTTCGACGAGTATGCAAGATCCTACAAGGTGTTTCCAAAGGTGTATAGTCAATAATTCTAGTCACGATCTTTTTACTAACACATCACCAGTGTTTTCTATTGCATCTTTCTCAACTTCGGCTAGTATGAAAGATCCTGCAATGTGTTTCCTATAGCCAATAATTCCAGTCACGATATTTTTACTCATCACCAGTGTTTGCTGATTCATGTGAATTATGATTATAATAGAGCTACTCATTTTTACCCATGGGTGTTGCATATCAAAGCATTAATCTTTGTAAAATCCGAATTAATATTATTAACAGCTTACCTTATAAGGTCACCAACAGTATTATATTTCGGCACCTTGATAAATTTTAAACTGAACAAAGAAATTTTAATCAAATAAATTATATTCCAAAAATTGCAGGTCTCACCGCGGGGCATCAGACTACTGCAAAGTGAAATTCCTTTTCAATTACACTTAACAAAGCTTAATTTCAATCCTGAACAGAAGACTTAAGGTTTAAAATTGCATGTTAACGAAGACCAATTACCTGACCGGTCATTCGTTCACTGCTGCCAGTTTTCCAAGTAATATAGCAATCATTCATTCCTTTTGGTGTGTGACATTCACGAGAGATTAATGTATTGCGATTCTCATAACAAGTTGAAATATTAATTTTAACATTTTGTCTTACATTTTCATGCTGGGAGGAAGAATAATTAGACAATAAACTTTATTGTAATACAGGTGAATTTAGTTATAAATTTGGGTCTTTTTGCTAACACTTAACACTAGGTAGTATACCGAGTGTACTCAACTACGTCACGTCATTCATTCAAACTCAATTATATTTCAATTTTTTTCCTCACGACCAAACTCTCTCAAAGTGATGATTGAAACAGTACTGACAATGAAGGCATGAAATTTTACATCTCATGTTTATTCGTGGTGAAATTACGGTTGCTTGATTAACCATTACGTACATTCTGTTATGCCATTACAATCATTTAAAAATAAGAACTAAGCCTGATAATTTAACAAAATCGGTCGGCACGTATTTGTCAGTGTTTGTTAAATAATAAATCCTTTCGTTTAGATCGAGGCGACTGGCAAAACTCTGTTCGGTGCATCTGTTTTTTCTGAAACATGTTTGAATCGGCTCCAAACAATGTATGTACTATATCCCGAACGTTATAGGATCTGCATAATATTCAGTTTTGACAAATCATGCTGACTTCAACAATTTTGTGATGTATCAAAATATACTTGCATGATGTAAATATCGAAGCACGCCTTATAAAAAATTTCATTGCAAACAAAATTTGTTTGCAATGAAATTTTTATTTAATGAACTACCATAATTAATATCTCCTATCTCGCCTGCAATATGAAGATACATCTCCATATATTTATGGATAAGCATCTCGACGTCCAGATAGCGATCGACGTTGTAAACAGAATACAGTCGTCACCGCCCATCCCGTGTTTATGCGTGTCATAAAATATGATATAAATATCATCGTTGTGAATGATATTTTGATGTTAAGGGGAGGCTGGTTTTGGAAGCATTTTATTACTTAAAACTTGAGTAAGGTCTTTGGTGTCTAATGACTTTTTATGACTTGCGTTGCTGTACAAACAGACGAAAGAGTAAAATTTACTTATTCGTTTTGGAATACCACAGGGACGTATGCTGGGGCCATGGCTTTTCTAAGATTAGCTTCTTTCTTCCTGCTGGCTCTTGCAGTGGACCGATATATTTTCAAGACTATGCCGTTATCTACATATTCAACGGCTCAAGTGGATTGTTGATATGTAGCAGGAAAAAAACGCAGAGCTAAAGAAATGAACGGTCCCTTGAGGTACACCGGTTTCAGTAGTTATACATTATGCATTTGACCACTTTTCCACTCGCAATTTAGTTGATGACGTTTCATGGCCTGCGTTCATAACAGTTGATATCGTTGTAGTGTAGATAGACGCATTATTCATTTTGGAATACCACAGGGATGTATGATGGCGCCAACGTTATTCTTAATTTAGCTACAATTTGTCACCATCAACGTTATTAATTAAAGCCAATGCAAATAATATATGAGAACAGTGATGAGACAATTAACATTTACAGTGGAGATATGGGTCAAGTCTTAGTTAATGATTAGTTAAAGAATAAAATATATTATACCGCACCAACCCTCATTGGCCCGTGTAGTGGATTATCACTTATAATAATATATCTTTTAGCAAAGAATAGCATAATTATTTTGATTTTTAAAGAGGAGGACTTTCTCATATCCATAGAGATCTACTTTTTGCAATGGGCAACATATTATATTTTTTGGTTTTTGACAATTGGAAAGTACAGTTCATGCCCTGGATACCCGTGCTTCACCCAGGTGGAGAAACTACGGTGTTGATGGTTCCACACTCACTATAATTGATGCATTTGATGAATAGGGATACCGTTGCATTTATTGTTATTCTTGGGAATCAGACCAAACACTTCAAGACCATAACAAATAATAATAAAGTTTTATGCTTTCTTAAACTTACTAAATAAAAATAATTCTTCATATCTTATTTCTCTAAGCCTTACCTTTAACCCCTTAATACCTGTATTAATCACGCGAACGAATACCTCATACGATCGAACACTTGTTGATCGTAATAAATTGTACGGCACCCGAGGGTAACGTCGTTATAATAATTAAGAATCTCTAATAAATTGCCTTTAATTGCTCCCTTGATATTTTAATTTGCTTGTGGCTCTAGCTAATATTTTTGATGCGAGTGAAATGCATGAAGTATCTAACAATGACATTCGAAAATCGACCTTAATACTAATATTAACATGATTTAGGAAAAACTAAAATTTTATCAGCTATTAGGGTAATTAAGGAAGTCATGAGTGACTTCACACTGGACCTGGGTGATGTATCACCGCTTATTCCTTTCCCATAGGAAGAAGGTCTGTGTTCCAGTACGACTGTAATACGGCAGCCCTATACGCAGGCAAACAGTTCAGAAACCTGAATATCATGAAGATTACATAATAAGAGTACCACAAAGTTCATAATTCATTCGTAGGGCTCGGTATAACATTTTATAACAAACTGCCATCTTCTTTTCTGGACTTGCCATTTGATGCGTTTAAAGTCAAAGTCTATCTAATCTTTGTTTAAAAGCTTACTATTCCACTTAAATGATAAGAATAGTTAGTCGCTGAGTTGAACACAAGAAAATGTTTGTTATTTATGTTCTTTCTCCAAAATTTGTTTACTGATACGTTATGTATTTTTTTTTCTTTTCATTGTTTATTATTATACATATATACTTTTTATTTATTATGGATATGTGTCTGAAGTAAATCTTAATTTAACTTACACTTTACTATTGTATCGAGTCTGGTTCTTTTACTTAACAGACAGATGTGTTGTTGGGGAGTTTGTTCCGCCACTTCTTCTTTCCAGCTAAAACAGGATGTGACGAAGGGTTTGCGTTTTGGGGGACTGTCTCTTGTTAATAAGAAAAGTAAATTTTGACGTTCGAAAAGTGCTGATTATCAGCTTATTTTGAATAAATGACTTTTGATTTTGATTTAATAGGAGTTTTAGGCTTGTTTAAAAGTAGCGCCACGTAGTTAAGACGATTGGTTATGATTTTGTTGCAATTCAAACAAAAAATAAAGTAATCCTAATACAAACTGACTGCAAGAATAATCAATTAGTTCATTATTAAATGCAGTCAGAGTCACATTAATCTGATATTTCCTATACCATATCCTATTACAGTCGAAAGTGTCGTGGTTGTCAAAATAAATGAACATGATTATTTATGATTAGCTGATGGTCACACTAAAGGTGTTCATGAAGAAATATTATATTGTGTGTAAAAGAGGTTTATATTACAAGTAAGTAGCTCTGTGGGTATTAACGATGAAATTAAAATTTACACCGGTACCTAATTATGATTTTTTTTTTCTCGTGGCTTAATAAGAACTGCCACTCGGGTTGATCTTTAGGTAAAGCTGGGCTTGCCTAGGTCGGTCTGTGAATGGGAGACCGCCCGAAATACCGAGTTTCCTCCGTGCCTCGGAAAGCACGTTAAGCTGTTGGTCCCGGCTTATAGATCTTTGGACGTCGTTACAGGTAGTCAGTGACCTGAAATTCTGACAACCAGTCTTACCAAAGAGTATCGTATTACCCAGTATTAACTGGGTTGTGGAGGTCAGATAGCCAGTCACTTCATGTAAAATACTGGTATTCAGCTGCATCTGGTTAGACTGGAAGCCGACCCTAACATAGTTGGGAAAAGGCTAGGCAGATAATGATGACCTAATTATGTTTTTGCTACTTAATACGATTGAAGTGTTGTTTTTTAATGGGTACCTTACAACCCACATGATGCAGGTATAGTTACAGAGAAAATCATGTAGGCCAAAGTTTAAAACGTGGACGAAACAAAAGGAGAAATGTAAGGGTCGTAGCAGGTGGTATTTTGTAGAGCTGTCTGTCTGCTTACCCTCCTGAGGAAAAGGATCGCCCGATAGGCATCTTTTATGAAAAGAAGAAAACACCGGCAAATCTAAAACAGCAAGTAATACGTAGGTTTCACCATTTACGAGAAAATGTTTTAGGTAATAGTACCCCAGACGCATAATTGTAAACCCCAAATTGGCCATACATAACTCAACTACAAGTACATAAGGCTTGTTAACGCAGAGATATGTAACTGTATGCAAATAGTTTTAACCCCTGAATACATTAGCTAAAGCCGGAATGATTAATAGTAAATGAGTTAAGACTTGCCAACAATTTCGTACCGTGTACGCATATCATTATTTCATCGAGCCCTGTATCTGTCTGGGAACGTTACAAAACCTTTTTTGAGAGAAACTAGACTGTAGTCTATGCAAATGAACATTGGTTCTAGAATTTTAAAGCTGAGTAACCTAAATGCGTAAATTACAAATTAAGCAGCACTTTGTTTTTAGAGGACTTTGTGCCTGGCTCATAACATCAGCAGGGGGTAATATTTAGGTTCAGGGTACAGTTTGTGTTTTGAAGACACTTCATTAATTTTTTTTACACATTTCCATTCTGCGCAGGTCACGTGAGCCGCATAACAACCGCTGGGCAAAGGTCTAAACACGGTGGTTGCCTGAGGACGGACGGCACCACCCCGAGGCCGGGCTAGAAAGAGGTGGAAACATAATTTGGACGCGCATCACGAAGGCTGTTTTGTAGGTATCACACGAAAACAATACCTGGAAGGATATGGAGGAGGCTTTGCCAAGCAACGTGACATACATGGCTATTTAAAAAACAACATTATATGAAAACTTTCACCTTGTCTTAAAAGTAAAATAACATTACTTAAATTCAAACACCATGAAGGCCTTTGATCAAAATGCAATAAAACTCCTGAAAAGCGATCGATGACATTAAAAATTAAGTTCATACGTTGCAACCCCTTGTTGTCTCAAGGAAATTGGCATGATCCCCTGTAAGGGGCGCATTGAGTAAACTTTCTAAGAACAACTACATAATAGATGATGCTACCTAATGTGAGGGAAATAATTTATGAGATTATTGTGTGTCTTTAAGTTAATTCTATTATGGGGTAGATACGTGAATGTAGAGGAAAATGGCGTAGTTTTCAATAGGAATAATTTTACTTTTGTTTTTATTTATCTTGTATTGTGTATTTTATTTAGATAATAATGTTTGTTTCAATCTTATCGACTAAAGTAATTTTAAACGTTAACAAGGTTTTTTTAATTACGCTATTGTTTTTACATCCATTAGTAAGTGTGCCTAAAATTAATTTAAATTGATTATTAATTATATTTTTTTTTCTTACTATTTAATATAGGCAAACGGTAATTTTGTTACAACTTGTTTTCTGGCAATAACCTTCTCTAAAGATAGAAGAAGTTCAGGTTAGAGCGGCTACTTTCTTGACGTCATCCTTCAAGTTATCACTTACAGGGACGAACCAAGAAAAAATAACCCTTTTTTTTTTTTTTTTTTTTCGGGGGTTGGTAAATCATCAATTAACCCCTCCCGCTCTTGGGCAGAGCGAAAGGGAGTGTCAGACTTCTACTGACTAAAAACCACCCATGTTCCTTCTTCGCCCTTCATGTCGAGGCCTCGGTATCCCTTGCGGACAACCCGCAGCCTCGACAGGGCTAGAAAAAATAACCCTCAAAAATCTTTTAGGAAGTCAATTTAACAGGTATACTTCTATTGGACGTTTATAATCTAATCATGCAGAACTAAAACAATTTTCTTAAAAAAAAGCATTAGAACATCCCCTCTCTATTTATTCAGGGTGAGCACGTCACCATGTTAAAATAATGTATTATTAAATTCTATACGTTTGATGTTCCGGAATAAACACGATCTTGTATGAATAAATTCTGGTAAATTCAATTTCTCATACTTTTCTCTTTGGATTGTTTTGTTTATTTACATATCTATTTTGGTAAAGAATGCTTTGAGGCAAAATTTCTGGGTTAAGATACTCATAGAAATCAACGTAGTCATCATCATCATTTCAGCCATAAAACGTCCTCTGCTGGACATAAGCCTCCCCCAGAAGGGGGGGATTTGCCATAATCGCCACGCTTGGCAGGCGGGTTGGCGATCGCAGTATGGTTGTTACGAAGGCATAGAGAACGCTGATGCCCATTCTCTGGTAAGTCCGTTAGTCGCCTCTTACGACTCCCACGGTAAGATATGGGATGGTGCTATTCTTTACGTCCGACACCATACGGGACAATCAACGTAGTAATCGTTTCTTTCTTTCGTTTTTTTTCTAAAAGATCATCTCAACTGCCTGATCCTCAAATTATCTGGCCTTTTTTTTGGGGGGTGGGAAATCATCAAATACCCCTCCCGCTCTTGGGCAGAGCGAAAGGGAGTGTCAGACTTCTACTGACTAAAAACCACCCATGTTCCTTCTTAGACCTTCATGTCGAGGCCGCGGCATCTCTTGCGAACAACCCGCAGCCCCGACGGGAAATTATCGGACCTAGACAATGCTTAGAGTTTTCGTCTGTACAAGAGTCTGCTACCTGCGAGTTTGTTCCTGAGAGTGAACAGTTAAACAACGCTGATCTCTTGTGAAAATATTTTAGTGTCTAAGATTTTGGTACAAATCTACGTACAGCTATAAATCTTTTATAATGGAAACCAGATAGTCTTTGACCTATAAAGGGTGTAAAAGTACCCTTAACGCAAACGAAGGGCATTTATTCTCCCCACCACTGCGATCATTTTTTTGTTCTAGACCATACTTGGGAACCTCCTAGTTACGGAGATATTGGGGGTCAAAGTTCCAAGTTTTTCACAGCTGTTTTTGTAAATACTAGTATTTCAGGTTTTAACTTTACTTAAATTACCTCCATGACCCGTTTACTATTCAAAGCATCCACTAGCACAATGTTTTAAGAGTGCTACTTTGAGTTTTACCGTAAAATGTGATTTTTGACCCCAAAAAAAAAATTCATTTCCCATTTTTGCATAGGAGTACTTAGTTTGATGTACAGAATGCTTGGTTGACGGATGCGTGAAGGGTTCGTTTACACCCTGTATACTTCTTACTCGAATGAAATCGAACAATAAATACTATCTTACCCATTAGGCACGCATTAAGTCTTTTAAAAGGGTGTTTCAAATGTAAGGAGTGAATGAAGCTTTTATTTATAGTTCATTCTTGTTGACTTGACAGCTTATATGGAAGATAAATTGTTTAAGCAACAAGACATCTTAATATAACATAACATAACTTCACACCTGTAATTCCCAAAGGGTTAGGCAGAGGTGTACCTAAGAGTACACCCACATTTCGTCAGATATGTTTAAGTCCCATGTAAATGGGGGCAAGCCTATTGCCATCAATCGAGCACAAAGCCAGACTCCGTGGTTATTACTTAGAAATTCCTGATGGAAAAACCTAATAACAATTTGTCCGACCCGGGAATCGAACCCAGGACCTTATCTGCCCCGTCGGGGCTGCGGGTTGTTATAGAGATACCGCGGCCTCGGTGCAAGGGCCAAGAAGGAACATGGGTGGTTTTTAGTCAGTAGAAGTCTGACACTCCCTTCCGCTCCGCCCGGAGTGGGAAAAGTCATTTGATGATATCGCTTCAAAAAAAATATTATCGTAAAAGACCTGTTGGGGCTGCGGGTTGTTCGAAAGAGATACCGCGGCCTCGGTGCAAGGGCTAAGAAGGAACATGGGTGGTTTTTAGTCAGTAGAAGTCTGACACTCCCTTTTGCTCTGCCCAAGAGCGGGAGGGGTTATTTGATCATTTCCCACCTCCCCAAAAAAAAAGATCTTATCTGTATCAGCGGCGCTAATATTGATAATTATAATATTTATGGTATAAACGCTGGCGTGGCAGTTTGGACTTGTTCCTGTGTGATTGGCCAAAGAAGACGAAGCACCAGGAGAGTTGGAAAGGAAGGGAGGGCATTGCCCAGCAGTGGGTCAGAATAGGCAGATTAAAATATACATAATAATATATTATAATACCTATTAGAAATGCAAGAGTAACTCAGTTTGTATGTGTCTGTTATTTTTTCTCGCCTCGGTTGAACGAATTTTGTTATTTCGTACACTGGCAGACCATGATCCACATAAGAAGTATCCTATATCCTAAGCCGGGTGGCTTAGGATATAGGATACTTCTTATCTCGATAGTAGGTTTCCTTATGGTAAATTCCGACCTACACAGAGGAAGAATATTCATTCATCGCCTAGTGATTTTTATTATGGACTGACCTTATAATATAATAGATCGATATTGAATGTCGCATTTTGCAATAACAGTTTTCGCATTTCTGCCTCAATTAAATTTATTTTAGAAATTGCATAGTGAATTAAATAACCTGAACGAGATGCAGTTCATATACAATTTGATAGTAGTAGGCTAGTAGAGTTCTCAAGCTGAAAAGAATCTGTTGCAGTTAGCTTAAAGCAGTAGCCAACTCATTCAATAAAAAAGACGTGTGGCACTCGGAGACTGCCGCGGTAAAGCTATTGCATAGCATTTTTTATCAACTTATGCAATTATAATTATTTATTTATTTTATTAATGCAGTATTTTTTTTCCTTTGTTTTTTTTTCTTTGATATTAATTCTAGTTACTCTTTGAGCGTGGTGACCGATAAAAAAACAAATAAAATTAAAAATAACTATTAAAATTTTATTAAATAAATGAGTGTTAGATTTTTTTCGTTACGGAATTCCTGGATTCGGTCCCCACGCTCAAGGCCCGCGATAGAAGCTATGCAATAGCTTAATAACATTATTCCAAAAATAAGTACTTGACAGTGTACAAAAACGTGGCGACTCTAAACATTAATAAAAAAGAAAACAAACAAAATCGTTCGCTTCACACCACTGTCACATCACTTTGACCGTTACCATCTCACAAGTTTACTCACTATTAATACCAACCTTATTTTCTGAGGTGTAGAGTAGGATTCCCTCTAGGCCAAAGGTCATAATCTTGGCGAAATAAACAGACAACTTAATGTCACGCTGTCATTCACGGATTATGCAAAGTAGCCAAGTTATTTTTTTTCTATTACCATAATACGCGTGGCAGAATGTTTGATGTAATGAAGCAACGTGGGAAAGGCTAACAGCGGCCATTACAACTCTATGTCCATAAACATAATAAGCTAAAGAATTGTAGGCTGTATCTGTGAACGGATAAGGTTGCAAGTTGAAAAAACTTGGAGTATTATGCGGGCATGTTTGTCCGTTTGTTCTAAACCAAATTATCAAATTTCAGAGATATCACGTTTCTGCTACCGGCCCCTTTTTTGTTCTAATGTACGTAGTAATTGATTTCTAGTTCACGTCAATTGTTAGCGCACTTAGTGGGGCAGCAACGAACCTGCTTTCGGGTGAGTTCGGCAATTGTCGGTTTCCTTCGGCTGTCAAATTATCATAAATTTTGTAACACAGGATGTTTAATATGGAGTCACGTGGCTTGTTAGTACACAAATGATAAATTGACGGTTATTTAGGCGGTAAAGTAAAAGTTTTGGTTTATGATTCATGTGAATATGGAATTTTGTGACGCTAATGAGGCACCACTTTCTTGTATGCTTCTTCTGTTAGTTTTGTTTCTGTTCGTATGCAAAACTTATTTTCAGTTTATTCGAAAATTATCAAATATATCAAATTAAAATTATCCTAAGCTTAGTAATACTCGTAGTTTTGTTTTGAAATAAAACCGTAAAAGTCTGATAAAGATCCAAATCTGTAAGTGATCTTGGATTCCCTTCCGACGTAGGGCAAAGTAATATTAGGATTTTCCAACAGGCACTTTTCATTTGCGCAATGAAGTCTTGATTTGTTGCCAGTTGATGGCAATTGGTTGGACTTTCTTCGTAATTTCTTCTTGGCGGGTGGAAAATCATCAAGTAACACCCACTCGCTCTTGGACAGAGCGAAATGGAGTGTCAGACTTCTACTGACTAAAAACCGCCCATGTTCCTTCTTAGCCCTTTATATCGAGGCCGCGGTATCTCTTGCGAACAACCCGCAGCCCCGACGGGGTTACTTAAGAGTTCAAGATAACTTTCTCTCTTCGAAATATGTCTATAATATAATCAGATTCGGTAGAGATGTACCTAATAATAAACCCACATATCACCACTTACGGTTAAGTCATGGGGCAAGCATATTGCTATTAACCGGGCACAAATTCACCCTGTGATTGCTACCGAATTAGAGAGAAGAGAATTAAGAAAGAAAGAAAGAAAAATATTTATTTAGGACAAGCACAGGAACTACAAAAAAGAATAAAAAAAAGAATCTAAAACTAAATAATAAAAAGAAGACCAGCTGTGCGAGGCCAAAAAGGCTCCTATCTCAGCATGGTGCTGCGATAGATGAAAAACAAATACCGCAGCGCTGGTATTCTGATAGGGCCCACTGTGATGTCACGGTCACACCTACGGACACAAAATACATAAAAAAAAAATACTCACTTAAATAAAATAAAACACTAAAGTTATACAAACAAAAATTAATAATAATCGGCTCGGCCGCACCGAACGCTCCGACTTCGCTTGTCAACGCTACAGACCATTGTCTATGGTCCAAGACAAGCGAAGGGACGCGAGCGCAGACTGGCTGTCAATGTCAAGGTGTTTATAATGAAATAATAAAACAACAAGAAAAAGAGAGAAAAGATACAATTTTGTATTTGGCTAATCTTTCATACCTCCTAGGAGTAGTAAACTGAAAACAAAAGAAATGGAGGACTGAGGGCCCGAATTTTATCAGGGTCATAATTTTCAAAAAACAAGAAGTGGTGACTTCTTTTAGCTTTCACAAATTTTCACATTTTATCAACTTATAGGATTTCAAACAGTAGCTGTTAGTTAACAGCCAAATACAAAATTGTCTCTTTTCTCTCTTTTTCTTGTTGTTTTATTATTTCATTATAAACACATTGACATTGACAGCCAGTCTGCGCTCGCGTCCCTTCGCTTGTCTTAGACCATAGACAATGGTCTGTAGCGTTGACAAGCGAAGTCGGAGCGTTCGGTGCGGCCGAGCCGATTATTGAAACTTTTACGTGTATGAGAATTAAGGGGCCCATTTTGAACGAAGATTTACAAAGTAGGACAGTGTTTTGCGATAATATCTTGTTTGGCATTAGCTAAGACTTTGGCATAAAGACTTTTTCTGTAGTGTACATAGTTTATCAAGTACAGGGCCCTCAATCCTCTATGTGAGAACTGAGGGCCCAACTTTACAGTCAATAACTCGCTTATATGTTTTTCACAAAATCTGATTCCATTTTTCACAATTGTTGGGGAATGTTCACTAAATTCTTAGCACATTTTCAATCAACACACACACGCACATAAAAAATCTTTGTCGAAAAACCGAATAACACTTTGCCCAATCCGGGAACTGAACCCAGGACCTCATGACACTCGCTCAAGGAGGCAGTCTAGTCCAGGCTTATAAAATAAACGCAATTTCCTACATAAGTACAGTAAACTTTTGCTCCCTCCCTATCAGAATAAGTCTTATTATTCTGGGCATGTACATACTAACTGTAACGTGTTAATGAGTTACGCAGTAGTATTTTAATTAGTACTAATAGTATACAATTAGTGACATTATGTTAGGTCTGAGTATGTGAGCCTGTTTGACTAATATCTAAGTAGAAATAAAATGGCAGCTGTTTATAAGTAAGTTTAATGATGGGTGGATTTTTTCATGTAAAGTTTGAATTTTTTAATGTATTTATTTTAAAGTAAAGTATTAATTTTTGAATGCAATTATTTAATGTAAAGTTTTAATTTTTTAATGTAATCTTCTGATTTTTTAAATGTAACATAATTTTAAGTCGCTACTAACAAATATTATGGACCTGAAAATGCCTGAAATAAAAAGTTTTTTTTAAATTAAAATAAAAAAAAAACATTACTTCATTATGTAATGGTGCCTACATGATAATGATAGTCATCATCAGCCTCTGTAGGTGAACTGCTGTCAGTCCATTGCAAGACCAAGGTCACAATCACAGGCCACTTAGCTTGTTTTTTACACATCCTTCCCCAGCGACGACGACCGTCTTCTGGCAATCACTACTTGATGACTCTGGCCCATTGGTCTTGATGCAGTCTGTAGACATGGCCCACCAAATCCCAGTTCATCCCAGCCGTCTTGTTACCCACATTACTGATTCTAGTATTTGAATGACATTAATAAAGTAAATCATTATTCTTCACAAACAACTTTGATAATCCACAATATAAGGAGAAAGGAAAAAAAATCCACAAAAATAGAACCAGTCTGTTTATTGTAAAAACCTGGATCAAAACTTAACTCTAAGCTACTCGTTCATTTCAGCTTCAAACCATCGCACCCAATTCACGTAAGTATCAAAAACAAAAGAAAGCCACAGTTATTTCCAAACCCCAAAAATCAATGTAAGTTCCGCTTCATTCCGTCACTTAAAAATTCGGAAATACTCGTGTATGTTCGTGTAACGTCGGGTTATTTGAATGTGCAGGAGTGGCGCATGTCTGGTGCCAATTATAACGGTGGACTGACAAATGCGGATGACGTGGTGTACTGGTAGACACTGCATTGGTTTGGTTTGTTTTTATTTAGGAAATGTAGAAAATGGAATAAAAAAATGATGCAACATAATAAACTGAAAACTACAAAGAGTGATGAATACTAATATTTATAGATGTTTGTTACTCAATCACACCAGAATGGCTGAACGAATCTAGATGAAACATGGATATAGTCGGGTATTAGTAAAATTACTAGCTAGAGTACTATAATAACTAAAATAAGTGTTGTGCAGTAAGTAATAGCTTTCAAAGTACTTCGTAATTCTAGACCAACTATTAATATAAGTGACATTAGCTTTCCGAAAGCTTAAGCCCAATCCAACGTGTTAGAAGTCAATTTTATCTAGGTCTCCACCTCTCTTAACAAACCAAAACCACAATTTTAGCCACCTGTAAAAAGATACCTTGTTGTCTTATGATTAAAAAACGCCGAATAGTTTTTCATAGAGTATTCTTTTTTCAACCACATCTTCTATATGAATCACCATCGTTTCCAAAAAGCAAATCTTCGCCGACTACTGTAAACTTCATTTTCGATGGCAAAACATCAAAGTGTTTTGCTCTCAAATGTACCTGCATGCTACGCTTACTTTGACTAATGTGCTTGCCTGTACCAGCTCAGCCAACAGACGGCACGGGACATTTAAGTTTAATTTAACATACCTAAGAACACGGATGTCTTAATGAGTACCACTGAGATTTTATTTACTTAACCCCTGGGTATTGAGAAATTAAGTCACTTCAAAGACAGATTGGTGGTATATGAGTAAAATATAGGGTATTTTATCCCAATCATTGCTTTTTTTTGTTCTGTACCATACCTGGGAACCTTCTGGTTACGGAGATATTGGAGGTCAAAAATCCAAATTCAAAAGTTTTTTTGTAACTTGCCTTTTTCTTTAACTTTGCCTACCTGCATGACCCGTTTACTATTAAAAGCACCCATCAACACAACGTTTTGAGTGTGCTATAGTGAGTTTTACCCAAAAACCTGATTTTCACCCCATAAATTGCTGATTGCTTCCCAGCAATCATTTTTGGGTAATTTTTACTAAGCTTAATGTACATATTATTATTACATAATGGTTGGTAGACTGCTTCCACTGACTGACTGGTTCAAGGGTCCACTTACACCCACTATGTGCAAATGTCAAAAAAATAAAAATAAGTCGTAAATTAAAATAAAAGACGGATATAAAATTGAGGTTGAATTTCGTGGAGGTAAATCAAACGATCGTCTTTGACATACATCTCTATTGCATTTTGATATTCTGTATCCAGTTTCATTGCAGTACGATTACAAAATAATCTTTGACGGATTAATTTTATTATAGGTAGTTGAAGTATTGCTTTCTGAAATGGTGTTTGAGAAATTATTATCATGCACTACAAAAGTATTGTTATCATCATTATTGTTTTGGCTGGTGAACAAAAGTCTCTAAAATATTCTTCCTGACTTCTTTGGCAGTACCAACCTTGCTTATTCAAGATGATTTCCAATACATTTTTATTTCTTTGTGAACTCAAATTTTTGTCATCAAAGTCTTTTATTTTTTAGTTTGGAACTTTTATAACAAAGCTTTATTAATTACTTCATCAAATAAACATCAGTCCCACTTGCAAAAAGTCTACAAAGTGGAATGTTGCCCAACATCAAAACTTTGATAGTCATAAAATTATAACAAGTCCGCGACAATCTGTTCCAATTATTTTTTATTCTTCTCGGGAACGTTTTTTGTGTAATTTTTTTAATTAAGTTCAATTAAAATCGTATTATTCAGTTTCTCGTCGGAGGGAGTTTTGTTTAAAACTTTTTCCTCCGATTTCTTTTTGCTAATTAAAACAGAGTTTGAGAATTTCGCATTCTTTGCTTGGTTTGCTCTGGGGTGACTATTGCAGACCTTGTTGTTGACAATCTTTTTTTTAATTTTATTTTAATATGCTCAATGTATTTTGCGGTTCTTTGCTCTGGGATAATTCGATTTTTACGAGAAAATTAACATAATCTCTATGGTACAAATAGTCTATATCTTTTCATGATTATTATTTGTACCTATAGATTAAAGAACATACTTTACTTTTACGACAAACATAGCATTTGCAAAAAAATGTTGCATATTGACTTTCATTCAGTACTAACAAAATATTGAACACAGCCTTAACATACAAAATATGTCCCTACATTATTCCTTTTAGAGCGTCGATGACAATTCAAATTGAATCAGCCTTAAATTCGGCGAATACTTTGCCACTTTCAGTAGCCCTTTACTTATATTGTACCATGGATAGTAGTTTCTATATTAAGGCCGTTGCGTTGCTAAAATCCCAAAAACGACGTATGTTTAAAGAAATTTGTTGAGGAATCCTTCCGTACGATTTCCATATAAAAAATATATGTTATACTTAAAGTCATCACAAATAATTCGTATTGTTTAAAATTTTAATAAACCTTCACATTATTTAATAAAAAATCGTAGTATGTCTTAACCTAAATCGAATTTTGTCTCTGTAACGGCTGAATAGTTCGGTATGAATTTTATACCCAAAAATACGTAGTGATGTATTTATCAATCCGTATTGTTTATTTTCTCTGATTTGTAATAAAATTTTAAAATAATAAATTAATTCCCGACATTTTGAGGCAAATTCGGCGCGAGACCCGTCGCGCATACTTGGAACGCGCTGCGCCAGTGTCTCGATGACTGTTGTCACGGGTGGACTGCACGCATGTCATTACTTCACAAATAAAATTCAAAACTTCACGTTTTTAATGTTTTCTGAATTAAAACATATTTTAAAAAATAAGAACAGAAAATAAGTTTGTAAATATATTTAAAGTAGTTTGTAATTTCGTTTTGTTGTTTGCACCTATCATAGACTAAGCTGACTATGCCTAATAAACGTAAAGTGACGCGTGGCCGAGCCCTCCAAAACTATTGGTAAATTACCTACGTTTCTTAGTAGATATTTTGGTATATAGATATATCTATGATATTATTTTAATTTTGGACTGCCTCGTTGGTCTAGTGGTCGTAAGCACGATGCTGAGCATGAGGTTCTGGGTTCGATTCCCGGGTCGGGCAAAGTGTTATTGGGTTTTTCCATCAGGAAATTATAAGTAACAGCCACGGAGTCTGGATTTGTGCTCGGTTGATGGCAATAGGCTCGCCCCTATTATATGGGACTTAAACATAACTGGCGAAATGTGGGTGTACTATTAGGTACACCTGTGCCTAACCCTTCGGGGATTACAGGCGTGATGTTATGTTATCTAACTATTTTGTCTTGAGATTTTCGTTTGATGGAAGATGGAGATCTAGATGACTGATGATGTCTCGTACCTAATGATGGTCTCTCTTACTACATGATACATTTTGAAGGTCTGATGATGACCAGCTAAGTGCTAATTGGTTCTCATTGACGGATATAGCTAGAATGACCTAGCTTTCAAATTTTATCGATCTGAGCACGGATGCTACTACATGATATATTTTGAAGGTCTGATGATGACCAGCTAAGTGCTTATCGGTTCACAGTGACGGATATAGCTAGAATGACCACCATCAGGTAAATGGCACCATCAGTCTCCACGGCCTCTTCGAGCTCTTTCGAATGAGTCCACACACGATGGTTCTACTCAGTGCCGTCAATGAGATCCTATACACCACCTTCGGAGTCCACCATCAGGTACGAGACATTATCAGTCATCCAGATCTTCATCTTCCATCAAACGAAATTCTCAAGACGAAATAATTAAAACGATAAAACAATTAACACCATTAAAACAATAATAATATACATTACATAACATCGCGCCTGTAATCCCCAAAGGGTTAGGCAGAGGTGTACCTAATAGTAGGCGTGATGTTATGTTTTGTATGTTATTATTTTAATGATTTTAATTGTTTTATCGCTTTTAGCGATAAAACAATTGTAGCAAAAAACAATTGTAGTCGTTCTTGTAGCACGGATGCTACTACATAATACATTTTGAAGGTCTGATGATAACCAGCTAAGTGCTTATCGGTTCTCAGTAACGAACGTAGTTAGCATGACCTAGCTTTAAAATTTTATCGATCTGAGCACGGATGCTACTGCATGATACATTTTGAAGGTCTGATGATGACCAGCTAAGTGCTAATTGGTTCTCAGTGACGCATATAGCTAGAATGACCTAGTTTTAAAATTTTATCGATCTGAGAACGGATGCTACTACATGATACATTTTGAAGGTCTGATGATGATCAGCTAAGTGCTTATCGGTTCTCAGTGACGGATGTAGTTAGAATGACTTAGCTTTTAGATTTTATCTTATTGAGCACGGATGCTACTACATGATACATTTTGAAGGTCTGATGATGATCAGCTAAGTGCTTATCGGTTCTCAGTGACGGATGTAGATAGAATGACTTAGCTTTCAGATTTTATCTTATTGAGCACGGATGCTACTACATGATTCATTTTTAAGGTCTGATGATGATCAGCTAAGTGCTTATCGGTTCTCAGTGACGGATGTAGTTAGAATGACCCAGCTTTCTGCTTTTATCTTATTGAGCACGGATGCTACTACATGATACATTTTGAAGGTCTGATGATGATCAGCTAAATGCTTATCGGTTCTCAGTGACGGATGTAGTTAGAATGACTTAGCTTTCAGATTTTATCTTATTGAGCACGGATGCTACTACATGATACATTTTGAAGGTCTGATAATGATCAGCTAAGTGCTTATCGGTTCTCAGTGACGGATTTAGATAGAATGACTTAGCTTTCAGATTTTATCTTATTGAGCACGGATGCTACTACATGATTCATTTTTAAGGTCTGATGATGATCAGCTAAGTGCTTATCGGTTCTCAGTGACGGATGTAGTTAGAATGACCCAGCTTTCTGCTTTTATCTTATTGAGCACGGATGCTACTACATGATACATTTTGAAGGTCTGATGATGACCAGCTAAGTGCTAATTGGTTCTCAGTGATGGATATAGCTAGAATGACCTAGCTTTCAAATTTTATCGATCTGAGCACGGATGCTACTACATGATACATTTTGAAGGTCTGATGATGACCAGCTAAGTGCTAATTGGTTCTCAGTGACGGATATAGCTAGAATGACCTAGCTTTAAAATTTTATCGAACTGAGCACGGATGCTACTACATGATACATTTTGAAGGTCTGATGATGATCAGCTAAGTGCTTATCGGTTCTCAGTGACGGATGTAGTTAGAGTGACCTAGCTTTCAGATTTTATCTTATTGAGCACGGATGCTACTACATGATACATTTTGAAGGTCTGATAATGATCAGCTAAGTGCTTATCGGTTCTCAGTGACGGATGTAGATAGAATGACTTAGCTTTCAGATTTTATCTTATTGAGCACGGATGCTACTACATGATACATTTTGAAGGTCTGATGATGATCAGCTAAGTGCTTATCGGTTCTCAGTGACGGATGTAGATAGAATGACCTAGCTTTCAGATTTTATCTTATTGAGCACGGATGCTACTACATGATACATTTTGAAGGTCTGATGATGACCAGCTAAGTGCTTATCGGTTCACAGTTACGGATATAGCTAGAATGACCACCATCAGGTAAATGGCACCATCAGTCTCCAAGGCCTCTTTGAGCTCTTTCGAATGAGTCCACACACGATGGTTCTACTCAGTGCCGTCAATGAGATCCTATACCCACCTTCGGAGTTTACCATCAGGTACGAGACATCAACAGTCATCCAGATCTTCATCTTCCATCGAACGAAATTCTCAAGACAAAATAATTAAAAGCGATAAAACAATTAACACCATTAAAATAAAAATTTACATTACATAACATCACGCCTGTAATCCCCGAAGGGTTAGGCAGAGGTGTACCTAATAGTAGACGTGAGGTTATGTTATGTATCTTATTATTTTAATGGTGTTGAGACCTCGAGGACGCCTTGGAGACTGATAATGTCATTTACCTGATAGTGGACTCTAAAGGTAAGTAAAGGATCTCATTGACGGCACTGCGTAGAATAGTCGTGTTTGGACTCATTTAAAAGAGCTCGAGGAGGCCTTAGAGACTGATGATGCCATTTACTTGACGGTGGACTTCGAAGGTGGATACAGGATCTCATTGACAGCGCTGCGTAGAACCATCGTGTTTGGACTCATTTGAAAGAGCTCGAGGAGGCTTTGGAGACTGATGGTGCCATTTACCTGATGGTGGTCATTCTAGCTATATCCGCCACTGTGAACCGATAAGCACTTAGCTGGTCATCATCAGACCTTCAAAATATATCATGTAGTAGCATCCGTGCTCAATAAGATAAAATCTGAAAGTTAGGTCATTCTAACTACACCCGTCACTAAGAACCGATTAGCACTTAGCTGATCATCATCAGACCTTCAAAATGTATCATGTAGTAGTATCCGTGCTCAGATCGATAAAATCTGAAAGCTAAGTCATTCTAACTACATCCGTCACTGAGAACCGATAAGCACTTAGCTGATCATCATCAGACCTTCAAAATGTATCATGTAGTAGCATCCGTGCTCAATAAGATAAAATCTGAAAGTTAGGTCATTCTAACGACACCCGTCACTGAGAACCGATAAGCACTTAGCTGATCATCATCAGACCTTCAAAATGTATCATGTAGTAGTATGCGTGCTCAGATCGATAAAATTTGAAAGCTAGGTCATTCTAGCTATATCCGTCACTGAGAACCAATTAGCACTTAGCTGGTCATCATCAGACCTTTAGAATGTATTATGTAGTAGCATCCGTGCTCAGATCGATAAAATTTTAAAGTTACGTCATGCTTACTACGTTCGTCACTGAGAACCGATAAGCACTTAGCTGGTTATCATCAGACCTTCAAAATATAAAACAATTAAAATCATTAAAATAATAACATACATAACATAACATCACGCCTACTATTAGGTACACCTCTGCCTTACCCTTTGGGGATTACAGGCGCGATGTTATGTAATGTATGTTTTTGTTTTAATGGTGTTAATTGTTTTATCGCTTTAATTATTTTGTCTTGAGAATTTCGTTTGATGGAAGATGGAGATCTGGATTACTGATGATGTCTCGTACCTAATGGTGGACTCCGAAGGTGGGTATAAGATCTCATTGACAGCACCGAGTAGAACCATCGTGTTTGGACTCATTTGAAAGAGCTTGAGGAGGCCTTGGAGACTGATGATACTAGCTACCTGATGGTAGACTCCGAAGGTAAGTAAAGGATCTCATTGATGGCACCACGTAGAACCGTCGTGTGTGGACTCATTTGAAAGAGCTCGAAGAGGCCTTGGAAACTGATGGTGCCATTTACCTGATGGTGGTCATTCTAGCTATATCCGTCACTGTGAACCGATAAGCACTTAGCTGGTCATCATCAGACCTTCAAAATGTATCATGTAGTAGCATCCGTGCTCAATAAGATAAAATCTGAAAGCTAGGTCATTCTAGCTATATCCGTCACTGAGAACCAATTAGCACTTAGCTGGTCATCATCAGACCTTCAAAATGTATCATGTAGTAGCATCCGTGCTCAGACAGATAAAATTTGAAAGCTAGGTTATTCTAACTACATCCGTCACTGAGAACCGATAAGCACTTAGCTGGTCATCATCAGACTTTCAAAATGTATCATGTAGTAGCATCCGTGCTCAATAAGATAAAAGCTGACAGCTGGAGAATTCTAACTATATCCGTCACTGAGAACCGATAATCACTTAGCTGGTCACCATCAGACCTTCAAAATGTATTATGTAGTAGCATCCGTGCTCAGATAGATAAAATTTGAAAGCTAGGTCATTCTAACTACATCAGTCACTGAGAACCGATAAGCACGTAGGTGGTCATCGTCAGACCTTCAAAATGTATCATGTAGTAGCATTCGTGCTCAGTTAGCTGAAAGCTGGAGCATTCTGACTATTTCCGTGACTGAGAAGCGATAAGCAGTTACCTGGTCTTTATCAGACCTTAAGAATGTATCGTAGGAGTACCTGTGCTCAGTGAAATAACTAATGAAAGCTAGGTCATTACTTCATTAATCAAAGTGTATTATTTATTTTTAAATATTTTATTCATACATTATTACTCTAAGAGAAACAAAATATGTTAGGCAAATACTATGACCACTCTGCGACACATTTCTGTTCTTTGGTACGTTTTTCTGTAGTACAGTCGTTTGCCGGTAGGGGCCGAAAAATAAACAAAAGCCAGTACAGAGGTCAAATCGTCAAAGTCATCCACTACTGTGATCCCCTTAATTAGCCTAAATAAAGTAGTCTGACAAATCACTCACTGTTTCTCCAATCTTGAGAAGATTGGAGTATTGATTGATTGCTTCCCATTTTCTTGGCGACATTCGACGCGATTAGGGGAATCGTGTTACTATGGTGACCATAGACGAACGGTAAACAATACTCCAGTTATGTTCTAATGCAATCGTTAGGGGTGACTAAGGGATTATTGGGTAGAAACCAGCCAACTGTTCATTCATTAAGTAGGATTGAGATCTTGATGTCCCCTAAATCTTTTGTTGTGAGTCTGAAATAGATAAATTAATTCCAGATACTTGCAAAATCTAATCTTTAATAACAGTAGAAGTGTTGGTAGACCGTTGTCGTTAACATACCAGAATTCTAAAATGAATTATTAACAAAATGTTTTAATTAAATATGGACCAGTAAGCGAACCCTTAAAGAACCCATGGAGATTATTCAGGACTAAAAAAAGTCCTTTACCAGCAGAAAACCAGTGCTGTGCTGTATGCCCCCACAACACAGCACCATGCTGAGTGCTAACCTGCTTTTCAGTCACGATCGATGTTTTGTGTATCTGTTACGGCTAATAATCGCTAAGATGACGGCTAAACCTAGTTCTAACCGAAGGTAAGGAGGATAAATTTAGTTTTAACGGCATGCGGCCCGCTACACTTGTGGATACATGTAAAAGTAAAGGTTTACATGTACCTTATAACCGGTTAAAACTAGGTGTAGCCGTTCTTCGGCTATTAGCCGTAACAGATCTATAGTTATTTGTTTTATGTTTATTGTGTTCCTGTATGCACGTCATTTATCTGCGACAAACAAATGTTTTTTTCTTTCCTCCTTTTTGATTCACTGAATTATCTGCTCCCGTAAGTCAAAAGCTAAATACGAGTCGTTCCCTGCAAACTACCAGCATTTTTAAACTCCACCACTATTTACTTCGCCAATATATTTCCTGCCATTCTCTTGGACACTGGACTGTTTCAATGAGGATCTGCACCAGATAAGCCCCAACTTTCAGTGCAAACAATCGTAAAACATCGAGCAAACATCTCGGGGCCAACAATAGCTGCGAACAAAATCGTAGACCCCCTTACGGAACTCGTAGACATTTCTAATAGCCCTTAAGAGTGAGGCAAACAGTTTTACTCCATTGTCCACTTCATTCGACATTGTTACTTGATAACAATCTTACTTTTTACTGCTCTGCTACACGACTTTGATACTTCCATCAAAGGTGTTAATAGTTTCTGCAGATGCAAGATTAATTTTGCACACCGTTCGTGCCGTTTCCATGGTAACGGGTATTGTCCAAGCATTTTTACAAATAATTTTAAACGGAAATCAGCTCTTTGTCTTTGATAGTAAGGGTGGGTGTCCTTTGAACGGCTTTTCGCTAAGGAGATTTTTATTATGGGAAGAATATTGTTCTGCAATTGAATTTTTATTTAGTTGGAATCGATGACATTATTAGTGTTCGTATTTTTAGATGTCGTATTTGACATAGAAACCTCTGACATTTATGTACCCTGTGTTCTTTTCCACGACCCGTTTTTAGGGTTCCGTAGTCAACTAGGAACCCTTATAGTTTCGCCATGTCTGTCTGTCTGTCCGTCCTCGCTTAATCTCTGTGACCGTTAGCACTAGAAAGCTGAAATTTGGGACCAATATGTGTATCAATCACGCCGACAAAGTGCTAAAATAAAAATTGGAAAAAAATGTTTTATTAGGGTAGCCCCCCTATATGTAAAGTGGGAAGTGTTTTTTTTTTTAATTTTAACCCTAATGTGTGATATATTGTTGGAAAGGTATTTAAAAATGAATAGGGGTTTACTAAAATCATTTTTTGATAATGTCAATAATTTCGGAAATAATCGCTCCAAAAGTAAAAAACAAAGCGTCCCCCCCCCTCTAACTTTTGAACCATAAGTTTAGAAAATACGAAAAAAATCTGAAAAGTAGAACTTTATAAGGACTTTCTAGGAAAATTATTTTGAACTTGGATGGAAACAACAGATGGAAACTGCAGTTAACCAATATAATTTGGTCCCTGAATCGTATGAGCGCCTATACAATCCAGAGGTCAAGTTTCATTTGCCCGTATTTTTTTTTTAACTTCGTTTACATAATATTTTATTATCTACGGAACCCTACACTGAGCGTGGCCCGACACGCTCTTGGCCGGTTTTTTTATCAAAATATCACAAGACTGTTGACCATTCCAACAAATTACCTACCCAGGTACTTTTCCCCTTATAACGGCACCCACATAAAATACTGGATATCCTTAGTATCATGTTCCTCACCAGTACTGCAAATACCTAATTCACGATCAAATTCCTGAATATCCAAAACAAATGAACATGATTCGAAGCTACTTAATGTCTACTTCTAGAAGAAAACATCATCAGCATACACACATACACACAGAGCCCACACAAAATACAATACCTCTATCAAACTACTATCCCGTAGCTACAGCGTTAAAGTTGACTATTTTTGTACGAGAGCGGCTTGTTATGAGAATAAATCGCGCTGCAAGACAACACATTGAATTGTGCTCGTCTTTTAGCCGCCGTTAGGGATCGTACACATTCACTTCGTAGTTTATTGTATGGACTACTTTCTGTTACTTATAAACAAGAGTGTTAGAATTTAAGTTTACGGTCTAGAAGTTGTTGTAGGAATGGGCATTGAATTCATAGTTGAAATTTTGAAGTGAAATTCAATGATTCAACTCAGTTTGTTTGCTTTATTCCTTAGTCTTGGTAAGTTTTCTATTTCATCATCATCATTTTAACTGAAAGACGTCCACTGCTGCACATAGGCCCACAAGTGTGGTCACATTGACCGCTCCCTTGCGTCTGGCATCCAGCTGATCTCTCCAACCATTTTTTTTTTTAGGCGGTTGGGAAATCATCAAATAACCCCTCCCGCTCTGGGCAGAGCGGAAGGGAGTGTCAGACTTCTACTGACTAAAAACCACCCATGTTCCATCTTAGCCCTTGTGCTGAGACCGCGGTATCTCTTTCGAACAACCCGCATCACGGACAGGCGTCGGCCCTTGCGCCCTGTTGGCCCTCCAACCTTCACCAGGTCATCGGTGGAACGCTTTCCAACGGAACGTCTTCCAGTTCAAGATTACCAGTCCAGAACTGTTTGACCCCATCAGCCATCCGTTCTGCGAGTAATACGCATTGCCCTCTGCCACTTAAGCTTGGCACTTCTTCACTTAAGTTCCTTTTTAATCTACATAAATATGGTGGTGGACATCATAAATAACAGACAGATAAATGAGAACGGAACTCGTCACTCTAATCTAGAAAACGCAACTTAAAGATATCTTGTTAATAATTGTAAGTCAATTAGTCTAAGCAACATTAGTTTACTGCCATCTGTGGAGGCTTGTAAATGGCTTGTCGTGTAACATTTCATTATTAATTTATGTATTGTTAGCTGTAAGCCACCCGAAGAAAATAAAATAAAATAAAATAAATACTAAAACTGATGATTGCCTAAAAAAATCTTCAATGTCCACCCCTACAAATGTACCAACATCTTAACATTAAAACATCAGCGCCTGATATTTTCTCCGCAGTTTCCGTTATCTTATAGTGTGCAATAAATACTTCAAGTCAGCCGTCACAACGGGGCATCTCCGTATGATTGCGGACTGAGCAAATAAAAACAGAGTTAATGTTGAATACAAATAGATCTTACTGTGCTGTGAATATTCTGGTTTACTTTCAAGGAATTTCACTTAGGTCACGATTTTATAATCGACAAAAGAAAGAAAGAAGAAAGAAAACATAATTATTTATTTGGCACATTCTGTAAGTATACACGACAAAAAGTAAAATAAGTTTGAGAACCTAGAACAGCGGCAATAGCTTATAACACGGTTTGTTTTCTAATTACATCTACCATAGAATAGATATGAGCCAATCTATCAAAATTAACATAAGCTACATCAGTGAATGCAAAACGTTTCGAAATTTAATCATCATCGTAGAACGAGATTTACGACTTTTGAAGAAATCTCTTTATCCAAAATCATCATTTTATTTTTATAGTATCTTTTGGCAGGCAACGTCTCATAAACATTACTAGTTCCTATATAAACAGCATAGATTCCGTAAATCAAATCAATTAAAAGATTAAAACGACAGACTATACAAACGGTCAATCAGCGGAGTGAACAACTGCATACACTTTACGCACCATCTCGTTAATCCTTTAATTGATGTGACGCCCCGCTTTTGTCGCATACTCTCATGGTAATACTGAGCTGGAACAAACTGGGATTGTGAAGGATATGAGTGGATGGGAGAGTTTTTTACAGTTTCATTTGTAGAAAGGCTCTAAATAATTGATTGTGAATTACTGCCGTACTCAGAGATATTTAATGATTACTTAAGCCGTCACTTAGTAAAGATTTGACATACATTTGTATGACAAAACTGTCAAAACCTTTACTTAGTGATGGCCTAAGTAATCATTAAAGCTCTCTGAGTGCGGCAGTTAGAGTATTAGTACTGCCAGCCTTACAGTGAAATGTATTCTTATACGGTCGTGGTTGGACCACCGCCACCGGTGTCACAGATAAAATTAAAGGAAAAAACTTGAAGCAAGTTTTGACTGTCATAGATCCTTGACGTAGAGTGTCCTTCAAAATCATCATCATCATCATTGTCTTGCCCTTATCCCAATTACTTTGGGGTCAGCGCAGTAGAGTAGACATTAACGTTAACGACTTACGGCGTCCTGATAATCAAGATGGTTTATTCATTTAACACATTTACATTTTAGAGTTTTTTTCAAAATGCTGGAGTCAAATCAATCACATATTATCGAAAATTAAGAGTGATTCAGATCAGAGGAGCTCGTGGCTTAATAAGAACTGCCACTCGGGTCGATCTTTAGGTAAAGCTGTGCTTGCCTAGGTCGGTTTGTGGATGGGTGACCGCCCGACATACCGAGTTTCCTCCGTGCCTCGGAAAGCACGTTAAGCTGTTGGTCCCGGCTGCCATATATAGATCTTTAGCAGTCGTTACAGGTAGTCAGTGACCTGAAATTATGACATCCAGTCTTACCAAAGAGTATCGTATTACCTAGATTAACTGGGTTGTGGAGGTCAGATAGGCAGTCGCTCCATGTAAAATACTGGTATTCAGCTGCATCCGGTTAGACTGGAAGCCGACCCCAACATAGTTGGGAAAAGGCTAGGCAGATGATGAAGAGTGATTCAGATGCCAGTGCATCAAGCTGCTATAATCTGTCTTAAATAGATTTTCAACTTTACTGCTTTAGATTCCAGGTTGATTGAAAAAATTTGATAGTTTCAGGTAACATGATGTGCTGCAATCTGTACAAAAGAAAATATTGAAAACCCAATTCAAATATTGATTGTGAAGGTACCTACTTCAAATATTGACGAGAAAGTAAGTCATCATCCTCTGCCTAGACTTTTCCCAACTATGTAGGGGTCGGCTCCCAGTCTAACCGGATGCAGCTGAATATCAGTACATGGAGCGACTGCCTATCTGACCTCTACAACCCAGTTAATACTAGGTAATACGATACCCATTGGTAAGACTGGTCGCCAGGCCTTCAGGTCACTGACTACCTGTAACGACTGCCAAAGATCTTTATATAGCAGCCGGGACCAACAGCTTAACGTACTATCCAAGGCATGGAGGAATCTCGGTATGTAATGGGTGATCACCCATCCACAGACCAACCTAGGCAAGTGCGGCTGAACCTAAAGATTGACCCGAGAGGCAGTTATTATGAAGCCACGAGCTCCTCAAAGAAGTAATGAGTAGATAATGAAAAAACGTATAATAGAAACAAACAATATAGATGTACTCGTACATTCCGGTTACAAAACAACGGTAGCGAATTAACAGCAGACGGTAATCCTTTAATTGATGCAACACGACCTCTTGTTTCGATTCAATCCGATGAGCGATTTAAATTGCTGTTTGTTTTCGCTCTTTGTGCGTATCGATTACAGTAAACGTAGTCAGCGAATATCGATGCAGGTTCTTTAGATTTATAAAAAATTCTTGAGTCTTGTGCACCTCTCCCCGTTTTATCGTTCCTTAGAACAATCAACTATAGAAATGTTGACATCATTGTTCTGTGATTACTATTAATATTTTCAATGGTATCAATCACTTCACAGCCTTCTTTCTCTAAAGTAAATCAAAATAATAATAACCATGAACCATGCCAATTATTTCCAAATACTCTATGATCAATACCATGAGTAGCAGCAGCATGTGGCAGCTAGAAGAACTACGCCATAGACACACATACTTACTAAATATTAACCATGTTAGTCGGAGCCATAAGCAATGTTTCTACGTAATTTCGAAGACGAATACAGGAAACGAAACGAGAGACGGCCCCAACTTTCTATCTAACTCGAATCAAAGAAAGCCACCATTGCCATACAATACGATACAAGAAAATAATACCCGTCGAACCACCAACGGGTTCTATTTACTAGTCAATCATATACTTAATAGCAGACCTATAGAAAATCCTCAATAGTAGTTGTTTTCACACTAGTGTGGTGTCAATTTTATGTAAATAAACACAGGTCAGCTATGTTATTACTGTCAACATGTCGGTGCTAAATAACAGTGCGTGAGTAGGAATGTCCCGGCGACTGGAAACTATCAATTATTGTTGCACTGCGGTGGTTGAGGCTTTGACGTTGGCGGGCTTCGATCTTGTGTTTAATTTTCTTAACACCCACAAAATGTTCTGCAGAAAACACTGAATAAATTGCATTAATGTTTTCGAAAACAATCCGAAATGCTTCCAAAAATTAACGTCATCAACTTTCGGGGTCCTGATATTAATAAGATGGTTTATTCATTTTACACATTTACATTTTTTTAAGATAAGATAAGATAAGATAATTTATTTATTTTCGAAAAGCATGGTATACATAGGTGTTATTATAGCATATAAGATCATACATGTTTTGGTTAAAGTTAAAGCATGCAAACTTAGAGAATTAACAAAAACATATCACTCACTCTCACTAATTTCCTAAAAACATCGTCAATCATCGTTATTTTTCCTCTTCCAAACATTTTGTGAGGAACAAATCTACTCAGTACCTACTACATAGTAACATAACATAGTAAGGTACATAGTACTACTACTCAATACTCAATACTAATACTTTATTGCATTCCACATGTAAACTTAGGTGATAAAACTTATAATTAGATCACATGAACCCTGTCGGGCACAGCAAAACAAGTTAGTTAGGAGAGAGGAAGCATTTGTAAATTACTACTTTTCCTGACTCCTCTCAACACCCATCGTCAAACCAGCAGAAAAATACCAGCTATTAAATCAATCAAATATTAGCAAACCAAATCGCTCCCTTTATAGCCACTTACAAAGTGGTGCACGGCAAACGTTAATTAGCAAGAGGCGCAATTTGCGGTCTTCAAATTGACTGACTGAGTCAGTGTTTGAGTGAGGCCTGATCGGTACCATGGCGGCTATGTCAATTATGTACTTTGTGCTTTTATGAAATGCGGTAAATGAACAATTTGTCGTTACGATTGACGACGTATTTGATTGAGGCCGATTGTAAATTGTAGGTTCTGAATTTGTAATTAAATGTACAAACAATCACAAGTGCTGGTTGCTAACAGACCGTAGTGTTGTTTTGAAATCGTACATAATTGTTCTTCAGGAGTAATAGTAAATTCTTTGAGTCAATCGCATCTTTTGTAGTTTTATGACGTTCAAGTACGTAACTGAGATCTTTTTATTGTGTTAGATGTTCCGTCATTTTCTTTTATTGCATCCCTTAATTACATGTTATCAAGAGTTTTCCTTAAATGTATTTATCCAATAGCTGAAAAGAACATAAAATCATGGTAATATTTTCTTCCTGTTTCATATTAGCATCTTCATCCCCAAAATCCTTAAAAAGAAACCCCATCTCACGATGAATAGAGATAGAAATCCAAAATTCATAGCGAAACGTCCACAAAAAGTAGCCGGGACCATCCATCAGGGGGTAGACAGTAAACACAGTATTTGTATGCATTTCACTGCATTCAATATGCGAGCAATCGCATGCTCTGGCCATTTGCTACTAAATGTATGTAGTTTTTGGTACTTGTTTTCTTGTAAAGGATGGAGTTGGAAATGCTGAGCATCGTAGACGTAATGTATTGGTTAACGTGCTTGAAATAAATAAGGGTGCTTTGATACAATAGTCCGGACTTGAGGAAGCAGAAATATATTCTGATATTTAAAGATGCTAATGAGAAACAGCTGAAGAGAAGTTTTTCGATTCCTTCAGTTTAGGGAATCATCAATAGCATTCGATTAGTTATATTAACCTGAATATAATTACTAAGGCAAATAAATTGTTTTTAAAAGACTACATACCAAGCTTTTAAAGATATTTGAACATAATAATAATTATTTTTGACAGTAGGTAAATTGTGTTGACTATAACAACACTTTAATAGTTGCATGGATATTGGTGTTTCTAAGGGCTTCTTTTATTAGCCCTTCTGTGTTTGAAAAGTTTTACACTTCTGCCAGTACCTACAGTTGTTTCTTACTTCAGTTTAAGTAAGTATATTTCTTCTTATTTGGTGTCATAAATAAATACCTATATATCAAGGTAGATAAATGCCAGATAAATGAAATTTATCTCCCCAAACAAGACTCCATCCAACAACAAACATTTAAAATCGAATCCATCACCTCATTGTAAATCGAAAACTTTCTCAAATACTCTAACATCACACCCCTGATACCTACACAACTTTAAAACTATTATTCAACAAGCAAATAACAGCCTTATTGGCATTAAAATAAAATACATTAAGTCTGTATACATTATTGGTCATCACACAGACTTAATCATGCAATTGAGGCAGACTAAATAAGTCTTTCTTGTGAGGATATTAAGGTTCAGTGAGATGGTAAATCTGGTGTGGTATGTCAGTGGACCCTCGTTGCATTGTTTGGGAAGACGTTTAGGAAGAATGTCGCAGCGATTTCGGATATGTCAGTCGCGGCCGCCTGTCACGTCATGTGGCGGAGTGTTGGGGAGACTGCGGCCATGGAGTGAGCGGGTTTGAACTTAGCAGTTTGACTTTGATCATGGTTAGTCCTTGTTTTTGTTTTGAACTATTTTATTTAAAGCTATCATAATATTTATAAAAAAGGTAAACTCAAACAGTCATCATAATCATCATTTCAACAATTTTCAAAGCTGTCAACTGCTGGACATAGGCCTCCCCAAGTGTCGCCACATTGACCGGTCCTGTGCGTCTCTCATTCAGCGGATCCCCGCAACCTTCTCCAGGTCATCGGTCGAGTACTTCAATAGTGAATAATATAATGACGTTTGAATTCAATGTGCCTGTTGCTACTTCGTCAGTAACCCTGGTGGTTGTGATTGGCACTTCAATTAAAATTTTGGTATTACCACAGGGTATTATTACCAAACATATAAATTGATGGTAACAGATAGAGGATACCTTCACCAAATGAGTGAATCTATAATATGTTTAGTTTAGAAAACTAGAGACTGTCAATTTCAGGGAAATAAAGGCTATTATCATTTATTTTATTTTTTTTATTACCTATCATTTGTTCGTCAATGGTAAAATACTTATACGCTGACTTTATGGCTTACAACTCCGTCGTCTTCCCTACCATCAAGTGATTGCTTACAGTAGGAGGGTAGATTGAATAACGTTTTGTTTATTTTTGCTTCGTCCTACCCGTAAACAATAGTCTCCGGTTTCCCAGATTATGGAATATAAGCCGCCGCCTAAGCTCTTGATTATGTTTTCATGTTCGAACTAAGTGCTGGGCTGGGAAAAAAGAAAGCGGTACCTACATTATGCAGGTGACTGTTATGTAAATATAGTAGTCGTAGTACTT
Organism: Diarsia brunnea; assembly: GCA_949774965.1. NCBI lineage: Eukaryota > Metazoa > Arthropoda > Insecta > Lepidoptera > Noctuidae > Diarsia > Diarsia brunnea. The sequence goes on from OX459001.1 coordinate 20,138,413, forward strand.
CAGTTAAGAAAACACGTCTTTTACTTACCACATTTTTAAGAACTGTTCTTAGTTTAGGTTCTCAGATAATAAAAAATCTTTATAATAAAAACCTACTTCAAAAACACAAAACATCTCAGCACAAAAACACAAACACAACAGCCTCATCGTGGATCGTGGAGAATGACACAAGAAAAGGGAGGCCTATACCCAGCAGTGGGCGAATTCAGGCTGTGGATGATGATGATGATGATGAACGCGGTTAGCAGAGGAATTGGAGTCGAGAATACTGTTTCCCAGTGTTTTCTGACAACCCCACGGATAATTTTGGGGCCTGTCTCAGTAACCAAATAAAATTAACTATTTGCGCCTGTTTACGTATGTGCAAAGAAAATATTTGAGTCTGCACATCTGGCGTTCAAGGTTCTTGTTTAGTATTATCATACTAATTTATATATCTATATCTACACATCAATCTGTTCCTTTCTCACTCACACTCTCTCTCTCTCTCGGTGACTGTCATTCGTGTCACACGCGCTCTGTATATTATAATTCAAAAGCTGTGGTTTTACTAAGTAAATACGGTTGTGCAGTGCTTATATATGTTTAACAATAAACAGTTCGTGTTGGTGCATATTAGTTTTTCAATTAAGAACCCTCAGACATCAAGAATCTTCAACATAAAGTTGGTCCTTCGTTCGCCATTTTTTGCGTGGTTCGCGGACGTGATCACGTGGCTTGCGCCAAACCGGCAGGAAGTCATCGACAAGATCGACGAAAGTCGCCTAGCTTCGGGTCCCATCGTGCCACCTCGTGCCTCTTCGGCATACATCGCCAGCGCCACTTACGAAGATTTAAGTACTGTTTTACCGACAGGGCCGGAGAGAAGCAGCCAATAGGCAATCGACATTTTTAAGTTGTCGATAAAACAGACATACATACATGGATTCAACCAATCCCGCTGCTATAACTAATCTGTGGAGTGTTTCCGAGTGTTTTGCTACTTTTTCCGGAAATAAAGTTCGACCGACGCCTACGTCGTAAAACGTGAAACGTGAATCGAGTAACAATTACAACAGTATTTACAAGAAACATCTTTTCAGCATTACAGCTCACAAGCATCTTACAAAGTTACAATAAATTGTACATATATTTTATAATCTCGTGGTTCCATACAACACAAGATGGAAGAAATAGAAAACTTGCGCACGACCCGTGCCGCCATAAAAGGTAAAATTACAAGAATTACCAACTACGTGCAGAACTACGATCCTGCAAGATCTACTAAACGCGACCTACAGGTCAGATCAGAGGAATTAAATAAACTAATGGATCGATACGACGAAATCCAAATCAATATTGAGAGGTTGGACTTGCCCGACCGGCAACAAGTCAACGAACAGGATCGGGAGACAACCGAAGCGAAATATTATGCTACTAAAGCACAAATTGCGTCATTTACTGGAGGCTCGCAACAAACTATGGAGCAATCCCATTTAAATTCTACGACATTACATGATTGCACGACAAGGAAGCCACGTGTCAAGCTGCCATTATTGGAACTTCCAAAGTTCGACGGTGATATCCGCGAGTGGCCTGCATTCAAGAATATATTCTACGCCTCTGTTGACAGTGTGGACCTTCCGACAGTGAACAAGCTTCAATATCTGAAGTCAGCCCTGTCAGGAGAAGCGGCTGGGCTTATTACCTCACTTCTCATAACTGAGGAAAACTACAGTAAGGCATTAAATATACTAGCTAAAAGGTATGAGAACCAAACTATGATTGTTAATTTTCATTTAAAGGCTATTACTAATTACAATGTTGTTAATAAACATAACTTAAAAGAGTTTCTAGTAACTTTACAGCAAAGTCTAGATTCCCTTAAGGCTATTAAGCTGCCTGTAGACAGTTGGGATGACCTATTAGTATTCCTAATATCACATAAACTGGACAACTCGCTGAGAGCAGCATGGGAACTAAACAGAAAAGAAAGTACTCTCGCTACATTATCTGAGTTACTAGATTTCTTAAACTTAAGGCGATCAGCATTTGAATTACTCAATGACAAGCCTTCGGATAGGAATACTGTTAAAACTACACATGTGTCGTCAACCTCGAGATCTCAAATAAATTGTTTACTATGTCAACAAAAACATGACTTGCACAAGTGTCCTAATTATATAGAACTGAGTGTACCTGAGCGTATTAACTTAATTAAGTCTAAAACTTTGTGTTTTAACTGTTTACAGCCTTACCATTCAAAACATAAGTGTTCAAAACTGAAGTGTTTGTCCTGCCATCGCAAACATCATACAAGTATACATATGGATCGTTCTAGCCAAGTAAGTCCCGCCACAGCAGATGTCAAGCTACCTGATACTATTGCCTCACTGAACTCTTGCGTGCAACAGCACAATACTACAAATCCAAATGTCCAATGCGAAACAAACTCTCAAACTAACCCATCAGCGGTTCTTGTCTCAAACACTCAACATCATGTTACCTTGCTATCAACAGCTATCATAAAAATACGGGATGCTATGGGAAACTGGGTAAACGCACGAGCACTATTAGACTCGGGCAGTGAAGTTAGTGTTATTACACACAGGCTTGCAGGCGTTTTAAAGCTTCCATACAGCTACCATGCATGCACAATTAAAGGAGTAGGAAACAAAGACAGCCTTGCACAATTAAGCATAAATGCTAATATATCTTCTCGATACAAGGATTATAACTCTAATCTAACATTTGTAGTAATGAACAACATTACAGTGCCACTACCGCATACTTACATACCTACACACAACTGGAACATACCTCCCAAGCTTACATGCAAACTAGCTGACCCCACATTCTTTATACCTAGCACTATAGACATACTCATAGGGGCAGAGCTTTTCTATTCACTCTTGCTAACAGACCGCATAAAGTTAGGTCACAACCTACCGGTCATGATTGATACAGTATTTGGTTGGATTGTATCAGGCGCACTCACAAGTGACACCTCTTTACAGACAAGCAGTCCTGACCCTCACATTAGCATGTATGTATCTTTATTGTCAACAGATCAGCTTCTACAACGCTTCTGGGAACAAGAGGAAATCACACCTCAAAAATTAATATCTCCTCAAGATAAATATTGTGAAACATTATATGAATCTACAACAATACAAGATCACCAGGGTAAATACACAGTTAATCTACCCCTACACACAGACAAGCTACTAGATTTAGGTAACTCATTTAATACTGCTTACCGATGCTTATTACAATTAGAGTCTAGATTTCAAAGAGATCCTGCATTATTCACTCAATATAAAGAATTTATCAATGAGTATATTGCATTGGGTCATGCATATTATGTAAAGGAATTCTCACCTACACAAAACAATACATATTACTTACCTCACTTACCTGTCATAAAATCTGAAAGTAGGTCAACTAAGTTGAGAGTTGTTTTTAATGCTAGTTCCAAAACATCAACAGGCACATCCTTGAATGATATTCTACATGAAGGTCCAAACATTTACAATGACTTACTTAACATAATTTTGAAATTCAGATTATACAAATATGCCATTTCTTGTGATATAGTTAAAATGTTCAGAGGTATATTTGTGAATCCAGAGCAAAGATCATATCAAAGGATTTTATGGAGAGAATCTAAATCTGATCCACTCAAATGCATAGAATTAGCAACAGTTACATACGGCACTAAGTGTGCACCTTATCTTGCATGCCGCACTATGTTAGATTTAGCTTACAAAAATAAAGAAACTCATGGTCTAGCTGCAGAATGCATAGAAACTTGCAGTTATATGGACGACTATCTATCTGGTCAACAGACCATTGAACAGTGTACTGAACTCTGTTTACAATTAAAAGATCTGCTTAATAAAGCCGGGTTCAAGTTGCACAAATGGACTTCAAACAATACTCATATTTTAGCACAAATTGCAAGTCCAACTATGGACACATATAGTGAACATAATTCACAAAATAATTCTAGTTTTCAAAACAATTCCTATGATTTTAACAAGCCAGACTCCGTTAAGACGTTGGGTTTGATGTGGCAGCCTACACATGACATACTCCATACTCACATACCTGAAATCACAAGCATTTGTAAAACTAAAAGATCTATATTATCACAGATAGCACAGATGTTTGATCCAATAGGTATCTTAGCGCCTACAGTAATTATTCCCAAAGTTTTAATGCAAGACATCTGGAAAGAAAAGATTGACTGGGATAGTCCCATACCTAACCATTTACAAGATCATTGGCAACAGTTTATTGATCAATTAAATTACTTAAAGTCAATTAAGATTCCAAGATGGTATTTTACTGATATACCTATTGATATAATCCTAATTGGGTTTTGTGATGCAGCTAAGAAAGCCTATGGTGCTTGCTTATATTTGAAAGCAAATTATCCTAATAAAGAATCTACTTGCGTCTTGATCATGGCCAAGTCTAGAGTAGCTCCTATTAAAAGACAACAGTCAAATCCAAGACTTGAGCTATGTGGGACATTATTGTTATCACAAATATATGATAGGTTTATTAACACTACAAAAAATAATATAAAAATTGATCATAAATTTCTATTTACAGACTCATCCATTGTTCTAAGCTGGATTAAATCCCCTTACAAACATAAACATGACACTTATGTCTCTCATCGTATAATGCAGGTTATCGATTTAACTGCCACGGATGATTGGTATTATATAAATACCAAACAAAATCCAGCAGATTTAATAACTAGAGGGGTTATGCCCAAACAATTGTCCACTTGTGAGTTATGGTGGCAAGGCCCTACCTGGATTAAACAGGATAAATCTACATGGCCTATTTCAGTGCCCCAAGTAGTTACTTCTCAAGTAATAACTCCTGTCCACAACACATGTACACAACTATACCATACATCCACAGATACATTTAATAAAATTTCTATAAATTATGAATATTTTTATGACTTGTTTCTTAAAGTTTCTAACTTCACAAAGTTAACAAGAATTATTGCATTCATGTTTAGATTCTTAAATAAACTAAAAAACAAGGGTCAAAACTATTCCCCTTATTTAACAGTAGAAGAACTCAACAGAGCTACGAATTTCATTGTTCAAATAACACAACTTAAATCATTTTCAAGAGAATATTTAGAATTATCATCACTCAGTCAATCAAATAATGCAGACTTGCCTAAACGAAAACTATATACATTTCAATCCAGTCCTATAAGGAAACTAAATCCCTTCCTAGATCAAGACCAGCTCATCAGAGTTGGAGGTCGTATCCAGCATTCAGACATATCCTATAGTCAAGCTCACCCCATTATACTACCCGCTAAAGATTACATAACATCATTAATTGTTCAACATTATCACCAAAAATTGCTACACTCTGGAATACAAAACACTTTATATAATATTAGATTAAAATACTGGATTATGCATGGTAGGAATGAAGTCAAAAAGATTATTCATTCTTGTGTTAAGTGCATCAGATTTAGAGCACAAACCTGTGGCCAGCAAATGGCTAGTCTCCCTTCTCCCCGAGTAACCCTAACAAGAGCGTTCCTTCATGTAGGCATTGATTTCAGTGGTGCAATGGCTATCCGGAGTTCAATGACTCGAAACTGTAAATACACAAAGGGATACATATGTCTATTTGTATGTATGGCGACTCGAGCTATACACTTAGAGCTTGTTACTGATTTGAGTTCCCAGGCATTTATTTGTGCTTTGAAAAGGTTTGTATCTCGAAGAGGTACTCCAACATGTTTGTATACTGATAATGCTACTAATTTTAGAGGTTCTAAAACTGAACTACATGAGCTTTATAAAATGTTTAAGTCAGATAAGTCATACAGCCAAATAATTGATTTTTGCACTTGTAATTCTATTGACTATAAATTTACAATACCTCTTGCCAGTCTTATGGGTGGTATTTATGAAGCTGGAATAAAGTCAGTAAAGTCTTTACTTAAAAGACATTTAGTTTCTACTAAATTAACTTACGAATTATTATATACTACTTTAGTCCAAATAGAGGGCATATTAAACTCAAGACCGTTATGTACAATTGCTGATGTTCCAGATGATGTTATCTGTTTAACTCCAGCCCATTTTATTATAGGAGCTTCTATAACAGACATCCCAGAGCCTAGTGTGTTAGATTTAAATGAATCTAGATTAAGTATATTCCAAAAAATTATGTTAATAAAACAAAGATTTTGGAAACAATTTTATTTTACATATATTTCTGAGTTACAAAATAGAAATAAGTGGTTAGACATTAAGAAAAACTTAAGAATAGGAGACATTGTAATAATTAAAGATGAATGTACACCTCCTGCCTTGTGGCCTTTAGGCAAAGTTATATCAACTAATGTAAATAAAAATGACAAATTGATAAGATCTGTAACCATTCATACATCTAAGGGTGATTATACTAGGCCCATACATAAGTTGATTTTGTTACAACAGTGTAACAACAGTAGCTAGTTTAAGAGTTTTTACTGTATAAGATTTGTTTGTACTTATATTTTAAGTATAGTGAAATGGAACCTGTAACTTAATGGATAACTTAGCTTAACATAATTAATTAATAACTTACCTTAAATTGTGAAATTATTTACCTGTTCTCTAAATTAACTTGCATTGCCAGCATTGTCATCCTATCAAGTAGTGCAGCTTTGTTAAAAGAAGGCGTGAGAATGTTTAGTATTATCATACTAATTTATATATCTATATCTACACATCAATCTGTTCCTTTCTCACTCACACTCTCTCTCTCTCTCGGTGACTGTCATTCGTGTCACACGCGCTCTGTATATTATAATTCAAAAGCTGTGGTTTTACTAAGTAAATACGGTTGTGCAGTGCTTATATATGTTTAACAATAAACAGTTCGTGTTGGTGCATATTAGTTTTTCAATTAAGAACCCTCAGACATCAAGAATAAAATAACGTTTTGTGAAGACGTGTAAGGAAAAATCAAAAATTTGTACTTATTAATTTATAAATAAACAAGAAATTTCGTTTGACACTATGACTGCAGTAAAATGTTTTGTCTTATGTGTTATTAAATACTATTTGTTCTAAAAAAAACAGGACAAATTACCGTCGAAGATATAATTAATTGAAAAAGAAACCTGATAATTATTTACACAATTGTGTCATTAAACACATGTCAATTTTAAAGTAAAATTATAAGTACACAGTGTGGACAATTGTTCTCGAGTGTATAGTCCATTTTATTCCAAAGTAAACTAAGGAAACATTTTTGGGTTCAAAAGCAAAATCTCGACTATAATCTTTCATTGCCATTATGATTGACAGTTGAAAGGTCATTACAACTAGGTTCGTCAATAAAATCAATCAATCAATGCCGACTTTGTCCAATTTTCTACCGATACTAAAGGTAAGTATCCACCTTTGCAAGCCACTTACACCAGTCTTGGGACTTCTTCAGTCAAATCTTGCCTGCTACTCAGACCTGGTCATCGGTTGTCGTGGCTTGTTTGCGTTCACATAAAATTTACAAATATTATCATTTTCTTATTTGAAACTCACCATTTCAATCACGCGAGTATGAACTTCATAACAATTATTAAAAAGTACCTGTACTACAGAACCTCAAGTCGAAATACCACACTCAGCAGCAACACGTTTTCGACAATACAATAAATCAACATATTCAAATAATATAAGAGCCACCATCTTTGCTCTGTCGTCATTCAACACCAACAAGATGGAGAAGACACTCATATTATTAATAGTATTTACATCTTTGTGTTCCGTTTTAGGGGACTCCACCTACTACAGCTCGTTTTATGGCAAACCCCTGGATTCGACTGCAGTTGCTCAATATACTGGAAATGGCACATTGGCGTAAGTTGTTCTTTCATCAATAACAATTAACTGATTTTAAAAAAACTTTGGTCGAAACCACATAGCTAGGAATTCTGCTTGATACCACGTTTGACAAAAAGCGCTCGTGTGGGCATGCATATGACGAAGCCGACTGCTTAAAAAAGATTTATGGGCAGGCTATGAGTAGCGCAATTGAAGCTTAAAATTCCCCTTGCTTGATTAATTTACAGAAACTGCACGATTGTGGTCGAAACGTGCAGCGAAACCGAACCCAGACGTATAGATGGGACATGTAACAATTTGGAGTTCCCATCCTATGGTGGTACCCGCACACCATACCTCAGACTACTAGATGCATCTTATCATATGCATTCAAAATCAGGTAACAAGAACATTATTACCGAAACATTGGTACTAAAACCAACAAAACATTATGTCAATTAATATTAACACAAGTCACCGTATCTTCCGTACACACTTTCATCGCTTGTATAACTATTTTTACAAAGTTAATAATAATATTAATTATTTATTCACAAATTAGAGACAACCGTACAGAGTAACTTAATAATAGACACAAAATAAACAGAACATGTGAAATTGTACAATGTAAATATTGTTACATTGTACAATTTCACATGTTCTGTCTGTTTTGTGTGGCTACTTCAGAGCCATCCGCGATGGATAATCTCAGAAATACCTTGCCCAACCTTTAAATTGAACCGGCAGTGTCGCGACCATGAGTCTACCAGACATTTTATCGTAAAACCTATGCAAAAACCTGATTCTTACTTTATCTACAGAATTTGAGCCCCGTCGTTCACGATCTGGCCATGAACTCAATCTCACCAGGGTAGTGCGAACGACGATCTGGTCAGAAGGCCGCGTGGATGACGAGCATCTTGCTAGCATCATCAACCACTTGTTTGTGTTCTTTGCTACCGACATCACCAACACTCGAGACACCAGTAAGTAGATCATCATCTGGTTATCTACCTAGCCTGTTTTCAATGTTGAGGTTGACTTCCGAACCGAATGCATCTGAAATACCTCATTTAGCTGCATCCGGTAAGACACCTGAAAGTAGATCATTACTTTGTATTTGGAAGAACTGTTTGCTTGATTCTTTATGATCATTTGTGATATGCGAGTCACAAGTTATTTTTAAAAAACATATTAGTCTAAGGCTAGGTTTTCACCAAAGCGGAAATGGTGAAATGCAGTGCGGAGACTTACAACTTTCGACCAATCATAGGAGACACAAGAGACATGTTGTGGGTTTCAACCAATGTTCATGTGGCTTCATCAGTCTCTGCTCTGGTGGAAACCGGGTCTTATTCACCTGAATATGCATCTCTGGGTATATACTGAATTTTCATAAATATTCTTAATCCAAGATTTACATTAAATCGCAGGACGGTAATAGGTACCGAATAAAAAAAGAAAATTCTGTTTCTGAATTTAGAAAAAAATCCGTTCCGACTCATTTATTTTATTCTTAGCAAATTATGTGACGTGGAGACCATACTGCTGCAAAGAGGCCGGTAAAACGGACTACGCATGCACTCCAAACAAAGTGCCGAAGACTGACTACGTACACCGCTTCTCTGGTATCAGATGTTTGAACATGACCAGACCGCTGACGTTCCAGACTTCTGGATGTTTGGCCAACACTACAACGCCTTTGAGGGTAAATATTGTTTTTTTAGTTTTGTTTTTCTGCAGTTATCTTAATTACCTTTCTTTATGTACCAAAATTACAAATCAGACAACTAAAAACTAACAAAAATACCGTGTTTAGAAGCTGGACTATAACCAAAATCATTTCATCCATCTTTAGCTTAAGATAGTTGGTTTCTTAACTGCGCTGCGTACTGTTGGTGGGAAATTTGCCGTATCAAGTAGATTGTAAAATACAAATTAACTTGAAAATTCTGAAACACGTAGTTTGTGAACTTATCATTTTACAGATCGTAGATGCTACACCACTTGTAGATTTATCTCCTGTATATGGTAACAAGGAAGAGAAAGCAAGACGAACTAACTCTGGTGGCAAGTTGGTTACTGTAACCAACAATAACAGAATTTATTTCCCTGACACATGTAAGTTTAATGCAATATCTAATGAAAATATGTCAACTATTACGAGAAAAAATTATGATTCTGAAAATTATTTAGCATGCTAATAGATTGAAATAAGAAGGAAAACTGTTTATATTTTTACTAAAAACTTTTATTCTTCTTAATGATTAAGACCATCACCACCACTATGCACCGCATCATAGAAGAATTCAAATGCTTGTGCAAACTTTAAAATTCAATATCTCAAAACTAGCTTAAAGTGGATTGGATCCTTATCGTGTAACTACATCTAATTTTAAGTTATTACAGTTCCTACGGCTTATGACCAAGTGATTAGCTGTAGTAACTAGGTATAATCGATATCCATGACTTCTGCTAAATTTCGCCTTTGACCTTGTCTAACACTTGTGTCAGAAATGACAATGGACAATGGTTTCATATAACCTTAAAGAAGTAACGATCAAATTTTTTTTTTCAGCGAGTCTTAACCTCCTTCTTGGTATCAACTTCGTGGGTATTATTCTCTTCTGGAACAACCACAACTTCATTGCCACCCAGCTTGCCGAAATCAACCCCTGCTGGACTGATGATCAACTGTTTGCGCAGGCTAGGGAAATTAACATCGCCTATGCTGTTCAAATGTTCTACTATGAACTTGTGGCTACATTAATGGGTGAGTTCTTTCATTCATTTTTATCCGTAGTTTTACAGTTTTCTAATATTTAGGGTATATGGATTTTCGTCTAACACTAGCTGGAGGATCAGCGTTACCATTCAACGTGGAAACTGCCAGTCATTTTTGTCAATAACAGCAGGGCTTTGGCGTTTTTTGTATCACGATCACATATCAAATTATTGGTATTATACTTTTCTTCTGTATTAATTTTGTATTCTTTCATAGGGAAGGACAACTTGATCCAGGACGGTGTACTATCCAGTGACTCTGGATTCAGAGACCCTTACGACGACACTGTACTGCCCCAAATATATCTGGAGTATCCTGTAGTGTTGAGATGGATGCATACTTTACAAGATGGGGACTTGAGGTTATTCGTTTTTTATTCACATTTGATCATTTTAATTTATTTGTTGTTGCTAGCAATTTTTGACAACCAAGTTTTAATGTTCTATTCTCCTTTTCTTAGTTCTTATGTCATTATAACAAGCATAATATTGTTACTGTCATTTTTATAGGATGTACTACAAAAATGGGACGCACAAGTCAACGTTCCCCATTGTGGACCTGACGTCAAACACTGACTTCTTGAAAGTTGATGATACCATGGATTATGTTACCCAAGGCTTCTTCAGGCAACCGACTGCCAATTCTGTTGACTACATCGCTGATCCTGACGTAAGGAAAATAAATATGTTTTTAAAAACTTCGTTTTTCTAAATGATATTTTTTGAAGAATCGTTCCCTTTTTTTTAATTTTCAGATCGTGCAACGAGGTCTTGGTGGTTTACAAAGATCTAATGACATCATGACAAATGATTTAGCTAAGAATCGTTACTTCGGTTTCCAAAGTTACATTAGTTATAGAAAACACTGCTTCGGGGATATTATCACTAGCTTCGATGATTTGTCTGATATCGTGGATGTGGAGGTAAACTTTTTATATTGTCATCATAATAAGAAAAAGTTCTTAAATAGCAAACGCTTATCAGCAGGCTTAGCGTTGAAAAGCAGTCAACAAGGTGAACCAAGTGGAATGCAAAAAACATAGGACTGGTTGATGTAACGATCCTTGAACCAGTAACCAGTGTCTTACGACTAAAATAATAATGATTATATTGAATACTGATAATGAAAAATTATCTCATGCACGTAATGTTAAATGAATGGATATGCCGTATTATCCCTTAGCTACCTTTGCTTGACTGGTAGATAATGCGTAAGGCACTAACACTGCCTTTGTAGCTATTGTGTTTATTGTGTAATAAATAAAAAGCGAAGAACTTCAATGACCTTTATTTTCAGCTTGTGCCAGGACTATAATACAACATTTTTATAAATTACAGAGAATAACGCAGCTAAAAGACCTGTACTCGTTCGTAGATGACATAGACCTTTTAGCTGGTATATGGGTCGAGAACAAAAAGGCAAACACCTTTGTGCCACCAACCTTCTATTGCGTTGTGACACAGCAGCTGAAACTGTCGATGGTGTCCGATAGACACTGGTATGAGAGGGGGGATAGACCCAATGCATTTACTTTGGGTAAGGACTTTAACATATTCTTATTTTCGTTTCAAAATTATGCTCATTGATGTAAGTTATGCTAAAAATCTACCTTTCACAGCTCCTTAGTACTTGAGATTCGGTGGCAGTGAAGTGGCGAAACTAACGTCAGATAACGATGATCGCACAATGGAAATGTTCTGCATTATTATTATTAGGCCTCATTTACGGACACGCGGGGCGTCGCGGGGCGCGTTGTGCGTTTTTAATTCAAACACATGGCGATGTATGAAAACGTTAACGATTTCAAACGTCGATTTTACGAGAAACGATTTTTCGCTTGTTAGTTTAAAATGCAGCGTTCCTTGCGGTGGACGCGCCTCTCAGTAAATGAATAAAAAAGCTCGAGACGAGCCTTCTGCACGCGCCGCGCGACGCCCCGCGTCTCCGTAAACGAGCCCTTAAGCTACTTATTATCAAAATATGTATGTCAATCCTCAGAAAAAGCGTTACGAAAATACGAAACCCTTTAAAAGCAATTGTCACTGGTCTAAGTCGTGAGAATACAAATATATTTTAAATCGGAATTTTTTCAAAAATCTTTTTACATTCAACAGCTTCTCCTGAAGAAGCTGATTCAGAGGTTATTTATTTCGTTCTTTTTGAAGACGTTTTGTTGATTTTCGACCAGTGACCCACATTAACCCAGCATAGAAATAATTGGAAGTCATAGGGATATTTTCCCAACAGTGGGATGAATGCATTTTTTTTTTGTGAACAGAGCAATTGCAAGAAATAAGAAAAGCGACTGTAGCACGGATGCTGTGTGACATTGGAGATGGCGTTACCGAGGTGCAGCCCAGAGCATTCGAGTTGCCTACGACTGGGTATGTACAATAAACGAAAGTCAGTTGAAAATATGAGTTTGTTATGCTGCATTCACGGCAACACTGAAAGCCCGAGCCTAACGTAGTAGGCAAAATGCCTACGCTGATGACGATGTTAAAGCTTGAATGTTTCTTTTTTCTTTCCAGTAACGAAATTGTCAGCTGTGACGAGATTCCTGCTCTAGATTATTCGAAGTGGGTGGATAGTACCTGTTCAGCATAAACAGACATTACGATATAGCGCTTAAACAGAAAATAGTTATTGCTCTGCACTGATTATTTCAACGTGCACTTTTTTACAACATGACATAAAATTAAAACAGACAGATTTAATTTTGTAAACAAGCAAATATACTTATATGAACGTTTACAGTGTTTTAATAGTTACTTTTTCTCCTCTATCAATAGCCGCGGACTGACTGAGCGCACAGCCTCGCGAGCCAGCCTCGGGCGTATGCCGTACGACACGATCATTTCCATTGTTTTCCACAAGTGAGGCACATCCTGACCGACCGCATGAATTACCACGCGCGCATGCCTCGCGAGGCTGCGCGCTTAGTCAGTACGCGGCTATTGACTAGCTTTTGTCTACAGCTTCGCTCCTGTTATGTTAGGAAAATCGCACTCGGGGACAATATAGGCTCTCATTAGTGAAATAATTTTCGAAATCGAATCAGTAGTAGAACACGCCGCCAAAGCTGACTTAGGAAGAGGTAGCGACACGATCAGAGCGCGTACCGCGAGGGCTAATTTAATAAGAAACGAGAAAAGTGTACAAAAAAAGGAATTGAAGGAGGCCTTTGCCATGCAGTGGGACAGTACATACTACTAAAATAGAAGCAGTAGTTTCGAAAGAATATAGAGTAGACATCGTATTAAATATAACATTATATCGTGACTCAAAGTCAATATTCTTTCCTTTTCACGTTCACGATACCATAAATGATTGAATGATTTTAACACCTTTTCGTGCATTGCGCATATAATTACTCGTTACACGATTTTGGTAGTATGTACTTACTTAATAAATATACGCTAAATATTTTCTTATCAGTTTCGTCGCATTTGAGTCATGTGAATAAGTAAGTGTACAAATTAATCATGTAACTAACGAAACCAGTTAAACATTTTTTTTTGTAGAATTATTTAAAAAAATTCATTAGTAGCAGAATCAGCGGTTTAAAAATAGATTTTTTACATAAGCAAACTCCAGGACGTAAGAAGGAGCTTGTAGCTAAAAATAACAGCCGTTTGGATCAATCTTCAGGTTAAGCTGCGCTTGGCTAGGTTGGTCTTTGGATGGGTGGCCACCTATTGCATACTAAGTTGCCTCTGCGCCTCGGATAATACGTTGGTCTTGACTTTCGTATGTAGTTCTTAAACAGTAGTCACACGTAATCAGTGGACCGAAAGTCTGACAACCAGTCATACCAAGGAGTATCGTGTTACTCAGTATAAACTGGGTTATGGAGGTCAGATAGGCAGTGACTCCATGTAAAATACTGGTATTCACCTGCATCTGGTTTGACTGAAAGGCGACCCCAAGAGAGTTCGGAAAATGCTAAGCAGATGAGGACAAAACAAAATCTCTTGGATCTAGTTTTAAGTAATGCTTGAGTGTTGAGTGTCATTCTAGAATACAAATCTTAGTGATAATTGAAAAACATACTTTTTCAACAGCAAGCAACAAAAATGAATAAAGTATCAATACTTATGACTTGTATTAGTCTCTGTCTTGGAGGTATAAATGCAATTCTTTATGATAACTTCTCCGGGAAACCCGTGAATAAAACTCAGCTGAAGGTTTATAAATCAAGAAATAATACAGAGTGAGTATTTAATGCAGTATTTAGTTATAGTAGCTCGCTCCACTAATACAGGACGCACGTTGACTAATCAAGCGATGAAAACCAGTATGAGAAAATAAAATTCTCTCACAGGAAATCTATACAAACCGAAGTCATACTGCACTGTAGGTATAGTTTAACATGATAATATGTCACCGTTTGTACTTACACGGTTTTTTTCAATAAATCCAATATCATGTCAAGTTTAAAATTAATTTACTATCCTATCCTACTAATATTATAAATGTGAAAGTTTGTGAGAATGGATGTGTGGATGTTTGTTACTCTTTCACGCATAAGCGGCTGGACCGATTTGGTTGAAATTTGGTATGTAGATAGGTTATACCCTGGATTAACATATAGGCTACTTTTTATCCCGATTTTCTCTTCCCGTGGGATAATTTTCGAGTTGTAGCGGGCGAAGCCGCTGGCAACAGCTAGTAAGATTATAGTCGAGTTGATGAAACTGACAAATAACGAGTGCGTCAAAATGATAAAGATGTTTATAATAGTTTTTATACGGTTAGCATTACTTTGCTGCTTTTATAGGCCAAATAATTGCGATAGAACTGTAAAGTACCAAATTCTTGTTGATTGTCATAATCGCGAAGCTTAGAGATCTGTGATTGTACATTTACAATCAGTACACAGTTATACATTGTTGTCCTACATTCTACTGATCCCTCTGACGCCTAGTTTGACACGAAGCGATCGAATAGGAAAGCTCGATTGCTTCTTGTATATCGAGCAAATCAAAGAAATGATTAACAAATCTTTTATTTATACGTTTTTGATAAAATTTGTACATAGGGAGTAACGTCACTTCAATCATGTCAATGTTATTAAATACCTACCAAAATAACGAAAAATACCATTACCTGTAAAAAAAAAAATGGCCAGACCAAGGGAATTGATCAAAATGTTTTAAAACGTACTTTTAATTCCAGAAAGTCTAAAAGTATACCAATATTTCTAGGTATTGTACTGTGGAGGTAAGACCCTGTGATCCAAAAGAATGGAAACGTGTTGACGGATCATGTAACAATCTAAAGTATCCAAGCAGAGGTACTCACAACACTCCTACCACTAGGCTGCTTGGACCTTACGATTTCAGCCCAAGTAAGTAACTTTCTTGGAATATTTGATTATAATTCTTCTTCTTCTTATCGTGTGGGCAGTAAGGTCTAACGATCCCACACACCCTAGTGTCAGACTAAAATAGCATGGGCCAGAAAACAATTCGAAAGCAGGTGTCTAATTCGCACCGAACCTGAGTGGTATACGGGCCATTTCCATACAGAGAAGGCTATCCCGATTTGATGCTGATATTTTTGTGCCACACCTATTGGAATTTTTATATTTTGAAAGTTAACTTTTTATTTCGTTAGTTTAGTGCCAGGTTTCAGCGTTTTTAACTCTATGTGGGCCTCTGACTTAGCTATATATACCGCTGTCTTCTAGAAATATTTTATGTTAACTAGTTGGATTATTAAAACAATATTAATTAATGAAATGGCTTTGTAATAAATTTCTTAGACTATGAACCCAGAAAAGCAGCAAATGGTCGTAAGCTCCCTTTATCAAGAAGATTACGAACTGAAATTCTCCAAGTGGGGAAAGCATCGGACCTGAGACTTACTCAGCTAGTTTCATATTACATATTATTTGAAGTCGGCGACATCAACTCTATTCACGACATTAGTAAGTATATTTCCTGAAGTTTTAGATGCAGATATTTTGACCACATCCAAATTCATTCTCTTACTGATTTCCTTGTGTTCATATATCCTGAATCACTTTTAATTTAGTTGACTAATAGAGAAGATTATAAATAGATAAGAATGAGGGAAAACAGAGCAGAGCACGCCAATGCTCAATTAATTGGGTTTGGGACAAGGGCAGTAGCATGATAATAAAAAACCGGTTAAATTTGAATTCTATAAGTCACGAACATTTCAAAAATAAGACTAGATACGCGATCTCTCAAAATAAGACAGCGGGTGAAAGTAGTTCCTAAGTCGTTGAAAATAAGTAACAATGTTGGTGAAATAAACATTTAAGTCCACAAAACTGGTGAAGTGTTTCTGCAGTGGAGACATGAGGGGGTAGTTTTACCCAAACTATTGCGGTAACTATGCTAAAACAAGTAAATACGAAGAACTAATACAAGAATTTTGTATGATTTTAGTAAACTATGTCCGAAACTTAACGACCTGCTGCAAACCAGAAGGCAGAAAAGACTACAGGTGTACACCGATCAAGATTCCTGTAGATGATCCCGTGCACAGATACTCTGGCATCAGCTGCCAGAACCTTACTAGACCTCAGAGCTTCCAGACTTACGGGTGTCTTGATAATGGGACTGAATTTGTCAGAGTATGTACCTATCAGTAGTTCTTTATTGCAACTAAAATTGAAAGTCAGACAGCATTTTATTTACGTCTAAATTACACAAGAAAGTCATCCAAAACACCATTCCTTTAAGAATTTCTAGGATTTTAGTTGGTTTTTAGAAAAATTACAAACTCCTACAACAGAACCAAAAACTGGTTAGTAAGATAACTAATATTAATTAGTGATGGTATAATAACTCGTACCCACTTAAGTGTTATAGATCGTAGGTTTGAACCCAGGCAGGCATTACACTTTGGAAACTATTCCATCACCAGTGGACACTACTTTCTAAACAGTGTAGAAAAAAACATCATGAAACCAGTATATTCTACAACCAAAACCCCGAGATGTGTCAACCTGTGTGTGTTCATCTGATTTCGGCTATCCCTATCACAAAAAGTTGGTATCCTAGCCATATGAAATTTTTAGGCCTAATTTGTAAAACATTATAGATTCCACAAGTATAATAAATCAGCGTCCTATTGTTTCAGTACGTGTTCCAAACACCAGTCTTCGATCTATCCAACACTTACAACCTGCTCCCAGGTTTTATCGAAAGACTCAGGACTTACAAGAATGGACTGCTCAAAGTGGAGAAAGAGAATGGTCTGTTATTTCCACCAACAGATCCTGATTCTGATTATTGCTTCTTGAATCAACGTCCAAGAGAAACACGGTGTCATATGTATCGTAAGTACCTATTGATTTATTGACTGAAAGAAAGAAAGCGTATAGTGCCGCATCGTTCTTTAGGCGCTATTCGTAAATAAATATAAGTTATTGTCTGTTATTTTAGAGAATAAAACCGCAGTATTAGTTATTCGCACGCATGAGCAGAGGTGACCCAATGGTTGCAGCCCCGACTTACGAACAGTCGTAAGTCGTGGTATCGAACCCAGGCAGGCGCATTACTTTGTGTAATTTATTTTATCACCACTCCTCTCAACATGGTGAAGGAAAACCTCGTGAGGAAACCAGCATGTGTTAGAACCAAAAAATTCGAAGTCATGTGACATCTACCAACCCGCACTGGGCCCGCGTGGTGAATTATAGTCCGCTCATAGAGGGTGGAGTCCCTGCAGTGGGAACATTATAGGCCGATAATGATTTTCTTCAGAAGCTCATTATCTTACCAGTCTTATCCAAATTTGTTAGGTTCTGCTTCCAGTCTAACCGGACGTAGCAAAATATGACATTGTGTGGGGAAAATTTACTGATTGATTGATTGTCAATCAATATGATGACATTAGTTCCGATTAAGGACAATCACAAGAAATAGTTATTTGTGCAACAAGAGAGCAAAGTGCGTTTTTGCTGCGAGTGTTGATTTGAATCCCGAGTAAGCGAAGGATTCTATAGTTGAATCACGAGCGTAGCGAGTGATTCTAAAGTTGAATCCTGAGTGTGGCGAGGGATTCAAAGGCACGAGATGCAAAAAAACTTTGCTCTCGTGTAACACACATTACTTTTCACTTCAGCAGCGAGAACACTTTAGGAGATAAAATAATAAACAGGAATAGATTGAAATAAGTATTTATTGTGAATCAAATTAATTAACATTGTAGGTAGAGGTACCAATTTAATTCAATAAAATTAGCCTTATTCCAACTGACATTCTTTTTAGAAAAGATACGAGTTTTGCGTATGTTTCAATATGCACGTTATGTTTTGTTTTTAAAGTAGCTTTCAACATTGAGTAAATACTCCACATTGTAGATGATCGCCTCGTCTGTGATAAATCTAAAAAATATGATAGCAACACCGTCTCCGAAAAACTGCTTGCGCCCTTTGTAATTCTCCATTCATTGAAGACATGGTACGCTTTCAGATATTTTTCGCGAGATTTTTCAGGCAGGAAACTTAATTCTGCATTTTTTACAATTATTATTCTTCAATTCTTCGGGTGTTAAATAGCAGACTTCGTCACTGGACTCACTCATATTTTTTTATTATTATTACTTTATTATCCAAATTTGATTGTACTTTGTAGCTGCTCTAGCATCAGAGACTAAAACAATAAAAATTTCAAACCCGCTGTTTTTTTTTTAAATTCGTTCTGAAACTACACTCGCGGTATTCTGACTCAATATTAAAAATTGTTAAAACTATAAATAAATAAGTAGATACCTACATGATAAACTTCGTACTTTTTTCTTCAACATTCTTCATCTTGATTTAAATATAAAAAATAAAATTCGATTATTCGAAATATAACAATTTTTCATTTCATCACGTGATTTAAAATATTACGGTTATCGATTTACAATATCGGTATCCGAACGTTTTATTGTTTGTTTCTTTTTTAGGCCTATTAAATATGGAATTTGAAAATCAAATTTCGTATCGACTTGTTTCTATCTCTCGCTTTTTTCGTATCGAAGTGAAAGTGACAGAACAAAACAAAGTTGAAATCTTTCGAATTTTGTGAGTAGACCTGCACAGTTCTCGGTATTAAAAAAAAAAAATTAAAAAGTTACTTTGTCTCACGCTCGCAGCAAAATCGAATTTTGCTCACTGTCTGTAAACAGCAAAACCTGCTTGTTTGAGGTGCTGAGGTGAAAAAATACTTTCAGTACTGCAACACAGTTCACTGCTAGGATTAGTTTCTTCTACAACATCCTGCATTCAGTTTGTCCTAGCCATTTTTTTATGGTCGTCGGTATAACTACGCCACGTTTCCCGAAACAACTTTACATAATTATGCGAGAAATGAATGACTTCCATCTTCATAATCAGTCTCTATCTTACAGAATCCAACAATGTAATGGGATCGAATCTGCTCAACATTCTGTTCTACAGACAACACAATCAGATAGCCGAGGGGCTTCACAAGCTGAACCCATCTTGGAATGATGAACGTCTTTTCTACACTGCAAGGGATATCAATATTGCTATATCGTTGCAGATTTACTTGTATGAACTGTTGCCTGCTTTATTGGGTTCGTTAGATTTATTAGAAATATTATAATGATGATGACGGCAAAATGGCGTATAGAGAAGAATATTGAGGGACGAACTCAATGCTTTCAACAAGGATTGGCAAATAATAACACTGGGTAGGAATAAGTAGAACAAGGAAAGAGAGGCACACATGGCTACTAATAATAGTGTTAATCAGTAACATTATTATGTTCTTTATTTACTTTCTTACATACAATTTACATTTTTAAATATTTCATGCAAAACTTATAAAAAAACAATTAAAAATATAAAAAATGGTCGACCACTGGTGACGGGAGACGGGGTCCAAGCTACCGATGGTTAGGGCTCCAGAGAGAGGAACCTCCTCACAATGCGGGCCGTATCAAGGAGTACTGCCTTCTAAATTAGGCCCTTGATCCAACCGCCAAGCGAAAGCTTTGAAAGATGACCGTCTATGCTCTTAGCTATAAGGCCATAACGACAATCGGCAATGATGATGTCAATCAATCGATTGGCATCATAATTATGGTGTTGCTCTTAGTCTGGATTTAGATTTATTTTGGCTATATTATAAAACTCAAACATATTCATCCTCTACTAGTAAACACAGTCAGATTTAGTTAAGTTTTTAATCATTCAAAACATGTTAGCACTGTTAACTGATATTTTCAAATAACAAAATGCTTCCCCAGGTAAAGACAATCTGATTAGAGATGGCGTTATATGCAGTGATGGAGGTTTCAGAGACTTGTACGATGAAAATATACAACCCCAAATGTCCGATGAATATGTTTACGTGAAGAGATGGTTTCACACTATTCAGGAGACTACATTGAAGTTTGTACATTTTAATCATCTCTCATTCTCCTGTCTTTACCCCAATTTAATTGAGGTCAGCCCAGCATGTCTTCATCTTCCATACTTCCCTGTTACTCATCAGACGTCTTCTTGCCATATTATTGTCCTTCACACAGTCCATCCATCGTACTTCATCATTTTACTGTCTTCAATAAATACTTTTTCTCCATTTTTCAACTTTATAACTGTTTAACTTCTACTAACTATTATTTATTGGAAATTATTATCGTAATATTTTTTTTTTGTTCCTTGCTATATGTATAGTATGTAAGCAAATTAATAGTAAAGTTGAAAGAAGTTTAAGCTAGAATTTCGCCACTAATGCTAATTTAAATTTCAGGCTATATGACAAAAACGGTCATTTTACTAAAACATTTCCCTATGTCAACGGTACTACTCGAACAGGGTTCTTAGCCATTGATGACAATATGCAACAAGTTATTCAAGGGAGTTTCAGACAGGCCTGTGGAAAGTTTGACAACACTATTGATTGTGAAGTAAGTGTGATCCTTTTTTTTTTGGCGGTTGGAAAATCATCAAATAATTCCTCCCGCTCTTGGGCAGAGCGAAAGTGAGTGTCAGACTTCCACTTACTAAAAACCACCCATGTTCCTTTGTAGCCCTTCATGTCGAGGCCGCGGTGTCTCTTGCGAACAACCCGCAGCCAATGTAAGTGTGATCCTTAAGTATCGATCGTCTTTTTTACTAGATACTGCACGGTATCAGCATTCTCACAACTCAAACCTTTCACAATAGGGTACCATAAAATTTAATTAGTCCATCAGATAGATTTCAAAAAAAATATTGAACACATATTTTTTCTTTTTCGAAAAGTCGTGTGACGTCACAGTTTGGTACATTTTTTACCAGAAAGTGATGTCACAAGCCCTCACTCATGATCTTTGACGCGTTTTATCTTCGTATTGTTTTATTAATTTTATAAAACAAAAAACACGTATCCAATATTTTTCGATATTCTAACTGACGGGCTAAACAGATATTTTTTGTCAGGAAACATCCCTTTTGTTTATGTTTAAAACTTCATACTATTCGTAACGACATCACCACAGATTGGATCATCTATTGCTGATGATGGAGAGTCGTTGCATTGCTTAAACGAGTTCTATGAGTGAAATCTAACTGCCACACTCAGAGAGCTTTAATGATTACTTAGGCCATCACTTAGTAAAGGTTTTGACAGTTTTGTGATACAAAAGTATGTCAAAGCTTTACTAAGTGACGACTTAAGTAATCATTAAATATCTCTGAGTACCGCAGTAAGTCAGAAAACTTTAAATTCTTGCAATGTTTGTTTAGGTCAAATCTTGCAGCAGAATTTGTATAGATGACAATGTTAGGTAAGTGTTGTCAAATTGCGGATTCCCAAAGATGGCGAAGTAGTTATTTTTTCATACAACGCCATAGTATGGGTATCGAAATGAAAAATACGAAAAAAAGACGACGCACCTATATTTTCAAGCTTATTTTTAAAATGTTTTTTTTACTAAATTACCTTGCTTATACCCGTATTCTATTTCAGATGGCTGAAAGAGTACTAGGCGGTTTATTATTGACCTCAGATGTA
Source organism: Diarsia brunnea (assembly GCA_949774965.1). Lineage (NCBI taxonomy): Eukaryota > Metazoa > Arthropoda > Insecta > Lepidoptera > Noctuidae > Diarsia > Diarsia brunnea. The sequence continues at coordinate 20,161,035 of OX459001.1, forward strand.
GCAACCAACGATTTAGCTAAAGGAAGGTTCTTCGGATTGCAGCCATACATAAAGTATAAAGAATTTTGCACGAGAATGGCATACGAAACCTTTGATGATTTAGAAAATAGTTTCAGTGAAGAGGTAATGTTACTTTCCAATGTGTGAAAGCCTCGAGGTGGACCAACTGTTTGACGTAGATCAGCAGGGCTATTGCGTATCTTTTTAAATGTCAGTGGCTATCATAGTGTCCATCGATTAACTGCCAAATGGTTATGGTTTGGTACAAAATGGAACCATTTGTCAGTTAGTCGATGGACACTATGATAGCCACTGACATTAAAAAAGATACGTAATAGCCCTGCTGAACTATCCAGGAGTGGATATCTATCAGTTATTATTTAGAGTTCAAGTAGTACTATTTGGTACATTGGTGGTCTTAATGCCACAAGGCATTTTCTGTCAGTCAACCTTTGGGTCAAATAGCATGGCATCGTGGAAGAGTGCACCAATAAAATACATTTTATTATGATATGACATGATAATAATATGATGAGGATAATGAGTATGGTTTAAATTAATATTTAAATGTTTTTTTAAATACAGCACCACATTTTTAAGTGCAATTTATGACCGCCCCGCTGAGTGAGCTGAGTTTCTTCGTTCAGCGGTTTCTAGCAAACGGATAAGAGCATGTGATCGGTTTATCTTTTGTACAGAATTTGACTATTATATTAGCTGGTGTTTATTTGCTAAAATCAAAACAGAAGACAGCCTTTTTCAGTCCACAGTAGGTTATAGGTTGTTCTCAAGTTTCGCCACAACACCCTATCTTCTGTCTTCACCATTAAATTTTACCTAGCTTTTAAGGTCGACGGTACATCTCATCATCTCATCGGTCTTAACCCAACCCTAACGTTTCAGCGTCTGTTCCGTCTCAGAGAAGTATACAAAGATCCCAAGGACATTGAACTGATGGCAGCTTTGTGGGCTGAGAAGCACATAGCAGGTGGAAGAGTACCACAAACCCTGTACTGTTTGCTGGTGGAACAATTGAGAAGAAGCATTGCCTCTGATAGGCATTGGTATGAGAGACCTAATAGACCACATGCGTTTACTGGAGGTGAGTCAAATTCTAGAGTTTCATTTACTTATGCTGTTATGTGGAAATCGGTTATCGTGGTATTGACATGTGATGCGGAGGAATGAAGGAAATGTCGTTTGAATATGAATGTGGATGAGTATAAGAGTAGAGGAAGTCCAAAGAAATGATGGATGGATTGTGTTAAGAATGATATGGTAAGAAAGGAAGTGTGAAACAGAGAAGTATGGAAGAAGAAGACATACTACGCTTACCCCCAAATGAATTGGGATAAGGATAAGAGAATGAGATGATGATTGGATTAACTTATGGCCCACAGCTTTGCCTTCGTGGTATTACCACAAAGGTTGTGTTAATCAAGGTTATATAAACTATATTATTATACATGTACATAATTATATCAAATTTCAACCAAATCCGTTCAGTAGTTTTTGCGTGAAAAAGTAACAAATATTCAGCGCATTTACATTTAACAAGATATTGAAATATTAACATCAGCCTCATGCCAATTTCCAACATAACTGAGCATACTAAATTATGTATTTATGTTGAACACACAGAACAGAAAAAAACGAAGTGGTTGAACGCAGTACCTAGTATTGTATATGGAGCATATTATATCTTCTTCTTTCTATCTTTGACAGAAGAGACTTGTGTCCCAGCAGTGGGAATAAATATTTTAGGTTTATTCTGCTTATATCCTTACATGCAATGAAGCTATTGTCATATTGCTAAAACAAAACTGTTCTTATTATAATGAAATTAATCAATTTATTTATCTTTTTCTATATTAAGGTGTATTTAGAAAGTTGATTCCCTTTGTTTTGATTTCAGATCAACTGAAAGCCATTCGAAAGTCCACGATAGCTGGCATGTTGTGTACGGTCGGTAATTTTGTGACGGAGATTCAACCAAATGCCTTTTATACTATATCGTCGAGGTAAGTTATAGAAACAATCTCTGTTTTCAAAACGGCCTATGGTAGCTGGAATAGGTGTAATAGTTTTTTTTGGTTGTTGATCAGATCTTTTTAGAGAGCACGATTACTCGATGGTCTTGTGGTTGCAAGCGCGATTAGCCGTCATAATTTTTTATATATGCTTATATGGAGGGAAGTGGAAGGAGTGGGAGGAGCTCGTGGCTTAATAAGAACTGCCACTCGGGTCGATCTTTAGGTAAAGCTGTGCTTGCCTAGGACGGTCTGTGGATGGGTGACCGCCCGACATACCGAGTTTCCTCCGTGCCTCGGAAAGCACGTTAAGCTGGGGACCAACGTCCCGGCTCCCATATATAGATCTTTGGCAGTCGTTACAGGTAGTCAGTAACCTGAAAGTCTGACAACCAGTCTTGCCAAAGGGTATCGTATTACCTAGTATTAACTGTTGGGAAACTGTAACACAGTTGGGAAAAGGCTAGGCAGATGATGATTTAGTGTACCACTTTGTCTTTACAGAAACCCTTTGACGAAATGCACTTCATCTAAAATCGGAAAATTGAACTTGGCGCCGTGGAAAGAAAGTTATGATTGCAAGCAAACAGTTTAAACGAATTATGTACAGCAAAATATAATTACATTTATCAGATATATTAATATAATTCTACCCACGATGATTTTTGTTCGGGATTGCACTTTATGATTGTTAGTTAATTCATATGCATATTTACTTATTATATTTTAATTTACTTATAATATATTATTTTTATTTACCGATTATCAAGTATCCACTCAGTACTGCACTTCTGCCTACGTATTGAATTAAGTCACTTAATGCTGGTTAAATCAAATAAAAAAATTACTTATTATAATTAAACAACAAGATCAAAACATGCATTATTACTATGCAGCATACATATTCATAAGGGTTTAAGAACATAATATATTTCCTGAATCTTTTATGTACATACCTACAATGTAGATTTAATTAATGTGTTTTTGTGAGCTGCTAGTTTTCTTACTTCTTAATTTTGAATCCTTTATTTACTGACAAAGCAATTTTGTTTCTTTAATTGACAGGTTTTGTAATATAAAATGTTGGTGTTGTGAGTACCTAATAACAAAATACTGTAAACAAGTTATTTCATTAATTTATTCAGAACAAGTTTTGCTGCTGAAAATAAAATAAAGTGTAAAAGTTCCAATTACAAAAAAAAAAACGATGAGGTGTGTATTATCAACGTATAGAAGAATAATTGAGAGAAATGACACAGTTTAAACTCGGAACACAAAATAACTAACAACCAGGTAACGTGAAGTCAATAAAAAAATAAATAAAGTTTTAAATAATTAATTACCGATAAACGCACAATTTGAGGCACATTTCAGAAAATACCTACATTTTAATTACCGTCTATTCGGTTATTTAGTTTTCTTGCGATAACATGTTGGATGATTCTGAAATTATTTGGAAAATCAAAACCTCACATGTATACTTATTACATAATTATGAGCATTTATTTTAGACAAATGCGTAAAAACAAAAATAAGTACCTTATATTTTCGATGTCGAGAAAAATTGAAAAAGGGAAGCGATGCAAAGGACCAACGGCTGGGCTTAGTTCAGGTCGGGCCAGTTCGACAAACCAGGATGAAAAAACAAATATATATTAATAGGACCATAAAAAGGCCCAGGCTTCTGAGGGCTGTATCTGAGCAAAATGCATTCTAATAAACTCAAACAAAACTTAACTCAAACAGAACTTAAAGATGACAAAATATGACAAATTGATAACCTTCAATTAAAATTTCCTTATGAAGAATCTTCGATTCAGACGAGTAATGCAGCTAAGATGAGAATCCTTAACCGAAACCTTTTTTTTTGGCGCGTGGATAATCATCAAATAACCCCTCCCACTCTTGGGCAGAGCGAAAGGGAGTGTCAGACTTCTACTGACTAAAAACCACTCATGTTCCTTCTTAACCCTTGCGCCGAGGCCGCGGTATCTATTTCGAACAACCCGCAGGCCCTTGCGGGCCCCTTCCATGTTGCTGACAGCTCTTTGAGGCGCGCGTGGAACACAAACGCGCCGTCGACACGGCCTGTCGTCGTCAGAAGACGACGGACGGCGAGCTAGCCCCATTACTCACCGTCCACAGGCCCGCGTCTACGGTGGCCGGAAGCCGTCACGTGGCCCCCGACGCCCGGAGCGTCTCCCGCGGCGGCTGGGATGAGAGGTTCTCTCCCTCTCACGTTCCACCACCTCCTTCGCTAGCATCACTGCTTTGCAGAAAGAGGATCCTTATCCGGAACCTAAAGTGGTACAGACATAAATGTTCTCATCAGTGGTGTATCTATACATATAAAATTCAAAGTCCTGACTGACTGACTGACATATATATCAACGCACAGCCCAAACCGCTGGGTCTACAGATTCCAAATTTGGCAAATAGGTTCCTTGTGTGGTCTAGGGGTGCACTAAGAAAGGATTTTTCAAAACTCACCCCCTAAGGGGGTGAAATGGGGTTCCAAAGTTTGTATGGGAAAACAAGATTAGTTAGACTATTTTGTTCAAAACTTCACAGGAGTACTCCTATTGATAAATGAGTAGAAACGAGTTTCAGGTTTTTTCAGAATTCAACCCCTAAGAGGGGTAAATGGGGTGAAAAAGTCTAAAAATCAATACACAGCCCAAACTGCCGAGTCTAGAGATTCCAAATTTGGCAAGTAGGTTCCTTATGTGGTCTAGGGTGCATAAAGAAAGTCAATTTAATACAAACTGAAACCCCACTCTGCAATATTCCCAAACAAAGCAATATGGCCGAAGTACTTCGTAAAACTAAATTGATTGTTTGGGATGAGAGTACTATGGTTCATAAGGGGGGTTTCGAAGCCTTAAATAGATCTTTGCAAGATATAAGGAATAGTAGCAGGCAAATGAGGGGAGTAACTGTATTGTTAGCAGGTGATTTCCGGCAGACATTACCTGTAGTGCCTAGGGGAACGCGAGCAGATGAAGTCAAAGCGTGTGTGAAACGATCTCATTTGTGGCCATCAGTGACTAAACTTAGTCTTACAAAAAATATGAGAGTCCACCACGAGTTTTCAAATCTTTTAATCAAAATAGGGAATGGTGAGTACCCAGAAGTGGATAATAAAATAATTCTCCCTACAGAGTTAGGCACAATGGTGACCACTGTAGAAGAGCCACGATCAAACTGGTTGGGACACATTAAAATTCAAAAACACAAAATACGTAAACAAAAACGGATTACAATCCACGATAAACCTGCAGAATGGTTGTGCGAGCGTGCCATCCTAACATCAAAAAACGACCAAGCCGCAATCATTAATGAAATTCTTTTGAGATCAAACAAAAAATCTTACCTTTCCTCTATAAAATACCTATTAGTTTAGATTGACTTCGATTATATTATTAAAGTAACAATTACTATAGGTATCTCTTACTGTTTAATATACAGTAACACCTTGTACTTGTAAACATTATAGTGCAGTAAATATTTTGAATTTGAATTTCTCCGGGGCCCCCAGAGGCCAGAATCCCCACGTACCTACCGCACCGGACCGAATGACTATATTTTTACATTGCGATATCTTCTAAGATATTTGTTTAAACTGTATAAAGGGCACAAATATTCTATATTAAATTTCCGTGCTAGCAAACACTATGATAGCCACTGACATTTAAAAAGATACGCAATAGCCCTGTTGGTTGTGGGATCAGATGTGCCGTCGCTCCGTGTAAAATATTTTTTCTTCTTATTGTGTGGGCAGTAAGGTCTAACGACCCCGGACAACCTGGTGTCAGATTGAGTTTCTAAACCCCCTCAAGGGTATCCGACACCCCGTCGGGGCTGCGGGTTGTTCGCAAGAGATACCGCGGCCTCGACATGAAGGATTAAGAAGGAACATGGGTGGTTTTTAGTCAGTAGAAGTCTGACACTCCCTTTCGCTCTGCCCAAGAGCGGGAGGGGTTATTTAATGAAATTCCACCTGCCAAAAAAAAAGGGTCTCCGACATGGTTTGACGACCGCCATTTGGCGGCCGGGACTTCCGAAGCACGGAATCATCTTTCACCAGATAATCAGGTGGTTCAAGTCTGTTCAATGCCCTAGCCATACCAGAAACAACTTAACAATGTACGCCTATCTGATATATAACAAAAAATGTATTCTTCCCGCCTAAACCACTCGACCACGGAGGCAATCTGCATCCGGTCAGACTAGTAGCCGACCCCAACACAGTTGCGAAAAGGTAATACAGATGAAGACATCAGGAATTTCTCGGTAGCAGCCGGAATATTTTTTTTGTGGCTTTTTGATGGCAATAGGTTTACCCCAATCAAATTAATGGTGCTTAAACGTAACTGGCGAAATGAGTGTTGTACTATGCATAAAAAATATGAAAAATAATTGAATCGGCTCAGTTTTCAACGAGAAAAAACGGGAATACGTAACGTTGTCTCGTCAACATTGTTGTGACGTAAATCAATTTAAGCTTCAACTGTCCCTTTTGCACTCTACGGGGACTTGTTGCAGCATGATGGCAATAAGATCTTCAAATACCTACCCCGCAGGCTCTGTTCCCTCTTAAGCGAAATCTAGGTTTTAAGTTACTTTATGGAATAGTAAAAACAACCGGATATAAAATTTCTATAATTTTATTAAACAGTTGATCAAAAAACTGACAGAATACGTAGTTAAAACATTAATTTAAAAAAAACTGCAAAAGCAAAACAACAAAAATATTGTAATGATTTAAAATAAACACAATCATGTTTATTTCTAACTGCATTGTAGTACGTGAATTATCTGAACACTTGGTATATTCCATTTTTATTTATCTGTCACTGGATCTTGTTTTTCCGGACGTTAAGCATTGCAAGCATCATCGGCCCAAGCACTGTAGTCAATCGTCTTAATTTGGCAGCAAGGCACAAGAGGGTTCCTGAAAAAAAAAAAAAATACTTAATAGAAATAATATAGAGTATTTTTACACTCAGCTTCTATTATTTGTTTTTCTAATTCACTGCCTCGTTGACTTAGTGGTCGCAAGCATGGCTGGTGAGAACGAGGTACTAGGTTCGATTGCCGGGTCGGGCAAAGTGTTATTATGTTTTCCCATAAGAAAATTCTCAGTAGCAGCCACGGAGCTTGCAATTGACTACTTGACTACTGTTAATAATTCACGGAAATGTTATGTTATTTCAAAGAACTAACAGAAACAACACGATGGTTCAAAAAAATAATAAAATCGATCAGCAAATGGCTTAGTTTTAACTGATTTTAAATGACGTATTAGACAAAGACAGCGCTATACAAAACGTGACATCATAATTCATATCGCCGTAGACATCACGGTTACGTACGTTACGGTAGTACAAATGGCCGTTTCGCGCGACAAGGATAGAAAGTGCCCTAAAAACCAAAAACTTCTAAAACATGTAACTACTCCATTTTTTTTTTCGATATTATTACTTTTTTCACACATCGTGTTATTTCTATTAGTTCTTTGAAATAACATAACATTTTATTGAATTTTTAACAGTACTCACATAGCCAATTGTGTCGGTTGCTGGCAATAGGCTCGCTCCCTATTACATGGGACTTATTTTTTAGGTGAAAGTGCTAGAGATCAAAAGTAATAACTTACTTTTTAGAAATTTTGAGGAAAGCATTCTGAGGGATTTCAGTGACACCATCACCGACATTGCACAGCAACAGAGATAACGAAGCTTTTCTTACTTCCGTCAGTTGAGCTGTGTGGAAAAAAAACAATGTTTAATTTAAACAGTATAGCAACTAACTACGGTACTCAGAGATATTTAATGATTACTTAAGCCGTCACTAAGTAAAGGTTTGACATACTTTTGTATGACAAAACTGTCAAAACCTTTACTAAGTTTTTTTTTTTAATTTATTTAAACATACAGTCTTAACACAGTTTGGTGTTGTGAAGTGATGGCCTAAGTAATCATTAAAGCTCTCTGAGTGCGGCAGTAAGAGTATTCTTTTCAATACGACCCATTATAGAAAGAAGGAAATACAATGCTACAGGTGAATGGTAGGGGGGAGAACGGCGACAACACCAGTCCGGCCCCAATTGTCATCCTCGCCTGCATGCGCTGCTGGTAGAACAGTCAGCGACGGCGGTCTCAGCACCGCCGTGGTGCCCCCTGCTATACAACAGACGAGGCTATTTCGACCGTGCAATGGCGGTACAACCATACACCTGGCCAGTCAAAGCTGGCTGGAGGAGGCTTCAGTGAACTTACTAGTCTGGTGTAGAAGGCAACGGGAAACCACTGCACTAAAATTCCTTGTCGTCAGCGACACATAAAATATGGAAAAGTAAACCGGCAAAAGACCGGATCGGATAATTATGCGGAGCTCTCTCAGTCAAAAAGGCAGTAGAGAAAGGTTTCTCAATTGTTTTTGATACGAATGGCTGTAATTTTTATAATTCTAATGATGTTTCTTTTATTAATGATCCTGTTTTACATGGTTCTATTTGTGGTGGATTGTACACTTTAGATTGTACTGTAGTAAAACCGCAAGGTGTTTCAGCTTATAATGTTCACACCAATTTGTCCCAGTTTCAGCTTTGGCATAAGCGTCTAGGACACCTCTGCCGTATTGGTATGGATCTACTCAAAAGAGGTCTAGCTGTTGGTGTGGAGTATAAAGAGGTTGACAAAGAACCATGCGTACCTTGTGTAGAGGGTAAGCAGGCTCGGAAGCCTTTCAAAGCGATAAAATATAAAAAGGCTTCGTCACCATTAGAATTGGTCCATACGGACGTTTGTGGTCCCCTGACCACTGAATCTTTTAAAGGTAATAAATATTTTATTATTTCGGTCAGACAATGGTACTGAGTATGTCAACAAGGCGCTGACAGACTATTTGCAGGCTCAAGGGATTCGACATGAAACGTCTGTACCATACAGCCCTCAACAAAATATGGGGTAAGTGAACGTTGCAATCGTAGTATTGTGGAGAAGGCCCGTTCCTTGCTGGCACAGAGCTCTCTGTCGAAAGCTTTTTGGCAGGATGCTGTTGAGACTAGTGTTTATTTAAAGAATAGGTCACCTCATCGTGCACTTGATGGTAAGACGTCATATGAAATGTGGTGTGATAGTAAACCCGACCTGTCTCATTTAAGGGTGTTTGGTTGCCGAGCTTTAGTTCACGTGCCTTCATGCCAGAGAACTAAGCTCGACATGAAAGCTGCTGAACATAATTATATTTGTTGGATATAAAGACGATCCAAGGAGTTATTATTTCCGTAGCGCGGAAAACCCTCGGAGGTTGATTAAGTCAAGATTACGTTCTTTGAAGATCATTTTTCAGGATTTAAGAATAAATCTGTTCTGCCTGAAGTTGTCATGAGCCCTAATGTCACTAATCTCTTTCACAAACTTCTTTAGATACCACATCGCCACAGGAGATTTCTATCTCATCTGTTTCTACTTCTTCACCTACTTCAGAAGGTGTGGACATGGAGGTAGAGCAAGTTGACGATTTTGTGGACGCGAGTGATGAAACTGGTAGGGTTGGTGACACAGAGTCTCTTCAATCAGGTGAACAACGTGATCTGTCCCTGGTTCCTTCCCATGAACCCAACGTTGTATGTCCTGAGAGAAGGTATCCTGAGCGAGTACGTAAACCTCCACATTATTATTCATACGGCACGCACGTTGTTGATTTGTTGTGTGATGATCCGGAAAGTTATCGTGAAGCTATTAATAGCGATGATAAAGATAACTGAATCTCCGCAATTAAGGATGAGTACAATGCCTTATTGAATAAGCAGACTTGGACATTAGTAGATAAACCAAATAAAAAGGTTATTCCATGTAAATGGCTATTCAAGATAAAGAGGGACGCGAACGGTGCAATAGTCAAGTATAAGGCGCGACTAGTTCCGAAAGGTTTTAGTCAAGTTTGGGGGACTGACTATAACGAAACTTTTGCCCCTGTGGTTCGAAATTCATCTCTGCGTACCCTTATAGCGTTGGCGGCAGAAATGGATTTGAAGATCCAACACATGGATGTCGATACAGCATTCCTCAATAGGGACTTAGAGGAGGAGGTGTACATGCAATAGCCTGAGGGATTTACTGAGCATGGGGCAGAAGGTAAAGTCTGTTTGCTCAGAAAATCCATTTATCGTTTGAAGCAGGCTGCTTGAGCCTGGAATATCAAATTGCATCAAATTCTATCAAAAATTGGCTTTGCACGAACATCTTCGGAATCATGTGTTTACTTGAAAAAGTTTGTTAATGAAACCATAATACTTGCAGTCTATGTTGACGATCTAATTGTCTTTTACAAAGAAAAAAGTTTGTTTGATGCTGTCAAAAATGACTTGGAAAAGTTTTTCTCGCTAAAAGATTTGGGTGCATTGTCGTATTGTTTAGGCTTAAATATTAACCGTGTTCACGATAAAATCGTGGTCAGTCAGAAGACCTATATCCAGGCAGTGTTGGAGCGGTTTAATATGCAGGATTGCAAGGAGATGTCTACACCTTTGGAGAAAAACAAGTTGGAGAAAGGTAATCCAACATCTCTTGATGAAAATCCTTACCAAAACTTGATAGGATGTCTCATGTACCTAGCTGTTAATACGAGACCCGATATAGTTTATGCCACAAGCTATTTAAGTCAGTTTAATAACTATTATGTTAAGAGGCATTGGTTGGCCGCTAAAAGGGTGTTACAGTATTTGAAAGGTACTATGGATTACTGTATTACTTACAGGAAAGTCGATAGACTGTGTGGATACACGGATGCTGACTGGGCGAACTGTGTACATGACCGTCGGTCGTACACTGGTTACTACTTCACGCTAGCAGGTGGACCTATTAGTTGGGAGCGTAAGAAGCAGCCGACGGAAGCCTTATCGTCTACAGAAGCTGAGTATATGTCCTTGACCAGTGCCACAAAGGAGGCTATTTTCCTAAGACGGTTTGTGTGTGACATTACTGGTTTTGCTGATAGGGTGTTGCTATACAACGATAGTCAAAGTGCACAGAAACTTGTGCTCAATCCAATCCACCATAATAGAACCAAACACATTGATACGAGATATCATTTTATTCGTGAAAAGGGTACTGAGGGTCTTATAGATATAAAGTTTATACTTACGGATAAAATGACAGCCGATGTTTTAACCAAGCCCTTAAGGCGCATAGCTCATCTTAGGTGCGTTGTTAATATGGGTTTAATGATAAATAGGTAGAATAATTTTCTATTTATTTATTTTTCGTCGGTTTATGTTTTGTATTTCTGTTTAGTCTGGTAGTAATGTTTTATTCTTTTCTATTGTGTTTAGCATTACTACTTTATCTTTTATTTTCATTAAGGGCGGATGTTGTAAAACCTACTTACTTGCTAAGATACTTTTTGTAATGTCAATAAAAAATATATTCTCAGTTCAAATATAGCAACCATCGTACAACGTGTTTTTCATTACGATATTTTCCACAATATTTATTTAGAAACTCAGATTACAATTACAACATAAATACAAAAGTAATTCACTGTCCATTTTATTCATTTAAACGCCTTAGCGGGTAACTAAATGGATGTGGATGAAATTTGGCATCTAGATAGACCACGCCTTAAACTTTATGTCTCGGTAATGCATTCCCGTTGAATAATATTATCTAATTATCAACGTTTTAATTATCTCCACGCGAGCAAACCAGTGGAGTCACCATAAATTAAAATTCTTACCCAAATTAAATGCATGTGGCCTATTTTGTCTCTCAAACCAATGCCTGTCACTTCTCACAGCCCTGAAGTAGTTGTCGTTCAGAATTGCTGCAGTTAAACCAGGTATATGTCCACCTTTCATCATTTTTTCACACCAGAGACCAGCCATTAGATCAATGTTTCTCACATCTTTGTATAGACTTTTCAAAATGTCGATATACTGAAAAAAAAATATATGTATCAGTATGGATACATACGCCTATCTACACTAATGTATTTTTCTCATGTGGGTAGGAAAAGACTACAGATATCATTTGCTGCGAGTCTTCCATACTCCATTTGCATAGTTCCCAGTTTTCGTATATCAGTCATTTGGTCATTGCTACGCACCTGGCCATAAAACAAATACAAAAAGGTAAACGATGTTATTTTTCTTTACCCCTAATTGTAGTGTAAGCATCATAAGCGTTGGCATGAAGCCAACAATGAAACATTCTGAACTTTCAAAATTAATTGCTGGAAATCTACTTTTTTGAGAGCGGAAAGCGCGCTTAATACTTGTAAAAGAGTTGGAAGACTAGAAGGTATGGACTAGAACAAAAGAAAATGGAGGGAAACAATTACGTTTCGGTTTCGTTGAGGGTACTTTTACACGAATCATATTAGTAAACATGACAATACTAACACAGTAGAGAAAACTTACTTTCTCCGGTATAAACTGTTTTAAATCTTCGAAATTGGTGATCGTGATATTATAGAAGTAGTAGTAGTAGTCGATGTAAGGAGCCACGCCAAGGTTGCGACCTTTATTTAAATCACCAGCGGTAATGTCTAAAGCTTGTTGAACTACGGGTAATCCACGATTAGCGACCTGCAAAGAAAACGTCTCTTAAATACCAGTATTTTAGTTGGAGTGACTGCCTATCTGACCTCCACAACCCAGTTAACATTTGGTAATACTGGATGGCAGACTTTCAGGTCACTGACTACTTGTAACGACGGCCAAAGATCTATATTTGGCAGCTGGGACCAACAGATTAACGTGCTTTCCGAGGTACAAAGGAAACTCGGTATGTAACGGGCGGTCACCCTAGGCAAGCGCTGCTTAACCTAAAGATCGACCCGATTGGCAGTTAATATTAAGCCACGAGCTCCTAAAGCTTCAAAGTTTTGAGATATCAGCTCATAATGGTAATTTATAAAGAGGTTGATATGGTACTGTTCCAATTCCTGATTTGTTAAAGTTGTGAATATTTCGAAGTGTTTAATGCTGTCCCCGAGCCCGGTCCAGATAGCAGTGGTGAGACGATATAGCCGCGTACCGCGAGAGTTGATTCGAGGAAGCACAGAAAAAAATCTCTAGGAAGAATTGGGGGAAGTATTTACACAAGTACAGGCTAATAATAAAAAAACTTTTATTTCAGACAACGATGATCCATGAATTATTGTGTTAGTAGTACAAACAAGCATTTTTACCATTGACTTTAATATTACTGCGTAAGGACTGGGCGTACAGCATGTTACAAGGACGCCTCGAACTTGGTCCTAAAACGGTCTTTCCTAAGCCGAAGTGAACTAGCCCACGATCGGCTCTCTTCGGGTGCGGTCGTGCGTCGAGCAAATGTTCGGACGACCGTATCTTTACTTTTTATATCAATAATTTTTTACTTTTTGAATTTACCCCTAGGCTGCCACCGACGATTGTGTGGGCTTAGCAAAGTTCTGCGCTTAAAAAATATAAATACCTAAGGGTGAGGCAGAGTATCTTCTCTCACCCTCATCTTACCAGTTATGGTATTGTTTTGTAAATTGTGTCATGTGATATGTTATTTACGACCTATAGAAAGGCAATACTTACGTCAGCGCTAATAGTGCCGTCGGTGCCATGACACCCGGCTCTGAATGTACTCTGTGTGAAAGCCTCCATATTCTTGGGGAGCATTCCCATTCTGAGTGTAACGTTGAACAACGGGTAGTCTTTGATGAAGTTACCATGTTTATCGTGTAACCTAGAAGTAAAGAACAATATTTGATACGAAGACCATATTGTTTGCATTCTAGTTTTTCAGTTTTATTGTGATGAAAACAAAATAGAGGCACTTTCCTATGTTACAATATGTGCACTGATTCTTATTAAAAAACTGACTTGAACAAAAGGTGTAAGAATGAATTTCCTTTTTTCAAGTCGGTCATAAAGTTTTACATAAAAATAATCTACTTTCGATGTCTATTAACTCCCTGAGGGAGCGGACAGGGTTATTTTTAAAGATATTGTAAAGGATGATCCATATATAATATATTATATCATATTGTATAGGATGGCCTATGTCCAGCAGTGGATGTCTTTGGCTGAAATGATGATGATAGGATGATGTGCACATTATCGTCAGTCGGGTAAAAAGAACATAGATTTCGTTACAAATTGGCACAGACCTGAGTTAAGGTAAATATTTTTTTATTTCGGTGGAATGAGAGCGAAGACGGTGATAGGAAAAGTTAATATAATAAATGTTGAAGCTTATTTCAATAAGTTTAGAATTACGAACAAACATACAGTCCATGTTTCTTTATAGTACCGCTGCTTTATAGTAGTGCTGCCGACCGCATTCATTATGATGTTAGAATATTTTTAAGTTAGTTGCCAAAAACACCTTTAAAGACTGGCGCTTGTTTCATTGTGCTAACTACTTGCTAAACTGATATCATCAAATGACTCCAGCTCTGGGTGGAGCGATAGGGAGTGTCAGACTTCTACGTACTAAAAACCATCCATGTCCCTTCTTAGACCTTTGTGTCCGGGGCTGCGTAAATACAAACGCGCCGTCGCGTCGTCACGGCCTGTAATCGTCATAGGACGGACGGACGGCGAGCTAGACCAAATTGAACCCTAAAGTACACAACAATAAATATTTTTTTTTACTAACTTGGCAGTGTCTTCTTGCATAAGATGGAACCAACGCATGACATAAGTATATTCTACCGTCACTTCGGGGTGCTTTTTATCATCATACATGTCTCTGAATCCATTATCACGAGTCAGTATGTTTTGTTTCAAAAGATTTTCTCTGCCTAGTGATGTAAAATATTAAATTAATAATGATAATACTATAAAAAAAAAAAATATATATATCTTGACTTGGCTCGCGAGGTTGTCGACATGTGGGATGTGGACTCAGCGATCATTGTGCCGATAGTTGTTACAGCCAATGGCTTAATTGCCAAGAGCCTCGACCAACACCTGAGGAGGCTCTCGTTAGGCGTCTGGATCAAGGGCTTGATGCAGAGAGCGGTACTCCTGGACACAGCTCGTATAGTTAGGAGGTTCCTTTCTTTGGAGCCCTGACCGCCGGTAGCTTGGACCCTGTTCCCGATACCGGTGGGCTACAATTTTTTATATATATTTTTTTTTTTTTATTGTTTTCATAAGAAATATTTAAAAATGTATGAAGTTTGTTTTCAAATAAATAAAGGGAATCATAATACTAAAACCTTTGGTTCAGTGGCTGAAAACCACAGGACAGATAAATTATCTGTTCTGTGCTGAAAATACTGGATGTAAATCCGCCAACCCTTTTAATATTTAAAGTAGCCTATTAAGACAATAAGGAAAGCTCAGAGGAATAATTATAAACAAATAAGGCAAGAAACAAATCGGCATAAGACTAGATGTCAATATTTTATCTAAATTACCTTGTACAGCTTCATTCCACTGGTAGAAGTACATTTGGTTGGAGTAGGCGATGTTGATATCTCTTGCTACATTAAACAGCATTTCGTCGTCCCAGCAAGAGTTTACCTCGGCTAACTTGCTGGCTATGTAGTTGTGATGTCTTAGAAACCAAATGGTGTACAGCGTGACTGGCAACAAAGTGTTGAAATCTAAAACAGAAAAAAAAACAACTGATTGTGACAAAGTTTCTACATACGAACAAATATCTCCTAATACTGTACTGTATTTAATAACTCTGCTAACAAGTCTACAATAAATAATATTGATTGTAGAGTTGATAGCAGAGTTATTATAAATTATATGAATTATAAAAGGCAAAAATTACTGACACCAGGCAAACAAAACAATATTAAGAAGATCAATCCAATTTTTGTGTTGATTTTCCTAAACGAAGCTGGACGTTATACTGTTATACTGGTAAGAATATGCGTGGAAATTCTTTCATCAAAATAATAATGTACTTTATACCATACCTACTCTAAAAAGCTTATTTTATTCACGCAAAACAGTGAATAAAAAGGCCTTTTATTCACTGTTTTGTTTTTATTCACTATTTTGGTGTTTGAATTTTGAACACAAAAATATATCCGGTCTCTATTTCAATGCTTACACAAACTCCTTGCGCTAAGATTCGAAATTCAAAACTCTTTGGTGCAAATAAATTCTCGAGATTTGATTGGTCGATATTTGCGACAAGGAGTTTGGCATTAGATTAAAAACTGTTTTGTGTTCTTTGCTGCCTTTATAGAAAAATAAATATTGTTTCACAAGTTGACCACCCTAATGATAATAATAAGAAAATTACGCTTAATTTCAGTCATTGCTCTAAATTTAATGTCCATTTCAATTAATGTAACAATTCTTATTTCTTGATTAAATTTCTATTTTCGCTTAAATTATGTCTTTTCTCGTAGTCATGATATAAAGTATAGTATGCAACTCCTGAATAAAGTAAGAATTTATATCGAGGGCCATGAATCACTCCCGTCGTTCAGGATTCTAACAGTTGAATCACTCGCTGCGTTCGTGATTCAATCATTAGAATCCTTCACTTGCTCGTGACTCATCTACGGCCCTCGCTTTAAATCCGTCCTTTATTCACTAGTTGCATAATATACTATTGTGAAGGATAGAGTTGCATTCGATCAAGCGATACTAAAATTAGAAAAGAACAAGACCGTGATTTTCTTGATAGCCTTCACAAATCACTATCAATAAGAGTACTCTGATCCTTGTTTGAAAAATAATTAATTTGATAAAGTGAGCGTTCGCGACTCCACGCAGTGCGTCGCGTTAAGCGTCATCCGCACAAAAGTATCAATGCTTTGCAAGTCACTTTATTCGTCACATTTTCTCTTTTCAAGTCTAACGTGAGTGACAACAACCGCACCAGAGTCACTTAAGCGTGTTAGCAAGCAGTTGGTGACACGTGGTTTGATGGTAGAAAAAAAAGACACGAATCACTCACGATTTTCAAAGCATCTAGTTTCATCAGGAGCGACATTGTTGGGGCACAATGCATTAGGTCCATTTGGAGGGAATAATTTCCCATCTTCCTTTTCCACTTTGAGCATACCATTTTCGAAAGATCTGATCACTTGATCTCCTTTACCGTTAGCGTCGTATATTTGTGATTCGTCGTATGGTGTAGTTGCTTTTTTAATCTGGTAAAGAAATAGTAAGATGGGACTAGAGGCTTCTGCATCATAAACGTAAATATTTATAAAATCTTATTTCTAAACGTGGACCTACTGTTTTGGTATGGACATGTGATGAGGAGGTATGAATCGAATGTGACTAAAAGAGTGACGGTTATAAATGTTGGTGGATCAAAAGCAAGACCAAGGAAATGATGGATGAATTGTGTGAGGAACGATGTGAAAGAAAAAGCCATTGACTTATATACTACTGCGTAAGGACTGGGCGGACGGCATGTTAAAATGACGCCTCGAACGTGGTCCCAAAATGGTCTTTCCTAAGCCGAAGTGAACTAGTCCACGATCGGCTCTCTTCGGGTGCGGTCGTAAATTTTATTAAAAGCTTTATTTATGTTCTTTATACCTCGAAAATGCCACGCCGCTTATACAAGGTTACGTTAACGAGCAGACTACACCAATTCTCTGTATGGCGAACGCGTCGAGCAAATGTTCGGACGACCGTATCTTTAGTTTTTATATCAATGGAAAAAGCAGTGAACGTTGTGACGGTTGACAGAGGAGAATAGAAGACAAAACCGCTGATGATAATTTCAAAGTATGATTTGAAATGAAGTTACTGAATACCAAAATTTGACAACATCAATGACTATCATTCATAACAATTCTTTTGCACACAAATACAACCTACATTGGTGTTTAATATAAAACTTGCGTGGTAATCAATTGTCGTGGTATGGACATGTGATGCGAAGGAATAAAGAAAATGTAGTGAGAAAAATGTTGAGTTTGAATGTAGATGGCTATAAGAGTAGAGAAAGACCAAAGAAACGTTGGATGGACTGTGTGAAGGATGATATGGCTAAAAAGGAGGTGACTGCTGACATGACGAGAAATAGAGAAGTGTGGAAGAAGAGGACATGTTGCGCCGACCCGAAATAAATTGGGACAAGGACAGGAGATGATGATTGGTGTTCAATATAGGAATCGTTGGAAAAACATCAGAGAATAAATTGTATACGTGTTAAAGAATTATACTAATGGTACATACTGGTGATGGTACTTTGTCCCTGGTGCAGTTGTAGAACTGGTAAGTCAGCGGCCTGGTGCTGTTCATGCAACGAATGTTGGAGTACCTCAACACGGGATCATCATCTTGGATAATGTTCGGCGTACAAGCGTAATCATTCATGTGTTCCTTTTCGCAGCAGTAGGTTGTAGTGAATAAAAAGTTTTCTAAAAGAAAAATAGTAAAATTATGTTAAAAATAATAAGGAAGACAACATAATATTTATTTGTACGAGTAAGTGTGTAAGTTTATTTGAAGTTGGCGCATCATGTCTTTCTACGCATACTTCTCAATTACTCGTCATCTCAGTAGGTAGTAACCATCTTTCTAGCGACAAACAAGTGCAGTTCATTCATCGTTTCGTTGGTCTTCTTCTAATATGTCTGGCAATGAAGTTTTACACACAAATCATCTACCTAACCTCTTCCCAACCAAATGCAACTAAACACCAGTTTGTTACACGGAGCGACTGCTTATCTGACCTCCACAACCCAGTTAATACAGATACCCAGGTAAGACTGGTTGTATATGTCGCCGCGAGAGTGTCTATCTGCTGGGATCATTAGTCAATCTAATTAATAACCAGCTTATAATAATAGCTTAGCTTAGTTTTTTATAATAATTGATGAACCTGCCATCTCTGAGATATTTGTACAGTTATTACGAGATCAATTTTGAAAGACAGGAGCGACAGTGCCATCTGTTAGCTTTTGTGTTAACTACTACAGAGATGGTTTGTAATTGAATGGTCGACGGCTCGAATAATGATTTATTAAACAGAGGTCTTTAACTAGAACTATAGTTAAAATTAAGATAAGCTAATTGATTATGAATATTGGGATTTTAATGATTGCTCACTTGAAATTAGGCTGTATGAGAGACGTCATTGCACATTGTTGTGAAGATGGCGGCGAATACGATTTTAATAGTCAATAACTCAATTTATAATCTGAAACCACGACTAAATCAGTTTCTTTATGTAATTATAAACTAAAAAGTCATAAGATTATTTTGTAGAGCAATTTATTAGTAGAAAACCCGTTCTTTGTATTAAATCCTTTAATTAGCCGGAAATGGCGTAAGTAACATTCTGTTGTAAAAAGTAATGAACCTATTAATTAGAAATTAACTTAATAACGCCTTCGCATTAATATTGGTATTGTTTTATTGTTAAATAATTATTACAATCAATTGTGAATTATTTTAGTATTGTTTATTAGTTTTAACTGATTAAGTAATTAATAACAATACTGAGTGCGTTGTACTTCCGCTAGACAGACTAGAGACGCGTGAGTCGAAAGATGAACGCACATTATCTCGTGTTTAGCAAAAATTGCAATATTAAGTAAATGAAAGTGGTTTTTGATGTGATTAATATTAATTAGTGCAAACGAGAATTGTAACATGATTTAAATGGAGTTTCTTAAACCCATTCGTCTCCATAGTAACAATGATTTATGTGAATGTGTCTCAACCTCTGAAAAGTTTATAAGTGCCTGTAAATGGACTATTCTAAATAAACGTTTGGTGTTTGAGTCAAGTATTGTGTGTGATTTCAACTACCCATTTACCCATCTGCCACGAAGAGGAATCTAAGGCGAAGACAATATGGCGGAGGCCATTGATATTTAGGAGCAGCGTTCCTCAAGTGGTTTTCCCGCCGTAACATATATATATGGCAGCCGGAACCAACAGCTTAACGTGCTTTCCGAGGCACGGAGGACCCACCAACCTAAACAAGCGTGGCAAAACCTAAAGATCGACTCGAGTGGCAGTTATTACTAAGGTACGAGCTCCTCCAATTGGTTTTACACATAAATATATTAAGTAAATAAATAAATACTTGCCAATGTCATGAACAGTTCCGATATCGGAGAACTTGTATATGGCGTAGCCAGGAATATTGTGGTTGAAAAGGAAATGGCTTGATGGACCTTGAGGCAATAGCGCGAGACGGACAGCTCTTGGTGATGGCAGCTCCTCACCATTTACGCTTTTCCTTGGTTTGTAACCTGTAAAAGTAATAGTAGATGGATTAACTTATCGAAAATAAAAAGCGAGCGGTTCTTGCAATTTATCAGCTAGGTGCCCGAGTTTCTCTTAGAGATATTTTTAAGGAAATTGGTATCCTCACGGTTGCTTCTCAGTTCATCTTTGCCAACATCGTATATATTAGACAATATTATTATAATTATTCACCTGTAGGTACACTAAAAACAGTGATATTCACAACTTTAACACTAGAAATAAGCACAAACTACGTGCTCCTTTTCACCGGCTTCACAAAGTTCATAATTCATTCGTAGGGCTCGGTATAACATTTTATAACAAACTGCCATCTTCTTTTCTAGACTTGCCATTTAATGCATTTAAAGCCAAAGTAAAATCGAATCTTTGTTTAGAAGCTTACTATTCCATTAACGATTACTTAAATGATAAGAATAGTTGGTCGCTGAGTTGAACACAAGACAATGTTATTTATGTTCTTTCTCCAAAATTAGTTTACTGACCTCATGTTATGTCTTTTTTATGTTTTTATACTTTTTTTTTGTGATTTGTGTCTGTAGTCAATCGTAATATTAACTTACACCTTTCTATTGTATCGAGTCTGGTTCTTCTAACCAAACAGACAGATCATGTGTTGCTGGGGAGTTTGTTCCGCCACTTCTTCTTTCCAGCAAAAACACTAGGAAGTATCGAATGGTGGGCGTTTTGGGGGACTGTCACTTGTAAATGAGTAAGGTAAAGGAAATTTTGACGTTCGAAAAGTGCTGATTATCAGCCTAGTTTGAATAAATGACTTTTGATTTTGATTCAGTTCTTTTTTTGGGAGGGTGGGAAATCATCAAATGACTCCTGCTCTCGGCGGAGTGGAAGGGAGTGTTAGACTTCTATTGGCTAAAAACCACCCACGTTCCTTCTTAGCCCTTTGAGTCCGGGGCCGCGGTATCTTGTTCGAACAACGCGTAGCCCCGGCAGGCATTGGTCCCTGCAGGTCCCTGCAATGTTGCAGACATCTCTAACTAATCAGTTCTTAGGAACAAGTAGCGTGCGCAACGCAAATACGTCGATTTTTTTATCGAATTATAGAGTATAGTTGAATTGTGGCCTACAAGCACAATGTCAGTATCTATACACTGATATTATTATTTTTATAATTTCAATAATCAGCACATCATTCTGAAACCACTTATCTCTGTAACTACGTAAAGAAAGAAAGCATGAAATTTATGTAACACATGCCACAAGTGCACACAATGAACAATAAAAATAAAGTGAAAAATAACGGAAAAAAAGAGTGCGTGCATCTCACGGCTGCGCCAAATAGGACCAGTTCAGCAAACTGCCGAGCAGCTAGTGCCTGACGCTGGATATAGCATAAAAGATTCCTAGGTATCGTCCAGAGCAATAAAATTATAACTGTTAACGGGAAAAGTACCCAGAAGACTGGCAGCATTATCACATTTTATGGGTAAACTGATTTTGTGTCAAGAAATAGGCCAGCACTCTGATAACGAGAAAAGTCGAAGTACAACTGCTTGGTGATGCCTCGTTTATAAACAAAGTTAAGGCAGAGGTGCTGCGGGTTGTTCGAAAGAGATACCGCGGCCTCGGACACAAAGGGCTAAGACGGAAAATGGGTGGTTTTGGTAGTGAGAAGAAGTCTGACACTCACTATACCACTCCGCCCAGAACGGGAGGAGTCATTTGATGATGTCCCACCCTCAAAAACAAAGGGTTAGGCAGAGGTATACCTATTAGTACACCCACATTTTGTCAGTTATGTTTAAGTCCCATGTAACAGGCGACGAGCCTTAAATGATGACAATAGTCATCATTTAATGGCTGCTACTGAGAGATTCCTGATGGAAAAAACCAATAATACTTTGCTTGACTTGGCAATCGAAGCCTGGACCTCATGCTCAGCTGTCGCACTAGCAACCACTAGACCAATGCGGCAATCGATGTCCCGAAATAATATTAAATGTTAAAATGTTCTTACCATCATGGAAATGTGCAGGCAGAATTCTCACCATAGGCGAGAAAATGGTTCCAAATGCGGGATCTTTCAGATTATAACACGATCCATCCACACGCCTCCATTCATCTTTATCGCAAGGTTTGATATCGGTTGTGCAAGTACTGAAAAACAAAAAAAAAATATTTATAACTATTCACTATATTTTAATTTTTTATTTTTAAAGGTAGTTCTCTTTTATTCTTTTCCCATTGTACGTACAAATTTCGTTTTGCATGCTGAGTTTAACTATAAGTGATTGTGCACTATTGTTTGTATGTATTTACTTGTTTTTTGTGCTCTTAACCAGTGTAACTGTTAGTAAACCAAATAAAATAAAATAAATAACTGTTTTCCTCTGAGACTCGAGACTAACAATGTCCTTTCTGATTTACAGCATTTTAAGAACACTATTAAATTCGTAACCACTATTCTTTTCTTCCTATATATCATCACCTGCACAGCCTTTTCCTCAAACTATGTTGGGATCGGCCTCCAGTCTAACCGGATGCAGCTGAGTATTTTACATGAAGTGACTGCCTATCTGACCTTCACAAACCAGTAACTGGGTAAAACTCTTGGTAAGACTAGATGTCAGGCTTCTGGCTTCTGACCACTCGTAACGACAGTCAAAAATCTACAAATGGCAGCTGAGGCCAACGGCTTATCGTACTCTACGAGCCAGGAAAGAAACTTGGTATGTAATGATGATAACCCAGCCATTGAACAACCTCAGTAGACACGGTTTAATATTGAAGGTCGACCCGTGCGGTTGTAATTATTTAGGGCCCACGAGCCTACCACCTACGACCTATTGTTCTTTTATTGTCACCGGAATCAATAGAAACAAAAAACAACAGTAGAATAATCTTTAGACAGTACAAAAAGTAGTTACTTACTCTGTCGCGTTGTGTGTTTCGTAAAACTTCAATAAACTTTTAGAAGCAACTTTGCCCGTATAGTAGTCGTAAATAACCCCATTGCTGAGTCCTGCGCACACGCAAACTAAAATAATACTTTTGAGCAACATCGTGAGTGCCAAATGTAATGTTCTGTAGATTCAACATTTTTTTCTATTTTTATACATTTTTTTTATTGGCTTTCAATAAATAATGAAACAGCTTGTTTTACTCCGTAAATAACATCCGCATGCAATATCCGGCAGTTTCTTAGTTACCTTTTATTTTAAGAAATGACATCACATAAATATTTTTTATTGCATATACAAAAAATGGGTTCTCGCGACATGAATTAACTTAGACAATATTGAATACTATAGGATTTCAATAATATAGACGATTTCATAAAATTATATCGCCAGCTGACATTTAGGCATTGATAACTGTGATTTACGTTCCGTATGGTGTCGGACGTAAAGAATAGCACCATCCCATATCTTCCCGTGGGTGTCGTAAGAGGCGACTAAGGGACTTACCAGAGAATGGGCAGCAGCGTTCTCTGTGTCTTTGTAACAACCTTACTGCGATCGCCAACCCGCCTACCAAGCGTGGCGATTATGGCAAATCCCCCCCTTCTGGGGAGGCCTGTGTCCAGTAGTAGACGTCTTTTGGCTGAGATGATGATGATGAACTGTGATTTATTTCGGTTTCGAAAAGGTTCTGCCTTTCCCTTTCTGCCCTGACCACTTACATGGAGCAACTGCCTATCTGAACTGCAAAACCAAGTTAGTACTAGGTAATACGGATACCGATATATAAAAGCAGTGGTGGCCCAGTGGTCGCGGCCCCGAATTACAAACTGTAAGTCCTGGGTTTGAACCAATGTAGGCGCATTACTTTGTGTAATTTATATCATCACCGCTGCTCTCAAAACGGTGAAAGAAAACATCGTGAGGAAACACAATTCTGCACACAGTTATGATTTCATGTTGAACTCTAAAAAACTTGGAACACAAAACGAGTGTTAAATACAATATATTTTTTTAATTATCTTTTAAATTTTACAAGGTAATGTGTTTAATTTGTTTGAACGAATGTGTTTGATCAAAAAAAATTAAAGTCAAGGGACATCTACCAACCGGCACTGGGCCCGCATGGTGGATGATAGCGTATCTCTCTCTTAGAGAGGAGACTTGAGTCCCTGCAGTTGGGAACATTGTGGGCTGATGATGAGTATTTAAAAAAAAAAAAAACGTTGCCCCACGCTAGGAATTTCTCCTGTATCGTGGGTGCGTTTACAAACATTTAAATTCACATACACGAATACCCAGACCCGGAACAACTTACTACCGTACTGTAGGTCGTACAAATATTTGTTCCGTGCGGGGATCAAAACCGCGACACGCAGCACAACAGTCCAATCGCTCAGCCACTGCGCCAACCGTGCTGTCAAATATAAATACCCCTTTGTTACACCGGGTTGTCACACTTACGCAACTCGCGATGCTGAAAGTGCGTTCTTTTTTATTGTGTATATACTTATTAGATTGTTCGACTGTACTACTAACCTGGTGTCAGGATTTTTATCTGGATCTTATTTTGCGTCGCCGAGTGAATCAAATAGGACTTTTTTATGAAACCTAATGCAGCAGAATTTTTGCGACCGAAATTCTGCGACTCACGACTCACAAAATTACGCTCGTTTGGCCTCACCCTTAGACATACTGGTTTCTCGACCATGTTTTCTATCACCGAAGCAAGTGGTAATTATACGAGTACAATACACACATCACAATCCGACATGCATTATTTTCTTAAAATTTGTAAAGAAGACATACAAACGATAAAAAATAACCTTGTAAAATAAGTAGGACGTCCATTATTCAGGCAACAGGAAAAATACCCTAAATAAATACTCTTATTTCCTAACCAATAAGCTTCATTCTTCTTCCCGTCAATCACATAAGTAATTGAATACAACCGATAGAATTTCCCACAATTCTACCCCGAGGGACATAGTTTCACCCTGTCTCAGCTGTAAGGGGGGGGGGGGGGGTGTACTTCACAAGTCGGAGGCCATGGGCTTCCATGGACGTGGGAATGTGCTACCGTCGGGATCCCAGCTAACGGTGGGAGGGGTTCCCATCGGCGTCGAGTGTACTTTGAAGTACCTCGGACTAGTCCTCGACAGCCGGTGGAACTTCGTGGAGCACTTCCGACGTTTGGCTCCCAGACTGGAGCGGGCGGCGGCTGCCTTCAGGTGGCTCCTGCCCAATCTGGGGGGGCCAAACGCCTCCTGCCGGAGGCTCTATGCGGGGATCGTGCGGTCCATGGCCCTTTACGGGGCACCGGTGTGGGCGAGTGCTTTGAGGAAGCGGGCCGCCCACTACCTGAACGCGCCCCAAAAGGTAATGGCCGTAAGGCTAGTCCGTGGGTACCGCACGATCTCCCGCGAGGCGGCGAACCTCCTTGCCGGATTGCCGCCGTGGGATCTAGAGGCGATAGTCCTCGCGCGCCTGCATGAATGGCGCGCGGAGGCGCTGCACCGGGGGGTCACTCCGTTGCCGCGGCTAATTGCTGCGCAGCGGACAGACCTCCGGTGCGATCTCATGGCGGCATGGAGAGAGCGACTGTCGCAACCCCGTGCAGGGCACGCCACGATAGTGGCGGTAAGTCCCCTCTTTGAGGAGTGGCTGGAGAGGCGCCACGGCGCCCTCACTTTCCGTCTGACGCAGGTACTCACCGGACACGGTTGTTTCGGGAGGTACCTGCACCGAATCAGGCGGGAGGAAACGCCCGGATGCCACCATTGCGAGGATCGGCCGGAGGACACGGTGGAGCACACTGTGGAGGTGTGCCCCGCTTGGGCGGAGCCCCGCCGTGTTCTCGTAGCGGCGATCGGCGGCGGCGACCTCTCGCGTCCGGCCCTGGTGCAAGCCATGGTCCGGGGCGAGGAGGAATGGGACGCCGTCGCCTCCTTCTGCGAAGCAGTGATGCTAGCGAAGGAGGTGGCGGAACGTGAGAGGGAGAGAACCTCTCGTCCCAGCCGCCGCGGGAGGCGCTCCGGGCGTCGGGGGCCACGTGATGGCTTCCGGCCACCGTAGACGCGGGCCTGTGGACGGTGAGTGATGGGTAAGCTCGCCGTCCGTCCGTCTTATGACGACGACAGGCCGTGTCGACGGCGCGTTCGTGTTCCACGCGCGCCTCAAAGAGATGTCAGCAACATGGAAGGGGCCCGCTAGGGCCGACGCCTGTCGAGGCTGCGGGCTGTCCGCAAGGGAAACCGCGGCCTCGACATGAAGGGCGAAGAAGGAACATGGGTGGTTTTTAGTCAGTAGAAGTCTGACACTCCCTTTCGCTCTGCCGAAGAGCGGGAGGGGTTATTTGATGATTTCCCACCCCAAAAAAAAAAAAAAAAAAAAAAAAAAAAAAAAAAAAAAAAAAAAAAAAAAAAAAAAAAAGGGACATAGTTTCACCCTGTCTCAGCTGTAAGGGGGCCATAAAACAATGCGAAACGTTAATAATTCTTATTTCTCAAGTAAAATGAGGTAAGTATTTATAGCACTAACTATTGAAATGATATTCTCGTATTTTTAGAAAGTTTCATTGTAATACAAGTTTCAATACTTTTCAAAATAATTCTCAAGTTTCTCATATTTCAAACAATTTTGTTGACATTGATTGTTGCAGAGATAAAATTATGACTTGGTTTTGAAATATTCGGGGACACCGATATGTGTGGTCTCTTGTTAGGTGCGTCTTCTGTGTTAAATCAGGTTTAAGGAATTTCCTTTTATCGTTACTGACACAGCAAGAAGCTACTATAAAATTCGACATAATCATAGCGGAAAACAACAAGAGATTTTAGAGGAAAATGAAAAGCTGAAATTCAAAAATCTATCAATATTCTTCATTGAATCCCGCAATTTTACAATGTACCTACATGAAAAAATCTACACACATTTCTTACACCCAGAAAGAAATCTTACATCCAAATCCTTTTCCATATGCCATCGATTCCCAGGGTTGGGGTAAAAAGTACGGATATCCGAGAGCGGTTAATTTATTTACTCGCAGTGCAGTAAGAGGGGTAAATGGGGTGAAAAAGTCTAAAAATCAATACACAGCCCAAACTGCCGAGTCTAGAGATTCCAAATTTGGCAAGTAGGTTCCTTATGTGGTCTAGGGGTGCATTAAGAAAGTCAATTTAATACAAACTGAAACCCCACTCTGCAATATTCCCAAACAAAGCAATATGGCCGAAGTACTTCGTAAAACTAAATTGATTGTTTGGGATGAGAGTACTATGGTTCATAAGGGGGGTTTCGAAGCCTTAAATAGATCTTTGCAAGATATAAGGAATAGTAGCAGGCAAATGGGGGGAGTAACTGTATTGTTAGCAGGTGATTTCCGGCAGACATTACCTGTAGTGCCTAGGGGAACGCGAGCAGAACTGATGAAGTCAAAGCGTGTGTGAAACGATCTCATTTGTGGCCATCAGTAACTAAACTTAGTCTTACAAAAAATATGAGAGTCCACCTGAGGGGAGATATTTCTGGTGTTACAGTTTTCAGATCTTTTAATCAAAATAGGGAATGGTGAGTACCCAGAAGTGGATAATAAAATAATTCTCCCTACAGAGTTAGGCACAATGGTGACCACTGTAGAAGAGCTTATAGTGAAAATCTACCCAGATATTATTACAATCCACGATAAACCTGCAGAATGGTTGTGCGAGCGTGCCATCCTAACACCAAAAAACGACCAAGCCGCAATAATTAATGAAATTCTTTTGAGATCGTTTGAAGCAGTTGAAAATTGTTATAAATCAGTGGACTCAGTGATAAACAACGATGACGCCATACATTACCCGGTTGAATTTCTTAACACATTGAAGCCTCCTGGTCTGCCAACTCACATATTAAAATTGAGAGTTGGCGCCCCAGTAATGTTGCTGCGTAATTTAAACCCGCCAAAATTATGCAATGGTACCAGGCTGCGAGTGAAAACATTGCAACGAAATGTTATCGAGGCAATTATACTGACCGGTTGTTCCCGAGGGGAGTCTGTGTTTATTCCGAGGATTCCTTTAACACCATCGAACTACCCCTTCGAGTTCAAAAGAGTGCAGTTTCCCCTCAAAGTCTGCTTTGCCATGACCATAAGTAAATCGCAAGGTCAAACTCTTAATTTAGCAGGGGTAGACTTAAGGGAGAACTGCTTTTCACACGGGCAGTTATACGAGTACGTGGCCTGCTCTAGAGTAAGCTCCCGGAGCAGCCTGGTAATTCTAGCACCTGAAGGCAAAACAAAAAATATTGTTTACAAAGAAATACTGCGATAGTTAAAGAATTTCGTTGTAAACAATATATTAATTATTTATTATCCACTTCTGGTTGTCTCTTAATTAGATCTTTTCACACACGATTCATACACACATATTTCGACGATCACATAGGCCTACATGGGCACTTATAAAACGTCGAAAAAAAGGTGCACTTTTCGGGTTGGGGGACAAAAACCGAACTCCACGCGGGCGAAGCCGCGGGCAGAAGCTAGTTATTTATATTCTTAGCAAAAGTCGTACAACTAAATGAAAAATTTATTAGCTAGAAAAGGGGTTACTGATAGCCAAAGCATATTATGAATGTATTAAGAATAAGGTCAACAAAATAAAAGTTACTTGAATTTTATAAAATTCAATAAAATAATAGATATCACCCAAACTGCCATAGAGTATTTTCGTAAACAAGTACAAAACTGATAAGCCAACAATTTAATATAAATTTTGTTTAAAACTAAACCATTTTAATTACTGGATTGGCATTGAAGAATAGATCTTCGAAACTAGTTAGGTCAAATTGTTTTATTATATTAAGAGACGTATAGTTCGCAGTCTAAGTTAGTTTGCATTAACCGTTGAAGATGGCCAACTGGCTAATTCTTCTGACTCTCGTAAGTCTGTGTGTCGGAGGCTTAAATGCCGTTCTGTATGATTGTGTCTCTGGGAAACCTGCGAATAGAACCCAGCTGAGGATTTATGAACAGAGAAATAATACAGCGTAAGTATACAGAATCTTTTGTTTTGGCCACTCAGTGCTTGTACTTTTGTATATTGCGCGTAAGGTCGATTGTAAAATAGGGAGTACATACTGATCTAGTGTATTTTTGACCTTATTTTGGTTTTTTTTTTACATAACTTTAACGGCGGGGAATCTTAACACAGGGTTCTAATTCGACGGCAACGCTCGGCTCTCTCTAGCTAGCCAATGTTCAACTACTTACAATTTTTGAACTATGATCTTGGTGAGCAGTGTATGGACCAAGCATGGTTGTTAAGGTTGAACAAGCCGGTCATTCTTCCATACAAACGTAGTATGGTGATTACTCGTCTGTTTCACGGTGAAGATTCAAAACTAAAAATTATATTAACTGGTCTTGTCATTATCTAGCCCTGTATGGAAGCAGAATTGGAAAAAAATCATTGGTTTAGAAGTTATGAGTGTCGAAACTTCCATATTTTAACACTTATTTGAACTCATCTTTCAGCGGAAATAAATAACTTATGTAGTATGAAAATGAAAAAAGTGAAACCATACAGGGATAGATAATTTATTCAAAAGTTCAAATAAATTGTTTTAAGTGGATACATCCAGTAGTTTTTCCATAATATCTATACGCCCAAAGGTCAATTTATGAAATTTCACGCGCTCATTTTCGTTATACGTTCACTAAATAAATAAATAAATATGTAAATAAATAGAGAAAAACTAGATAAATGAATACTAAATGAATAAAACTAGATAAATTAAAAACATTACCAAATAACATGCATATTAGCCACGCCCGGCAACGAGTTCGAGCCGTCGGCTTGTTCAACCTTAACATCATAATTATTATCGAAAAATACCTGCATTGAGAGTAGAGATTAGTTATATTATAACGTCAGAAGTCAACTAAGATGTTCCCACCGCTACGTCAATAACTTCAAAGTTATGTGGTTTGATTCTACCTTTATATTTGAATAGGATATGTACCGTTGACGTGAAACCCTGTGACCCAGAAGAATGGAGGCGTGTAGATGGGTCATGCAACAATCTAAACCTTCCCAGCAGAGGTACTCATCGGACTCCCAATCTTAGGATGCTTCCGATAGATTTTAGTCCAAGTAAGTTAAATATGTATTTTACTAAAATATATTTAAGAGCACACAAATGTGCATTTTTTTAATGCAAAATAGAGAGTTCCAGCAGTGGGACAAAATACAAGGCAAATTAAAAAAAAATACCATGACGTGATAAGTCCAAAGTTTTCATATCGTGTAACCGTGTTTGGGTTTTAGAAACCAGATTTGTACTGCGGTACTCAGAGATATTTAATGATTACTTAACCCGTCACTTAGTAAAGATTTGACATACTTTTGTATGAAAAAACTATCAAACCCTTTACTAAGTAATGGCCTAAGTAATCATTAAAGCTCTCTGAGTACGGCAGATAGACAGTCGTTACATGTAAAGTGGTGGAAGTTAGCTGCATCTGGTAAGACCTCTCCCGATTTAGATACTCTCAAAATTATTGGGAAAAGTTTGTGCATATCATGATAGTTTTATAAACAAACTAAATAATTTTACCTCGTGACTGCCTCGTTGGTCTAGTGGTCGCAAGCGCGATTGTTGACCATGATGTCCGGGATTCAATTCCCGGGTCGGGCAAAGAATTATTGGGTTTTACCATGAAAAATGTCTCAGTAGCAACCACGGAGTCTGAATTTGTTCCCGGTTGATGGCAAAAGGTTCGCCCCCTATTACATGCGATTTATACATAACTGGTGAAATGCACCCACATTTCGCCAGTTATTTTTATTTATTAGGTTCATCATCATCATCATCATTTCAGCCATAAGACGTCCACTGCTGGATTGGGAGGGGGTTATTAGGTCCACCTCTACCTAACCCTTCGGGTTTTACAGGCGTGATGTTATGTATGTAAATTATTTTCAGATTACGAACCCAGAAAAGCTGCAGATGGCGGGGAGTTAGAGTTACCTCGAAGATTACGAACTGACATTCTAAGAACTGGCATTGCTAAAGATCTAAGGGTCACCCCTTTAGCTTCATTCTATATTTTATTCAGTTCTGGCGATATCAACTCTATTCACGATGTTTGTAAGTAACTTGAGCTTTAAATAACTTACATTTTGATTTGGGCAACATAAGTGCGTACAGTCCTCTCACAGTTATTTATCGACAGCAGCTACAAGCCAAAACCAACACTATTGTTCGAGAATAGAGATCTCAATTATGTTTACAGCCTTGCCAGTGGCAGCAGACCAACAGCAACCTAATAGTAACACAAAAATAATGATCACTATGATTTTTGTAAAACTGGAAAGCCAGAGGTATAATAACTGCGAAAGGACCGTAAATTACAGTACCTACATCAGTTGGATTAATGAAATTATTTGAAATGTTTAGTACTTCGTTCTTATTTTATTTAGCCAAAACTCCTATAATATGCTTTCAGTAAACTATGTCGTAAATATTACAACGTGCTGCAAACCAGAAGGCAGAAATGACTACAGATGTACACCAATCAAGATCCCGGTAGACGATCCTGTGCACCGTTTCTCTGGCATCAACTGCCAGAACCTCACCAGACCCCAGACCTTCCAGACTTACGGTTGTCTCGATAATGGCACTGAATTTAAGAGGGTAAGCATTAGTTGCAATATTTTTCCATCGTTTTTCTATATCATCTGGTAGATAGAACGTGAAACTGGTCATCGATTATTTTAAAACACGATATCCTACACGAATTTGGACGAATTACCAGACTTAAGTGGCAATAGGCAGGGCACATTGCTCGCAGAACGGATGGCCGATAGGGCCGAAAAGTTCTGGAGTGGCGGAAGACGTTGCGTTGGAAGGCCTCCCACTAGGTGGACCGATGACCTGGTGAACGTTGCGGGGATCCGTTGGATGCGAGACGCACGGGATCGTTCAATGTGGTGACACTTGGGGGAGGCCTATGTCCAGCAGTGGACGT
Source organism: Diarsia brunnea (assembly GCA_949774965.1). Classification (NCBI taxonomy): domain Eukaryota; kingdom Metazoa; phylum Arthropoda; class Insecta; order Lepidoptera; family Noctuidae; genus Diarsia; species Diarsia brunnea. Next base: position 20,193,204 of record OX459001.1, read on the forward strand.
CTTTCGGCTGGAATGATAATGATGAGGATCCTACATGAATCTCAATAAATAAATTCGCCTGTTTTATTTTCTTGCAGATAGTATTCCAGACTCCAGGGTACGATTTATCAAACATTTACAACGTGAGTCCAGGTTTTAGCGAACTACTTAGAACATTCAAGAACGGATTGCTAAAAACAGAAGAAGAAAAAGGTCTTATATTTCCACCTTCTAATCCTGAATCAAAGCTCTGTTTTGCAAATGAACCTCCAAGGGAGATCCGATGCCACAAGTATCGTAAGTGCTAATCAATTTATATTAACCCATCTTTTTTCAAAGCAAGAGTGAACAGGCCTCTTCTGGTCACATCCGTTGAAGTATCATACAACTCATCCTGAAAAAAAAAAATCAAAAAAAAAATTGTTTAAATGTAACAATATTTTAGACCTATGTATCCTGTTTAAGTGTGTGAAGTTTCATTATTTCTATTAGATTATTATTTTTGTAAGATTGAAATCGGTTCAGTCATTCCGAAAAAGAAGGACTTACTTATGAAATGCGTTTGGCGTAAACGCTCTTAATCATCCACTTATGTTTCCTGCTAGAACACACACAGACTCTTTCTAGTGAAGTCGTAATTTACTTGTGGGTGTCACGTAAAAAAAAAGAAAGATTATATTTTTTCTTTTACCCTTCACAGACGCAAACAACGCCCTGGGAACGAATCTCTTAATGATTCTTTACTATAGGCAGCACAACAAGATAGCTGAGGAGCTACTTAAACTGAACCCTACGTGGAGTGATGAACGTCTATTTTTCACCGCCAGAGATATCAACATCGCCATCGCCATGCAGATATTCTTTTATGAGCTGCTGACGATTTTCTTAGGTAAGTTTTATTCCTACATCCTTAGTATGTTAGTAAATCCTTAGTTATTCAGTCCTTCAGGGTTCCGAAATTTGTTCGAAAGAGTTACCGTGGCTTTGGACCGCAAAGGACTTAAGAGAAACACGTATGGGTTTTAATGAGTAAGAGTTTTTTTTGGGGTGTGGGAAATCATCAAATCACCCCCCCACCCGCTCTTGGCCAGAGCAGTAGGGAGTGTCAGACTTCTGCTGACTAAAAACCACCCATGTTCCTTCTTAGCCCTTGCGCCGAGGCCGCGGTATCTCTTTCGAACAACCCGCAGCCCCGACGGGGTCAGTAAGAGTCTGTCACTCCCTTCTGCTCCGTCCAGAGCGGGAGCGGTAATTTGATGATTTCCCAAGTTTAAAAAAGGTAAATCGTGGTAACAAATCAAACAGCTGTTCCATGTTGATCGTTTAAGACTACATGTATCATCATCAGTCTACAGCAGCTCACTGCTTATCATAAACCTCTTCAATTGCAAGCGACTCGATGTTCGGCAACTATGACCCAGTTAGCAGCGGTGGCCCAGTGGTGGTGGCCCCGACTAAGTCAGTCAAGAGTAAGTCGTGGGTTCGAACACAGGCAGGCGCATTACTTTGTGTAATTTATTTCATCACCGCTGCTCTCAAAACGGCGAAGGGAAACATCGTGAGGAAACCGACATGTCTTACAACCAAAAAATTCGAAGACATGTGACATCTACCAAACCGCACTGGGCCCGTGTGGTGGATTATTATAGGCTGATGATGATGATGACATTGCGATCGTTAAAATGTGTTATAAGCTCACTATTGTAATTTTTATTCTATCAGGCAAAGGGAACATGATGAGGGATGGCATCCTATCCTGCGATGGAGGATTCAGGGACTTGTACGATGAAACGCTACCACCACAAACAACGGATGAATACGTTTATTCCCACAGATGGTTCCACACTATTCAGGACACTACTATGAAGTTTGTATGGTTTTTATTCTAGAGGGTGTTAGGTTAAACTAAAGACAAGCTGGTTAAATACTCATAATCAATTTTTTCATTCGATCAACTTTATTAAGGAACCAATTCTGAAAATTAAATGTACCTACATAAATAAAAGGTACCTCGTAGCTGCTGGTCGCTGTCTGTTTTTTCTCCTATGTATGACACCGTAATACTTTTTTTTTCATTTGATTAGCACTAAAATTCGTTTCCTAACGAACCTGACAACCTGTGTTTAAACAAAAATATTATAAACAGATAAAGGTTTAAGTTTGGGGGTTATTTTTATGACTACTGCCACTGACTTATATATTACTGCGTAAGGACTGGGCGGACGGCATGTTAAAATGACGCCACAAACGTGGTCCCAATAAGGTCTTTCCTAAGCCGAAGTGAACTAGTCCACGATCGGCTCTCTTCGGGTGCGGTCGTAAATTTTATGAAAAGCTTTATTTATGTTCTATAAACCTCGAAAATGCCACGCCGCTTATACAAGGTTACGTTAACGAGCAGACTACACCAATTCTCCGTATGGCGAACGCGTCGAGCAAATGTTCGGACGACCGTATCTTTAGTTTTTATATCAATGACTACTGCTTCGATTTCTAAAAGTTCTTTCACTAACAAGATGTTACGTTAGTCCCGAGTGACATGGGCAATATTAAAAAAAACGACGTTACTGTGCTGGGATAAGTACCAACCAAGCCGTGGTCCAAAACTAGTAGGTATTTTGCAAACGATTTCACCATTTGCATAATAAAAAAATAATGTTGTACTAAGAGTTAAATTACTAGCTGACTTCTGAACGTGTCTGTGTTTTCGATTTAATTATTACCAACTGATTTCCTTTCAGGTTATACGACGCAGATGGATGTTTTCTTAAAACATTCCCTATGGCTAACGCAACTGCGCGACCAGGGTTCTTTACCGTAGACAATAACATGGTAGAATTTACTCAAGGCAGTTTTAGACAACCAGGGGGCAGGTTTGATTACACCATTGATACTGATGTAAGTATTTGTTACTAACATGTCCACATTTTCTGCAACAATTTATTACTGTTGGGTTCTTCTAGTTTCTTTCTTTACTTCGATTTTCCACCATAACCATCTGCCCAGACTTAGTATCCAGTCTAACTGGATGCAGATGAATACCTACTAGTATTCTATATGGAGCGACTGTTCTCCACAATCGAAATACTGAGGTACAGTATACTCTAGAAGGACTGGTTGTAAAACCGCTTCTAATTCCCTATTACGACAATCAAAGACCTTTTAAATGACAGTCGAAACCGACAACTTAACGTGCTTTACGAGGCAGGAAGCAGGAGAGACATAGCAGCAGGAGTCGGGAATATTAGGAGTATCTAGTCACACACCCATTGACTTCGGCAGGCCTCTAAGATTCACCGAAGCAAATACCACTATCATCATCATCACCATCTTTCTACCCTTATCCCATGCCATCACGTTTTTTTCTTCCATTCTGCCCTGTCAGTCGTCACGCTATCATTTTTTTTTTTTACTTCAAGCAAAATCCACTATCTGGGGGCACGGCAGTGCCCCTCCCAAGTTGAACAATAAAGCGGCATGGCCGTAACACCGTTTTTTCGAAACAGTTCACGCCATTTTCTACCTCCCGTTGACGATAAAACTAGAAGCCTGAATTTTTAGTAACCAATTAGGCATTGACTTGGTCATCGTATCGCATTCGCCAATGTTAAACAGCCTTTATTTAAATATCAAAGATTTTTAATAATAATTGATATGGTCACTATAAGGTGTAGTTAGGTTAGCTTATTAGGTAATAACTTAAGATAGAAGGTCCCTTAAGACGTAGGGACTGAATAAATTAACTGACTTGGTATTACATGGATCTCACTACATTTTACAGTAGAAGAACTGAGTTGTGCGACTTGGCTTTTTTTACAAGTTTTGTTTTTAGTGGGATATTATATTATTAACATTTTATTTATGCACTAATCTTTTTTTTTCCAGATGGGTGACAGAGTTCTGGGCAGAACACTATTGGCTGCAGACGTGGGTGCTAGCGACTTAGCCAAAGGAAGATTCTTTGGTTTCTCGCCTTACATAAAGTATAAAGAGTTTTGCACGAAGAGGTCATACAAGACATTTTCCGACTTGAAAGATCATTTCTATCCAGAGGTAAGCAATGGGGAAACTCGTTTAATGCTAATTGTAGATGGCGCGACCATAGCTAGGTCTAAGTCTGATCAATGAAGTCAAGGTATTTAGAAATATAAAATTACATTACCGGATTTTACACCAATTACGATCCTTGGGACCAGCTACGCCATTAAGGGTTAGAAATTTGAAATTTTGCACAGGGGTTCCTCTTATAACGTAGGGGAGCACTAAGTAAGGATTCATGAAAATTCACCCCCTGAGGGGGTAAAATGAAGGGTGCAAAATTTATATGGAAAATCGTAATTTTTGTAGTTTAACTGACATCCACGCGGGCGAAGCCGTAGGCATCAGTTAGTTAGAATATAACTGACGAAATGTAGATGAACTATAAAGTAAAAAAGTAACCTCTGACGGATGTAACATCATGAAAACCGCGAAGGGCATTGGCCCTTCGCGGTTTTCATGATGTTACATCCATAACATATATTTTTTCTTAAATAAATTATTCTTATTCTTATTATTCTTATTCTTATAACACGTAATCACTTTCAGCGTCTATACACTTTGATGCAAAATCACAAATGCCCATCTGACTTGGAACTGTTGTCTGGAATGTGGGCAGAGAAACACGTGAAAGGTGGGAAGGTTCCTGAAACCCTGTACTGTGTGTTCATAGAACAACTGAGACGGAGTATTGCCTCTGACAGGCACTGGTATGAGAGACCTAATAGGCCACATGCTTTTAATGAAGGTAAGATTTGATATATTTTCGATATTTGCTTAATTAGAAGACATTTTTTTTGTTTTATTTTATTTTCTTCGGGTGGCTTACAGCTAACAATACAAAAATTAATAATGAGTTGTTCCACGACAAGCCATTTACAAGCCTCTACTGATGGCAGTAAACTAATGTTGCTTAGACTAATGAATAAGCATAATACACTCATAAAAATAAAAATACACACATTTTTGTTCAATTCTGGTTTGTTCTTCGAGTAATAACAGGTTTTGATGGCACGGTTGGTGCAGTGGTTTAGCGATTGACTGCTGCACAGCCGGTTCTGTGTTTGATTCCCGAACGAAACAAAAATATATTTATATGGCCTACAGGCAGTTGTTCTGGGTCTGAATGTTTGTGAACGCACCCACGATATAGGAAACATTCTTAGAGTGGGATAAATGTGGGTCTTTAGAATAAAGAAGAGGAATAATCCTTGAGAAAACAAAACATGATTATTGAGCTGACTTTGTAACGTCATAGTGTTAAAAGTCAAAAATCACAAAGTTACAAACAGTCGAATCAATCTTAATTTGCGAATTTATTTTAATACGTTTTGCGGTTAACTGTCAGAATAACCTAACTATTGCTGAAGCTCGCTTTTGTATATTAGCTCTTATATCGTATGAAACCTGCTTAAGAATATGAATTTGGTATTTAAATACTTTGTAATTTTTATATTTCAGCACAACTACAAGCAATCCGAAAGACTACACTAGCAGGAATAATTTGTTGGGTCGGTAACAACGTTACTGAAATACAGCCAAGTGCTTTTCTCACCATCTCGGCTAAGTAAGTAACTTGAGAACTTCTTTTAACTCATACAAAATTACTATTGTCCCTTCACTGATAATTTACCTTTGTGATTTTGCATTATTATTATTATTTTGGTTCTTTTTGTTTCTTCTCATTTAAGAGAGCCTAAGAAACCTTACACGCGGGTCGAAACCAAGGATGTAAGGTGTAATTTAGATAGAGAAAGTAGATGATAATGTAGAAGAAGTCAGAAACTTTCGAGTGATTCGACAGGTGTTAAGAATGGTGGCTTTTTGCAGCATGTAAAGTGTGTGAGTAGGCATCTGTAGAGTGTTGAGGCTTTGTGTGAGAGATTTTGGTATAATACCAGTAGATGAGAGAACAATGGGGACTATATGAACATTATTATTATTATTATTATTATTCATCATCAAAAATTGCCCATACTTCTCCATAGAGACCTTTTTTTTTTTGGCGGGTGGAAAATCATCAAATAACCCCTCCCGCTCTTGGGTAGAGCAAAAGGGAGTGTCAGACTTCTACTGACTAAAAACCACCCATGTTCCTTCATGTCGAGGCCGCGGTATCTCTTGCGAACAACCCGCAGCCCCGACGAGCTCCATAGAGACCTACGCTTTGAAATGGGCAACTACAGTACGTTCACAAGTTATTGTGCCTGTAACTGTACTATCTTCGCTATCTTTGTGTTTCTGACTTTCAAAAATAATGCTTTGAGTTTGTAATCAAAAGGGTCTTTATTTCCATAGTTGTAAGATTGTTGTTGTGTTGCTGCCGTCAAAGCTTAATAAAATAATAATGAAAGAACTGAGTTCAGTAAAGAATGGACACTTACAGTTTTTTAATTGTGGCATAACTTGTCTTTCATACGATATCTTGAAAAATGTGGTGCACTTTATTTACAAACTGCAATTTACAGACCTACTTATAATTATTATAAAACAAAACTGCAATTTACAGACCTACTTATAATTATTATAAAATATGTACAAGTATCAAAAGGGGCAGAAATTCGTTCACATTGCTGTAAATACGAAACATGTCAAGAAGGCTGGCAATATTGTCACGTTGGATAGCAATGCTGATTCTTAACAAATTAAATCTTAATTTATTTTACAGTCCCGGTTTTAGTAACTTTAACTACTATTACCGTTCTTTTGGGATTTTTTTGGCATCAAATAAGTTTATTAATAATCATTTCTTTTTACAGAAACCCCTTGATGAAATGCAGTTCTCCTGGAATAGGAAGATTAGACCTGTCACCTTGGAAGGAATCCAGCAGTTGAATGCACTGAGTCAATTATTTCATATATTTCTTCATTCAACCTGTATCGACTCCATTTTAGTTTTGTTTTTTCCGGACAATCCCTCGAAACCCGTTTAAATCATCAAGCCAAAGTTTTCCACGCCTCTGATGCATAGACGACGGCCGTCTTCTGGCACCCACTGCATGGCGACTCCGGTCCATTTTCTGTCTTGGTGTATTCTATAGATATAAAATTATACACATTTATAACATTATTTTGTGTTTTTCTTAATAAATTAGAGTCCTTTAGTATAATCCCCTTTCAAGGAACACACGGCTGTCGCTTACGGGATATCTTCCATCATTATCAATATTTTTCTGAGCTCCTTATATTTCCTGGAAGTTATCACATAAGTGACAGTCTAAGTTTACTTAACTCAAACATAAAATGACGTCTGTAATCCCAAAGAGACGGCTTAGACGTAGGTGAACACGGTAGGTATCTGTAATGTTGTGATTCCACCAAAAATTGTAGGCGAACATTTATTGTTCCGCACATTATTTTGAGAGACTGCCTCGTTGGTCTAGTAGTTGCAAGCGCGACTGTTGAGCATGAGGTCCTGGTTTCGATTCCCGGGTCGGGCAAAGTGTTATTGGCTTTTTCCATCAGGAATTTATCAGTAACAGCCACGGAGTTTGGATTTGTGCCCGGTTGATGGCAATAGGCTCACCCCCTATAACATGGGACTTAAACATAACTGGCGAAATGTTGGTGTACTATTAGGTACACCTCTGCCTAACCCTTCGGGGATTACAGGCGTGATTTATGTTATTATTTTGAGAACATTTGTGCCGCACATAATGTTAGTGCAGTGAGACTCGGTCTAGGCAAAGCCATAGTCGGCATCTCGCAAATACATAACCGTCACGTTCATCTTGTTCGGCGAAACCGAACCCATATAGGTAAATATAAATAAATTAACGCGATGATAACAACACAACATGCGTGGGTCGATATTCATGATTAACGCCGCTGGCCAAGGTCAGTTCCATCCATCTGTGGGTGACCAGACCATCTCTTACAAACCTCGTTTCCCAAATACGAAACGAAAACGCGTTAATCCTTTTTGGTTCCGTCTATTATTTATAGTCTGACAACCAGTCTTACCGCGGGGTATTGTATTACACAGTACTAATTGCGCTGTGGAGTTCAGATATACGTTCCATGTGACATATACAGGTTGGTGCCGAGAATACGACAATAAATGAAACCACTGGTAGTTCTAGTCCATAGGAACATTATTAAACTATCAAAAAAGTTTTAACACCAAAAAAAAATAAAAAAAAAAACAATAAAACTGTTAACGAAATACATTACAATTTACAAACAAATATTGGTTTACTAACCTTAGGAATAATTTGCACCGATTAACGAGTGGAAATAAAATGTAACAAAAGAATTTGGCAAAGACATTTAGGTAGGTTGTTGTCGTATCGTCGGCACCACGAAGGTGTTAGGATTTATTTGATAGTTTAAAAATGTTCCTATGAACTAGAACTACCAGTGGTTTCATTTATTGTCGTATTGTCGGAACCAACCTGTATATACACTTGTATTCAAAATAGTTGCAAAAATATTCAACAACAATCTTCTATTGCAGTTAGTTTTAAAACGTTCCGATAAGCATAATAATAAGCGCACAATTTATTCAGTTTTGCTTTTAAATTAACTTTAATTCAACAGATAACATGAATTAGGAAAAGTTATAAATGAAACAGAAATTATAAAGTTATCAGTCTTTAAGTCAGAGTGGGAAAATGTGGCTGAAGAATATTTTATTATTAATTCTATTCCTGGTGTTAAGTGAAGCTGTTTTGTATGATACATACAATGGCACAAAACTTTCAGACGCTATGTTGGCTTATTATAACGCAACGGGTCGATTGGAGTAAGTATATTTTCGATGATGTTTAAAAAAAAAAACTTAGGATTTGTGAATTGACTGTCACCACAAATGTCCCACAAGCAGTTCACGAGCCAACTCAAGATAAAAGAGTGTAATGATGTACAGAGACTAATAATGTACATTAGGATGTACTATCCTAATGTACATTATTAGCCTTCGCCCGCGGCCTGGACCGCGTGAAAATGACGATTTTCCATACAAATTTTTATCCTCTATTTAACACCTAGGGGGGTTGAATTTTAAAAAAATCGTTTCGTATTCCTTGTCTCCATTATAAAAAGAACTTCTGTGCAAAATTTCAGCTTTCTTGGTCCAAGAGACTGGCCGTTGATGAGTCGAGTCAGTCAGGAATTTTCTTTTTATTTAGTTTAGTCTGAAACCTGTGGCTCATTTTCAGTACATGCACCATTGACGTGAAACCTTGCGACCCAAAGGAGCGACGTCGCATTGATGGCACCTGTAATAGTCTCGACCACCCGTCACAGGGGACCTACTCAGTTGTCCATCCGAGGTTACTACCTCCTGCCTACTTCAATGGTAACGTATTTACTCTGAAATATTATATTAAGAACTAGTTTCCGGTCTTACAACATTTCTTTATAATTTTAGCCTACGTGGCATTCTCATGTATAAGCTATACCACTGTTGTTTTACAAAAAAATGTTCTGTAGCTTGTTAGTGAAAGACTAACAAACATACATCCATCCAACCTCAAAAACTTTTGCTTTTTAAGCATTTGTGGCCGCGACTGAACACGCATTGGGATCGGTAACTGAGATGATTCCTTACTAACAAAAATATGATTCTCTTTAGTCCGTCTGTTCTAGATTATCGAAAAATTTTAGATACGTGTTTTTGTTTTCTCAAATTAATAAAAATTAACGAAAATAAAACGTGTCACGTGTGTACGTGTCGTGATCATGGTGTCGTCACTTTCTGGTAAAAATGTATCAAACTGTGACGTTACACGACTTTTCGAAGCACAATACAGTCTTCATTTTTTGTATACGTGAAAATAGAAAAAAATGTGTCCAATATTTTTTGGAAATCTATCTGATGGACTAATTAAGTTTTTCTACTCTATTGTCTCACGGGATCATAATTTCGGGATATAAAAATATCCGATTATTTCAGGCAGTTACCCACGAAAGGCAGTCTCCGGCAAGGATCTGCCTCTGCCCAGAAACGTCCGCGTGAAGATGCTCTGTGAAGGCACCTCAGTCAACAATGTACTGACACAAGCTGTGCCTGGCTTTGGAATATTCACATTCGCAGACACTGGATCAACACACGATATAAGTAAGATATTGTTAAAAAATGCTTCCATTTCAATTTAAGAAGTCGTGTCGACGTACAAAGGAGCAGGCTATATGACCACGATACCCAAAGAAATCTCAAAATGAAACGTATTAAAAAAAGTCCTGTAGTCAATTTTATAAGACACCCCGTCGCATGTACTCTTGGAACTGAATTCTGCTAAAAGGTCAGCTAGTAGACATCAGCAGTAGCAAGCATTTTTCTTCCTGTTTTTCATTTTCTAAATCGAGCTACTTTTGAGGGGTCCCGCTCTTGGGCAGAGCGGAAGGGAGTGTCAGACTTCTACTGACTAAAATCCACCCATGTTCCTTCTTAGCCCTTCATGTCGAGGCCGCAGTATCTCTTGCGAACAACCCGCAGCCCCGACGGGAAAACGAGCTACTTGGGGTAGGCTATTTGAGCGTATAGCGTGTCCAAGTAGCCTGCCCCAGTGTGCGACGAGTTTTGTCGAGAATATTTTAATAGTAGTGTTGCAAGGCACATAGCCCGTAGGTTGAATATCTCATGAGGCTAAAATTTCTGGAATGGTCACCACATATCGAAAAGCGCAACGTTGTAATACCTCCCACAGGGACCCAGTACCTGGAGCAAGAAACAGATCCAGTAGACGTGGTGAGATTTAGGTGAGGTCTATATGCAGCAATGGACGACTAATATGATGTACTTAAATCTTTACACTTACGCTTTATTGGTTCGAAACTGATGCTGAACTGATATTCTTGACTATATATTTTGGAGCCTTCTAATACAGGCATTGTTTGCCTAAATGGAGGCTCCAAACACATTAACATGTAATGTAATACCTAATTGGCACAAAAAACTATTTTGTATTTGTATTCTTTTCTGGCAGAATTTTTCTTGGTTAACAAGACCGACTGCTGTTCCACGGGCAGGAATGACTACATGTGTGCCCCAAATATTGTACCGGAAGACGATCCTGTGCACAGGTTCTCTGGCATTCGATGTTTGAACATGACCAGGCCGCTTGACTTCCAGTATTTAGGATGCACCAATGATAGCGTGCCAGCGCCGGTAAGAGGGATATATTTTTTCTTTCATCTCAGCTTCATGTTCTATCATAATTATATCATTACTTTTCGAATTCAGTAATCTAGCATAATAAGCTGTAATTTAAAAACATGAGCAGGGAAATATATTTTTTAGTCTTTCAATTTGTCGCATTTTTATATTTATACTTTCAACAGTCATCTATCATTTTAACCGAAAGACGTCCACTGCTGGACATTGGCCTCCCATAGGTGTCACCACATTGACCGCTCTCATGTGTGTCGCATCCAGCGAATCCCCAGAATTTTCACCAGATCAACGGTCCACCTAGTCGGAAGCTTTCCACCGGAACGTCTACCGCTTTGCGGTCCCCACTCCAGAACTTTTCGGCCTCATCGGCCATTTGTTCTGCCGAGCAATGTGCTGTGCCCATTGCCACTAAAGTCTAGCAATTCTTTGGGCTATGTCGGTAACCTTGGTTCTCTTACGGATGTCTTCATCTTTGTTTCAATCATGCAAGGCAACTCTGAACACAGCCCTCTCCAATGCCCTTTGAATGCTTCTAATGAGGCCCATAATCATTGTGAGTGACCACGTTTCGGTCCCGTATGTAATCCTTTTTGGCTGCCTTCATATAATTTAGTAATATTCACATGTTTTGCTTCTCAGTTAGAACAAGCTACTGCTGTATACGATCTATCCGTAGTATACAACGCCGGAAACAAGGGTGGTGCGGTAATAAGGTCGTTTGTAGGAGGGCAGCTCCTGGTAGAGGTTGAGAATGGGATCAGCTGGCCACCTAATGGAACCGGTTTCTGTCCTGCTAACAAGCCTGGTGCGAAGTGCTTTAGAAGCGGTATGTTTCTTTTTAATTTTAGAATTACTACTAGCTCTGCTCTTCATGCGTTGCATTGCATCTTTTTCAACCTACCCTACCCATTAAAATCGGTCAAGCCGTTTCCGAGAAGTGGCACTAACATTGTGACAGATAGATAAATAGAAGAAGATTGTACTCTTCTCCAGGCATTATTTTACTGACGTTAAAATAATTTTAGTTACATAATACTATACTCCTTTCCATGGTATAAAAGATTTCTAACAGTCTGATCTGTTAGGTTATTCCTATTTTTATTTAACACACATGCACATTTAATTTTGAATGACATTGCATTTTTAGTTACGTGTGGGTATGCACTCAAACAGGACATACAATTAATTGTTACTTGAAATATATTTAAGATATTTTTACATTAATAAACGTGTAGAAAAAGTGAGCGGAAAAACACACAGACAATGGTGATTCTGCCACCTTTAATTGTTAGACAATAGATTTAAATTAAGTATCTAGATCGATTGGAAGTCTACGGACGATTTGTATTCTTCTAGTTTCAAACGCTTTGCTGTCAACCCAGTTGTTCAGTGTATGGTTCACGAGACTTCACAATTACATTGCCACACAACTTGCTAAGATTAATCCATGCTGGGATGATGACCAGCTGTTTTTCAACGCAAGGGAAATCAATATGGCGTTTTATATACAAGTGACAATATATGAGTGGTTGTCGCTACTAATAGGTGAGTACTTATTTCTTAATCTGTGTTAAAACCTTCTGATTACGGGTGAACCTTTTTTTGCCTATTTCTATCTGTGTATTTTTATAATATATTATTATCTACCAACCCGCACTGGGCCCGCGTGGTAGATTATAGCCCATCCCTCTCCTAGAGAGGAGGCCTGAGTCCCTGCAGTGGGAACATTATAGGCTGATGATGATAATTTTAATATGATGTTTTAATTGAACCTTGTGTTGTGTAGTGACTTATCTGTAAAAGTGACCTACGAATCCCTCTGGCTAACGTAACGTTACACAACGCTTCACTTATTTATTTTATTTTCATAACTTTATGTTGACAGTGTCAAAAGCTTAGGCAAAATCAAATAATATTGCATAATTATTTAAATATGTCTAACGTTATTTTGTTGATTTCTGTATAATAAAATTAATTCTTTCAGGTAGGAAAAATTTGGTAGAATGTGGTATAGCATCGAACTCTTGTGGATGCAGAGATATTTATGACAAAACATTGTACCCTCTAACGACTTTGGAATTCACTCACGTATTCCGATGGTTCCATATTATACAGGCCGGCTCCGCAAAGTAAGTTACCTATAACGAAATGCTTTCATAGTTGTCCCATTTAGGGTTCCATAGAAAGATAAGCGACACGATTTGATAGTTGGTTCTGTCTTTCTGCCTGCCGGTCCGTTTGTCGCATCTATTTTTCTTCGTCCCGTGGCTATGTCCCTGGGTCGTCGAACCACCTAGTGGGAGGCCTTTTTTTTTTTTTTTTTTTTTTTATTCTTTAACAAATTACATTTGTGTCGAACAGTGATTACATCATAAACATTTAATAATTTATCATTATATGGCTGAGAAAATCACAAACTACATTCACATATAATTTTCATAACATTCAAAAACGATATAAATTCAATTTAAAAATACATATAAAATTCATTAATTAAAATGTAACCTTCCAACGTAACAACTTCCAGTTCGCGGTCGCCACTTAGGAACTTTTCGGCCCCATCGACCATCCGTACTGCGAGCAATATTTTTCGAAAAAATAACAAATAATAATAATATATTTATCTTTCAGAATGTATGATACTGATGGCACTTTTCTCAGAGACTATCCCATAGTCAACAATACCTTCAGGACTGGCTATTTGGCTGAAGGCAGGAACATTTACGAGTTTACACAAGGTCACTTTAGACAGCCGTGTGGGGAAGCCAATCATGGAGTTGCTAATGATGTGAGTGACTCACTAAACTAAGGGAGAAGCTAACTGCAACATAAAAATAATTCCTACTACCTTATGCCCGCCGATATTGCACTATCCCACGATATTGCATAATTATCACCCCGGGATAAAATTATCCTAATTGTTAGTAAAATTGTTCATTCAGGTTTTATGTATATTTAGTTTTTTATATTTATAATCGGATAGCCAAATTTAATCTATATATATTTAGTAGTTTCATCCTGGATGAAACTCCCGATGTACGCAAAAACGGAATGACTGATGAATACTTACAAAATTTTAGTTTGCATAATAGTCGTTTTTGCTCCGCGGAGGAAGTCATCTCCTGTCGCATGTTTTTCAATTCTTATTCACATTCTTCATTTTCAGATAGCTGAAATGGGTCTACCATACATTCAGCATTCTGTGGACATCCCGACTAGTGACTTGCATAAGAACCGCTTGTTTGGCTTCCGGCCCTACATCGACTACGTACGCCACTGCTTCGGGTACAAAATCAAATGCTGGAATGATCTGAGGCGGCTTATCAATGATGATGTAAGGATTATTATTTTTTCTAGTCGCTTATTTCCTTATTTCCCATAATAACCTGTTTTTGAATCAAGATTAGTTATAATTTTTTTTTTTTGTCGTATCATGCAATCAGCCCTTCTGGCTATGAGCAGATGAGTTATTGGATCGATTTACTGGTGAGTCATTCCTCATTAGGATTGACTGCTATTAGCTTAAACACAACTGCCCAGTTCCAATACCCTGCTACGTTTCAGCCGATTTAGGCTATTTGGTATGGTAACCAGTGAAGCTATCTGGTTGGGGTGATTTTGCAGTCTTGTTCTGTATTTTTTTGCACATGCTTTTGTTTCCTCCTTAACTGTTGGCATGTTTAAGTGTTAATGGACCTCTGAGTTTCTTATGAACCAGGAAGCATTGCTAATTTGTTTTAGGATTAAGTTTTGGGTTCTTTGAACCTTGTTTATGTTGGAGATGCAGGCAGATAGTTGTATCCCGTAGGTCCAGACTGGTTTTATGATCGACTTATAAATCAGGAGTTTGTTATCAATTAATTGATAATCTGGAATTTCTTCCCAGCAGTCAGTACAGCCCTCTATATTTAGAGTTGATTGCGTTACGCTTGGACTCTATGTGTTTATTCCATGTAAGTCGGCGGTCCAAGTGTAATCCCAGGTATTTTACCGAGTCATTGTGAGGTAGCTGTCTTCCATCCAGATACACGGGGGGACAGGTATCTTTTCTCAAAGTAAAGGTAACTTGGACTGATTTATTTGCAGCAGCTTTAATTCTCCATTTGTTTAGCCACTTGCTGATTTCACTGAGACTGCCTTGTAGTTTAGTTGAGGCCTCCACTGGATTTGTACTTGTAGCTAATACAGCTGTGTCATCTGCATAGGTCGCAATGGTAACTCCTGGTGATTGCGGTAGGTCAGCAGTAAATACGTATTAGTTATAAGTTGAATTTAAAAAATCTATTTAAAATCATACATGCTCCGTTTGCCACACCCAAAACTCACTGCCATACAGAAGTGTAGGCACCAACACACCATTGTGAACAGCCAGCCGAGCCTCTTTTGACATCGACTGGTTGGTCACCACCGCATGCATTGCACCATTTACTTTATTTCCCGCATTTACTCTTCGTTCCACATCTGCGTCAATCTTTCCATCTCTTGTAAACATACTCCCCAAATATACAAACTCATTCACTTGTTCCACACTCTTATCATTTATTTCTACATCACACACCGATACATCCTCTTGTCTTTCAATTTGAAATCAATAACAATCAATTTCTGACTTCACTGGTCAGGCATTCATTAATAATATTTTAACTGACATTAATTGGTTGTGCAAAAAACTGCAATTGGAAAAAGTGGCTGCATTTCTAAAACACGATAATTATGTCAGTCCATTTATTAATATTTCAGAGAATCATAATAATGCAAGATGTGTATGAAGATGTCGGAGACATAGACTTGATGGCTGGTATGTGGTCTGAGCGCATCCTCAAAGGAGGTCATATTCCTCCGACTCTTGCCTGCCTGCTGAAGGACAGTATCCTCAAGGTTATAAAGGGAGACAGACATTGGTATGAAAGTTGTAATCGACCTTATGCGTTTACTCACGGTGAGTATTTCACAAAATATCATACATAACAAATCCACAGGAAACTTTCTGATTTATTTTTAACGAATTCATGATTAAAATTTAAAGAAATAGGATGTTTTGGGGCTACCACACGCTCAAGCTTCGCACATCGCGCGTGTGGTTGGTAAAACTGTATTACCATTGGCAACCACACGCGCGATGTACTGTGTGGACCGTGTAATCGCGCAGGCAAAACTGTGGCTAAGCCTGTGCAGGCCCATTTATCGAAAAAGACTGTAATTTTATATATTTTTTACTATTACAGCTCAACTGCAAGAGATCAGGAAAGCGTCTTTTGCTTTGTTACTATGTTCTGTTGGCGATGGCGTTACAGAAATACAAAGACATGCTTTTATGAACATATGCCCAAAGTAAGTTTGTCTTTCACTACTTATCAGTAACCACCAAGCTACATGACCATTATTATTTATATTACTAGCTGTTCCCGGCATGCGTTGCAATGCCCTTTTTCCTACTTACTACCTGCCTGTGTACCAACTACCTACCTACCTACTACCTCCTACCCTACCTACCTACTACCCTACCTACCTACTACCCTACCTACCTACTACCGTACCTACCTACCTACTACCCTACCTACCTACTACCCTACCTACCTACTACCCTACCTACCTACTACCCTACCTACCTACTACCCTACCTACCTACTACCCTACCTACCTACCTACTACCCGACCTACCTACTACCCTACCTACTTACTACCCTACCTACTACTCTACCGACTACCCTACCTACTCTACTATCCTACTTACTACCCTACCTACTACTCTACCTACTACCCTGCCTACCTACCTACCACTTTCTCACCTTTTAAACCTTCCCTGGACTTTCACGAATAATTCAACACTATAATTAGCCAAATCGGTCCAGCCGTTCTCGAGTTTTAGCGAGACTAACGAACAGCTATTTATTTTTATATAATATAGCTGTACCCCGCGTGCGTTGCAATGCCCTTTTACCTGCCTACGTACCAACTACCTACCACCTACCTATTACCTACCTACCTACATACTACTAATTTCTCACCTTCTCTGGACTGCCACAAATGTTTCAAGACCAAAATTAGACAAATCGGTCTAGCCGTTCTCTAGTTTTAGCGCGACTAACTAACAGCAATTAATTTTTATATTATACGCAAACACCATTTGAAAAATCGTTTTTCTATTGGGAAAGAAACAGTCAATATTTGTGATTATTGTGATAATGTCGTATGGTCCGTTTGAAGTTGTCATTCGTTGACTGAACAACTGAACGTCACTCAATTGTTTTGCCTTCCCGGAATCTCTCCACTAACACTTGAACTTTATAGGTACGGTATTAAAGCTCAAATTGATTTGACGTTTTAGTTAGAAAACGTTTGTATGGGAAAAAGAAAAGGGCTGTTTTTAGGGCTTTTCCGGCCATTATTCGAAATTTTCTCGCCGTAAGAACCATCCTTGAACTTCAACGAACATTTAAAAAAAAAAATCAGCCAAATCGGTCAAGCCGTTTTCATGCCAAGTCGTGACAACGGAAAACGGGTTTCATTTTTATATATATAGAAGATTAATGTCAAGCTATTTTGATGAAATCTGTTTCTTACCTAGCCTCAAAAATGTGGAGACTCTCAGACTGCAGATATTATTAGGCTATTTAAAACTAACGAATGCTTTTGACTTCAAATTTGCTTTACTAAACTAATCAAACTTTTCGTTTCAGAAACCCTTTAGTTTGTTGCGATGAAATACCGAAGATTGACTTTAGCCCCTGGGCTAACTGCACATCGTCTTAATAAAGGTTTTGGTACATTGCGGGCAGACAGCAAGGCATTCAATAATTCATAATACTAGAATTCTTTACTGGAAGTTTCCATTTTACAGATTATTAACATGTGATTAAACAGAAGGTAACATTACTAAGAGTGGGTTGCACCATATTACTATAACGATAACCAAACCGTAACAAGCCATCAAATTATGATTTTTTATGCTTTTATGGCTTGTTACGGTTTGGTTATCGTTATAGTAATATGGTGCAACCCACCCTAAGAGTTCCTCAAGGCATAATCATTGGATCGATGCTAATTCATTTAACAAAAGTTCATGTTTTTTATTTAGCTGGTGTGGTGAACATTGTTTTTTGTTGTAATTAAATGCATTTTCCAAAATTTGTTTTATTTATTTTTAAGTTCTTGGTCATTTGACGTCGTTATTAATATTTTTGTTTGTTTGGTTGGCGTAAACCCGAAATTAAATCACTCTTTTTCTGCCTCCTTATTGCTACTCCTTTTGGTTTTATGCATTTACATATCCCAATTTATTCGAAGCAAGATTTATAAATCTTCAAGCTCTTTTCGCTCACTCGCTCTTCCAAACTACATTTCCTTGAATCAACTTTGTCTATAAGTCTTCCAAGTAATTTCGGTAGGTCGAAACAACTCTAACCTACCGAAAATAGGCAAGGTGTTAAATCGAGTTCACTTCGCTCGCTCTGCAGACTTCTTTCTGTTGTATCATAAACTTTATCTTAAAATCGACCAAGCTACTTCTGTATGAAGGATAAAACAATTCTGATATCCAAGGCCGGTGTCCAAAAAATTTCGAGCTCAGTAAGCTCGTTTTTTGCAACCTTTTAAATCTTGACCTTATCTGTAAGTCGATCAAGTAAATCCTGTACGAAGGGTCGTAACAATATTAACCTGTCAGGATCCAAAGGGTGTCAAAATTTTATTTATTTATTTAATTGACTAACTGCTTCGTTGGTCTAGTGGTCACAAGCGCGACTTCTGAGGTTGAGGTTCTGGGTTCGATTCCCGGGTCGGACCTAGAGTTATTAAATTTTTCAAGAGCGGGAGGGGTTATTTGATGATTTTCCACCAGCCAAAAAAAAGGCTATTTGTTCGTCATTTTATACAGTTAAAACACAACAAAACACAAGGTTCAATTAAAACATCAAAGATAGAAATAAAATGAAAAAGGATCACATAAAAAAAAAACAAGTTTATTTTTTAAACAAGTAGCTTTTATTAATTTATTAAAATTACTTAAAAACTAAAATACTTCAATTCTCATAAGACATAAAAGCGTGTTACATTTTGACAGCAAGAGAAATAGAGAAGGTGTAACACGCCTTTATTTCTTACTAGCATTTGCCCGCAGCTATGCTCCCGTTATTGTCGAAAAATCACACTCGGGGATAATTTAGTTTAATATCGTGACACAAAATCAATATTCTTACCTATATTCTTAGAACACCTTTTCGTGCATTACGCATGAAAAAACTCATTTCACGGTAATGCATGATATACATGCATTACTAATTACTTGATAACTCTTTTGTTTAATTTATAATTTTTCCTAGTTTAAAGTTATCTATTGAATTAAAGGTAATTTATAAGCTAAACAGAATAAATAGTGTATTATTTTTATGCTTATCGGAACGTTTCAAAACTACCTCCAGTAGAAGATTGTTATTTTCGCAACTATGTTGGAGCCGGCTGCCAGTCGAATGCAGCTGAATACAACTGTCGCATTACATTACATTACATGGAATATCTACCTCAACTCTACAGTGCCATTACTACTGTGTACAAAACCCGTTCGTAAGACTGGGTCTGTGACTTTTGGGCCACTAGCTACCTGTATTGGCTACTTTACTTAACTACATGTACTGCTGTATCGTGTGGTCAAGTTGAAGAGTACGATGGTAAGACGATTTTCATGAATTTGAAACAGAATCGAGTTCATACAATTTGTTCGAACGATGATTCTCGCGAAGTTGTTACCTATGGGAAGAGACAATGTAGTACCGAAAGATGTTAACAATATTGTCGCTTTTTTACTTTTTGTCTGGGATTAAATAAGCCACTGAATGTGTTGTACTGAGACATAACAAATCAGTACCTGCATGAGGTCTTCGCCCACTAGCTCGCCGTCCGTCCGTCTTATGACGATGTCAGGGCGTGTCGTCGGGGCTGCGGGTTGTTCGCAAGAGATACCGCGGCCTCGACATAAAGGGGTAAGAAGGAACATGGATGGTTTTTAGTCAGTAGAAGTCTGACACCCCGTTTCGCTCTGCCCAAGAGCGGGAGGGGTTATTTGATGATTTCCCACCCCATAAAAAAAAGGGCCTCTGACATCGTTGGACGACCGCCATTTGGTGGCCGGGAGCACCGGCTTATACGTGCCTTCCGAAGCACGGTATCATCTTTTTATCAGGTCAGGTCAGGTATCAATCAGGTGATTCAAGCCTGCAATGTCCTAACCAAACTGGGAACAAATTTACAAATTGTGCTTTCCTTGAGAATCATACCCACGACGGTCAGAAGGTGAACGCCTGAAACCACTCGACCACGGAGGCAATTGCTTTACCTCCAGCAGTTTCAAGTTACCAAGGAACAGTGGGTCAGGGGCACATTGAACGCAGTATGTTTTCTGAATTCTATCGTGATCGACCTGAGCAATAAAGTAATTGAAATAATGGAATATGTAGCAGTGACCAGAGGGAATACATCGCATTATTAGATTTAGAACCAAATAAGGTATTATTACAGAGAAAGAGAATGGGCAGCAGCGTTCTCTGTGCCTTCTTAGCAACCCTACTGCGATCGCCAATCCGCCTGCCAAGCGCATATGCGCATAATCGCCATTATGGCAAATAGTCCTTGAACATATTCTTGATAGACACTATAGTGTCTATCCAAAATATGAGGGGGGACCTATGTCCAGCAGTGGACGTCTTATGGCTGAAATGATGATGATGATGCAGGTGCTAAATAACCAGCATGATAAACGAGTGCTGGCTGAATGCAGAGGCTGAGAGGTCTACTCACCATTTACCCTGAATTGGTAATATACAAATTGTAAACAGGAGGATCCTAGGAGCCGTCAACCAAGCGTTTTATACATCAAAGGTTTACTCTAAGCAGAAATTATTGTTGGGAAACAAATTTTTTTCCTAGTGTTAAATCACGTTTTATGGTGGAACTCAATGTGGTGAACTCAAAACATTGTACTGGTGGATGCATTGAATGGTGTGGTGGTCGTGGAAGAAGTAAGTATTCCAAGTATGGTTGTAACATTAAACTTTTCTACAAGACGTCCTTTTTAAGACTCTTTGTCAAATTGATCCCACTGAGATGAGACCCGCGACATGAATCTACAAATTGCATTATTTAAATTACTTTTCTTTAGTCGATTGGACTCGGTGTCAAAGATGAAAAAAAATAGCGTCGAATTTGAAATTTGAGTACAAGCGTGTTGAAGTATAAAATATTGAAAATAAACGATATTAATATTAAAATCTATTTTTTTCCAAGCAATGAAAAGAAAGAAAGAAAAAGTATTTATTGGTCTCACACAGGAAAAAACAAATCGATAAAAAATTAAAATTTCAAAAAGAACTTTCCTATGTGTGGTCTAGAATCTATACTAATATTATAAAGCTGAAGAGTTTTTTTGTTTGTTTGAACGGGGTAAACTCTGGAACTACTGGTTAGAATTGAAAAATTCTTTTAGTGTTGGATAGTCCATTTATCGAGGAAGGCTTTAGGCTATATAACATCACGCTACAATCAATAGGAGCGGAGCATAAATAAAAAATGTTTCAAAAACGGAAAAAGATATTCCTTTTTGAGAGCTTCCATTGCGTGCGCTGCGAAAACGGTTTAAGTTACGTAAATATTATGTATCAAGGAATTGTTAATCTTTAAAAGTTATAAAAAAAAGTCCGCGACAGCATATGTTTATCTTTTAAGATTGACTCACTGTAACCATTTTTTAATAATTAAATGTTAGGTTAAAAATAATGATATTTTGCGAAGCTTATTTAACCCATATGGTATTAATCTATATCGAAGTAAATGTGTTTGTTAGCACGGAAATTTAATATAGAATATTTGTGCTTTAACTCTATACAGTTTAAACAAATATCTTAGAAGATATCGCAATGTAAAAATATACGGGCGACAAAATAATTAAGCGCGTAGCAGTCATTCGGTCCGGTGCGGTAGGTACGTGGGGCTTCTGGCCTCTGGGGGCTCCGGAGAAATTCAAATTCAAAATATTTACTTCACCATAATGTTTACAAGTACAAGGTGTTACTGTATATTAAACAGTAAGAGGTACCTATAGTAATTGTTACTTTAATAATATAATCGAAGCCAATCTAAACTAATAGGTATTCTATAGAGGAAAGATTAAGTAAGATAAGGTAAGATTTTTTGTTTGTTACGAGTACGATTTAACTCAATTTAATATGTTGGATAGTCTATTTATTGAGAAAGGTTATAAGCTATATTATGTGACGCGGACGAAGTTGCGTGGGTCAGCTAGTATTTCTATAACTATGTAGTAATCTACTCCAGAAGAAATATATAACGAAAATACTTAGCCTTATATTACACAAAAATGTGTGATAATACAGAACTGTTACAGGAATCCAACTAGTTGCCTAGCAACCTGCTGCGTAAAACTATTACTAGAAATTACTATCATTAATCCTACGACATGTTTGGTTAATTAGTATTCATTCATTATTTTTCCTTCACTATGATAACACAATAAAAAACTAGAACTAGGTATATTTAAAAAAACCGGTCAATTAGTGCGTGTCGGGCGATTATTCGCACAATGTAGGGTTCCGTAGTTGCCCATAAAAATATGCGGATTTGCCTCTGAATGATGATTTATATTGTTATAATTAAAAACTAAGTTACATTTGCATTAACAAAAAATGTGCTCCAGTATACATATGTTTAGTATTTTTTTTTATACAAGTACATTTTATAAGTTGGTTGACCAATACTCGTAAACTTGTAAATCCTACTTTTCTGTGATAGTTTTTCTTTTAATTGCGTCTTAGCACCGTGCATTTATTTACTCACCCAGACACAATAATTTGGGTAGTCTAACAAAAAATTGCACTTTAAAGCTTAATATTTTACAAACGAAGTAGGTAGATACCTTAATGGAAAAAGTATTTAAACAAACTTGCAATATTTTGAAAGACCTATCTAACGATATCCCAGACTATGGGCTACACGAGCAAAAACAACATCCCTACTTTGCGTATACAGGAGATGCCCTAAAAAAAATACTTTTCGAGATTTTATTTTACTACTTTGTCAGCGTAACTAATCTGTATATTCATGCCAAATTACAATTTTCTAGTACTAAGAGAATTTGAGCTAAACTAGACAGACAGACTGACTGACGAACGGACATGGCCAAACTATAAGGGTTCTTTATTGACTACGGAACATATCAATAAAGAACCTATAAACTATATATTGGCAAGGCTTAGGTTTAAGCAATCACCAGAAACAACAACGAAAAACAACAAAACAACGACAACGATAATGAAACATAACGCCCAAAAAATCGTAAGTACTTACCAGAATTTAATCCCCATTTTAATATGCGCAAGACAACCATGCTGCGGGTTGAGAGGGCGCAGAGAGCAGTTCTAAAAGTGCTCGCTAAAAAACCCATGAGATTTCCCACTTCAGAGCTCTACTCAATTTGTGAGGTCCTGTCAATGAGACCGTTGTTTGTGTTGCAAACAGTGCTTGGGAAGCACCTGCTTCTCCCTTACAACCCTGAGTCCCTTTTTTTTTTTTTTTTTTTTTTTTTTTTTTGGGGGGTGGGAAATCATCAAATAACCCCTCCCACTCTTGGGCAGAGCGAGAGGGAGTGTCAGACTTCTACTGACTAAAAACCACCCATGTTCCTTCTTCGCCCTTCATGTCGAGGCCTCGGTATCCCTTGCGGACATCCCGCAGCCTCGACAGGCGTCGGCCCTTGTGGGCCCCTTCCGTGTTGCTGACATCTCTTTGAGGCGCGCGTGGAACACGAACGCGCCGTCGACACGGCCTGTTGTCGTCATAAGACGGACGGACGGCGAGCTTACCCATCACTCACCGTCCACAGGCCCGCGTCTACGGTGGCCGGAAGCCATCACGTGGCCCCCGACGCCCGGAGCGCCTCCCGCACCCTGAGTCCCTTAAAAAGAACCGTCGTCGTGCCGATAAAGTCTGTCAGACTGAACGCTGTAGGTTAACGTTGGTCAGTCGCCACTTCACTCACATCAGCTCCAAGATCTATAATACCCTAAATCAAAAAAATAATATATACCCTATGACTAGGAATGTGCTGAAGAGAAAAGTAACGAACTGGCTTATGTGCCACATTTATACAATACATAACCACATAGTATATAAATTGTTATAATTTTTATTGTTTCTCTTTTTATATTATTTTGATTCACTTTGTTTTTGCTGTATAAATTAACTTATTTTAGGTTAATCTGGAACAATGTCTGTTTATTGTTTTGTTTTTGAATTTGGGCGTTGATAGCGGCGCCACAGTTTTTTACTTATGTAGCTATCTTCGTTTTTTCTATGTAACCTGTGCACCTAAGTTGTTCCAAATAAACATTATTATTATTTTATTTTTTTTTTTCTAGCCTGTACTGTCCCACTGCTCGGCAAAGGCCTCCCCCAATTCCTTCCATTTTCTCTTTTCCTGAGCCACCTCGAACCAGCCCTCGTGGTGCGCGTCCAGATCGTCTCGCCACCTCTTTCTGGGCCGGCCTCGGCGGCGCCGTCCGTCTTCCGGTAACCATCGTGTGGAGACTTTTGTTATTATTATTAATATGAAACTATCACCAATAAACGTAAAGTCTGCTAACCTAAAAAAGGCAAGTATCTTCAGAATAATCGCTGAGCTACCCAAAAAGGCCACGCATGCACCAAATATGTACTCGCATTTTATTTAAAAATTTCATCCAAATATGTTACACAATTTTATCCTAATAAAGTAAACTAATCTACAAAAATCATTGTTTACCTAAAAAATATAAATAAAATTCTAAAGGGTCACCGATACTACCGTAAAATGTTTACTAAAGGCTAAACTTCTTAGAGCTTTCAATAAAATAACGGCCACAAAAAAAAAATAGTTTAAACATGTTTTATTTCTACATACAAATAAACTTAAAACTTAGTAAGGCAGTCCTTAATGTAATTTTAAAATTTTAATGAAGAGTGGATCTTCAAAAAACTTAATCTTAGTGATAAATGAGTCTTCAAACAACCAACATTAAAACAATCATTTGTATGATTATAATTATTTAAAAATAATAATGAAGAATCAGTCTTCAAATAACATAACATCACACTCTTTTGTTTTTTTTATTAATAGTATGGTTTTAAATAACTTTTATTGACATAATTTTTGATTTTTTCATATTGACATTTGTGTGTATGAAATTAACATGTTTTTTATTTTTTTATTTATTTCTTATTAATGTAGTATAACTGTAACTCTCATTCACTAGATTTTAGATTTTTTTTATTGATATGCTTTTACTTTTATAGACATGATTGTTGAATTTGTTATTTATATGGTTTAACACCTATTGACATAATTTTTATTTTTTTTTATTTATAAGATTTACGATTGATTGATATGATTTAGTGTTTTATTAGTTTTTGTTTTCACATATTTTTTATTGAAAGTGGTTTTTTTATTTTTATTTCCGTGTTGTGTTAGTTTTAATGAAATTTCGATACAATGTAAAAATTGTTTGTGAAATAAATGATATGATATGATGATTTTTACGCCGGTTAAAATTTCCATTAAGTACCGTCGTTTTATAAGGCGGTAGGGGGAGGGGGAAAGTTTTGAGGTTAGAATAGCGCTAAAACGCGAAACGGGTAAAAATGTTGTATCGTTTGACAGGGGAAGGGTGAGCGGGGGGGGGGG
Organism: Diarsia brunnea; assembly: GCA_949774965.1. Taxonomy (NCBI): domain Eukaryota; kingdom Metazoa; phylum Arthropoda; class Insecta; order Lepidoptera; family Noctuidae; genus Diarsia; species Diarsia brunnea. The sequence goes on from OX459001.1 coordinate 20,219,063, forward strand.
GGGCACTGTGCCCTGGCACCACTCCCATGTAAAAGCGACGCACCGTTCTTGAGAAAACCAAATTATTGGAACCTAACCCCTGTGGTTTAAAAAGAAACCCAAAAACTCACACTCACTCGCTCACTCGACCCCGCCATCCCCTTCTAACCTGACCTGTCCGTGTTGGGGTGCCCCAATGTCCCGAGCTCGCTTCGCTCGCTCTTACATCCAAGTTTTCCTAGCAGCGGGTTCGCAAGGTATGTCGGGGTCTCAGTCCGACACCCCCTACGAACCTAACCGCCCCGTTCTTTGTTTTTAGTGTAAAAATGGCAATTTGATTGCATAATACAGCAACAATTATTATTCACACTCGCGCGTGCGGTGTAGCGACGGGTGGGAGGGGTGGCAATAAAGCCGCGAGACTCAACTAATTTGCCATCAATATAATATACTTGGTTATATGCATACATTTTATGGCAAACGTAGTGATATATTTAGGTAGTAGCACACAAAACTTTGCTAGTTAAAATTTGGTGCACGCGTGGCCTTTTTGGGTTATGAAAAGTTTTAGTAGTGCAGGCATGACTTAAATAGCCCGAAAGATTTTAGTACAGGTTTCATTATTTTATTTGTTTTATACATATTATATTTTTTTTGGATAAGGCTGTTTAGGGTAACGATTGTTTTTTTGGTGGTCATTCAATTTCATCTCATAGGCAACTGTGATTGGGCTCACGCCCAAAGGATTTCGTACCGTATCATCGTAGTGTCCGGGTGCCCCCTATAATTTTAGAATAATTAAGCCGCGTATCCACTAGGCACAACATTTGATTTTTTATTTTATTTATTTGGGACAAAAAACAGTTACACATTACAATATTAATATTTAGTTTAGATATAATAGTAAACAAACGCATAACCCACACTATTGTCTACGGAATCATTTCGGTTTTAAAGAAATAAGGAAACGGACGTATACAGAAAGGGACAGTAAGAAAATATAAAGAAAACCTGAACGATCACACCAGACTTAGTCAGAGACCAAATTAAACTACAAACCTTACATCAACAAGAAGCATTCATCGTTAAGGATGACCAGCCAGTAATTCAATTGCTATTATTTTAAATTGGGTCTGATTATGCGCAAAAATATCAATGTTTATAAAATGTGAGTTGTACGTTTCTAGTAACCGGCGGAGAGGAGCTCGCTCGCCAGCATTTGTTCTACACTTATCTGTATAGACAAAGCGCGGCGCCCGCACTTCCCGCCGACTAACAGTCCTAGGTATTACATAACATAACTTATTTGAGAGTTCCATACAATTGTTGTTGCATATGCCATACAGCATCATAACCATTAGCAGTGTACGCCTGTGCTCCAAGCTTAATATTTTGTACTGCTTCATCAGATCTGCATAGGAAATCTTGGTATGGAAACACTTACGAGTATAGTGAATAGTGCGAAGAAATTTTTTTTGTACCATTACTAGTTGATGCACGACATAATGCACAACATGTTGCTCAACGTGTCGAAAGTCAGCGTGGAACTTTTGTTTGCACATTGTCTGTCTACACATTATTTCGCACGCAACAGTAAGTTGTCGACAACAAATTGGGCCTACAGGGGTTAGGTTCCAATAATTTGGTTTTCTCAAGAAAAGTGCGTCGCCTTTACATGGGAGTGGTGCCAGGGCACAGTGCGTACCCCCCCCCCCTAACCCTTCCCCTGTCAAACGATGCAAAATTTTACCCGTTTCGCGTTTTAGCGCTATTCTAACCTCAAAATTTTAACCATGGATATCTCCATAACCATGGGGTTCCGGTGGGTGGGGGTGGTATTGGGGGGTAGCCCTCCTCCCCCCCCCTCCCCACCCCCCACCCCAGGCCTTATAAAACGACGGTTTTTAACGGAAATTTTAACCAAAGCCCGCTGACAGACAGACAGAGTGCTTAGTAACAGGGTTACCTTTCGGGTACGGAACCCTTTTTTTTTATGGTGGGTGGAAAATCATCAAATAACCCCTCCCGCTCTTGGGCAGAGCGAAAGGGAGTGTCAGACTTCTACTGACTAAAAACCACCCATGTTCCTTCTTAGCCCTTCATGTCGAGGCCGCGGTATTTCTTGCGAACAACCCGCTACCGCGACGGGCGTCAGCCCTTGCGGGCCCTTTCCATGCTGCTGACATCTCTTTGAGGCGCGCGTGGAACACGAACGCGCCGTCGACACCGCCTGTCGTCGTCATGAGACGGACGGACGGCGAGCTTACCCATCACTCACCGTCCACACGCCCGCGGGGTACGGAACCTTAAAAATAATAATTTAAAAGAATAGTCTGTTTACAATTATTTTCTTAGGCAGTTAGATAACCGATAAACAAAAAAAAAAAAAAGTATGTCATCTATTCTGTTTTACATTTAAATTGAGGTAATTTTAATTCAACTGAACTGATAACTAAAATTTAAACTAATTTATTAGCCTAAGCAACAAAATTAGGAAAACCAGTACAATATAAAGGGAAGTTATCAAGTTTTAAAGTCATTATTCAAGTGTAAATGAAACTTAGTAAAATGTGGCTGAAGAATATTTTATTGTTATTTTTATTCCTTGTTTTAAGTGAGGCTATTTTGTATGATAGAAGAAATGGCACCGAAGTTTCAGACGCTATGTTGGCCTATTATAACGCAACGGATCGAATTGGGTGAGTCTACTAGGTGCAGTTCCACATCCTCATCAAAATTTAGGAGATTGTCTTATAAAAGACAAATAATCAAAGTAAATCAAGGTACCCGGTCTCCCCCGTCGGGGCTGCGGGTACCCGTCCGGGCTGCGGGCACCCGTCGGGGCTGCGGGCCCCGTCGGGGCTGCGGGCACCCGTCGGGGCTGCGGGCCCCGTCGGGGCTGCGGGCCCGTCGGGGCTGCGGGTTGTTCGCAGATACCGCGGCCTCGACATGAAGGGCTAAGAAGGAACATGGGTGGTTTTTAGTCAGTAGAAGTCTGACACTACCTTCGCTCTGCCCAAGAGCGGGAGGGGTTATTTGATGATTTCCCACCCCCAATATAAAAAAAAAAAAATGGTACCCGCTCTTCTTTTTCTTATCGTGTGGGCAGTAAGGTCTAACGACCCCACACACCCTAGTGTCAGAGTTTCTAAACCCCCTCAAGAGCCTCTGATATAATTTGACGACCGCCATTTGGCGGCCGGAACCACTGGCGTAAACGTGAATTCCGAAGCACGGAATCATATTTTTGTCAGTCAATCAGGTGAATTAAGCCTGCAATGTCCTACCTAAACTGGAAACAACTTTATAAAGCATGCTTCCCGTGGGTATTGAACCCACGACCACCGGGTTCTCATTAACGATCTTAATAATAGAGTAGGTACATTATTTGCCTTAAACGTGCTTTTCATGTCAGTAACAGTATTTAGTTATTTTTATATGCAACTCGTGATAGATTTTTAATTATTTGAAAATAAAAGAAAATGTAAACTACTAAGCTACCGGAAGAACGTCGTAACACCACTATCTTGATCAAGCCCTTGTAGTGGAGTGCCGTAAGATTTATACCTCGGAATCCAGGGCCGGTCAATGAATCTTCATAAAAACTTTTGGACTGCATTGGTAAAAGCCCAAATAAAGAAGTTAAAAAAAAAAAAATTGTGCGCTCTTCTTTTTTTTTTTTTTAATTCGGTAATTTACTGAAAAATGAGAGGGACAAGGGAAAAAAATATTTAGAGCTACTGAATAATATTTTCACCGTGACTTTAATGTTAATTAATTAATATTTCGCAAAAAAGAACGACTTACAGCAAAAAAAAAAATTAAAACGTATCTATCTAATACCTTTTTAAGAGCAATTCTTGTAATATAGTATAATCTGAATCTCGGTTACGGCTTCAACGATTTTCATGAAATTTAGTATGCAGGGGGTTATGGGGGCGATAAATAGGTCAAACTAGGTTTCATTTAAAAAAAAACACGATTTACCAAAACAACCAAGCAAATTTCGGTCATCCAGGTACTATACATTATAATAACATTATTGTTAATTACTGTCGTTGTCATCGTTGATTTGGATTGTTGGTGAAGGATATGTACCTACTGCTGTCACAAAAGAATTCTAAATTTTAAAAAATCCTGTGGATGCCTTGAGTTTAAGGCCTCCTGCCAGAGTCATATATCCTACTAATATTATAATTGCGAAAGTTAGATTGATGGTTGTTCCCCTTTTCACGCAAAAACTACTGAACGGATTGAAGGGCTAAGAAGGAACATGGGTGGTTTTTAGTCAGTAGAAGTCTGACACTCCCTTTCGCTCTGCCCAAGAGCGGGACCATTTGATGATTTCCCACCCCCCCAAAAAAAAAAAAAAAAGCTGGTGCACATTGTGTTGCCATTTGGCATTATGCTGAGCAGAGGCCCTTTTGGCAATATTAGTTTTAATTACATTGAATTTTGACTGCCTCGTTGGTGTAATGATCGCAAGCGCGACTACTGAGCATGAGGTCCTGGGTTCGATTCCCGGGTCGGCCAACGTGTTATTGGCTTTTTCCATCAGGAATTTATCAGTAACAGCCATGGAGTCTGGATTTGTGCCTAGTTGATGGCAATAGGCTCGCCCCCTATTTCATGGGACTTAAACATAACTAGCGAAATGTGGGTGTACTATTAGGTACACCTCTACCTAACCCTTCGGGGATTACAGGCGTGATGTTATGTAATTATATTGAATTTGTTTTGTTAATTTTTAAGGATTTTTTGCCAAATAAACACAATTTTCTTTCTTCTTTCTTTTCTTTATTTCTCAACTATCGGTACAATGATCATCGATTTCACGTATCCCATGCCCTTCCCACAACGCGATAATAAAAACAATTAAAGAGTAAAGTACGTATTAATATACTTTGTTTAAAACCGTTTTTTTTTTGGCGGGTGGAAAATCATCAAATAACCCCTCCTGCTCTTGGGCAGAGCGGAAGGGAGTGTCAGACTTCTACTGATTAAAAACCACCCATGTTCCTACTTAGCGCATGCGCTGAGGCCGCGGTATCTCTTTTGAATAACCCGCAGCCCCGACGGGCACAACCCGCAGCCCCGACGGGCTTTGCTTAAAACCTGCCGTTCATTTTCAGTAAATGCACCATTGACGTGAAACCATGTGACCCAATGGAGCACCGACGCGTGGATGGCACCTGCAATAGCCTCGAGCACCCGTCACAGGGTACTTTCACAATCCGCCATCCGAGGATACTGCCTCCCGCCTACTTCAATGGTAAAGTATTCAGAGACAGTGTTATTTTAATCACCTTATAATATGTTACTGTTTGTTTTTCCTAAAGAAATAATACCTTATCTATAAACGTAAACGGTAATAAAAACATTACCAAAACAAGATTGACAGGATTCCAACAAATTAGAATTGTTATCATTTTCCACAAAAACATTTTCCATTTTATACTAGGTAAACTACAAATCCTACTTTATAAATACGGCTACTTGACTACTGTTAAAATTTCAGGAAAATGTTATGTTATTTCAAAGAACTCACAGAAATAACACGATGTGTGAAAAAAGTAATAAAATCGATCAGAAAATGGTTTAATTTTAACTGATTTTAAATGACGTGTTAGACAAAGACGGCGCAATAGAAATGTGACGTCATATTTCATACCGCCATAGTAACGTCACGGTTACGTAGTATAATTGGCCGTTTTGGGCGACAAGGATAGAAAGTGCCCCCACCAAAAACTTCTAAAGCATGTAAGCATGTAACTCTATTTTTTCATCGATATTATTCTTTTTCCACACTTCGTGTTATTCCTGTTAGTTCTTTGAAATAACATAACATTTTCGTGAATTTGTAACAGCAGTCAAAAATAGTCAATTAGATACTAAAATCATTCATTCTTTATATAAGTAGCATTATTAACAAATAACTTTGCAAAAATAGGTATAATGATAACAAATAGTAGGTAAGTATTCAAAAGTTTATTGTATAACTTTTTTTTTAAATTGAATATCCATATGAGTAAGATTATTACGTACATTATTTTTAGACAGACTACAAATAAATAATAATAAAAAAATATAAACTTTATAAATGTTCATGGTCATGAAATATTTTTTTCAACACACTTGCTCATAAAGTGGCTCTAATTTCACCGCAATTAGGCACATAATGACACCTGTAATCAAACTGTGAATTTTTCATTACCATTATTCACAAGTGAGTTATAGGCTTTTTTTTTATTTTATTGGTTGAGTTGCTTTGTTCTTAAAAAAGTTTCGATACTAATACTAAAAAGATTGTGTTCAATACTACAAATAAATTAATGTACCCATTGCTTGCTCATTTCATGCAACTTCGAATTTAATTAGATAATTTGAACTTGTATATACGTTTTTAATAAATAAAACTTTTGTTTTCTCAGTAATAAAAAAAACTTTGAATACCCCATTTGGCTGCAACGCTATCCGCGAATAGCCAAAAAAAAACTTAATCTTTTTGTCTATAGACGATCACCATTGTTATATGCGCGCGCAGGAAAACTTATTAGTTGAAATAGATAAGTTCAACTTGTTTACGTTTTTAATAAATAAAACTTTTGTTTTCTCTATAATAAAAAAAACTTTGAATTCCTCATTTCTCAAAAAGCTAAAAAAAGAAACCTCATTCTTTTAGTCTATGGCCGATCACCATTTTTTTTTCATGCGCGTGCAGGAAAACTTTTTAATTTTTCCCGCCATGGCGAAATTTATTTCACAACTCGTTTTAACCGTTGAAAATGATTTTTTTGTATTATTTTCTTCACAAGTGTGTGGAAAAACGTCGTATGATACACGTGTGTATTGATGAAAACCGTCCTCGGCTCTCTTAAGACCCTCACCTGACGGCTCGGGTCTCAATGGCGCCTCAGCGGTAATCACCAACGTTACACACTTATACCATAATGTACTATAATTTTTCTCGACATTATAAAATACTGGTGCTAGATCATAGTGCATAATTTTAAATAGAGAAAGAGTTCTGAAGCAGAAAGATCGTGAGGTACAGATCACCTCTACAGAGAGGAGTCTTAGTCATAACATTTTTTTACAACAAAAAATATAGTCAGGACACTAAAGCCTATTGTAATGAAATATGAATAATCCTCTTTTTGGGTTTCGCAGCTGTAGGGTAAAATTAAACAGCTAGAAACTAAATTCACAGTTAATAATTCGGCTGTATGTTTGTTACAGGAAGTTATCCGCGAAAGGCAGTCTCCGGCAAGGATCTGCCTCTGCCCAGAAACGTCCGCGTGAAGATGCTCTGTGAAGGCACCTCAGTCAACAATGTACTGACACAAGCCGTGCCTGGCTTCGCAATATTCACATTTGGAGACGTTGGATCAACACACGACATTAGTAAGATATTGCTTTTCATACTTGCATTTGAATCTATGAAGTTGAGTCTCTAGAGCAGGTTATAATAAATATCATCACGATACATACGATTTGGGAATCAAATAAAGAATCGTTTTATTTCCTCGTACCTAGCGAACGTCAAGCAAGACGCCAGGTTCGATGAACCCATTGTTGGTTATTTAATTTGTGCCGTATTATTTTTAAAATAGTTAACTACGTACGGAGAATACCCTACACGAGTACATGTCGCTGACGTCATAAGCCTGCTTGTTTCTTCACGTTAGCTCTATAATAATTCGGAACTGATATTCTTTCCTGACAGAATTTTTGTTACTAAACAAGAGTGACTGCTGCTCCACGGGCAGAAATGACTACATGTGTGCCCCAAATATTATACCGGAAGACGATCCCGTGCACAGGTTCTCTGGCATTCGATGTTTGAACATGAGCAGGCCGCTTGATTTCCAGTATTTGGGATGCACCAATGAAACTACGCCATCACCGGTAAGAGGGTTTGCTTTTGGAACGAAGTTCCTTATCGCGCGTTGTGAAAGGGGGCTAGACGGAAAAAATTCTTACGAAAAGTTGTCACGACACTTTTTGCTATAGTAAGCTATTGTAAGCTGTGTGGCGGCGCATGTTTCTCTGTCTGTCTCTCTCTCTCTTATAGAAAGCAAGCCAGATATTTTCATTTCTACATTTTTTTTTTTAATTTTTTTTTTTACATAATAAAAAATAATAACAATAACTTCGTTCCATCCGGGTGTTCCTTGACACCTCTCAAGTTTTTTTTTCCGTTCATCCCAGCTTGCTATGACATGACATTTCATTATTTTTAAACACGGTGATTTTACTTATGATAAACAACAAAAACATTACAAAAAAAAAACTTTTTTTAATTCTCTTTCACTCACAATAACACAATAATCATCATCATCTTCGTTACAACATGTTTTCTTCTTCCATTCTTTCCTGTCAGACGTCACGGCATTTACTCCTTCATATTATTCCTCACACAATCTATCAACTTTTCTTAGGCCTTCCCTTCTCTCTCCATCCAATAACATTAAAATCTATCACTATTTTAGTCCCATGTGTTTCATCTCTCATAGTCTTATGTTTAAATATCGGTCACTAATCCAGTCATCCTATATGTGAACGTTCAATTATTATTGTCCTAAGATTTCATCTTGTTGACATCCTCTGCTTTTTTTAGATCAATGAAGCAACTGCTGTATTTGATCTTTCTATAATTTACAACGCCGGAAACAAGGGCGATAAAGTTATAAGGTCGTATGAAGGAGGACAGCTTGTGACAGAGGTTGAAGATGGGATCACCTGGCCACCCAATGGGACCGCTTTCTGTCCAGCTAACAACCCTGGTGATAAGTGCTTCAAACATTGTAAGTATTTATTTTGGAATTACTATTGTACTATTTTATAGTGATTTACTGCTGTCGAAATCTTTTTTACTGTGAAAAAAAAATCATAACAAACTGATCTTTAAAGTGATTCCTATTTTAGTTCACACACACATAATACACAAACTGGTCGTTCGTTTTAGTTAAGAGCTGGATATACGCCACTGACAATTCACCCTCCCGCACCCGATTTATTGGGCGCCAGAGGGGTAGTAGCTACACGATTTGCGAGTAGCGATTACGTAAAAAAAATCCAAATAAATAATTAAGAAAGTTATTGGCAAAAATAAGTTGAAGGTCCCCTCGGCATGACTTTATATAATATTACTAGCTGTTCCCGGCATGCGTTGCAATGCCCTTTTTCCTACCTACTACCTGCCTGTGTACCAACTACCTACCTACCTACTACCTCCTACCCTACCTACCTACTACCCTACCTATCTACTACCCTACCTACCTACCTACTACCCTACCTACCTACCTACTACCCTACCTACCTACTACCCTACCTACCTACTACCCTACCTACCTACTACCCTACCTACCTACTACCCTACCTACCTACTACCCTACCTACCTACTACCCTACCTACCTACTACCCTACCTACCTACTACCCTACCTACCTGCCTACTACCCTACCTACCTACTACCCGACCTACCTACTACCCTACCTACTTACTACCCTACCTACTGCTCTACCGACTACCCTACCTACTCTACTATCCTACTTACTACCCTACCTACTACTGTACCTACTACCCTGCCTACCTACCTACCACTTTCTCACCTTTTAAACCTTCCCTGGACTTCCACGAATAATTCAACATTATAATTAGCCAAATCGGTCCAGCCGTTCTCGAGTTTTAGCGAGACTAACGAACAGCTATTCATTTTTATAGCTGTACCCCGCGTGCGTTGCAATGCCCTTTTACCTGCCTACGTACCAACTACCTACCACCTACCTATTACCTACCTACATACTACTAATTTCTCACCTTCTCTGGACTGCCACAAATGTTTCAAAACCAAAATTAGACAAATTGGTCTAGCCGTTCTCTAGTTTTAGCGCGACTAACTAACAGCAATTAATTTTTATATTATACGCAAACACCATTTGAAAAATCGTTTTTCTATTGGGAAAAAAACAGTAATTATTTGTGATTATTGTGATAATGTCGTATGGTCTGTTTGAAGTTGTCATTCGTTGACTGAACAACTGAACGTCACTCAATTGTTTTGCCTTCCCGGAACCTCTCCACTAACACTTGAACTTTATGGGTACGGTATTAAAGCTCAAATTGATTTTACGTTTTAGTTAGAAAACGTTTGTATGGGAAAAAGAAAAGGGCTGTTTTTAGGGCTTTTCCGGCCATTATTCGATTTTTTCTCGCCGTAAAAACCATCCTTGAACTTCAACGAACATTTAAAAAAAAAAACAGTCAAATCGGTCAAGCCGTTTTCATGCCAAGTCGTGACAACGAAAAACGGGTTTCATTTTTATATATATAGATATTGATGGCAATAAAAAGATCCTATGATTGATAGTTTAGGAGAAAAATGGTAGTTAGTTACAAAAACAGAGGCTACTTTGCATATTAATTATTATTTATGATGTTTAAATTATTTTTTTAATTTTTTAGAAGCGAAGAAAACATGCTCTAGATTTGGCAGATTAATATAAATATTTTTTTGAAAAAATATTCGGTGATGGTTGCGGAGAAAATCGGTTCTAATATATCCTAAAAAGGCCAATTCACGTATATCCACGCCATATTTGGTCAATGGTCATGACATAAAATTCACTATTGCTCGAGACATCGTCAGGAGATTAATAATATCTTGACAACTCCTAAGACCGCTTTGTCGTTTCCTACTTTTGGATTGGCCCACAATCGCATTATATCGCGAAAAGTGGAAGGAGGGAAGGGAGGCCTTTGCCCTGCAGTATTTCTTTTAATGTGTAGATAAAGATTGTAGATAAAAACTCAACCAACAAAACCATTGTTGTTCTGTAACCGCTAATTACAAATCGTTTAATATAGCAGTTCTGATTTAATATAGAAGTTGATAGGCACTGCTTAATCGACATAACTTCAAATAATATGTTTTCTTCTAGATTCAAACGCCTTACTGTCAACCCAGTTATTCAGTGTATGGTTCATGAAACTACACAACTACATTGCCACACAACTTGCTGAGCTTAATCCATGCTGGGATGATCATCAGCTGTTTTTCAACGCAAGGGAAATCAATATGGCGTTTTATCAGCAAGTGGATATTTATGAATGGTTGGCGTTATTAGTAGGTGGGTCTTATCATTCATGTTTTCTCTTTTTTCGATTTTGGCCAACGCATTATTTTATTTAGTTTCAAAAGTTTATGTTTGCAGTGTCGCAAGCTTATGGAAAATCGAATAATATTGCAAATTTTAAATGAAAAACGGTTCACGTAGATTTGTTATTTTTTTAACATAAATATTTTTTAGGTAAGAAAAATCTGATAGAATGTGGTATAGCATCGAAGTCTTGTGGATGCAGAGATATTTATGACGAAACCACGTACCCAGTAACGACGTTGGAATTAATTTACGTATTCCGATGGTTCCATATTATACAGCACGGCTCTGCAAAGTAAGTATTTACTTGTAAGAAAATGGTTTAATCGTTTAGCGTTCCGTAGCTAGGTGGCTAAAACGATACGAACTTATTTATTCGTCTTGTCCATCTGTATGTCACAACCACTTTCTCTGAGACTGTTGGTACCACACAATTAACCTCTTAAAAATTGGTGTGAATTAGATTGATATTTCGTTTTGGAGTTCTGCAGAAACAACTTTGTTTTTCATTGATACTCTACTGATAACAAATATAGTTTAGTTTTATTGATTAAATTCTTCAAAATTACTAACACGATGACTTAGAAGCCCAGGAAAAAAAAAGAAATTAAAAAATCTGTAATACAGAAACACTTCACCAGTTTTTCATTATTCTTTCAGAATGTACGATACTGATGGCACTTTCCTCAGAGACTACCCCATAGTCAACAATACCTTCAGGACTGGCCATTTGGCTAAAGGCAGGAACATTTACGAGTTTACACAGGGTCACTTTAGACAGCCGTGTGCCCAAGCCAACCATGGAGTTGCTAATGATGTGAGTGACTTAATATCTAAGTGAGAAGCTAAGAGTAAAATAAAATGAAAGTAGTTTCTACTTGCTTATGGTCACGTGGTATGTTTGGGAAGCAATCAAACGACTAGGTTGCGTACAAGCTGGTTTAATACTGACGAGAGGCGAGCGCGCCCGGCGCGCCGTGCCGTGCGCCGCGCGCTATACATACTCGTAGATACATGTACAACATACACCACATCACGACATCATCCGCATGGAGTATGGCAACTGTCCCAAGATATCGAATTACCGGGATAAAAGTTATCCTAACACAGGATAACTTTTCAGGTCATAAAACATCTGAGTGCCATTTTATCCAAATCATTCACCCATCCTTAAAAAAAGTCGCTCTAAAAAATGTTCTAAATTATTGAGTTGATCAAACATTTTCAGCACTCATTGCATTTTAATTCCACGGAAAAAGTTGTCTAGTATCGCATATTGCATTTTTTTTCTATTCTTGTTTTTACCTTTAATTTTCAGATGGCTCAAATGGGTCTACCATACATTCAGCATTCTGTGGACGTACCGACCAGCGATTTGCATAAGAACCGCATGTTTGGCTTGAGGCCCTACATCGACTACGTTCATCTCTGCTACGGGTACAAAATCAAATGCTGGAATGATCTGAAGCGGCTTATCAAACATGATGTAAGAATTTGTTTTGCCCAATCTCTTATTTTCCTTAATAACCTGTATTTTTGAAGAAGATTTGTTATAATTTGAGATAAAAATCAATTGATTTGTGAATACTGTTAAGCTTATTGTCGATTAATGTCGTATTTAAATTTTAAAGTGTTATTTTTTTTTTTGTAAAAACAAATTTAAAATAATGCCATTACCAAAATACTGCAGTCTTAAAACCGACCACAGCTCATTAATTTGATTCATATTTCAGAAAATCAAAATAATGCAAGATGTGTATGAAGATGTCAAAGACATAGACTTGATGGCTGGTCTATGGACTGAGACACTCCTCGAAGGAGGTCATATTCCTCCAACTCTTGCCTGCATCCTCAAGAACGGTATCCTTAGGACTATAAAGGGAGACAGACATTGGTATGAGAGGTGTAATCGACCTTATGCGTTTACTCCCGGTAAGTATTTCATACACGATTTTATAGACGAGCAATTTATTTCTTCAATCATAATATTCTAGATTTAAAGAAAAAATAAATTTATACCGTATAAAATTTCAACAAAAAACACTACAATTAATCCTATTTTTACTTCTCCAGCTCAATTGCAAGAGATCAGGAAAGCATCATTTGCTTTGTTACTTTGTACTGCTGGCGATGGCGTTACAGAAGTACAGAGATATCCATTTATGAACATAAGCCCAAAGTAAGTTTGTCTTACACAACCCATCAGCAATCACCCAGCTAGATGACCATCATTTCGTTTATTAACCATTACACATAATATTTGAAAGATGTTGATGATTTTGCCAAAACTTTTGAGTCAGTAATTTACTCAAGGCTATTAGATGCTACTGGGCAGTTTCTGATCCAAGAGCAGTTTGGGTTTCGTGCTACTCACTCAACTACCCAACAACTGGCTAGAGTGTGCGAGCACATTTCCCATCACCAAAATCTCAAGCAGTCCACAGGTATGTTTCTGCTAGATGTCGAAAAAGCTTTCGATACTGTATGGCACGAAGGCCTGCTACACAAGTTGCTCACTCTTGGCGTCCCAATGCCCCTCATAAAACTTATACAGTCGTACCTTGCGGATCGGAGATTCCAGGTGCACATTGGAAACATCATTTCGTCGCCACACAAGATACCGGCTGGCGTTCCGCAGGGTTCGATTATAGGACCCTATTTGTTTCTCATTTTTGTTAATGATATCCCTATTCAACCTCGAACGAAATTAGCCTGCTTCGCTGACGATACTGCTTCTTATACATCTTCGGACGATGCCGACTTGATAATAGGTCGCCTTCAATATTCCATTGATTTACTTCAGGACTATTTTAAGAAATGGAAACTAAAAATAAATGAGGGTAAGACTGAAGCAATATTCTTCTCTCGTGCCAGGCAACCTCCCACAAGAACCTTAAAAATAGCAGGCCATAAAGTACCTTGGAAAGCAAGTGTGCGTTATCTTGGGGTCAGAATGGACAGCCGTCTAAATTGGTCCAAACATATTGCCGACCTACGTTTGAAGGGCGCCCAAGCCCTTGGTGCTTTAAACCCTATAATGAACCGCAAAAGCAAATTAAGTAGTCGTACTAAATTAAGGATTTATACAACACTTGTCCGTCCGTGTATAACATACGCCTGTCCTGTTTGGAGTGGCACCTGTCTTTCCAACCATCACTTACTCCAAGTTATACAAAATAAAGCTGTAAAAATATCGTTCAAAACTAAATTCAAAACAAATCTTCATAAATTTCATAAAAACATTAAACTTTCCTTGCTTTTTAATTATATTATTAAGGTTTCATTAAAATTTTATAATAAAAATAAAACAAATACAATTAACCCCTTAATTTCAAATTTATGTTCTTCAACTGTTGACCAGATACCATATCGATAAATACGGCACGTATCGCCTACCGCATCACTATCTATGGTTCCCACCTTCCGAGGTGTGATTGACCAGCGAGTTGACCCCCGAGAGGCTTGCTGGCGTCCCGGCCGTGATCGCAAATATGCAGAGCGCGGGCGGCAGGGAGGCTCCGTCCGCGTATCGTTTGACTGGTCACGCGTTTGCTTATATTTACATTAGCTGACTGCGTGATCAGTTAACTATTAGATTATTTTTCGACTTACCTACATGCAAGCAGTAAATTGTGACTGAACTAAACAATTTACATTTTGTCATTACTATACCCTCATAATCGTGTGTTAAGTTTATGTTATTATCAGTATAAAGTTCTAAACCGAACTTTCACTTTATAAACTTTGAAAGGTGAATTGCTAGCCTAATAAAGTGTTTTAATTTTCGTGTGTTAATGTAACTTACGTTAAGTGCATTTTGTTAGTAGTTTTATGTTAAATAAAGATATTTGAAAATGAAAAAATGAAAATGATGATTTTGCCTTTGACTTCAAATGCACTTTACTAACTAATCTTTTAATTACAGGAATCCTCTGGTCAGTTGTGATGAAATCACGAAGATGGACTTCAGCCCTTGGGCTAATTGTACATCGTCGAGTGGCTGAAGATGAATAAAACTTATATTAGTTTATTTTTTTACTGCAGTAATTTTTTTACTTAATTTAAGTAATATGGTAAACATTGTTTTTCTTTTAATTAAATACATGTACACAACAAAAATTATGTAGTTTCAATTACAATCATATCAAAACAAACGCCACCTCAGTTCTGCAGTTCAATCAAGCGAAGCTAATTCATATCAAACAATTCAAAACGAAATCACACCACGAAATGACAGCAAAACTAGCTTCTCAAATACAACGGTACTCAAACCCCCTCACCGCCACTCAAAAAATCGATTCATAACAATATACAACCCATCAAAGTTTAATGCCGTCAATCAATACTGTTTGAACTAAAATGCAAGGTAGCTTCGAAAAGGGCAAGGGGATCGCAAGGTAAACAGCGGGGCCCCACTGCGGGTAATTTACCAATTTACCCCAGCTGGAGTAAGCTAGGGGTTTGATTACTGATGCTACCACCTGACGCGAAAACGTTTTAAGTGAAGAATTGTCGATACCTTTGAATACGGTGGGAACTATTGCGTTTCAAAAATATTTGAGTTAAAGATTTTGTCAAAAGGCGTGAGAAGAATAAAAAGTTCCATTTTTGACACTGGCAGTGCGCTATGATAAGTCTTAGTTAACTCTAAGTCTATCAATAGTTAGGATATTGTAGCTGTAGATATTGATGCAAGGAATGAAATATATCAAGAATAAAATTCAAGAAGAGTTGGCAAACAAACAGCTTGATGGGTGAATGCTTTTGAAAAGATGGCAGTGAGTACTGATGAAGGCTGGCAAGACCAGGGAAGCATGACTCATTAAGAGGAGTTCTATATACAGCAGTGAGTGCAACAAGACTATCGATAACACTGATGATGGTAATGATGTGCTGGATTTGTAACAATTATTTTGAAAGACATAATAATAATATTATCGAAAAATTTTCATCAGTTTTCCTGTTATTGTCTCAAGTCCCCAGTCTTCGTAAGCATTGCATTCTGAAGGATAGGTAAACAATGATATTGTCGACGCATAGCTGACGGACTGTTTGCTACAACTCTGTGCTTATACTGCTCAAATATTTAATTTAATTGCCTATGCAATATTAATGAAAACGTCATAAGGGGCTTCATTCAGTTGGCAAGGGAGCAATGCAAATATATACTATGAAAGCTGAACATGACTTAAAGGAAATTAAAAGGCATAGAGGCCGAATTTTGAACGAAGTTTTATACAGTTTTAATTTTCTAAACTCTTCAAGCAGTTATGTGTCCCTCAGTACAAGGATCGGGACTTATTTTGTTAATATATTATGCTGGCTTGGCCCCTTAACAGACCTTTTCTTTGGTTTCCATTGAACAAGACTCTTTGCAGACGGTGTTTTACCGAAGTAACGTACAACTCGGTTGATACTGGTGAAGAGGTGTTCTTGCCGATTAATTCTTCAAATACAATGGAGTCATCGGTACAATATAGGTCCATGGTATCAGCAACATTTGTTGTCATTATTACATCTCGAAGGTAAGTTACCTAATCAACTTAACAAAATAAAAATTACAAATCCATAACCAAAATATTATATATAATTATGAAAAACTCAATGTAGCACTCTTAAAAAATTGAGCTAGTGGATGCTTTGAATAGTAAACAGGTCATGGAGGTAATTCAAGTAATGTTTTAACCTGAAACACCAGTGTAAAAAAACTGCTGTGAAAATTTGGAACTTTGACCCCCAATTTCTCCGTAAGTAGGGGGTTCCCAGGTATGGTCTAGAACAAAAGAATGATTGCAGTGATGGGGAGAACATCTTTCAGTTTCTTTAAGGGCACTTTTACACCCTTTATAAGGTATAGCCTAAAGCAAAGTATGAATAATGTATCTCTCTGTGAATGAAATTAAAATTAAATCATTTGTTCCGAAGATTACCTACTGCATACAAAAAAATAACTTTTTATAATATTAGTATATAGATTTCTACTTGACAGCAAAATCCTTTACGATCTTAAAACCCAATCCCTCATCTATTACAACCTCGAACGATCGATAGTGTTGTACTAACTCTAAGTTTAAGCGAGCGAAGCATGCTAATGTTGTACACTTGAAACTTTACCCCCAGCTTTAACGCCAGAACTTGACGGATTATTATCATATTCAATATTGAAATCAATCGTGTTATGTCATTACTTGGTAACAGGTAAAATACGGTTGGAAAAAATGTGAACTGCATAACATACCATGTACTTCCCTGTAGTACACCGCTTCGACAGTTATGTCTCATGTAACAGCGAACGAGGTTACTGAAAATAATAGTGTGTGGTAAATCATACTCTGGGTTGCTAAGGATTACTATTTGAAAACCCAAGAACACTTTACCCGAGCTGCAGGCCTATTGCGTATCTATTTAAATATCAGTGGCTATCATAGTGTTCATCGATTAACTGTCAAATGGTTCCATTTTGTACCAAACCTTAACCATTTGACAGTTAAGCGATGGACACATAATAATATATGCAATAGCCCTGCTGATAATCGAACCTAGAACGTCATGCGCAGCAGTAACTACGCCAATTAGAACAATGGAACAATGAATATAAAAGACATGAAAATGTAACAGCCAAAAGAAAAAAACTTTTGATATCTGTGAAAAAGACGATTATGGAATCAGCGCTACTAGAGCAAGAGCCCGTGAACCCCAGACCTTCGTTATTTTATAAAGGCTGAAAACTAGTCAATATAATTACAATTATATTGACAATAAAAAAAAACAATAGCAAGTATTAAACCCAGCTCTCATCATGGCTTGACCTTGTACAGTAGAAATGAAAAACCTCCCTTTATTTATTTAGCAAAAATAACAAATTACTTCTACTTTTTGACGCATGTTCACAATAAAACAAAGTCGCTGTAATACCAGAATTAATATCGGTGAGTTTCCGTAATAAGGACAGATGGCGCCACTTTGTCTCGCTCAGTGGGGAATGGAAAAATCTGGAAACTGGTTACTGGGGCAAGAATTTTTGTGGACAATTTGTTTGCTGTGCAATTTGTACCGTGGTGGGAAAATGTCCGCGTATTGTGAGGAGTTAGGGCAATCTAATAGTTCTGTAGCATAAAAAAGTTAGGAAGAGATGTTTTGTTTACAAATCTAAGTAATACGAGATTTTTGTTTACAGAGCTCAATTTGTGCCCAGTTGGGTCAATAACCCCTATAACATAACTGACTCAAATCCCCGAGGCGGCAGAGGTGAACCTAATAGTTCACCCACATTATTTTCACCAGGAGGCCTAAAACTGCCACTCAATATGAATTGCGTAAAGCGTAAAATAGACCTTTCATGATAGTAACTACGTCTATGACCATTTGATTAATGTCGTTAAATGGTCACAGACGCAGGTGCAGCTGTGATCTGCTAAAGAGGCCATTATAGACACCCTCATCATCTGCCTAGCCTTTTCCCAACTATGTTAGGGTCGGCTTCCAATCTAACCTGATGCAGCTGAATATGAGCCAGTATTTTACATGGAGCGACTGCCTATCAGACCTCCATAACCCAGTCAACACTAGGTAATACGATGCTCTTTGGTAAGACTGGATGTCAGAATTTCAGGTCACTGACTACCTGTAACGACTGCCAAAGATCTATATATGGCAGCCGGGACCAACAGCTTAACGTGCTTTCCGAGACACGGAGGAAACTTGGTACCTATGTCGGGCGGTCACACATCCACAGGCCGACCAAGGCAAGCACAGCTTTACCTAAAGATCGACTCGAGTGGCAGTTCTTATTAAGCCACGAGCTCCTCCCATTATAGACACCCTGTTATGCTTTGAGTTCCATGTACCGTCGGTCTAGCGGTGGACATGTTAAGAACCATATTATTTCTGTAACAACTTTGTGAGTAAAGTCCATTTCACGAAAGAAGTCCCGCGGACAATTGTGGAATTAAATTTAACAGATCGGCCATGTTGTCGTTTGTCGATGTTATCAAGGTGCGTTTGTTGTGGTAGATATTTTGTGAGTTTATTATTGGATTAGTGCGTTATAAGGTTTATTTACGATGCCAAAAGTTGTGAAACAACATTATGTCGCGCGACATACAGCGCTGCGTCTGCGGGACTTCTTTCGTGAAATGGACTTTACCGTATCCTACGAAGAAATGTCTTTGTCTTTGTCTTGTAATACTGCCTACATCGTTAACATAAATATCGTGACAAATAACAAAGCCACTCAATAGGTCATACGAGTACAGAAACCCATATTTGCAGTCATAAAGTAAATATTCACAAGTCATCATCATTCTCTTGCCCTTATCCCAATTCATTTGGGGTCGGCGCAGCATGTCTTCCTCTTATTATATTATTAAATATTCACAAGTACAATGCAACAATGTTCCTGTGTGTGCGTGATTGCAATTCACTTCTGAATATCGTAGTTCTAAGCTTTCCATTCGTAGAAAAACACGCAATTTGTTAATAGAAATGTATTATTCGTAGATGTTTAAGTAGGTAGAAACCGGAGTTTATTACTTACTTGGTGACGTGCGTTTTATGCGCCTAGTGGAGAACCGGCTAAAGGGTGTGCTTTCTGCAATTTGACTAAGTTGTAAATAGTTATCAATTTGTTTGCTACTTTGATTAACAAATAAATTAGTGTTTAATAAAATTATATTATATTAGTCTATGTTACACTACAGTTTTTGTTATTTAACGAAACCACTTGACTGAATTAGGTGTTGTTATACTTTTAAGGGTAATAAAGCATTTGAAATGTCTCCAGTTGCTGTTTGCCACACTTTAATTAAATATTTAGATTTTACATAATTTTAGTCAGAAATATTAGTATGTTGGTGAGAGCATGACTTGACAGTTGCATGCGACATTGACAATTTTCGGAATGCACCCTCTTAAACCTAATTATCTATTATTTTCTGGTCTAAGGTCTCATATAAAGATAAACTGTGTGAAATATTGTTGGCCCCGTCATTTCCTCGATTAGATACCAATCCGAGAAATACATTTAAATCAAACTGTTTCTCCAAGTCATCTCAATTTTCATATTAGCATCGCATCTTCAATCATATTGTAATCTTTGTCAGCTCTGCAGAATTGTGAGAATCGGTCTCGCTTCCGCGTCGTAAATCATTTAGCGGGTCCTTCTTAGGTCTCCGGGAAACTGCATGCTCTGGCGTTTTAAAATTTTAGTAGGTGGCATATTAGGTTGAATTACCTTCATGCGCTGTATTTGGTAAGTGAAAAGGATCGTGTTTGTAACTGAAGCTCGTGAAATAATATTGTAGGGCTTCGGGTAGGATAGGTGAAGACACCATTCGTGGTAACAGTGAGTAAGTCATAGCGAAAGCTTTGTAGCTTCAACTCTAACTTTGGAAATGACCGACGTTTTTCCCTGTAAATAATTTAGTTAAATTCAATATTTTGATTGGAAGCTTAACGTAACGTCGTCATCATCATCATCTGCCTAGCCTTTTACCAACTATGTTGAGGTCGGCTTCCAGTCTAACCGGATGCAGGTAAATACTAGTATTTTACAAGGAGCGACGGCATAGAGCGTGGCTTATTAACTTAACGTCGTAAAGGTTTTATTTTGTACTCGTTGGGGCTGCGGGTTGTTTCGAAAGAGATACCGCGGCCTCGACACAAAGGGCTAAGAAGGAACATGGGTGGTTTTTAGTCAGTAGAAGTCTGACACTCCCTTCCACTCTGCCCAGAGACTTTTTTTTTTATTAACAGCCTTGACCGCATTTTGAAATTATTATTTTTTAATCTGCTTAACTTTTTCTAATTTTGCATTCAGATCAACAAAAATTATGCCCAACATAAAGACATTACGGTAATTTTACAACTTAACCCGTTAACTTCCACCTGGATCAAATACACCAGTAAACATTTCTAGGGAAAATTAGTTAATTAAAAAATGCAAGTACCGCCCAAACCGGCGTCGTCTTGGTGTTTAATGAAACAAAAAAAAAAGCAAAAAGAATAAACAGAGAAATTGTTCTTAATAAACTTGTCACGCGAGAAGGCGAAAGTTAATTTCCTGTTTCGTCCAATCTAGCAGGAGACGGGGCTTTGTCCACTGCAAGGTTAGCGATGAATTATAGGATAGCTTTAATTTTCAAACTCTTACTGCGGTACTCAGAGATATTTAATGATTACTTAAGCCTTCACTTAGTAAAGATTTGACATACTTTTGTATGACAAAACTGTCAAATCCTTTACTAAGTGATGGCCTAAGTAATCATTAAAGCTCTCTGAGTGCGGCAGTTAGTCATTAATTAATGGTATTGAGCCCCAAGGTGTTGATTATTTTTCAAAGGCATTTTATTGTGCTGAGTATGTCGAGTGTTTAGAAAGTTAAACCGTACAATAACGTATAGAAAAACAAACTTTACTCAATTGAGTTCAAGGAGCTTTTTGGACAAGTCCGCCACACTACCTATTCCTAAACTACTGCAACTCCTGAAAGCTCGAATCCCGCAACGAAATTAATCAGTAAAGAAAAACGGATGAGTAAAAATTCAAGCTTTTTGCCATTTGGCATCATGCTCTAAATGCCTCAGGTTTTTTATTCTGAATTTGAGTCTGTTTGATGGCAACAGGCTCGCCATAATTAGATGGGACCTAACCCAGACTGACGAAATGTGGGTGTACTATAATTGGTTACCCCTGTCTAAAACTTCAGGTATTACCTACAGTCAAAATAGGTACCATAATTCTCCATATTTTTTTATGCCAAAACGACAAGAAATACCATTAAATATCTCCATCGTCGCATTCGCTGTACAGCTAGCCAACAGGGAAAAATTAGTGTTTTATTGGCGACCACGGCTCCGTTGGCTGTCGCGGTGTTATTTACCCCCGCGACGAGGGAAGGTTAAAAAGCCTTGTCGACTTAATGTGATTTAAGTTGAACACCAAGATTTCCTGTTGCTAAACATTCTGATTCGCTTTTTTTGTTTAAGTGTTTTTTATTTATTTGTTCGAGTTGATTGGATTCTGGAGTTGGGTGTTTATTTTTTAATCGATTCTGGGGAGTTAGTCTGAGGGTCGCTTGCCTTCGTCTACTTTGAGAGAATTATTGATCGGTTTTCGCAAAGATTTTTTTGCTATTCGGCGGGTCCGCTAGTCAAGCCTGTAAATTTGTGCAAAATAAGCGGCAAAATGACTCGCTTGTCTAGTAAAATGTAGATGTGCTATTTTCTCCGTGCATATTGATTGACATAATTAATATCAACACTGAAAGCTTTAGTATTAAACGCGAATGCAGTTTGATAAATTAAAACCCATTTAGAACTTCACTTGCCACTCATTTTCTCAGTGTGAAATATGATCGTATATTGCTCGCTTTTTACGACACCCTTATACAGATCAAGTGGTGTAGTCATAACCACTACTACTCATCCGATGAGCAATGTACTATCAACCTAGTTTCAAACTGTTAGCACAAACTTCGCAAGTGTGTTAGTATCTTCACCATATTTCCCTAGTGGCGAAACATAACTCCGTGCATCAAGTAGTGCGAATTAGTATAAAGTTTATCTTGTATTAAACAGTAGGTATGGAGGAGAGTCCAGGGTATTCTGTTTGAGAAAATAGAAAAAAGATGGAACGAAATGTCTTTCTACCGAAAATTCCAAATGATATTTGCTTAGATTCCTCCGTGGGTTTGCTGAATTTTAATTAGGTAATCAAAAAGTCAGACCGGTAGTAAAAGTTATTTATTATTATTAGCCAGATAAATTAGCTTTATGTCGTAGTGGTTAGGGTTAATTAGTATTAGCGTCAAAATATTTAAACAATGTAGAAAAGTTAAGAAGCATCTAGGCATTGAAAATACTTACAATGTTCACATTTACAAACAATCGGAAAAATAATCAAATCGCGGCACAAACTCCCCTGCAAGACTTGGTACCTAAACAAAAAGTAATAAAAAATATTTTTTGAATAAAAGGACAAAATTTGCACAATCTTACCACCCTTCTCAGTTCAAAAAACCGTTATTTCCAAGCATGATTCACAATCATACCCTTCATGATATAAAGTCGTCAGCGACAAAAATTCTTCGGGTTTTCCTTTCAAAACCGCAAGAAACAAGCAGTCTAATCACAGTATACGTCGTCCCCTAGCAATTTTGAAATAACAAAATTAGGGCTTTCAATAGCAAATCGTTGCACCACATTATTTGCAGTTCTGAAGTTTTTGAAGGGATGCTGATCATTCCCCTTAGTCACGGCTAGGGATTGATTAAATGGATTGAGTTTGTGGGGTAGACCTGCAGGGCTATTTCGTATCTTTTTAAATGTCAGTGGCTATCATAGTGTCCATCGATTAACTGTCAATAATGGTTATGGTTTTGGTACAAAATTGAACCATTTAATAGTTATCGATGGACACTATGATGGCCACTGACATTTAAAAAGATACGTAATAGCCCTGCTGCAGTCTAATTGCGTAACCCCCTTTAATTTACAATTTCTTTCAATTTTGGACTGTTCAAACGATTTTTTCAAAGATGAAATAATCGATTTAGTTTTATAACTAGAAGGGGTACCGGGTAAGGGGGTTATCCGGATACTTTGAGAAGAAACAAACTCAGATAATAATATCACAAACAGTTTAGGCAAGTCCAGGCATATAACCCGGTAAAGTCATGTAAGGATTATGCAGATTAGTGTCTGAGATGGTATTTTAAGGAAAGAACCAGCTGCTCTGAGTCGACCTATCCAAGCATTTGTGTTCATTTGAGCTCAACTGGTCGAACTGACTGGACGGTAAGAGAATGATGGTGATGAGTTTTCTGGAAAAACACACCATAGAGGTGCTTCCATATCCATTATAGATGTTCACTTATTTGCAGTATCACACGTAACTTTTATACTGTCAACATGAAAGAGATTGTGATTGCAAGTGATATACGTAATAAGGATGCTGTTCCTGTAGGCTGTAATGAAGATGTTATTATTATGGGCGTGTAAACTTTGATTGCCTTTGAGGGAAATTGGGGTAATTAAAAGTCGATGTAAGAAGGGTAACGTGTTGCTTAGGGGAGGGCGTGTGGTTGCAAATTGTATTATTTGAGGTTGTGGTGTTTAAAGAGACATTCGTATACGTTTCTAGTCGATGACGTCATGATGATTTTGGGTCACATTGGTAAGATGTAAACAATTTTTTTGTGACTTAATTTTTCATGATTGTACAGACTACACGACTGCTGAGCATGAGGTCTTAAATTCGATTCCCAGGTCGAGCAAAGTCCCGTCGGGGCTGCGGGTTGTTCGCAAGAGATACCGCGGCCTCGACATGAAGGGCTAAGAAGGAACATGGGTGGTTTTTAGTTAGTAGAAGTCTGACACTTCCTTTCGCTCTGCCCAAGAGCGGGAGGGGTTATTTGATGATTTTCCACGCGCCAAAAAAAAAAAACGTCGGGCAAAGTGTCATTAGGTTTTTGAGTGATTTTTGTCAGTAGCAGCCACAGAGTCTGAATTGTGCCTGGTTGATGGTAATAAGCTCGCCCATAGGACTTAAACATAACTGGTGAAATGTGGGTGTACTAGTAGGTACAACTTAAAACTAGATATCCTAATAGATTAATATTTCTGGAACGAAAACTAAACTATATGGGCGGAGCTACTATAATATGTGTAACAAGATATAATTATAACAATATATATGAGGAGCTCGTGGCTTAATAAGAACTGCCACTCGGGTCGATCTTTAGGTAAAGCTGTGCTTGCCTAGGTCGGTCTGTGGATGGGTGACCGCCCGACATACCGAGTTTCCTCCGTGCCTCGGAAAGCACGTTAAGCTGTTGGTCCCGGCTGCCATATATAGAGCTTTGGCAGTCGTTACAGGTAGTCAGTGACCTGAAATTCTGACATCCAGTCTCACCAAAGAGTATCGTATTACCTAGTATTAACTGGGTTGTGGAGGTCAGATAGGCAGTCGCTCCATGTAAAATACTGGTACTCAGCTGCATCCGGTTAGACTGGAAGCCGACCCCAACATAGTTGGGAAAAGGCTAGGCAGATGATGATGAAGATATAATTATTACAAGATTCCTAACCAAATTAAAGAACTTCCAATGGTCCGCTTCAGAAGGACCTTACACAGATGGTTAGTTGAGAATGCATTCTATGACATAAAAGAGTTTCTTGAGTTTAAATTTAAATAATTTGTTCCTATTTTAAAAATCAATTATTTGAATTCAATTCTACCAATTCATTTAATTGTATATTAATTTAATTGTATCAATTCAATTATATCAATTCACTTACTTATACCAATTCAATTATATCAAATCAATTTTTTTCTATCAATTCAATTATATTTAAAAAAATTGCATGTCATTATGTTATGATTGAGTATGCTAAGCTACTTGTACCTACTACTACTGTAAGAACTTTTGTAACCATATTTTATTTGCAAATAAATCTTTGACTTTGTTGACTTTGATACCTCTGCCTAACCCTTCAAGGATTACAGGCGTGGTGTTATGTTATGTTTATATACAAAATGATTGGTCGACGGTTTCGTAAAGGATCCATTTTCACCTATTTATTTTATTTTCATTCAAGCAAACCCTGCAAATGAACGCACACACACAACATAACACAGTCTAGTGACCACCATAAACGGTTTATGTTCTCATAAATGTCAGTAGGACGAGCTTCATCCGAACTTTACTAAATGCTCCCGTAAATTAAACATTTTATGAGAACTTTATGAAGTCATTTGGCGAATGTCTTCGTTTGTGCTCTCTGGTGATATAGCTTAGATTTTAATATATTTAAGTGGTAATAGTCTCCCGTCGGGGCTGCGGGTTATTCGAAAGAGATACCGCGGCCTCGGTGCAAGGGCTAAGAAGGAACATGGGTGGTTTTTAGTCAGTAGAAGTCTGACACTCCCTACCGCTCTGGAGGAGTCATTTGATTATCCACCCACCAAAAAATGGGGTACTAGTCTTGAGTGAAATATGGGGTTTTGCACGGTAATGGCGTATCCTCAACTGAGCAAGATGTGTGGTTTTTATAAACTTTTATTCAACTTGCCTTGTAAGTTAATATGCATTCTTCAAATTTTGCAATTGAATTTCAATTCAGTTCCCACAATTCGATTGATTTGAATTTTTAAACACGTTTTGGAATTAGTGACACTGACTTCCTTAACACTTAATGTTAAGGACATGAGAATTTGTCATGTTAAATATTGGGCGTACCTATAGCTATCAAACGGGTACTAATCTAACCTGAGTATTACTGAAAAAAGACGAATAGTAAATTCTGGGTACGATTCCTTAATCGTTTAGCAGCAGAGCATAACCACTAAACCAACATGGCATACACTTCAGAGTTAATTCATGTGTCAATCTACAAACAAATTCAAACTTAGACCAAAATACCTGGCCACGTGATGGCTTCCGACCACCGTAGACGCGTATGGACGGTGAGTAATGGGCTAGCTCGCCGTCCGCCCGTCTTATAACGACGACAGGCCGTGTCGACGGCGCGTTCGTGTTCCCCGCGCGCCAATGGCCAACGCCCGTTGGGGCTGCGGGTTGTTCTTAAGAGATACCGCGGCCTCGGCACAAGGGCTAAGAAAGAACATGGGTGGTTTTTAGTCAGTAAAAGACTGACACTCCCCTCCGCTCTGCCCAAGAGCGGGAGGGGTTATTTTATGATTTCCAAACCCCAAAAAAAATACCAAAATACCTAGAATTCAAGTGCGAGGAAAACCAAAACCGAAAGGAAATCATACAAGGACAAATAAGGAAGACCATTGAAATCTTCCTCTACCAAAACCAAATCATAACCAAAGCCGCAAAACAAACACATAATTTCCAGCACACTAAACTATTCCGATCTAACCATTTCTATCTAAAACCCATCTAATATTCGGAACATCTCGATACAGTTCTACTCGGAAACAATTCGATAATCGATTAGGTATTCCTCTGCAATGCACTAGGGAATCGAGTCGACCACGGTATTCGATTCAATCGGGACGATTACTGATTCAATATTAGAATTGTTCGGGCGTTATGTCTTGTGTTAGACTAATGTTTGGGGAAATGTATTGGTTTCCTATTGTGTGTTTGAGATTGTTTTTTGTATATTTTTGAGCAGGTTATACGTACTAAAACGTTTGCATCTTCAGGTTGTTCTAATGACATAGACTGTAGTCTGTAAGTCCCATCGACGTAGTGCAACTTGTATACAAGGCGATACATTATGTTATACGTTTCCAGCGTAATATGACCTCGGTTTGTTTAGATATCCCTTATAATGAGTGGTCCGCATAAATTGGTTTTGTTAAAATTTTTCGTCAGTTATTAATTAGGCACTAGATTACATTATTTATTCATAAACGGCTACTGAAGATGTATGTTAGTAGCATTGAATTACATTGAACACATTCTGTAGTATGGCACTGAAATAAGTTGTCGTTGTGTCTCTAAATATCTTGTAGAACTGTTGCAACGTCCTCTGGCTAAGCTTATTTAATACAAATAAGTTATCAAAAACCAGTTCCTATATTCTAGTTTTATCATTAACTTATCTTTCTACTAACTCTATCATCAGAACCAAACACCACACACACAAGCGAACCGTACGTAACAAAACAAACACTAGTTACGGCCGCTGCATTCGACGCCAATCGAGCGTGCAAAATAACACTTCATCATTTGAATTCGGCGTCGCTCCCATACGGTAATACGTCATATCAATAGCGGGTAATGACCGGCAGTTAATTAGGCGTCATTGCGCGCATCGGCATCCAATGCGGTGGCTGTACATTGTTGTTGCTTTTAGGATATTGGTATTTTGTTATATCGTTCTTTATTCATATTTCCCATAGGAGTATGGGAGTATGTTTCAGTAGTAGGAACAGTTCGTAAAACGGTGCTGTTTAAGTAACCGGAAAATCTGTAGAAATTGCCAACCCACTTAACTCACAGTAATGGTAGATTACCTGAAATCAGCTGGAACACGCAAAATACTACTACTACGAAAAAATCTCAATAAGACATCCAAATATCTGCATCAAAAACGGGTTTTGGAATCCTTTACTTACAAGTTCATTTTTAGCTTCATCATTATCAAACCAGGAGGGAACGCCCTAGAAAGACATACACTGACCTTATTGGTAAGGTTCTTCAGATAAGAAATTAATGTGTGTTGAACTTGCTACCGGCGTTCGTGTATGACCAGAGGGCCTAGTGCGAATTTGTGCGATCGACACGTTTATGACGTTCGGCGCTCTGATTGACCTGCTCCAAGTTAACCAACGAATCAGAGGGCTAAACGTGCTAACGCTTCGATCGCGTTAAAGTAAAAATAACTCGCACTAGGCACTCAGATGTGTGAACGTGGACGAGGCAAAAAGAGTATGTGAAAATCGTAACCGATGGTTTTCTGTGTTTTCTGCCTTCTCCTTAGGGAAAAGGGTGCAGGTTTATATTTGTATCATCACCGTCTGCCTAAATTTTCCCAAGTACGAAGGGAACTAATCTGGTGTTTCCCATTAATAGGCAGCTTTCGGCATAATTTCCACGTACCATTAGAATGTACGCACACCACGTTTGCCACAAGAGTCCAACAAACAGTGTCCGCACTGCGATGACGTCATTTGCCGCTGTTTGCTGTTTCACGCTGTAATTGAGTGCTGCGTTTGACTTCCAGATCATAAACCGTATATTAGTCGCTTATCTCGCTGAAGAGGTTACTGGATATTGGGTAATCTCAGAAATGGCCAGCGATATCTGTCTCATAAATGCTACTGAGCAATAAACGTATGAGTTAGGGGTCTAACTCGGTTATTGCTTCCAAAGATTCTGAAGGATTTGTACGACGAGGAAGAGTAAACCGGCTGTTTTCCCAAAGATCTTTAATTATTTTGTTTTTAATAGAAATTAGTGAAATGGCTATAAGAGTAAAGGTTTACCAAAGAAACCATGGATGGACTGTGTGAAAGATGATACAGCTAGAAAGAAAGTGACTGCTGAGATGTTGAGCAATAGAGAAGTATGAAAGGTGAAATAATACGCTGACCCCAAATAAATTGAGATTGGGACAGGACAATGATAACAAATTTGTGAAAATGTCCAAGTCCATGCTCATTAGGCATATGGGCAAAAATTCAAAATATTTCCGGATGAACACATGATTCCATAATGCTTCTGTTACTGAAATTCTTACTTATCTATTCTTTACGAGCAGTCGTTAGCACTTGACCAAAATCACAATAGCTTAAATTACTAATACAGAGAAGTTGTGCTGTGTTTTCAAATGAGAGGGCAAAATGTGCCTTGCTAGAGTCTTATTCATTTAGACCGTCTGAAATTCTCGTCTGAATCACTAATCAATAAATGAGTCACGCATGTGGCAAAAGCAATGTTTCGACATAGAAACACAAATATCTTGAATACTCCATGAGACCATCATATGAGTCAACTAGTAATGGGAACCTATTAACAGACTCCCACGCTATGATTACCTATTTTCTTCTAAGATTGGGAAAATAAGGAGAAAGATAAAATACTGACAGATTATTCTTTGATTACCTATTAAATGGTGCAGACCCAGATTTCCAATAATAGGGGATTAGACAAAAAAAAACTAATTAGTCCGTCAGATAGATTTCCAAAAAATATTGAACACATATTTTTTCTTTTTTCACATAAACAAAAAATGAAGTCGATACAGTGCTTCGAAAACTCGTGAACTCCTCGAAAACGTCACATGTCAGTACATTTTTTACCTACAAATGACGTCACAACCCCCCACCCATGATCGTTGACGCGTTTTATCTTAGTCAATTTTGATTAATTTGATAAGACAAAAAACACGTATCCAATATTTTTCGATAATCTAACTGACGGACTAATTAGAATCATGTTTTTTTGACTCAGTCCGATCCCCTATTCCCTTTTTATTACTTGGGGTTTCAGTAGATGACTAACATGCCAAGGCTTCGTCTACTCATCATTCTGCTAAAGATCGATCGATCTTCGAACCGATTTATCGGTAAATCTTTTGTACTAACACTTACCCTGATTGAGTTAACATCAACTCTTATGAAGCTATCTGACCTTCTATCGTCACACCTGTGAAAATGATTGATAAATAACATTTGTTTGTTTCTACCGATTTAACTCAAAAACTGCTTAACCGATTTTGAAACCACATTCACCGTTAGAAAGCTACATCTTCGCCGAATAACATGAGCTATATTTATTTCCAGAAATAATTAGAGATCTCTAAGATAACTTGAATAATATAACCCAAAATGTATTTCTTTATTTGCTGATTTAACTTACAAACTACTACCGATTTTAAAAATTCAAAGGGTCGTTCTCAAAATTTAACCCCTAAGTAAGTAATACAGGGGTATTTTTTAGTTTAAACTATGAAAAACCACCAATTTTCCCGTTCCCGTTGGATGTTTTCCGACATCCACGCGGGCGAAGCCGCGGGCTAAGTGTTAGTTTTATAATATTGTGGCCTCTGCCGAATGTAAAGACCCAAGCTAACTGCCCAAGAAGCACCAGATGATCATATATACCTGGAAGCTATTTGATTGCTCCCCAAAAATAAAAACATAATTAAGTAGTAATACAACAGATATTGTATGTATCTTACGGCTGCGGTGCCACAAGTCGCGCACATACCGCGTGTCGCACGCTTGTCGCAGACACATCCGACGTGCATGTCTGACGATACCACGATATATACACGGGTGGCTAAAATGGCGCTATAAGACGAAAAAATGGAAAACTGCTATAAATCTTAAAACCCTTTTTTTTAATTCTCATAGTAACTTACAAATTGGCTAAGATCGTAAGATCGGCTTTAATTGCTCAAAAGTACTTGGAGAGAGAATCATGTAAGGATAAAAAATTTGATGCGGAGAAATTGGCAGAATTACGCTTTTTTTACACTCATAAAACGATAGTAGTAGTAGAAGTTCTCTATGTCCTTTCTTTAGTAGTGTTCGTCGGATCGTTGAGCTCCTTACGGTATCTGTAAATTTTAATGTGTGTAGCTCAACTAAAACCAGTTGAGCTACACGTCTACTGACACTTGACCAGTCAGTCAGGCCCATTCTTATCTATATAGGTCTTTCTTTAAAAGACTATTTTAGACGATAAAATGCATAGCCTTTAATGTGTGATCAAGACAATATCTGGTTTTTTTAACCTCTGAGTTAGTTTCAAATGATATTTCTTAGAGTGGTCAGATTGGATATACAAAAAATACGTCGAAAAGAGTTTTTAATAACTTCTTAGCAAAATAAGTATCATGTAAAATTAATGTGATAGTAAGTTAACTAATTACATGGGAACCTTTGACGTAATCTATTGATAAAACAAACTGAATACCTACAGTACAGGTTGTAAGTGTAATTATAGTTCTCATAAGTATCACTTGGCTGCGGTACGACATATCTCATGAATTCCGCGTGTGTCGTGGACGGATACGACATCCGACGACGTGCATGTCTGACCATACCTCGCCCGACACGCGCACTAATAAAATGACGCTGGGTGGTCAATAGCCGGAATACTTCCGTTTTTGCATGACTCATTAATCCTAGCCTTTGACGGTTCGTTCGTGACTAGTAATGGCTATTTAACAAGGTTATTTTTAATGGATACTTTACGTTTTTTTTTTCTTTGGAGTGCAGTTTTTATAGTTTAAATTAGGTTTTTAAATGTTTTTTTTTGCCAAATCAATAATTTGTGAAGATTTATATGTGTTATGTTGTTCTCTGGAAACTTTCTAAGCAAAAGTTGCATACAGCAGCATTTTAGCGGCCTTTAGTCCTAAACTCGCAGTCGGCACGTCGAGTCCGCTGCAATCGAACATCTCCGGAACATTCTGTAGCTTACACTACCGAATAACAGATAACTGCCTTTGAATACGACTAAGCAACAATCACCTCTGACACTAAAGCAGTAGGATTCTAAGTCCTGTGAGTAACTAAGGCATTTATCAGGAAGCTTGCAAGGAGAAATGCGTCGGTACATACTTGTGAATGGAGCATCATTTCTGGATATTCCGCGTAAAGATTCTTGTGTACCGAGATGGCCGTAACTATTTGGTAAATGAAGCCTCTAATTAGGCACGAATAGAGCAAGTGAAATAGTTAAGCAACTGGTACGGAGACTACTGGTGAGGAGTTTTCAGAAGGCATATGTCCTTTCTGGCCTAAAAATAACCATTCTTCTTAGCGTGTCGATGACTATCTAAATTGTGTCAGAACTGGGCTACTAAGTAATTTAATAACCATTGTAACTTTATTATTTAACCCAGTGGGTGAGTTCGGTATGTCAAAAACCTGCAGTCTTATTTATTTATTTATGTACACACAAAATACAAAAAAAGAATAAAAACATTTAAAAAAATAGAAGAGTACAAAGGTAATCTTCTGAGTTTATTTGGTTGGAGTTTCAACACATAATAATGAATGAGCTGAATGTAAGACTGTAAGTCAACGGATCGTCTTAATTAATAGAATGTGTTTATTATTCCTCTCGCTTTGTAATAATAAGGAATTACTTGGTATAGACTTTATTATCTTAATTTTTTTTCCCAACTTAAATAACTGGCAGAGAAGTTCCTGCGGAGTTTGTTGCACACCTTTTTCTTTCTTCTCAGCTCAAACACTAGGAACTCTACAGAATTATTTTGATCTGATTTAAATCAAATCTTGCAGTCAAGATTTGATTACATTTAATGAGCACTACCACTTACATGCCTTGCTTGTCCAAAGCTGCATCGAAAACCGAGCCTTTCCGAATGTGCTTATTATATACCAGTGATGCATGGAAACTGTTATTAAGGTAATAGTTTCCGGGAACTGACAGAACAATTAACTTAATGAATATGCGGGTAGTTGTGAGCAAATACTCCGTGTGTCTGTCTCGACTGTGTATGGGTAGGTAAACGTACCTGAATGCAGTTATGGGTTGTGCAGTTTTTTTTTAATTAATGATAAATAATGCTTTTTCTATAAATTGATTCTCAGCGTCACACGTAATCATTCTTATTAGTGTATACTACTGTACTGTTGGAATCTGTGCTTTTTGGCCCCGTACAGAACTAATTTTAATTTAATGTCTGTCTTATTTTTAAGTGTTTCTCATAAGGTAACTTTTATATTTTTTAAATCTTTATTTTTTTCATTAATTTGTTTTGTCCTGTGTGAGACCAATAAATACTTTTTCTTTGTTTCTTTAACTGCTGGGCAAAGGACTCGTACATGACCTCCAAATCTTTGGATCCGGGGTTCATTTGAACCATTGGTCGTTGGTTCTATACAGCTCGTCCCACCATCGCCATATTAGATTATTCAACGATGTTATACTCGTATGAATACTGTCCTCGAAACTGAAAACGCACGAACTAACTTCGCTACCAACATTATTATATGTTCTACGTTAGTAATTTGGTTTCCGCACTTACTGCCGTACTCAGAGAGCTTTAATGATTACTTAGGCCATTACTTAGTAAAGGTTTTGACAGTTTTGTCATACAAAAGTATATCAAATCTTTACTAAGTGACGGCTTAAGTAATCATTAAACATCTCTGAGTACCGCAGTTAGTCCTTAAAGTGGACCATTGTAAGGTACGTGTCAGGTATAACATTGAAGTAAATGTGCTTTCAGATGCGAGGTACACGAGTAATGTTTGAATTTCCATCCCATTGCTTTATTTGCATAAATTCACTGTTACTAATAGTATTTCAATTAGCCACCAGCAATATGAAATTCACAATAATATAAATTAACCCTTTTATAAATTCATAACCGATGAATGTAAATAATTATGTAGCCCTGTATTTATCGTTTCTGTACAGGTATACAAATATTTATTTTATGTATGGGTATTAGTCTAGTGGTCGTAAGCGTGACAGCTGTGCATGTAGTTCTGAGTTCAATTTCCAGGTCGGGCAAAATGTTATTTGCATCAGGGATTTCTCAGTAGCAGACTCGGAGTCTGAATGACAACAAGCAGGTTGATGACAATCAGCTCGTCCCCCTGGCGAAATGTGGGTGTACTGGTACTATTAGATACGCCTTATCCTTCGGGAGCGTACAGGCGTGATGTCATGTATTAATGCTACTATATCATATTCCCAGAGGCCAGTGATTCAATAAATCGATGTTTGCCGTCGGAAGTAGCAATCACGCATATATGCGACATAATTGTCTGATTGATTGATTAGTGGTTTCCATTAGATACGTCCGCAGTAATTAATGTCTACAGGCAGGAGCAAAAGTTTATTGCTGGACGTTTGAAAAAATAGATATCTAAACTGGACGACAGTTACTGTTAAAAATTAGGTTTTATAATGAACTAGCGGACCTTGCAGACGTCGTCCTACCCGTACAACAGCGCCACCTACCGGCTCCAATTGTGTATTTAAATCATTCTCAAATCCAATGGAACACACACAAAAAATTTCATCCAAATCGGTCCAGCCGTTTAGAAGGAGTTCAGTGACATACACACGTACAGTCATCATCATCTTCCTGCCCTTATCCCATTCTATTTGGGGTCGGCGCAACACGTTTTCTTCTTCCATTCTTCCCTGTTACACGTCAAGGTGGCATTTATTCCTTTCTCATTCAAATCATTCCTCACACAATCCATCCATCTTTTCTTTGACATACACACGTACAGTAGAATTATAAATATAAAGTTAGAGAAAGCAGGGTTGAAATACATGTGACTAGAAAGTCTTGGATATGAATGAAGAGGACAAAAGATTAAATGTTGCCGTGACGTCTGACAGGAGATAATGTAAGTATAAAACGTGTTGCGCTGACCCCAAATAGAATGAGCCAAGGGCGCCCCAAGTGAACCCCTTTTATTTTGCGGGGTGGAAAATCATCAAATAACCCCTCCCGCCCTTGGGCAGAGCGAAAGGGAGTGTCAGACTTCTACTGACTAAAAACCACCCATGTTCCTTCTTAGCCCTTTATGTCGAGGCAGCGGTACCTCTTGCGAACAACCCGCAGCCCCTACGGAAGAGTGGTCCCTCACACGATATTTCCCTCATGTTTGGAAATGCTAATTTTACGCTATTCAATAATAAAGGTACATAAAAAAGTAACCATTTAATCTCGATTCGCTCATTTTGTTTTTCAAAATTTGGTGATATCAATACTTGGAACAATTAATTACGCATTTCAATGTTTGTGTTCATGCCAGTACCTCACTAATGTAAATAGTTACATGCATTTAGATAATTATGTAGTACCAATGCATTTACCTCACATTTACACTAAATAATCATATTAAGTGCAGTATAATAATATAATGTAACATCAAATAATATGGGTAAATAGATGATACATAATGCATTACATAATACAACAAAAAAGATCCTCATATTAACCATTTCTGGTATGTAAAACTAAAAACTTAAAATAAAAGTTTATAAAAATAATTAATTGGGTACCTATCAAATACATAGTTGAACACATTTTCATTTTGAACTACATACGAAATTAACTAGTTATTATTGCACTGATAGGAACATTGTAAGGCGCTACACTAATTTTCTATTCTTATAACTAAGGTATTCCTAGGTCGTGTAGAAACATTTATTGACTAACCAGTACTGCTTTCTCGGGTTCGATCCCTGGATTTGACAAAGACAAAGTGTTATTGACTTTTTTCACCAGGAATTATTCAGTAGCAGGCATGAAGTCTGGATTATTGCCTGATTGACGACAATAGGCTCGCCCCCTATTACATGGAACTAAAACGTGACTGGCGAAATGTGGGTATACTTTTAGGTGTATCTCTGCATAACCTTTCAGGGATAACAGGTATGATGTTAGTTATGTAAGTACGGTCATCATGTTGGAGTGTCCTCAGTGACTAGAACATTAGAAGATTTAAAAAGTCCCAAGAAATGTGGTAAGTCATACATGAAAGATGTAGAAGTCATCGGACCACAGTACATTATTATCCAGGAAATTTCTTGGAAAACTCAATCAGTAAGGATAAAAACAAAGCTATTATGATAGACTTCATGAACCATAGATTCCTCGGAAAATTCTTAGTCATACCAATCTGAGTGATATTTTTGTTTGCATTACTCATTCTTCCTTGGAATCGTAGTCACGAGTTACTCATAACCTCTTCTATGTTATGTGCTCCTGGTACCAAGGACATTCCTTTGTCTTGATTTGGATGTAGCGAAATTGGTTTTGGATGATAGGATTTTATTAGTGTGTTTATGTATATTTTGTACTGTTGTGTGGTGATTCATTCTACCCTAGTTTCTATCACAAAATAAATAGGGATACTCCGCATTACGCATGCATGTGTACGCTCGTACTTGTGCTGTAAACTATAATTATATTCATTCAACAAAAGCAAAAGAATGAAGAGCAGTGGTGGCTCAGTGGTAGCGGCCCTGACTTACGAACAGTGAGTCGTGGGTTCGAACCCAGTCTGGCGCATTACTCAAAACGGTGAAGGAAAACATCGTGAGGAAACCGGCATGTCTTAGAACCAAAATTCGAAGACATGTGACATCTGCAACACGCACTGGGTCCGCGTGGTGGATCATAGCCCATCCCTCTTCTAGAGAGGAGGCCTGAGTTCCTGCAGTGGGAACATTATAGGCTGATGATGATGATGAAAAAGAATATAAGGTACGTATTTCTATTCACGTGATTTCGCCAGAAAATATGTTACTCAAATTTTATAACAGTATCATCTGAATAGTCTTATCCCAACTATGTTAGGATCGGCGTCCAATCTAACCGAATGCAACTGAATACATGAGTCTTTGGTCAACTGGACCTGCTTGCTACTGGACCCGCGCCCCGTAGACCAAGTTGAAATGTGATTTGGATGAAAGATCCCGCGGGTCTATTTCGAGTGGGTCCAGTTGACCAAAGACTTATTTTAAAAAAGAGTGAATGATTTTGTTACTGGGAATTAACGTCCAAAATTAAACAGGTTAAACAATTATAAAATCTTCGTAGAGTTTACAGAGATTTTTACTAACCCGATTAAAAAGCACAAAAAAATAGGAATATTTCGCACTAATCCCGAAATAAATAGAAAATATCACCTCTGAAATCTTCAAAAACTCAAACAATTAAAATAACTCAAACACGCAATAAATACAGGTTGTCCAAAAAATAAAAAAATCAGTAACTCCACTTAAACACTGAAGTACTTAAAGTGTCCCAATTAGTGCGTTTTAAGTGACAAATGTGAGCAGTTAAAGGAACTTTGAACTTGTTTTAGTCATACATTTTGACTAATGGGCTCATACAAAAATAGCTTTGATTTGTTACTTGAGAAGCCATTTTGTAGTCACGTGACGGACGCGATACGATTGTGTGACATGACTGCATCAATTTAGTAGGGAGGAATCATAAGGGAGGTATCATACAATATACATAATTTAAAAAAATAAATTAACAACATTGTTATGTAACTTATTACCACTAACATAGTTGGTAAGTACCTATTGTTTACTAACCCATATGGACCTGGTTGTTCGAAATAAAATTATTACTTATTATTATTTTTAAATTTAAAAAACACCCCAGGTTTATTTTTAAATGTCCT
The DNA here is from genome assembly GCA_949774965.1 of Diarsia brunnea. Classification (NCBI taxonomy): domain Eukaryota; kingdom Metazoa; phylum Arthropoda; class Insecta; order Lepidoptera; family Noctuidae; genus Diarsia; species Diarsia brunnea. The sequence continues at coordinate 20,256,832 of OX459001.1, forward strand.
CAATCTTTTACTGTGTAGTTTAAGGCAAAATTTTGTTTTTAAATCATACATATTTTTCCCTCATACAACCGTGTCTAACATAGCAGACTCCAGAAAAAACTTGTTTTTCAATTCTTGAACTAATCAGGATACCCAATTTAGAAATAATTTTAAAATGGCGGCTTTATACTCAAAATTAGGCCAGTTGGTGACTGAATGTCGTGCACCGTAAAAGCTTCTCTATTTTATTAATAGCTCTTATCTATCATTTAAAAGGGTTTTAAAAATTGTTTTAAGTGCTTAATTTTTATTGGGTGATCGAACACGGTCATAAAGCGTTGGGTTATTGACGTTACAAACATACGTACAATGATGTTACAGGACACTATGTACTAAGAGGACAGAAAGTCCACTACAGATAGCTCACGATAATTTGGATTTATGTAGATTTTTTTTTAATTGAAACATTTACGTACTGCAGTCACACGCGAACAAATGTTTCTTTATTCATCTTTTGCTGTTAACTTAGACAAACATGACATACTTACTGCATGTTAAACAATCTGGTGTATACCCATCGGCAACGCATAGTTTAAAGTTATCGTTTTCCCCAATCACACATTTAATTTTTCATTGATCATCTTACTGTGTGTGTGTCAGGCTGAAGTAGGAGTGGGCAGGCCACGTCGCACGGATGCACCCGGAGAGGTGGACAGTGGCGTCGAGGTGAACTACTGCGAAAGTGATGATCTGATCATGTTACCGGGGTTAACATGATCAAAAGTACAGGATAGAAAAGTATGGAAGAAGAAAGTAAAGGCAAAACAGTATCTGGGAGGGACTAGAACTCGTTTCAATCCTCCAATCAATAGTCTATCCAGCAAAAACTATCTTCATCTGAGTATGTGCCTCTCCAAAGATGCACCACCAACTTTTAAACCCATCAATGGGGATCACTCTCACTAGTTCTACTGCACAGTCCTACGATAGAACTAGTGGGATTTTTTTCCCCACTAGTTCTACGATTCAAGGTGGTACGAAATCGTAGAACCAGTGGGAACAAAAATTCCTACTAGTTCTATGATATAATTTAAGGGTATTACAAAATCGTAAAACCAGCGGGACTCAAGTTTCTCATTCGTTATATGTCAATCTACATATATAATATAATCGTAATATCATTTTTAACTTTGTTCGATAAACAGTTTTCGTGAACGTTCAATCATATCAGTATCAACCTAACCTTCTGCAACTATCTGTAAAGACATCCAAGCCCATACATTGACCAGACTGCCCCGCTGAGTTCCACCACAGTAATTAGATACGTACGATTAATAACCGACCATTAAGGCTGGCTACTGTATGTACTTAGTGCACCACGGTTGAATGGTTGCGATCAAAGTGGTGCTAATGGCAACCTGAAGATATACGTATAGAAGGTTTGTTCTATAGAACGAGCAAAGACGCATGTACGTATACATAGACACAATTAACGAACAGGAATACTCGCGACTAAATCAAAAAGCATTTATTGAAAGATACTTTCGAATTTTAAAACCACATGACAGTTCCGATTAATTAAAATGCCAGTTTCTACCTGACGAATGGATTATCAAGTTACTACATTTCATGTATCCTAAAAAAGGCCAATTCACGTATATCCACGCCTTAATAGATTATCAACTGTATCGCTTTGACATTAGGTTCAAGGTTGATAGTTTCAGCTAGCTTAATGTGCTGGCACATTCGATTCCCATTCTAATAAAAGATTATCTTTTTAAGTTGACGTTGCATTCTATCGTTGGTCCATCCAAAGTAACTAAATTGTCAAGATTATCAAGAAAAAAAATGTTCTATGTACGTCTAGTCTAAACCTAATTTCAAACGGAGGTTCATGAAACACGTCTTTATTATATGCGTTGTGTTTCGCTTCTTGTGTGAAGTGAACTTTCTGTAATGATCTATTGTATGTGGCAGGCATGGAAAGCCACGTGGTATATAAGGCATACAAGGGGTAAAGATCAATATAATAAGTTGAATGTTCTGTGAGATTAAGGATCTTTTGTTTATCATTTGTAATTGGATACTCATGAGAAGGTACCAGGTGGGAATGCTGCCAAAATGAATGTACCGTGTGAATGAGTAATATAATACAGTCGTTATCATCATCATCATTCTCCTGCCCTTATCCCAACTTATTTGGGGTCGGCGTAGCATGTCTCCTTCTTCCGTACTTCCCTCTTACTCGTCATCACATCAGATATTTCCTTTCATATCACGGTAAGGTAGAATATTTTTAGTAGTAATAGTTCCGTATGGTGTCGGACGTAAAGAATAGCACCATCCCGTATCTTCCCGTGGGTGTCGTAAGAGGCGACTAAGGGACTTACCAGAGAATGGGCAGCAGCGTTCTCTGTGCCTTTGTAACAACCATACTGCAATCGCCAACCCGCCTGCCAAACGTGGCAATTATGGCAAATCCCCCCCTTCTGGGGGAGGCCTTTGTCCAGCAGTGTACGTCTTATGGCTGAAATGATGATGATGATGAAGGTAGAATATTCTAGTAGACCCATCAATTGAAGACCCTTTTATGTAATAAATAAAAAAACAGACAACATGTTACAAATTAATTTATTTAATATCACAGATTTAAATACAAAATTTACAATCGGTAAGTATCTACATAGTTACTTCACTAAATACCGTAATGTTTTAAATGGAAATATCACCTTGGGCTATTATACATCTTTTATAATTGGTACTCTCACCAGAAGTAGTACAAAAGTAATATTTTCAATTATAACCATCAGGACGGTGATGTAATATACATAGCTTAAAATATAAGTAAAAACAATAATCATATTTAAATGCATATCATATTGGCAGTTGATTCAATGAATTATTCAGTCTTTGAAAGAAAAGTATTGTTTGAAAAAAGTTCTTTAGCTTAAGGGCAGAAATTGCATGTTTTAGAATAATTTCACCATTAATTAATTATTTTGTTGCAAAAGTTATTAAATTAATGCACACAGAATCTTCGATGGACGTTCAAAACTAGGCCTTCAATATTCGATTTACAATTTTATAAAAAATCCCCGTCTATTATAATACCCGTACCAATTCATTAGCTTATTAATAAAAAGTTAAGTTCGAATCACTACAAAATCCAACACAAAAGAAAAACTAATAATATTCATGAAAATAGAAAAGAAGGAGAAATAAATAACATAGTCAACAGACGTATCATAAAACCTAACTGTCTATAGGCACATCCTCTGGAACTAATAGGAATAACATTCTTACATAAATTCATATCCAACAGGTACTTAATAACAATAATAAGATCAAAGTTGGTAATCCAGTGATGGTTAGGTTAGGAGCAGATAGTGCATGAAGTTAACTTAAAAGCTTTTTGACAAGTGAATGAAATCCAACTTTAAAATTAGGTGATACCCGGTTAGACAACATAATAACAAACACAGCTGAGAAAGATAGTATTTTACAGGTTAGTTAAGATCTTCTAAAGTAGATGAAACTGGCTGTAGGTTGAAAGTACACGTTAAACTATGCAATTTTAAATCAGAATAAGCTAACACAGCTCACTATATTTACAGTAGGTACAGTCAAACTTCCAGTGGAGAACATTCTTACAACACAACCAAATAAATTCCTATTAGTTCCATCCAAAAGCATTGTTAAACAAAATCACTTGACGATAGTCAAACATATTTTATCTCTGTAGCTGGTATCCAGATGACCTGTGGGTAACGTTACTGCTACATCTACTTTAGACATTGATGTAGGTGATGCTGTGACCAGCTCAGCAAGAGCAGACGAGCATTCACTTGATCTGGATGTCATTGTTCGAGCTGTAAAGAGATTAGGAGTTAGAATTTTTTCTACCTAAAGCTTATTCTAACTATCGATTGATGGTCCGTCTAATAATGCTGTTGGTCCAAAATTCTAATACGCAAACGTTTGAGCAAATATTTGATCACCCCGATTTCCTTGTATAATTTGGCCTTAGTCATTATTGTCTATTTGTTTCAATCATCTATACTATCTATACTAATATTATAAAGAAGTAAAGTTTGTGTGTTTGTTAAATTGTAAGGGGTAATCTCGGGATCTACTGAACCGATTTCAAAAAATCTTTCACCGTTGGGAAGCTACACTATCCCCGGGTGACATAGGCTACTTTTTATCCCTGTATTCCCACGGGAACGGGAACTACGCGGGTGAAACCGCGTGACGTCCGCTAGTAAGTTATAGATTGTACAGTTCTCTAGATGCTTAAGTAATGTCAAACAAAGCACGAGAATTAATTACCGATAAGAGCCCCCTTATACTTTTTACATTTGGTAAGGTCTGCTGATTTTTAAAAAGGGTTCTAATATTTGAGTGACCTCAAAATGTGCAGCTGTGCTTGAGAAATATCAAGTTTCAACCTTCGAAGGTGCAGGTAAATATTTATCTTACCAGACGTAAGTTTTAAAACCACTTAGTACCAAATGATTTTCAAAATTTACTCCAATCAGAAGATAATGCTGACACAAAAATTGGATTAGGTTTCTAAAACTTGCAGACTTTTTTTCATTAACCGTTTATAGAAACTTTAGCTATTGTGTGTCTTCTAACTCCATAAATATTGATATTGCCTTCATTTTCTTTATTTACAACAAGGAATATACTCACAATTGGTATAACAACTGGACGCCGAATCCCCGGAAGGGCTGTAAGGCTTCATCTCGTAATGGTTACTTCCGGCTGACGACTGATGTCTACTCCGGTTCCCAAATGGGGACGAATAGCTAGGGGTAAAAGAATAATGGGGTATAAACCAAATGGATGTGAAAAGTTATTACTACGCAAACAACAATATCTCATAACATCACTTTTTATGTTACGATCTTTTTCTTTTACGGTGAACAGGAGTTGAGCCCTTTTGGTTGTATTCAAAGGAAAGTATTAGAAAAATACGGAACTATAAAAATAGATTGTGCAATATTATTTGAATTCGGACGTTTGTAGGCGATATTGCTTTTTATGGGCTAGTTAGAAATCCAGATAGGGAAATTTATGTGAGGGTTTGAGGTTCGTACCAACCCCAGGTATGCCAGTATTATACGGATATCTCATGTTTAGGATAATCTGTACGAATCGATTACATACAATGAAAACGTATGTATGAATGTCCATTAGTGTTTACCAATACTAGTACCATAGGTATTTGCTTCGGTAAAGCATCTTTGACACAAATATGAAAAAATAAGAGTAAGTGGAATAAAAAGATCAATGCATCGAAGAAAAAAGAGGGTAAACTTCATTCTAAAAGAGGTATCTCAATCTGTTTGATATGAAGTACCTATGTAAAATCATTTAGCAGCAGAATACTATAAAACTCAAAAAATCATAAATTCTAAAATGATCATGGACTAGAATGAAACTACAGCTGAACCAAAGTAACCAGATTTCAAGAATTACTAACCTGTCTCTAACATGAGGCATATCGTAGTGGTTGTCAGGCCCCTGCATCCAGTATTCGTTGCAGGTCCTCGTCAGGTCGGGCCCCGCCGTGCTCTTGTCCCTGCCTGAATGTGTCTTTGGTATACCTAAGTGTTGTATGAATTGCTTAAGGATAAATAAAATGTATCATATTTTTTTGCAATTTGATACTTCGGAATCTTTTGTGCCGACAAGGAAAATTAAGACCCACTTACACTGTAACTCATTACATACGTTAAACGCTGAATATATTTAAAATAATATTGTTTCTCTCATCGTCATAGAGAAGATAAGTAGACCGATGTTTTAAATACAACAAGCGGTAAACACGTTTTTTCGTCATTTTAGTCCCTCTCAGACGGACCTAAAACAGCGATCTTATTGATATTTAATTCCACTCCAGCCATAATATAATAATATTATAACTGATGTAACTGCTGGTGGAACTTCTGACTATTTCAATACCTAACTGCGTCTAAGTGATAGTAATTGAATGAAAATGATTGTATTACAGGAACGGTTTGTTGTGCTTGTGATTTGCACCACATTTGCACTCAAGGTTTAATTATAAAAGAGTCCGATTTAGAAAGAGTTTCATTAACAATTTCGGAGGAAATAAAAAAAGAACATGAACGATGTCATACCTATTCTTCCAGCAGAGTAGCCAGGTCTGCTTTTGTACTTGCACCACACAAACAAGATGGCGGCCCCGGCGAGCAGCATGGCGACTGTGATGCCGATACCGACGTATAGTGTCGTATTGTTCGTATAGAACCCTAAACATAAGAACAAAATAATAATGGTCTCGCAGATGGTTAAGAAGAAAATGTAGTTTAATCAAAATCAGAGTTTGTCTCATTCATAAACATCACAACTAATAAATCAGTAGTTAACCAAAAATAATGAGGAATAAATTAAAATAGTGGAATAATATTATTTTTTTAACTGTACGAAGAACAGAACACAGGAATTGGAGCAAAACAAAGTAAGGTTGAAAATGGTTTCTTACTTATGCCACTAGTGCACAACCCGTCGACACATGCAGCGTGCTGAAGTGTCGAACCCTGGCAACTGTTGCCAGAGCATTCCCTTCTTCGTATCCTCACGCATTCTCCACTGCAGGTAGACCATGAGCTCCATGATGACCAGGAACCACCTATAGAAAGAATAAATTATCCTAAAACCAACTTTTTCATTTACGTCAAAATAAAACTATGGAGAAGATTTTTAACAAGATCATCTAATGTGTAGATGAGTATGACTATAACTGAATACTATACTGTATTGTGATTGTATGATATCATTGGCAGCCGTGTTCATTTGCCCACAGCTGATTATAGGCTTCCCCTACTTTGTGCCATTCTTCCTTTGGTTGTGTGTGTCTCATCCAAGTTTTACTACTCGGTAACCATCCATCCAGTATTTTTGGATTGGCCTACTCCATCTCGAATTCATTTCCGATGCTTATAAAGTGTATTTTAACTATCAAAACCATTTTAATTTCTTTATTTCATTACTTACTATTCTGGCATGCAACACAATCCTCGTCGCTCTGCGAAGCGTGTCCCCTGCACGGAGCTCCACCATTGGCTGGGGGCGGCTCGGTACAGCTCCGTGATCTACGGCGACCGCTTGTAGCTGACCCGCAACGGCATGGGGCCCAGCCTGACCATTCTGACCAGCCACCGTTTACTAAAAGAAAAGTGTTTGTGTACTTGTAGGGCTTGACAACGTTGGTCTAGTGGTCGCAACGAGACTACTGGTGTTTTGGTTGCCATTTCTAGGACGGCCAAAGTGTTGTAGTGTGTTTCTTTCAAGAATTTATCGTCAGCTGCACGATGTTTGGATTTGTTTCCCAGTTTAAGCTTGCCCCCTTTTAAATGAAACTTTAACGTAACTGTAGAAATGTGGGCACAGTATAAGCTAACCCCTCGAGAATTATATGCGAAATGTGTCCATGTCATTGCAGACATGGAAAATTACCATCAAGTCCGCAGTTAGAAAGCCAGCATTTCCGGTGTTTCTATGAATGAAATCGATTGTGGAAGTCAACCCTTCGGGGGGTAGTAGACTGGTTTGAGTGTTTTTGCGTGACAAATTTTAACGAATGTCTGTCATTGTAAATCACTCACGATACAAGTGATATTACAAAATAAAGTTATGACAGATTTTCAAAACATAATATTTACTGTAAATGAAATAGGCATTAGCCAAATGCTTTAATGGTTTTTTTTTTAAACTAAAGTTGCTATCTTTATAACTGTTTTATCTAGCCAAATTACTATTAAAGGAAAAAGCAGTTCCTTGACCCCAAGTAACAACCTAACGATACCTGTAAAGCCGCCAGTAGGTATCATAGTCCAATAACAAAATTCGTTACACAAGTTACACCACAATAGCAGGGACATTGATATAACAATAACTAATAATATAAAAGTTATGACAACATACCGTACACAGACAAAACAGCAACATCGGACTCCCGCCGACCGGCGATGTTCTCTGCCACGCAAGTGTAGTTCGCCATATCCTAAACATTATGTAATAAAGATATATCATTAACATCTTTCGCACTACAGCGAATTAATTGCCCCTAGAAATGGGAAGAGTTTACGAGACGAATTAGGCCTATGCGCCCAAAATCAAATTCACAGTATTTATTTCAATTAGATCTTTACAGGTAGTTTTAAATGTAAAATACTAAAAGATGACAGATGAGTCACAAGGCATTATAACTTTTTAAAGTACTGAAATAGTTGGCCATTCCGAAGCGTAGATCTCTACGGAAAAGCACGTCCATGAAGTATCTCGAGCTTCATGGACGTCCTTGTCATGGACACAAATCACTTTATCAGCGTTATAAAGTTCAAATCAAATCACCCATTATTCCGTTTAGTTCAATGCAATACGTTTTTGAATGATTGTCAAAGATGAAATGAAAGACTTGCAAAATAGTAAAATTGTACAGATCCAACACAGAAGATAAAAACAGATTACAACTTACCTGCAAACCAACTTTTGGCAACACAAGAGTTTCTACAGTAGGTTCAATTGTGACTCCATTCCTTGTCCACTTGATGGTAGTTGGTGGAGCTGCTGGTGGTGGCACACATCTGAAGGTCACTCCTCTGCCAGCCTCTATAGTTGCAGAAAGAGGCTGTTGCAGGAATTGCTTCTTTATGACTGAGGAACAAAGGTTCGTTTTAGCAAATAAGATTTACAGTCTATAGAAGTTTATGGGTAATAAAGTGAACGCTGTGAATGTAAATGTGAATTCTGAAAAGCAACTCAAAGATGTCTCGTACTTTAATTAGAAATATTCAGGACAACACATGAAACGAGAAACTAATCGATTTCTCAAAGACAAACAATTATCGCTCAGCAACTAATACAAGCATGAAAACTACAAGATCTCGAATTTCATGGAGCTCTATGTCAAGTGAAATCATAGGCAAATAGAAAACTGACGAACCACTTTCGTCAGAGACTTTCACTAGAACAAACGTAGATTCACCCTCGTATCACAAATAGAAAGCTAGTGAGCATTCATCAAAGTGCAAAGTGCTCGAGTTAACGAGCGGAAATAATGTTTCCTCCATATAATGGTTCCGTTACCCACCCTCTTAAAAAACGAGGGATGAAAATAAAAATAGTCGTAAAAAAATTTTGGACACCTAACTTTGAGCTGTATCGTTAAAAGTTGAGTTTTTTTCACAACGGTCTGGAAATTAAAAGTGAGTGAGACCGAGTCTGAAGATACACTATTATCGAAGTTTTTTTTTTAAATAAGATTCTAAACACTTTCTTCCTTTCCACTTAGTAGTTCTTCTTGAACTTTTTAGATTTACAAGTATTATTTTATGAAATTCCTATAAAACAGTATCGCATTTCTTGTATATCACCAAACATATTTGACATTTCTGCATTCTATATCCTCCCTAACCTCCCACATCCTTTCCAAACGTCTTAACTAACACATCTTGAATTCCATTGAAAACTAATAAACTCGTTAAAATATTCCAGCTTTTCAAACTGTCATTTCGTTGATTATTTCTTTCGTTAACATGGCGTGCCGAGTCGTGGCGTGGGGTGTTTATTTCTAGACAATAGGCGTGCCCCTTAATTGTCTGCAATCCACTTTATTTTCGTCTTTCTTCTTATTGTTACAATTTATGCGTTACGTTTCGGAGTTTTGTGTTACATTTGTCTGTTGTTTTATTTTATTTTCGAAGTACCGTTGAGATTTAATTATGAAGTTATTATGAGTGTGCTTCATTATATTATCATTTGGCGCGACGATGTAAAAATTGAGTTTTCAGTTCATGTCTTCGGTAATTTTTTTTTGTAAAATCTGTTGTCGAATAATCATCTAAACCGAAGCACAGGCATAACATAAATGAAAAAGATATTAACACACAATCATGCTACTGAGCTATCGTTTCCATCAACAAATTCATAGTAAAGAACACGGCTAGTACAAGGATGGTCTATAATAGACATAGTGCTAAACTGTAAGACATAAGCACAGGTTCTAAGAGACAAAAACAAGTTTAAGTACTGGTAAGCGAGGCAACCTGTCCTGTAAACCTAACACGATACTGTTATACGAGTCTTCTTTGACACAACTGGTGTGACCGCTTACAATTCAGTTCACTGCATAAAAGGCTAAGAAGGGTAAATTAAATTAAATTAGTCTTACACTGGCGCGGCGGATAACTTGTTCTTGCGATTTGATGTAGGGAATATTGATAGACGCGCCCGTCTTGCTTGACTAGTGGCTAACAGCACTGTCAGACTTTATATTCAATTTTGTGTCGATCAATACTTTCTTCATTTAAAAAAAACCTATAACTGTCTACGCCATATTCGTTTTTGAGTAATATTTAACCATATCTGTCAAGTTTAGATTAACAGACAGTCATTCCCGTGGATATAACTCTGCCCGCGGCCCTACGATTATGTCATAACTTTCAATACAAGAAACGTTTCTATAAAATTGATAAACCTTCTCGTTAGCATAATTTATAAAAATGTTGATCTCAAAACTGCTCCAGGCGTATCGTTTACTAAATAATAGAAACATTCGGATGTTAATGAGTATCAAAGAGAATGTCGTTAACCAGCGGAAACTATTAACTTGTAGAAACAAAATATATTAATGAAAACAACACTGTATGCGGCACGGCTCTTAGTTCTACTTATGATGATCGTAAAGTTTTTAATTTTACCTGTTCGGTGGAGAATATTTATGAGAAAGGGCATGCTTCGGTTAACGGTAAACATTTATAAAGAGGAAACAAAAAACATTAGGTCGATGGGACTCTGATCAATCATGATTCCGTGTGTTGCCAAATTCATCTCACCTTGGGAGTTTATATGAGAACGGTTAATGTATGAGAAGCAAACAGTAATACTGATAACGTTTTATGAGACGAGATATTGGTGTCCCTAAGGGTAACATCGTCAGACTGACTGTACTCAGTTTGAGTGATATGCCAAATTCAGTATGATGTAAATGCAGATACCGTTTAGCATTAAGTATCAATTCTTCGCTTAATAGTAGGTTGTTAAGCAATAAATAACTTTTATTATCTTTTAGTAAGACTTAATTATTGTCTGTCTCAAAAGATTAAGATCTTTAATTACTATCTGTGTTATAATTATAGGCTTACCGTTGATTAACTTTTTATTTATCTTACGGTCTCCAAGTTAAAAATTCTAAACGGCACTTTTAACTTCAGTGTCCCCAAAGTTTTAACTTGGAAAACAATGCACTAAAGTCTAGTTCCAAAGTTCAGACCTAACTTGGCACGCAAACCCAGTTGGCTGGGGAAAACACTTCTTGGCGGAGAAATGCGCCAAAACGACATTGTGAATGGTGCATACGAGCCGTTAGAAGTAGGACTCGCCTGGTAAGAGCATCGATTCCAGTGATAATGGATTTGTTTCACTTAAAAAGTCTCATCATCTACGTGGGCTTTTCGCAATTATGTTGGGGTCGACTTCGGCTACGGTTTATTCCCTTAAGTATTTTTAAAGTATGGCATGTAGGTTATGCTGCACTGATATGCAAATAAAATTTGTTGCTTGAAGATTTTATGTTGCATAATGTTGGAAGGATTATTGAAGAGAATGATAACGATCTTCTGATTAATCAAATGTTTCGAGACACGTGACATGACTTAACGAAGGGAGCCGACGACGTAAGTCTGAGGGCCTAGACAATGTAACATTCTATCAGAGATAACACTTGTCAACAGCTTTGATATGTATAGAGATGACAGGAGCTATGGAAATGTCACGTAGTTATTTGAATGACTAACTATTTGTTGACAGTAGTTAGGCAAAGATATAAATTCATTTTATTTAGGTCCTGACTTCCTGAGGTATTAGATTGAATTATTATTTAAATGGTATACTTACAAGCAAACTCAATCAGAACCCCTTGACTTCTTATCCTGCCTTTACTATTCCACGCGTAACATTCGCAGCTATATTTCATATTAGCTCCATCTAGCTCATTCCGTGTCACATTGAGTTCTGCTTCAACAACCCTCACTCCATTATGAGGATCTACATGTTCTAGTTGTACAGTCTTATCAGACCTGACATCATTGCATTTGAAGTACACTTGAAGAGCATTAGCAGCTCTGCAGAGTAAGTTTGCTGGTCTATTCCTTAGAACGTAAGAGTTTTTAGGTTCTAAAAGGAATATTGGTAGACCGTCTATCGTTTCATCGTTTTCTGGTAACGGTATGTAGTCATCTTCTTCTTCAGTCTCTGCCTTAAAGTCTGAGAGATATGGATCGAAGTTTAGAAGACCATCTGGGTGTATGTATTCTGGCCTCGTTTCTTTTGTTGTGTGTTCTGGATCTGCAACAAATTAGTGGAGTTAGTTTGAAATTCATTGATTGTTTTAAAATTAACCATATTCTTTTTTTTGTTACTGTCAGCCATTTACAATTTTTTAAATAATGATAGTGTTAGTGTGTGTGCTGTTGTGTTGTGTGTGAAGGAGTATGTAGGGATTGTAGCAGGTGGCCTTCTGTGGTTTCTGCCTACCCCGATGGAGAAATGACATGAGTTTATGTATGTATGACAATGTGATAATTTTTAAGAGCAAAAACTATAACCTAACTATACCATCACAAACACGCCTCAAAAATGTTTCGAGAATCCTAGTGATGGTACGACTTCACAAAATTGTTTACCACAATGAAAATTGCACCAGTTATAAAATATGTGTTACACAGTTTGGTCAGCAGATAAGTATTCTATTAAAACACAAAACATTTTAGTTTCCATCTGTCGGTATTTCAAAGAGCGCGTTTAGCCCACAACAGGTAGCTGTATTTCGTTGATAAATAGTCAAGATTACAGCGCATAAGCCAAGCCGGTGCTACTGCATGTTTTAATCTAAGATCATAAATATTTAAGCGTGCATATCTGTACTATGAAAATAGACCAGATAATGGAGTAATCAAGGATGCCCATAGATGATTCATGGAGTATGAAACTGAGCTTAAAATGGATGAATAAATTACCCACTGTATTGATCTTCATTGGAGTTTATTTAGCTATCAACAAGCATTTGCTCATAAGATGATTGTACGTTTACTTTGTAAGTTTGTACTGCGATTATTATTAGAGAATTGATGCATTTAAATTATTTGTAATTTCACGAGGTCCATCGTCATCTGCCTTGCTTTTCCCCATTATCCGCACGCAGCTGAATATTGAATGCTGGCTCCTGGCATATTACATGTATCAACTGCCTATCTGATCTTCACAACCCAGTAGTACTGGGTTATACAATTCCCTTTGGTAAGACTGGTTATCATCTCGGTATATTATGGGTGGTCACCCATCGACGAACCAATCTAGGTAAGCACGGCTTAAAATAAAGATGGTCGATGGCAGTTATTGTAAGTCGGGTTAATGTATTTTATTTTATTATGTTTGAGTGGTTTACAGTTACCAATAGGTACATACGTTTTAGTGAGGTTATCAACGAAAAGCCATTTACAAGTCAGTATAGTTGGCAATAATGTATTGTTGTACAAACTATAAACTAAGCAAAGTAAAGGATTCAAAATCAAAATCAAAACTCATTTATTCAAACTAGGCTGATAATCAGCACTTTTCGAACGTCAAAATTTACTTTACTTTACTTATTTACAAGTGACAGTCCCCCAAAACGCCCACCCTTCGACACTTCCTAGTGTTTTTGCTGGAAAGAAGAAGTGGCGGAACAAACTCTCCAGCAATAGATTAAAGATAACATTAAATTTAATACTAAATTAAGTAGCACAGGCAGGAATGCAGGCGCACTATTAGAATGCATCAAAAACAATACAGCTTTATGATACGACATACTTTATACTAATTGCTGTCTTTCATGTTACCAGGTCTAACTCACACTATTTTTATAATATCTACTGATAACTTGAATTATAATGTCTTTGCTCTTCATGAAATCAACCAACTCTTCTCCAGGGCAGACTCATGAATCACTTCGCTCAATCATGTAGCCAAGTGGTATGCTAAATTTTAGGTTTCAAGAACGAACCCAAGACCTGTGATTATATTTCGGATTCAGCCCATAAAAACTCAGGCACCAGGTTATACACTAACCGCGCGAAAAAGATCATGAATTAATCCATCAAACGTTAATACTGCAATGTCAAACATTCTAAGCCCAATCATTAGCTCATTAAACTCGGCATCACCACAAAGGCTATCGCCATCCCACCCAATATCCTTAACCACCTGTCAATCACAAACGGTCGGTAACACACAACTCAACGTGACGCGTTATAATCATACACAGACTTGCCACAAACAGAGACAGGGAATAGAATAGTTTAGTACATAACCTTCTGTACTAAACTATTCTATTCCCTGTCTCTGTTTGTGGCAAGTCTGTGTATGATTATAACGCGTCACGTTGAGTTGTGTAACAAGCGAAAATAGGTACACGGACATACTAACGCATTCCTACGTACGGCCATCGCCAAAATGTTTCATCAAAATTAAAAATTACATTTTAGCGTTTATTTCACATAGATCAGTGTTTTTGCATGCCCAATGTGAATGTGTTATTCAAAAGATAAGTTAAGTTTGATTTTTCCCCGTCGGGGCTGCGGGTTGTTCGAAAGAGATACCGCGGCCTCGGTGCAAGGGCTAAGACGGAACATGGGCGGTTTTTAGTCAGTAGAAGTCGTCAGACTTCTACTGACTAAAAACTCCCTTTCGCTATGCCCAGAGCGGGAGGGATATTTGATAACTTCTCACCCGCAAAAAAAAAGGGTAAATCTGTATAGAGGAGAACCGTCTTGTTCAAACAAGAAACTTCGCTGACACTCTTTTACATCAGAATGTAGTTTTAAAACTTGCCAAAAAAGTACATAATTCATGTCTAATCCTGTGTGTGTTTTCATTCATTCTATGGAGTAAGCCTTCTGTACTCATCTATTTTGTAGTTAGGGTGCGCGCACATTGTGGCGGAACGGTGAGTGAAGTGTACGGCTAAAGTGATTTGAGCGGCGCACCCCGGAACGCACCGAAATGAACCACGACTCAAAATGATTATGCAGATGGAGCCAGTGTAGTGTGAAACCTGTTTTGTTCCTGATAAGGTTCTTTTAAGAGTAAAAAACTACGTAACCAAGATTTTAGCCATATCTAAGATCGTTTTTTTAAGTTTTGCAAATAGATCTTAGACATCGTCTGTCGCTTTCCATCAAGCGTGTTCGAGGTCAGGAGCAGGTCTATTTTGCAAAAAAAAAATAGAAATGGAAAAATATAACTGAGTGTAGTTAGTTTTGTGACACGAAATTACATTATTTTGTCACCCCTGTTATCGCTGAAGGGTTAAGCAGAGAAACTCATATTTCGCAGATAAATATAGACGGATATACCTATTAATAACACTTAGGCCGTAGCTTGATATGCACTTGCTTGCAATTAATAGACCGACAAGGCAGCCTAGTAGTTTAATGAGTTCACTGTTTGTTGTAATCAGTTTAGACGCTAATTACGGTCTTAAACATCCTGTTATTGACAAAGTAGCACTTACAATGGCTAAACCTTTCATATAGTTGTCAACAGACTAAAAGTTACCCGATTAACATAACAATTTCGAACCACTTACGATTTTTAAATGAGTAAATGAAAATAATCGCGCTTGCGTGTCTCAGCCATCTACCTAATTGAAAAATGCGACTGATCGCAAGTCGTTCCACTTGTCTTTAGACTTATTTTTAGACAAGTAATTGAAGCACTCATACAATGTAATTTTATGATTATCCAATAAACAACTTGACGACTATTAAAAAGTTAGTGTAATTGGTACTATGGGGGAGTGATGTCAACCTGCTTCAAGACGAGTTTTTACGAGGTAAACAAAGCCATTAAATAAGTTATGATTTCAGGAGTCTTATGGATAGAACTTTATGGTTCAGAAGCGATAAAGTTCATATGAAATATGACTAACAAAACCTTGACAAACTTTTTTTTTCTACTTTGGGTACTGAGCCGATATCAGCCATTATGTATTCCATGCCGATATCGATTCTGCCAGCGTTATGTGGTGACGTCAACGTAACTTGGTGAACCGTTAAACTTTAATACTAAATAAGTATAAATCTGTTGGAAGCTAGAAGGTTTGCTGTCGTTTGTGTGTGTATGTTTGTGTGAAGCCAATACATACTTTTCCTTTCTTTTGTTTCTGTAAGAAACCCAAATGAGCTAAATTCGCCGTTGTACGAGTACTTAGGCTATATATTGTAATTTTATGTGCATATCTTTTAATTTTATGTGCAACTAGCACTTCGCCCGCGAGGTAACATAATTCATTACATTATTCAAGTTTTAATAGGAATCCCTAATGATTTTTGGAAATAAATATAGCCTATGTTACTCGGTAAAAATGTATCTTTCAAACGATGTAAGAATTTTTTGAAATCGGTTTAGTAGTTTTTAGTTAAATCAGAACCAACAAAGAAATCAATCTATCTCTTTTACTCTTCATAATATTAGTTTAGATTGAGAAAAATAATAAGATACTTTGACATTGGCCACAGATGACACATTACTTGGCTCTGTCTTATTAATTCTACGACTCTCTCTTTCTCTGACAGCGTCGAGGCCTGTGACTAGCAGTGGAGACCTTATAGGCTAATTTCTCCCATACTAAACTAAGTCTCTGCAGAATTTATACATACCTTTACTTTGTTTGAGTAGGATTAGTACACAGATAGCACATTTAGGCACACGTACTTAGTACTCGCTTTGTTGGCCTAGTGGTCGCTGGCGTGTCAGCCGAGCATGAGATACAGGTTCAATTACCAAGTCGGGTAAAGTGTTATTAAGTTTTTCTAACAAGAAATTCTCTCATGAAAGCAAAGAATTATTCTCAGTTAAAATAGGCTTACCTCCTTTTTTTTTTGGGGGGGGGGGGAAATCATCAAATAACTCCTCCCGCTCTTGGGCAGAGGGAAAGGGAGTGTCAGACTTCTACCGACTAAAAACCACCCATGTTCCTTCTTAGCCCTTCATGTCGAGGCCGCGGTATCTCTTGCGAACAACCCGCAGCCCCGACGGGAGGCTTACTTCCTAAAGTCCTAATACAATGACATGGGATTTCAAACCATAACTGGCAAAGTGTGAGTGTGCAGTCAGTAGCACAAATATGTTCTAATGAAATGTCAGCACAAACGTTCGATCAATACATCTCGCAATGCCGCATCTCAGCCATTTAAGGGCAAATTACAAATAGTCAACCGTAAAAGCACCAATTGCCATTAACCCATCCGTTGAGTTAACCATTTACACGTCTTACCACAGTTAATCAGAGGATGAAACTCGTCTTCTAATTGACTTTAATAAATTTAGGATGTTCTCTCCATGTAAGTATCAAGACTTGTTGCGTAACTTCCTTTTAAACCGTGTTAGATTATACATACAGGATATTACGTCAGAATTTATTAGCTTTGGCAAATTGGAAGGTGTTAATAAGTAATTATTAGGACCTATAATGTTTATTTTTTATGTTAAACTAACCCCATTGATTTTGGTTTACTTTACCATAGTTTTCGAGTTACTGAAGATAAAACTGGAAGAAATCTCATCTAAATTATTAATCTCTGTTACCATTGGTCACAGTAACCCTGTAGTAAGAAAACATATTCTTATAATCGTTTTAAAGCCAAAATAAGCCTGTACGTTTTGTACTCATTTATCTTATAGTATAGTGCGACCCTCCCCGAGGCTTTCCCCTCAATCTTTCTACGCTCTTTGGTTTAACACCACCCAGGGCGTCATAAGTGGTGACTCAGGGATTATATGAAGTGGATGAGCAGCATCCATCACACTAATAACTATATACTGTGAAAATCTGGCCTCCCCTCGGATTGAGGAGATCAAACGACAGCTAAACGCAATAATTATATTCCTCGCTAGAGAGATTAAACAAGTTGTTAACTTGACAAAGATAGTTATTAATTATAATATAACAATGGAGCAAAAGCAAGTACAATGCTTGGCTGTTCTATAAACACAATCTAAAGATTATGAAAGTATCAGACATACAAAGGACCTTTACAATTAAGTCTTTCTAAAAAGCAATAAAGCACGGATGACGTAAGCGTCGACAGTGCTATAAGAGCAATGTCGACGTGAATTTACCTTTGGCATTTATATTTGGCAGTATTACTGAAAGCCTTCGTAGGTTGAGTAGGTTATGAAGGTTCTACTTCAGAGTAGCGCCAAACAATGAGGAAGCCCATGACCTAAGCAATAGGCACGTTCACATGACAAGGGACATCGTGGGAGGAGATGACAAGAGGATCCGGATACTTACGATAAAAACTGGTCCCAAATAGCTTCAGATACAGAGAATCAAAATGAGAGTAGAAAGGACTTTGACCCCCAATCTCCTTTCTTTTTGCATTGAGCCCCAGTCCTCAAACAATAACATAGTAGTGACAAAGAAGAACATACTAATACAACAAAAACGTGCAGATACAAAGTTCTCACAACACACTCACCTCGCCAATCACATCACCTAACATACCTAGCATAGCACACACTGAGCTGATACTGACAGGATGTCAAGCCATCGCTTACGCGCGTAGTAACCCGTTCCTCTCGGGAACAACGCTCGCGCGGAATAATAAGCAGATACATTCCATATTTTCATTCATATCAGTAACGATGTACTGTGAATGTAATCAATCGGAGAGCGGGTGGCGTTGACATATTGGATTGGGTTCATTAAGGATGGTATCGTTTTGGTAAGTTATTGGATGGTAAATTGTAATAGAATGTTGTGCTTATCTTGATTGGGGGTTGAACTGACAACTTTGCTCTTGTTATTTTTGTTAGGCTTACATCTTTACCTATTTATATCTGACTGACTGAGAGCAGCGGTGTTCTAACATTTAAAAGTGCCTGTATTGGTTTATTTGACATAAATGCTTTAAGTTTGAGTTATTTAATTTATTACATCGCCACTGCTTTAAACGCTGAAGGAATACATTGAGAAAAAACCGGCATGTACTCGGATCAAAAACAAAGATCATAACTCACCACACTGGGTCCATGTGGTAAATTATGACCTTTTATTTCTCACGGAGAAGAGCTCTGAGCGATGGTCTAGCGGCTGAAACATTTATATAGGCAGTCGCTCCATGAAATCTTCATGTATTTAGCTGCATCTGTTTGATTGGAAGCCGACCCTAACATAGTAAGGAATAGACTAGGCAAATGATGATAATTATGCTGTCTGAGTATTCACAGAAGCAAATAGCTTTAAGGTTCTAAATGCAATTGACACTTTAATCTCCCATACTGCAACTAGTAACATGAGTCTGCTAATAAACTCAAAAACTGGCCAAGTGCAAGACGGACTTGCATATGAAGGATTTCGTAGCATTGTAGTAGATTTTGAGAGATTTTTCATATTATTTTAGCACCATAGACTTCTTATAGGTTTTCCTCTAATGTAAGTGTTGAACTAATTTCTGTATCTTTTCAAATTTTAGACTCAGTAGTTTGTAAGATAAGGGAGGGGGAAATGGTCGGATAGACAGACAGACACACGAGTGATCCTATAGTTCCTATAATATAGTTTCTAGATCCTATAGTATAGATCCTATAGTAGTGTAGTGTTAAGGAACAGAAAAAAAACGGAACCCCTATAGGATCTCGGAACTGCGGAACTCTAAAAACGTGCGATGTCTAAGAAACTTCAAATTGAACAACAAGATAACAAAGATACTCATTGTACACTACTAAGTACATGAAATAAGAGAGTGATGCAGGTGGATGGACAGCTGCATTGAACACAATAGCTACTCAAATTACAAATCCTGTCATCCGAGGGGATCAGCGCTTTATCTCCGGGAGACTAACTGTGACAAGCATCATATTCTGCGACGATTCTGCGGGCTGAAATTGTATCTCTCTTTAACATCTCTATGTGTTTCAGTGAACTACCGTTTGTTACTAGTCTAGCGAGATGGGAACTTAGTTAGTACCTACCAAAAAGTCGATAATTATCAGTTATTATCGGGTTGCAGTGCAACATTAAACTCTTTAGAATGTACTCTTGCAAATTCTTGGATGGACTTGCCTTTTTAAAAGAGTTTCTACCAAACCTAATGCATATTTTGGCGAACTACTTGGTACACTTTTGCCTAACACTTCGGGAATTACAGACGTGTTGTTATATTAATGGATATTTTCACTAACACAAGGTGATACCAAATTTAATGCCTAATTGGAAACGCTCTGCCAATGTATAGCAATATTCATGCAATTAAAAAAGGGTGTCGCATAGAAGTTAGCAATCGGACCTAAATGTCACCGTTACGATAAAAGGTAGTTCCCGGTAAAAGTAGGATTTCCTCCTTACACCGGGGATTATGAAGTGGAATTATCTCAAGAGGAAGCTGCAGTCTTCCTTTCTGCTAATAACATGTAGTCGGGAATATGACTGTATATTGATAATAATATGCTGATTAGCTCTTCGCTGGCGTATTGGTCAGAAATCTAGATCTAGAGATCAAGACGGGCCTATCGTGTGTCAAGTTTTATTGGGAACGCGTTCAACCTGAATTACTTTCACATGAAGACTATTAAGTATATATGTAACCGATTGCAGCCATGAAGGAGATGGGCCATGTGGACATGCACATGATCCATGTTCAGCGGAAGCCATTGACTGTCATTATTCATCATGACCGCCGCATCATGGCCTATAATGTTCCCACTGCAGGGACTCTGGCCTCCTCTCTATGAGAGGGATGGGCTATAATCCACCACGTGAGCCCAGTGCGGGGTGGTAGATGTCACATGTCTTGAATTTTTTGGTTCTAAGATATGCCTGTTTCCTCACGATGTTTTCCTTTACCGTTTTGAGAGCAGTGGTGATGAAATAAATTACACAAAGTAATGCGCCTGCCTGGTTTCATACCCACCACTTACTGTTCGTAAGTCAGGGCCGCCACCACTGGCCCACCACTGCTCTATGCCATTATTAATAAATAATTCTTCTCATTTCCTTAACCCAATTATTTTGAGGTAGGCGTAGTATGTCTTCTTCTATTATCCAATTATTGATACCATTACTTAGCCTCGTTGGTCTAGTGGTCACTAGCGCAACTTCTTTGCAGCCCTGGGTTTGATTTCAAGGTCGGGCAAAGTGCTATTGGGTGATCCCATCAAGAATTTCTCAGTAGCAGTCATGGAGTCTGGATTTGTGCCCGCTGCGCTGATGGCAATAAGCTCGCCACCTGGGAATTAACCATAACTGGCGAAATGTGAGTGTAGGTACTAATAGGTGCCCCTCTGCTTAACTCGGGGATTACAGGCATATCAGATCACCTTAAGATCTTAAATAATAAGTAGACGAACAACAAAATGTGTTCTTAAACGATCTTTGCCTCGCCATTACAGTTATAATTGAAGCATAAATCCTTCAAGCTATAATAGGATGAGTTCAAGTGGTAATCGATTCAATTAGTGGTCATAATCTTGTGGCTACTGTTCTCAATGGCCTGTTACAGCTACACTTAGACGTCCGTCCATGGATGATTAAGTATGTGTTTTAATTTTAAATAGACCTCTTGAAATGAAGACACTATTCGTAAATGCTTCTTCTTGCTTGGTTTGGTATCTTGTAGTTAATACCTTAAACAGAGGAATACCTACCGCTGCCGAGCCCTCCGGGGATTAAATGAATGTGTTTGTGTATTAGTGTTTTGCTTTCATAACATTTTAAGGCAATATAGCCCTTATGGACGATTAAATGGATGAGGTAACTACTTAGTAAGACAGTGCAAGGAGGATTTAGAATGAAGAGCGGATATATCTGGAAGATGCTCTTCAAGAGCCTTTAATCTAAATCGCGCGTATAACCGTCAAAAGCAAACACTTTTGCCATTTTAATTTAAATCAGTTTGAGACTACAATGAAATAAAATAACATTCAATCATTGTTGAAATAAAGAATATTGTTACACCCACTATTATACTTTTTAAACAGCTGCGATCCTATAATCGCCCCCTCACGTATGACTCAAGCGGTCAAAGGGTTGATACAAAAAGCTCCCCTTAAAAACAAACTGACCAGTATATCAATCACACATTTTTATAATCAGATAAATAACAACGGAAACCATCTCACCTCCATTCATGACACTTGTAGCACACATGATAACTGCGATCAAAATCCTTAAAGTCCTTTTCAGAATCATCACTGTTTGCAATATCACAAAAACTTCATTAAATTGTTTATCGCGATGTTTTTTGAAAAACGAACGAACGGGAACAAACGTGCGTTCGTCGCGGCAGTCCGCGGGTTACTGGGGAACGAAATGAATGAAGCTACCCCATACATCATGGTGATACATTGTATGGGCTACGGTATGGGAAATAGGATGCGTACCAATTAATATTAATTACGTTTCTTCCTTTAATTTTTTGTTCTAATGAGAATAGAAATTGAAACAATTGAAGAGCAAACAGAATGTTTAAGATGTGTTAAGAGAAAAAATTGCGTGTGAAGATTGTTCACTGAAGTTAAATTAGGTCTTACGGTATCAATAGTAACGTATAACATGTAATTTTTTTTTTTTTAAATACGACTTCTTTTTGGTAACCATAGATACTAAAGATTACAGATTTCTATTGCTAAATGCACATCGAGTTAATATCAATAGGTATATAAAGTTATGTTCGTAAGCAACTTCTTATTTATAGAACTGCTAACCGTATGTTCATTGAGCCAAGTTTTGAATTAGGTATTAGTTCTGTTTTTAATAAAAACCTGAAAACAATTTTATCTTACAGTGTCAGTAATTGTTTAGAGATAAATAAACAAGAGAGTGTGTCGATTAAACTTTTAAACAACAACCACTAAACATTTTATGTCAACAATAGAAACTTACTATTTCAATGAGAACAAAAGCTCTGAACGGTACACCAATCTTACATCAAGACACATAGCGCCACCTATGTTCAAGTTGTAACAAACCTCGCAGTGCTAATTCCCACTACGAAAGCTCTTTGCACCCATCGCGTATCGTAAGCTCCGAGGAAAAGCTCATTGTTCGATTTGTCTCGATCCAAACATGAACAACAGATGGCGCTGTTCGAAACATTCGAAAATTGTTCAGAAACAACCTGATAGGCGTCGCTTTGCGAATGTTTGTGTACAACGCTATCTATGTTGACAGGGGTGAACGTCGTTACGAGGGGTTGGTCTGCAAGAGTGGCCCATAATACTATAGCTCGTTGTTCAAGCATGGTTCAAACTAAAGAGGTAAAGCAAGTTACGATTACGATAGAATAGATGGCAGCATTGTACGTCAGTTTCTGATCAAGCACAGAGCAAGTATCTCTCTCTACTAATATTATAAATGTAAATGTAAGTTTGTTTGTTACGCTTTCACGCAAAAACTACTTAACCGATCATCACGAAACTTTGTACACATATTTTTGGAAGTATAAGAAGTAACATAGGATACTTTTTATGAAAAATAATTAAAAAATAAAGTCACGGGCAACAGCTAGTTATAATAATAAATAATAAAATAAGTTTAATTACATTCCGTTGTACAAAAAACACTTATCTATACACTATGCAGCTTTACAACTATGGTAACAGAGTGTTTTCGATGAGCTCTGGCACCCAATGTAAGATTTAAAAATTAATAATATGATATAGCAGTTCTAGCAGCTGTACTTACGTTATTGATAGTTAATAAAAATAATTTTATAACTCTATATGAAGTTGAATTTGGATTGTAGAAGTTTAGAATAGCACGATTCCAGGGAGAGTTCTTAAGTATTCCACATAAGGTGAACAAGATATTTAGCCAGGATTATACGTCCTGTGATGAGTGATAAACAACAGAAGTACAAGCAAGCATGTACAACATGAGATCTTTGATAAGCAATGGGAGTAATAAAATACATCGGTAGAAAGCCGGATGTTTTAGAGCAAGTTGTGTGTTTTACTGCGGTACTCAGAGATATTTAATAATTACTTAAGCCGTCACTAAGTAAATATTTGACATACTTTTGTATGACAAAACTGTCAAAACCTTTACTAAGTGATGGCCTAAGTAATCATTAAAGCTCTCTGAGTGCGGCAGTTAGAGCAATATAAGCAGTCTATAACAATCATGTTTTTAATGTGCAGCTTTGGTTAGTGGGACCTTGGTAAATGTTAGAATCTTAGAGTTCCTAGATTACGCTAATCTTCTTGGCGTGTCCATAGCGTGTCAATTTATTATAATAATTAGCCTTATGAATGCAGTAACTAGAGGCACTGAAAAAATGTGAGGACCAGAAGTACCTAATTTTAAATAAGAAATTGCTAATTCTTCAAATCTCTTACCTAATTCAATTTATTATACTAAACTTAGGTATATGAAATTGAGCCGCAACGCAGAGTTGTTAGTGGTAGAAAATTTAAGAAAAAAAAAATAAATCCTTTGACCCTGCATACATTATCAACCAATTTTCACACGAAACGTCTTCGATAGAAAATTCAAATGATAGATTTCAAATTCCAACTTGGAAGAGCAGTGTTGCCAACATTGAATATTGATTGCACAAAAGGCGTTTGGCGCCAAAGCGTATTCTCAATTCAAAATTATTCGAGAACCATCGACTCCTTTTGATGGTGCAAAAATATGTAAGTAGCTGGATTCGTCAGTCACATTTTTATTCTGAATAACATTTTCTATTTCGCTTGCACCCCGTGAAAGAACATCTCCTTTCCTTCTCTTAATTTGCGGTACGGAAATTCAAATTTGACGGGTTGGCTCGCCTTTCCGCTGAATTTCGAAGTATAATGAGCCTTTAAAGGTGGAGCAATCAATAAAAATATCAAAGGTTTACCTATTTTACGGAAAGCTTTGACTTTGTTGGAATATTTCACATTTACATGAAGAATTCGTAGTGAAGGTAAGGAATTTGCATTGATTCGAATTTGGCTTGAACGTTGTGGTAGGTACTTCGAACCAATAATAGAAAAATTTAACCTGCCTGTTACTAAACACTCTGGTGAATTATTAAGACTAGCATAATTAGTTCTGAGACTTCAAGATACTGAAAACTAATCATAATCTGATCCAATTTACTCCAGTATTGCCGTAAGTGTTCTACTCCAAAAATACAAAGAAAATAATTTCCAAGCAGCTAGCCACTGGAACCGATTATCATAATACATAGTTTATCGAGCAAAGTGGATAAAATGGACAAACTTAAGTAAATCCGTATTTGCGGGGCCGCGGCCGGTTGTTAGAGACACTCCAGCCGAGTTTGTTGGGAACCGCTTGAGTGCGCTGACTTTTATACCGTACGGTGGAAATCGCAAGAATTTGTTTTGATTTTTTCTTTGGATCATTATTATTCGGTCGTTCACACACCAATTTTAGGCCAAAGGTTTCGGGTTGTATGCAAGACCAACCCATCCAGCAGTTAACGAGTATTTATGACAGAATAGTACCTACCCCTACCAACAGATTGTTTAAAACTTTTTACAGTATCTTCTTCTGCTTCTGCTATCATCAATAATTTATAATCGTTATTCACTGCGTTATCTGTAACAGTAACTTAAAAAAAAGATGTTTTTACATCATGCTCCCCAAGATTATAAAAGTAACAGATTGTTTTGTCGTAAAAATGGTGTTGCACTACTTTTACTGGTAGTCTTGCAGGATGCAGCTGATATTTATTTTTAATAACAGATGAAACATGTATTTGTGAAAGTTCGTTGGTGTGTTGGTGACCCTTCAGTCAGGCAAGCAAAATTCGGTATAAAACATTATAATTTTCAGCAATTGCTGGGATTTAAACAGAGCTCGATTTTTGTAGCAGCGTCGTTCTCATTCCATATTCACTCCTATACATGCATCGGATCGTCCCCGTCCCTTCAACCCTAAACATCTCCAAACCACCAACATCGTATACTCCTTCCTACACATTCTACTTAACAGCCACGTCACGTGCTGCCAACGAATGCGGGACGACAACGACGCGTCTCCAATTGTTCGAATCTTGGAGCTTAACTCGATCAAGCGGGTTTAGTTGCCAAGTGATAAAGCGCTTACAGACCGCACTTTTTCGGCTTACGGCTGATTGGAGATCGATAGCACGTTGGATGGTCTGCTAGCCTAGAGAAAGGTTTAAGTGATTAGTGCGAATGTGTGGGTGAGTTGAGTGGCTGCTTTCGTAAGTTGTTGCAGATCCTCGATCGTAGTAAGCAGATTATTATAGTCTTTCTTACAATCCTACTCCACATAAGGAGAATAATAACATTTTCAGACGGATTTAGGCAAAAATATAATAGACACAAGAACCATTTTGAACATGCCAGTAGGAATCGTAGTGATAATTCTTTCTACCGCTACGTTAATACCTTCAATCAAAGAATTATCAAATATACGCCATAATTTAAGTAAAATCAAAAATTGTTCATGCCTACTTACTCAAAATGTGTTCATGTAGTAAAATGAACCCCTTTGTTTTTCTTAAACTAGAGCAAACTCCTCTTGTTTCATTAAAAAATCACGTTCATAATCCCTCCTAAACCCCGCCACTTGTGTCATCCCAACTTATTTTATCTTGCGTCTCGCTCGCACACAACTGTCAACATTCCCACAGACTATACGCGAACTTTATTAATTTGTTTTTTTCTCGTCGAATTAAAACCTTTATCTGATTATCTTTTATCGGTTTTTCGGAACTGTAATAAATAAAATAAAATAATTTCATTATTTTCGTTCGTTCAGTAAGCTGATGTGTTTTTACGCTGCAATGATTTCGAATGAACGTTTCATTTTTTGGCGAGTGATGTTCATTTTGATAAAGCACTGTTTAATTGAATATAACATTTTTTGTGGTCGCAGGTGTACGAAGTTATTTGGTCAAGTGTTGATTTTAAATAACGTGCTTTTTTTATTTTGCACATGTGTGATTGTGGACCCTGACGTCGGTTAATCCATTTATGAAATCAAATATTTTCTTTTGTAGAGTAAAATACCATCCATTGATGATTTTATCGGCACCAGTACAGCCTCAGTGTGTCTTCAGTTGAGGTAGGCAGATCTCCGGTGATCCCCGGTGAAGTTTGGGAAGGTAATACCATGGTGGTTTTTAGTTCAGTTAAAGTCTGACATACCCCTCCGCTCGCCCCAGGGCGGAGAACATCCATGAGGATTTTCCACCCCGGAACAAAAAAAAACATAACAAATATATCCAGCCAAGTAACCCAGTAGACTCAGTAAAAAAGCTTTCATTGTGTTGTTTTCTTATGATGATCCTACAACAGAACATTGGCACATTTAGGACCAACATAACTAATACTAAACCATTTCCATTAAGATCATCATCATCATCCACAGCCAGAATTCACCCTGCTACTGCTGGATATAGGCCTCTCTTTTCTGGTGCCAATCGCCACGTTCTTGTGCCAGTCTCATCCAAGTTTTTCCCTCGATGGTAACTACGAGTATATCGTCTGCCCATCTCGCCGCCGGGCGACCTACATTTCTTTTCCCCGTTCTTGAACGATTAAGATAATTTCAATAAAACAATATTTCTCTTATCCTCAAATAAACTGACCTATGTGCACAAAACAAACATAACTAAAACAAAACCATTTTTTTATTATATTTACTTCAATAAAACAATACTTCTAAATTGTCCTCAAAAAATCATCTAACCTATGTGCACAAAATAGATTTGAAAACTAAGCTCAAAACTAAGGCAGTAATCCGGTGGCAGCTAACCGATATAGCATCGCGTTTGAGCTGTGAGCTACGGATATAATCCGCGAACAACCCCGCCCTACCCTTTAACCAATACGTGACCACAGGCATTATGTGGTGTGCGATGTACGAAGATTGTGGATGTGGTGTCGATGTCTTAAAAAATTTAACCTTACAAAGGTGAAGTTAATGGCTTGAGCTTACTTGAGCATTCTGTATAAATTCCAATTAAAAATAATGTATTTGCTAATTAAATAAGAGTGATGCAGAAACCCATCATACTTATATTGTTGCTTATTTAAAATTGCCCAACCCGATACAGATTTCGTTGACGGGATAATCTTCACCATATCTTCACGATCAAAATCATCAACGGATTCAAAATAATGCACTGGAGGCGACACCAAAAAGTTAGACACTGAGAATCATTGACGGCTGTCTTCTTCTTCTTAGCATGTCAATGCCAATTCAAATTGACTCATCCCAAAATTGGGCGACGTCTTTGGTATTTCCAGTAGCGTCCATCAGCTACTGTGATGTCTAAAATAATATTGGGACAGGTAGAGTATATTTAAAGACTTATCAGGCCAGCCATGGCAACTCTAGTCCAGGTGTGAGATTTTCGGTGATAGGCAAAAATGGGTTCGTTAGGCAAACACGACTCGCCACGCTGACTGATAATCCTTTCACCATAATGACAACCCATTGACGACTGCACCTAGTGTATTTAAGATTTATAATAAATTGTGCGTCTTTCTTGAACCGTCCTAAAACCAGTTCCAATTACTTTTACCAATGTCAATTATTGCTTATCAAACAACATTCATGTATTGACATTTATTAATAATACCACATCCACCGTCCCATCACTCCTGGTCAGCAGCAGGCTTGTCTCTTGTCTCTCACAATCGGCTCAGTGTCCACCGCACCGTAAAATTGTATTTGACGTTCGCTCGGACGCGGGGAGAGCCGGCAAATTAACGCAGCTTAGGAGAAAATCTCCGTGTTATGATATTGTGGTGTTTGCGGCCAGATCATCGCTTTAAGTATGTTACGGGATTTATTTGGGTTTTTTGCACAGGTGCGTTTTGGGTAAATGTTGTTTTGTATTATAGGTTTAATGGTGTAGAGGTGATGGTATTGTTAGAATGCTAATTTCAGTAAAGATGATGACTCTTCGTTGACTTCGTTGGTCTAGTGGTCGTAAGCGCGAATGCTGTGCATGAGGGCCTGGGTTGGATTTCCAGGTCGGGCAAAGAAAGCAGCAGGATTTCTCAGTAGCAGCCACGTAGTCAGGATTAGTGCCCGGTTGATGGCAATAGACTCGCCCGCTATAACATGGGACTTAAACATAACTGGGCTATTGGGTACACCTCTGCCTAAACCTCGGCATTACATGCGCGATGTTATGTTACGACGAAATTCTTTTTAATATCGTTCCTAAGATTGAATCAAAGTGATATGGGAAAGATGCTTTGCTATTTTGCTACGGTTGCAGTTGCGGGCCCAGAGATCTAGCTCTTGAAACTTGCAACAGTATGTCTTCTTTATACTTTAAAGTTAAGTGTAAAGTAGACACACTGTTGCAAGTTTTTCTGAAACAAAAGAACATAACAGTCTGTGTACGCTGCTGATAGAAGTCATCTCTGGGACAGGGACTGAGCCGTAATCCATTGCCAGATCTAAGTGCAGGAAGTCCTATGTCTTAGATTTTTTGGTCCATACACATGAGTGTGTTCCTCCAGTAATGTGCCTGTCAGAGCCTTTGCTTATGCGATTTGCTTTTCCAACCACACATATTGCATTATTTTCTCAAAAAATTAAACCACGTAGAACACCAAAACTCGAGTAGGTATTTACTATCACCATCCACCAAAAAACTTTCGTCCCATAATTTTCCCGTACAATTTATAAAAGCTGCATATTTCGCAGCAGTCTGCAGGCCGGTCCCATGAGGGTTGATAAAAAGTGACGCTAAAACGTCTCTCATTCGCCCGGAGTGGGAAAATCATATTCTGTTAAACTCGTTATGTGTCCACGACTCGCCTTGTAGCGCTGACCTAGCAGGGGATGGAATAGGGTGGATCTAGTTTTGGAATTATTTTGGGCAGCTAGTTTTTAATAGTTACTTTTGAATTGAAAAAGCTTTAGAAGGGAGATACTTTTCTGGAGCAATACTAAAACCGACGACAATTGTGATAGATTATCGAAAATCGATAATTGTTTTGAGCAGAAATATGATTTTAACATAAGCACGTTAAGCTGTTGGTCCCGGCTGCCATAAATTACGTTAATCGTTAAAACGTTATCTTTTAATTTGGGAAGTAGGTAATAGAAATAAACATGGATGTTTAAGATTTTATAAAAATATGTATCAGGTGGTGTAACAACTTTTTAACATATCAAAAAAGAATTTGAGTTTAGTGTTGTTTCGGCCTACGCCTTGAGAAAATGGCGTTCTTCTTAATAAAGCACATCGTAATTGTTGAAAGACGATTAATCGAATAGATGATAATCAACCGACAAAATCATCGGAATCTAATCAGAGAACAAATGAAAAAAAAATATTGAAATCACTTGATTTTTTCTTAAAGTTTATAGCCTAATCTTCATCATCAGTATCAATGACAATTATTAAGTACATACAGTGAATTTCTAACTAAGGAGCTCGTGGCTTAATAAGAACTGCTACTCGAGTCGATCTTTAGGTTAAGCTGTGCTTGCCTAGGTCGGTCTGTGGATGGGTGACCACCCGACATACCGAGTTTCTTCCGTGCCTCGGAAAGCACGTTAAGCTGTTGGTCCCGGCTGACATATATAGATCTTTGGCAGTCGTTACAGGTAGTCAGTGACCTGAAATTCTGACATCCAGTCTTACCAAACAGTATCGTATTACCTAGTATTAACTGGGTTGTGGAGGTCAGATAGGCAGTCGCTCCATGTAAAATACTGGTACTCAGCTGCATCCGGTTAGACTGGAAGCCGACCCCAACATAGTTGGGAAAAGGCTAGGCAGATGATGAGTGAATTTCTAACTAATTACCAAAAAAATTCATCTGGTCACATCCTCATAAAGTCCAACACAGCTACTTCGCTGTGAAAGCAATACTGTATTGAGTTTTTAGTGCTCGCAGGGCTCAACTGTCGCCCGATAACAGAAAATATTGGGTACGGAACCTTTTTACCGGCGAATGTGGGCGATGATTGATTTTTTGATTGGAGTACTATCGTGCCCTACTTAGGCGGGTTTTGTGTAGGGGTGAAAGAAAACATGTTGGGTTTTTGGTTACTTGAATTTGAGATGAAGTTACTAAAAGTGTTTCTGTAATTTTTTTTGGATTGTTTCATCCTGAAAAACATAAATATACAGGTCTTAATAAAGATAATTAGACAATGACTATACAAAGCTTTTCTTATGAAATCCTTTAAAATGTTAAAAAGTTTAGTTTTAGACTGTTTAAAACCGATAATTTCAAAGTCTTTCATAAAAAGTACTTGAGTTTTATTTCACACAATCTGCCCAAAACTTCTGCTCTCAATACAAAACGCACTTAAAACCAATATTCTCACAGGAAAAAACCCGACAATGACCACCGCACTTCAGCGGGACAAACGTCGGAAAAATTAATAAAAAAACAATACGTACTCTCCTGAAACCACTGAGCCGTTATCTCTTACAATTATAGAACATTTTTATTCATTTATTTTGATCAATTCAAGTCAAGCACCTATCGCATTGCACGGGTTGAAAACTTTCCCACTTTATTTTACACTTCAGCAAATCCTTTATCAACTTTATCGCAATAGGCGGAAGGGTCACATTCCATTTATCAAGGGTCGAATATAACTTGGTATGGGGTGTGTAAGTGGTTATTGGAAAAATGGCTTTTGAAGAACTCTTAAAATATTGGTCGAGAGGTTCTCGTTGCAAGACGACACGATTTCGGTATTAATGTAGAACAAAAGAGGTATTGTTTAAGAGTTTTGTTTGTGGGAATTATTTACAGTGGGTTTATTTGCGGAATGGACCAAATTATTCTATAACTGACTCACTAAAGATATTATTATATAAAATGGAAACGTATTTAAAAAGGTGATATGTAGCTGGCGTATGAAAACATAGCGATTTGGGGTGGTATAACAAAGAAAAGTTGTTTACCTAGAGATGAGAGGTAGCCTAGGCCTATTACACGATGTCCGAATAGTCAATACCTGCGTACTAAATAAATTAAATGAAACAGAATTTCTATAAAACTATTTGCCAGGTAAAGTTAACGGGAACTTAATTGTAGGCGGTGAAACAGGCCCTAAGCAGCGATGTAGCCGGGAAATGCCTGTATTAACCGGAGAAAAAAGTCTTGGTCGATAAACATTCTTAAATGAAAAAGTCACGATTGGTATTGAGCTCATCCACATAGCAAATGACTAGGAGGTGTATTTGGCGTTGATGGCCAACCATCAGTAACTTGAGAGGTACCAGAAGAAGAAAGAGATAAAGTAGGTAAGTGGAGTATAAATAGCAACGTCCGAGGAAAAAAAGTACATAATTTGGACTACACATACCCAGATATCAACAAATCCGTTAACAGAGTGAGAATGAGTGACTCATAAAATATATCAAGTTAATAACACGAGCCTGCTGCTTGTGTGGTGTTTTATGAGAATAATATTATTATGGCGTAGAGTGGGCGGTAAGATAACATAGGCTTTGAGAAAAAGTGCGAATCAGTAACATCAAAATCCGGTTTCCGAATCAGAATAAGAATCATTTATTTGCCAATATGTAGGTATACAGATATGATGTTGTTTAAGGAGGCGATAATCAAATGGATGATGAAGAATGAGAGATAAGTGAAGCTGAGGGACATGAGAATGATTTCAAGCGAATTAATCGGGTTCTACAACTGTATAGAGCCTGATTTTTGACATGTATAAATAGTTAATTAACTCTTTGTAACTCAGATACGTCATCAATTGATAAGCGCTTATAAAATCTTTCCATATAGTGGAGTGCCCTAAGGCATAAATATTGTAAAACCTCGGAATCCAGGGCCGGTCAATGAATCTTCATAATTTTTTTTGGACTGAATTGGTAAAAGCCCAAATAAAGAAGTTAAAAAAAAAAATTAGCGCGCTCTTCTTTTTTTTTTTTTTAATTCGGCAAATTACTGAAAAATGATAGGGACAAGGGAAAAAAAATGTTTAGAGCTACTAAATAATATTTTCACCGTGACTTTAATGTTAATTAATTAATATTTCGCAAAAAAGAACGACTTACAGCAAAAAAAAAAATTAAGACGTATCTATCTAATACCTTTATAGGAGCAATTTTTGTAATATAGTATTATCTGAATCTCGGTTACGGCTTCAACGATTTTCATGAAATTTAGTATGCAGGGGGTGATAAATAGGCCAAGCTAGGTTTCATTTAAAAAAAAACACGATTTACCAAAATAACCAAGCAAATTTCGGTCATCCAGGTACTATACATTATAATAACATTATTGTTAATTACTGTCGTCGTCATCGTTGATGTGGATTGTTGGTGAAGGATTAGTACCTACAGCTGTCACAAAAGCATTCTAAATTTTAAAAAATCCTGTGGATGCCTTAAGTTTAAGGCCTCCTGCCAGAGTCATATCCTACTAATATTATAAATGCGAAAGTTTGTGAGGATGGATTGATGGTTGTTCCCCGTTTCACGCAAAAACTACTGAACGGATTTGGAGGTTAAATATCGCAAATAGATAGATGGTTTACAACCTGGATTAAAACATATGACACAATTTTATCTCGGTAGTATGATCCCGTGGGGCAATTATCGAGCTAGTAACTGATATACCATAAGTGACTAATCGCTAAGGAAAGCTGCTGTGGGGTACGGACCTCGGTTTAGGACGTCTCTGAGGGAGGGCAACAAAGGGACAGACTGAATCTGAGAGATATTATTTAGGGTCTGGTTTAATACTACTGTCTCAGCTTCGCAGGCTGGCTCTAGCAAGGGTCGGGATATTTGTATTTCTTATTTCTAAGTGTACTGGTTTCCCTACTACTTTGAGGTCCATACCCCACAGGAGGTGCCCTTAGTGATTAGTCACTTATAGTATATCAGTAACTAGCTTATGGCCGCGGCTTCTCCCGCGTGGAGTTCGATAAACCATAATAATATAATATATACGTTATCCAAATCCGTTCAGTAGTTTTTGCGTGAACGAGTAACAAACATTAATCCATCCTCACAAACTTTCACACGTATAATATAAGTACGATATGCCTCTGGCAGGAGGCCTTAAACTCAAGGCATCGACAGGATTTTTTTAAATTTAGAATGCTTTTGTGACAGCTGTAGGTACTAATCCTTCACCAACAATCCACATCAACGATAACGACGACAGTAATTAGCAATAATGTTATTATAATGTATAGTACCTGGATGACCGAAATTTGCTTGGTTGTTTTGGTAAATCGTGTTTTTTTAAAATGAAACCTAGCTTGACCTATTTATCGCCCCCAAAACCCCCTGCATACTAAATTTCATGAAAATCGTTGAAGCCGTAACCGAGATTCAGATTATACTATATTACAAGAATTGCTCCTATAAAGGTATTAGATAGATACGTTTTAATTTTTTTTTTGCTGTAAGTCGTTCTTTTTTGCAAAATATTAATTAATTAACATTAAAGTCACGGTGAAAATATTATTTAGTAGCTCTAAACATTTTTTTTTCCCTTGTCCCTATCATTTTTCAGTAAATTGCCGAAATAAAAAAAAAAAAAAGAGCGCGCAAAGTTTTTTTTTTAACTTCTTTATTTGGGCTTTTACCAATGCAGTCTAAAAGTTTTTATGAAGATTCATTGACCGGCCCTGGATTCCGAGGTATAAATCTTACGGCACTCCACTAATAAAGATACCGCCGAGAATAATGTGAAAAGAGCATCGAAATATCGGGAACTTACTATAATTTAAAATTACAGTGACCATGTAAGTTTAGTTTATGAACCGTAAAAGTTTAAAACTGTGTTTGAGGAGAAAATATTTACATTAGGCAAAAATAAAGCATACACAAGCATTGATTACATTCGAAACCTGAAATTTAATCTCAACACCATCGATATTTATCGAATAATTATCATAAATAATCTCAATACTTTTTATTTTTTTGGGGTGTTGGATTGAGAAATTATACTTATAAAAAACATACCTTCAAATCTCGTTCTCTTTTAGCATAGTTAATTTTACTTTTTTTACTAACATAGTGTTATGTTAATGATTAACAATATTGTAATACCGTTCCGATACTCGTTCCAATGAACGTTTCATTTTGTAACCTGTGTTTCTCATCCAAGTGAATTAATGTATTCTGTTTTTGAGAAATAAATGTCTTAAACCAAAGAAATCATCAAATGACTCCCCCCGCTCTGGGCAGATCGGTAGGAAGTGTCAGACTTCTACTAACTAAAAACAACCCATGTTCCTTTTTAGCCCTTTGTGCCGAGGCTGCAATATCTCTTTCGAAGAACCCGCAGCCCCGACCGGAATCTCATCACTTTATGTACCTATAACTTCTTATACCTGTACCTGTACTCTAAGCAAATAATGTTCTGACCCTTACATTACCTAATCACTGCTACAGTTCTTTCCAAGATACTCCTCGTCCTCAAAGTACTGTATAAACACAAGGTATATCACCCAGTATATATGTCGTAGGATAATTTGATACTTCGAATTTTCGCGGAAATCCTAGGAAATCCTAGGGGTTTTGCGAAAACGCGGATAATTAGACATAGGCGAAAAATTCTTTTAGGGGCGGCATGGGCACCGGGCCGTAGGCCGACGAAGGAGGCCGGCGGAGGCCCGGCACTTCGGGGACAGAAGATATTAGTGTTATTTAATATGCGAGCGAAGCGAGCGCGCGTTGAAAAAGCTTTTGCTTTCGACGTATTTGGTGACCATTAATCCATTTTGGTAACTATGTCTAATTATCCGCGTTTTCGCAAAACCCCTAGGATTTCCGCGAAGATTCGAAGTATCAAACTATCCTACGACATATATACCAGCAGTATCAAAACAGCTCCCAGCATAGCACTTATTAATAAGGTATATATTTTACGGCGCTGAACATTCGAGGGTGTCGGATTTTCTCGCTATCTCCACCGGCCGTGGTTTGACCGACATATTCTTAGCGCTTGCCTTACGAACTCTGGCACAGAAGTGTGGAGTCGGTTAGACCTTCATTTCTTGTAGGTATAATTTTTAATGTATTACTACTAGCTGTTGCCTGTGACTTAGTTCGCGTGGTTTTGATCTGTATGTGAGAGACTGTCTTGTTCGACGAGTGGTCACAAGCTCGACTATTGAGCGTGATGTCCTGGGTTCGATTCTTATTGAATCATCTAACTTTGAAAGTTCCAGAGTAAATCTTGTATCTCCTAATTCAACGAAGACACGAACGGAGATACTTAAAAATTGTCTTTTTTGGGACCGCCACGGGTAAAAACAACACCTCATCTGGTCCATTATGGTCGAGCTTATCTAGTACGCATTCGCAATGAGCAACTTTCAGAAGAAATGTGTGTGACCTACTGATCCTACTTTAAACTGCTCTTGTTAACTTGTAACGTAGTGCAACTTATTAATAACCGCTGATGTTCTAGAAAGATTTGAAATCAATCATAGTTCATAATTATACACAATCGATTCAAGATTACCAATCACAACACTATTTTTAACGGTCTATTTTCTAGATTCGAACATTGGACAGAAATACCCTAGTTACTACCCTACAATTCAGTTAGCCTTCGAAATTAGAAGTTAGAAATAAAAAGATGAACCCAGAGCGTTTCCATTCATTTCCTGTTCAAAAAGAACGAATATATTTTTACGATTGCCACGCCATCACACTCAATCCGATGAGTTAGTGTCGCAGAGCGCGCGCGACATACGCTGTTCTATATTCAAATTGAACGGCGCGCCGAGACCGTCGCCATTTTGTCGTCGTCACCCGAATAAGATGGCCGACGGTAAGAGGCTTAGAGGAAATGTGGTCTCTGTGTTTATTGAGGGCTTTTCAAGTATATTTAAAATAAATTGTGTTTCGGAGGAAGGTGGTTGAATTAACATGGTTATTACCAGCTGGTTTTACCGTTTTTCTTTCACTTTTTTTAAATAGCTGTCCAAATAAGGTTAAAAAATCAATCAATTCAATGTTTTAAATCATACAATCAGATATTAAGTGCAGTTTCAGAATTACAAGCTACGGCAGTTCGGAATCTGGAGTTGTATCCTAGGGATGGCAATGAGCGCATCCTCTGTAACATACATTTTGGGTGCGCTAGAAGTAAACGTTTACCTACCATCGGGAATTACAGGTATGATGTATTTGAATTACCATTTCTGTGAAAGACCTGTGCCCCATGGCCGTGGCTGCAGCGGTCAACAGCATGAGGGCAGTGGGAGGCTGTAGTATCCCTCTACGAGGACATCATCTCGCAAAAAAGGCGGCGTAATGTGTCAGGAAGCAGAATTCCACGACTGGCTGACACGATTCGTCGCAGGAAGACAGGGTGGCGAAGGAGGCACCAAGGCAACCTGGAGAGGCCAGCTGGCGATAGATTGACGACTCTATCATCATCGCACAGCACGGGCTTCACAAATGATAGCGATGACTCAGGTGAGCCAGACGACTAAAGGAGTTTGGTACCCGGAGGCAGGCTGCGCTGGATGGGTCGTGCGTGAACGTCTTGCGTAGCAGTTCTCATCCGCCAAAGCGAGAGTATGCTCACGGAGATATTTAAGGTGGATGCAAGCCCCACATAACCAATCCGTCTCCCCGGATGCTGCGGTATACGTTAGCCATTTATAAACGCCGCCAAAAAAAAAGGACAATACATCTTTACGAGTATATTACCACAGTAGCATATAAATATTGCTCCGCACAAAAATAGTGCTTCCAAAATAAACCAGGTGTCAACTTGATGCACCTGAAACATCAGGGTTGGCCCACACAATATGATGTCATACATTATTAGCCGAATAAACAAAAGTAACGCGAGGGATGGACAATCTGAGGACCCTTACGTTCTTTCTCCGGTTAAGGTTAGTGCTTTAGATTCATGCGTCTAACCTTTCGCAATAACTGTGTTGGGATCGGACTCCGGTCTAACGAGAGGCAGCTGAATACCAGTATTTTACATGGAGCGACTGCTTTTGCGACTTCCACAACCCAGGTATTTACTGCTGGTGAGGCTGGTTATCAGACTTTCGGGCCACTGACTACCTGTAGTAACCGGAACCTACAGGTTAAAGTGTTTTTAGATACATGGACGAAACTCGATATTTGGATGGTCACTCATCCGCAAATCAACCTTGGCAAGAGCTGAGTATATAATATTGAGTATATTATTGGAACGAAGTTCCTTATCGCGCGTTGTGAAAGGGGGCTAGACGGAAAAAATTCTTACGAAAAGTTGTCACGACACTTTTTGCTATAGTAAGCTATTGTAAGCTGTGCGGCGTCACATGTTTCTCTGTCTGTCTCTCTCTCTCTTATGGAAAGCAAGCCAGATATTTTCATTTCTCCTTTTTTTTTTTTTTTTTTTACTTAATAAAAAATAATAACAATAACTTCGTTACATCCGGGTGTTCCTTGACACCTCTCAAGTTTTTTATATAGTAGCAGTATATTTATTGTGTTAAGAATAAATATTTCCAGAACATTGAACAGTTACGAATCTTAACAACAGTATTACAAAAACAAACCAAAGTTCCAAATGAAATCTCACAAATTAACAGTGCCGAGTTCACCGTCGTTAACGGGCATGTCACGAAGGACGAAGGGCGCTAAACAATCGCTTTGTTAAGGCAATGAAGTCGTATTAGGGCTGAGGGTTACTTGCGGATGAATTATTGTAATACTCTTTAGTCTCCCGTTTTGTTCTCGTCGAATTGAAAGATGTAAAATTAATCTGCAACCTTTTTTTTATTTTTGAAAGTTTCATTTTTCTAGTGGCGCAGAAAACGAGATTATCGAACCTTTTCAACACAAAACATTTTTAAAAACCTGTACAATTTATTCGTGTGAGTAACAAAAAACACCCCAAAAACCACATATCTACCTAATAATTATATTGCTTTATGAATCCAAATTCTGCTGCAGTGCTTCTTTCTCATACAAAAGAAGTAAATCCCACAATCTATCAACGTAAATTTAAATGCCTACAAAAACAATAACCATTGAATAATTACAAGTTTCGGACATCCCTAACCGTGCGTTCAACGTGACAATGGCCCGACTGAATAGTTATCTGTTTAAACCTGGATTAGCACTCGATAAACCATGATTAATAGTCGTGCCGACGGACTGTACCGTCCGCAGCGTAACTTACAATATTTATTGAGGGAGTTGGTTTATTTAACTTTTTGTATGGAATATCTGTTATTGTACAATAAGCCGACACAGAAGACTTCTTATTTCGTACCTTAATAACATCATGATTGATAATGAGTAATTTATAAGTTTTGTTCTTTGATATGTATGACAACCGCATCAGACTAGACCTCTTAAGTAAGATAGCCGATTGTCAACAGATTTTGTTAGCATGATTGATCTACCAGTTGGGTATCTTATGTGTTTTTAGTGCTTAGATTATGCTAATGCTTCGTTATGGAAGCGAATGAAAGTGGCGGATTGAACCCAGCAACTCAGCCACTTTTCTCTAGCTAAAACATTAAGAGGAGTTGGTCATTTTAGAGAACTGTCAAATACCTACTCGTATATCGTTTGAAAATGCTGATCCCCATCCTAGCATGTAACTATTTAATGATATTTAATTATTTTATTTTTCTTCCTTTTTTTATGACATTTTTCTTTATTTAACTTCCTTTGCCGTCAGTACTTGGGCGTGCGTATTCTGCTCGAAGCGCGGAAGGTTGCGGCGTGCGGCAAACAGATAGTGCCGCCGGCCGCCGCAGAACTTGGGATTAGCGCCGCGCGGATAGTTTATTGCAGGTACCGGACATGTGCGGATATTCTTTTGTGGAGTTATTAAGTATTTCATTATTTTCGGAAGTAATTAAGTGGTTGGAAAGACCTGTGGGGTTTTTTGATAGATTTATTGACTGTGGACCTTTAGTGGTCACTGGCGTCTTTTGGTCCTCATAATAATACCCAATCGGGTCCATCTAGTTTGCATAGGTTAGTCATGGATGGGTGACCACCAATTTCATACCGACTTTCCTCTATGCCTCGGAAAGCACGTCAAGCTCTTGATCGCGGCTGTCACTTGTAGGTTTTTGACAGACGTTCAAGTTTTTTTAGTCAGTGGTCCGAAAGTCTGACAATCAGACCACTGACTGGACAGTGGACGTCAGGTAGGCAGTCGCTCCATGTAATATACTAGTATTCAGCTGCATTCGGTTAGACTGGAAGTCGACCACAACATAGTTAGAAAAAGGCTAGATAGGTAAATGGTTTCTTACAATGAGAAACAGTTCCGTATGGTGTCGGACGTAAAGAATAGCACCATCCCATATCTTCCCGTGGGTGTCGTAAGACGCGACTAAGGGACTTACCAGAGAGTGGGCAGCAGCGTTCTCTGTGCCTTTGTAACAACCATACTGCGATCGCCAACCCACCTGCCAAGCGTGGCGATTAAGGCAAATCCCTCCCTTCTGGAGGAGGCCTATGTCCAGCAGTGGACATCTTATGACTGAAATGATGATGACGATGATGAATGAGAAACAGGGCTTCTTGTTTAAAACCTGCCCAGCTCTATATGCCATTCGTTCGAGACAAATCCTGAGCTGAAGGATATTAGGTACCTTCCCATAATATTCAATTCGCAATAGTTCAATATTCAACATGTTAATCTTAGATTGAATTACAATATCGTGTAGACGGCGCATAGTTCGCAGTCTGAGCGGTTCCTTCGCATATGTATGTGAGGGTACAGTGGGATCTAAATATTTTACCAGTCAGTAATATTTTTGGAGTTTGAGAGATATGTTATACTATGAATTTCATTGAGAGTAGTGGTGACCCAGTGGTAGCAGTCCCGACTTACGAACAGTAAGTCGTGGGTTCGAACCCAGTCAGGCGCATTCATTTGTATTAAATTATTATTAGTTTCATTACATTAAATTACATCACCACTGCTCTCAAATACGGTAAACAAAAACAATGTGAGGAAACCGGCATGTTCTAGAACCAAATATTCGAAGACTTGTGATATCTTCCAATCCGCACTGGGCCCGCGTGCAAGATTATAGTCTATTCCCTCTCAAAGAGAGGAGGCCTGTATCCCAGCAGATGATTATGATGATGTATTTCATGTTTTCTATACAGGGTGGTGCCGACAATACGACAATAAATGAAACCACTGGTAGTTCTAGTCCATAGGAACATTATTAAACTATCAAAAAAGTTTTAACACCAAAATGAAAAAATTGAAAAAAAAAAAAACAATAAAACTAAGTAGCATAAAACTGTTAACGAAATACATTACAATTTACAAACAAATATTGGTTTACTAACCTTAGGAATAATTTGCACCGATTAACGAGTGGAAAAAAAATGTAACAAAAGAATTTGGCAAAGACATTTAGGTAGTTTGTTGTCGTATCGTCGGCACCACGAAGGTGTTAGGATTTATTTGATAGTTTAAAAATGTTCCTATGAACTAGAACTACCAGTGGTTTCATTTATTGTCGTATCGTCGGAACCAACCTGTATACCACCAAACTTGTTATAGTTTACAAAGGGGCTACACAAAATCATCATCATCATCATCTGTTTAGCATTTCCCAACTACGTTAGGGTTAGCTTCCAGTCTAACGGCAGCTGAATATCAGTTTTCAGTATTTTAATTGAAAGACATGTTTCATACTATCTGATAGATAGAAACCTACGTAAAACTCGATCTATAGGTTAAGCCGCGCTTGCCTAGGTTGATCTGTGGATGGGTGACCACCCGTTATATACCGATTTACCTCCGTGCCTCAAAAACCACATTAAGCTGTTGGTCCTGGCTGCCAGATATTGATCTTTGGCCGTCGTTACAGGTAGTCAGTGACCTGAATGGCTGACAACCAGTATTAACTGGTTTGCGGAGGTCAGATAGGCAGTCGCTCCATGTAAAATACTGGTATTCAGCTGCATCCGGTTAGACTGGAAGCCGACCCCAACGTAGTTGGGAAAAGGCTAGGCAGATGATGAATTGGTTCAAACCAGGTTCTATCTACTAAAGGCAACAATATCACGATGCAATCATCCTGTACATCACAAGACATAGAGATACAGCGGCTTATGTAAACTCAGCCGGTGGGAGCCACATGTCGACCCACACCTGACGGTCGAACACACCCTGTATAATCCTAGCCTTAATTAAACATAGTGTTAATCTGTTTCTGCTAAAGATTAGATGAATAGGTTATCATTTTGAAATTAGGTACATAAATTAACTATCTATTTCATAACGGAGAATTCGACTTTGAAGTTTTAGTACTGAAATTGCACTTAAAACTTCTGCAATGTCTATTGCTTGTATCTGTACCATTGTGTGTGTTCATGCAAGGTTGGAATCTGGAATAAAAAAAGCAACTACCTATTAAAGATATGGAAAATTAAATACATTTGTAACACTTTTTTCTTTGTTTTCGGGGGGAGCGGTTTAAACCCGCTTACAACTTCAACCATCCAACAGAAAACAAAACTTGGGCTCACGTTGCCGTGGCTGAATTGGAACTGGAAATCCCTAAACCGCCATCGAACCCAAGTCAGCCGGAGCAAAATTTTTCTCTACAAGCGGGGGGTTCATGGACGGTTCCCCACAAACATTGGCCCATCTTCCATCTTGCCGTATCACGCACTCATGATGGTCTATTTACTGCGGGGCTAGCATGGCTGAGTTTTAAGCTATACACGTCTGAACTTTTCACCATAGAACAGAAAACAAATGAAATAATACTGAAAGTGCAGCTATACGGTTATAACCACGCATTAAAACCATACCATAAAAATAAAAATTCAATTCTCAAAAACACATTACACATACGACCAAAAATCATAACCGATTGAAACCACCATTAATTACAACTCGATCGCGCAAATGTTCTCATATCGATATGAAATCGAATTAAAATCGTTATTGAATTTGTAAGTATCGAGTTTGTTGTCCAATGGAGCGTGGGGTAATGGTGATATTATACGAATGTGTGGAACAACTGTTCGGAAGTGAGGGAAATATTGAGGATTGTGATGTACCTCGCTATGGGTTTCCTGATTGGATTGGATGGAGTGTCTCAGATTTTGTTATGCTTGAATGTAAACAACGGTAGTTTCGGACGCATTAGAAATACATGTTAAATTTGAAAACAGTGGCAGTAGAATTCCGAACGATGGTTATTCTTATTAATAAGATAATGCGGTGCTTAAAAGATATATATAATTATCAAGAATTTTTGTTCTGGACTTGAGTCCAGAACAAAAATTCTTGATAATTATAATATTTACTAAAATCTTTAAGGATTTTTTTAATACGCATACAAAAGAAAAAGTTAAAATGTACCTAGTGTACTGTTAAAACCCGTTGCATGGATAGGAAATGCTTTGAAAGTAATATCAACCTGTGTTCTTACAGCCTACTGATAATAATTGTATTAAACCGAAATACTTTGGAACTTTGGCTAGAACCACACACATCAGCACTGCTGAATGACTGAAATGATCTCATTTGCTTGTATTATGTATCCAGTTTTCTGCAAAGATTTATGAGGAGCATGTAATCAATGACTGCGGTCATTAGTTAAACACTTAAATAAAAATCTATTTTGTTCCGAAACAAATCATACAAAAAACCCCTTAGCGCGAATAAATCATGTTTAAAAAAAATGGCTATCGGTTCATTTGGACCAGCGCATGCCGCTAAACACGATCAAATCTAACAAAACATAAATTTTAATTTAGAAACGTAGGGTGTAAACCCTTTGTGTTTCAAAAATCAAGCGGTGTAAGCGACAACAGATCAACCAAGCTGGTAATCACAAAGCATAAGTTAATATTTCCTGTTTACAGTTCCATTGAATGTTTAGACCAGCGAAATTGCTAGAAAGCTCTAACTGGTCAAGCAATGGAGCTGTAACAAGTCTATATGAACGATTTTATTGCAGCAACGTTTGTAGCAGGCTACGTCCGAAGGTTGTGAGTTTGAAACATTTTCAAGCGACGAATCCGCTTCAAGCGCTGTTTTTACAAAAAAGAGTTTAATAGAATTTGGCGTATCTTACTAATGGAACGGTTGGCGTAATGAAATAAGGTATTTCTGCTCGTAATGGAGAATGTTCGAGACGATTTATTAAAAAATCGCTCGTTTTTCAATATGCGGCTGTGATTCAGAATCTGTTGCTTTATTTTTGTTCATGTTCGATTTTAGCTGTTCTAATTGAGAAGGGAATTCTGATTGCTAATTGTAAAAGTTGACTGCTAATTCAAAATGTTTTTACTGCTAATTAAAATTGTTCTTTTATTGATATGGATATTTCAGATTTATAATTATACCCAAAAACACGAAAATCCGAGTCATAATGATGATTTCAGTGAAAGTTATTTTAGTGAAAACTAACATAACCGAAACAAATTCTTGACTCGACAAATCTTACGAAAAAGCTCCACCACATTTTCTTACAAACAAAATAAAAAGAAAACCCCGCCAAGCGAATCAGCGAAACAATAAAATTAAGCATTATAAAAACACCTCGACCGAATTATCTTAATCTGCTTCCATATACCAACTGTCAAGTTAAAAAAAAAGAAAAAACCTAAAGTTTTATCGCCAATCTCAACGAACAAAGGGGGGAAGATACTTAACATAATGAGTGACATTCCACGCACCGTTTAGAGAGAACGAGATAGAAAGATGCAGAAATCTATGAGTGAGACGAGGACGGGTAGAGATTTAGCGAGAACAATATCGCAATCTTGTTTCTGGGCCATTTCCTTTAATTAGTAGAGGACAGCAGGATTGCCACGTTTGTGCTGAGTTACTGCCGGAAGCGACCGGTTAACGTGTGAAGGGTTCAACGTTTGGATATAGCAGGGTTATGTCAGTAACAATTTGAGAGTAAAATATGTAAGTGGGCAGGAAAGCTGTGATGTGGTAGACAAAGGAACGTCCAGTGTATAGGGAATGAACTTGAAACAAAAACTGGAACAAATGA
This sequence comes from Diarsia brunnea, assembly GCA_949774965.1. Classification (NCBI taxonomy): domain Eukaryota; kingdom Metazoa; phylum Arthropoda; class Insecta; order Lepidoptera; family Noctuidae; genus Diarsia; species Diarsia brunnea. The sequence continues at coordinate 20,301,812 of OX459001.1, forward strand.
AGCAGTAAGTGAAGATACAGTAATGGTCAAGATGTTAATACGCTAGTTATCGATGAATAAGCTGTTGATAACAAATCAGGATAAAACTTTAGGAACTTTCCAATTGAAAAAGAGGACCTAAAACGCGACATATAAAAACAGAGACACAGTAATATTCCATCAGCTGAAGAAGTAAAAATCGATTGAATGCCAATTCTGTGAAAGTTGTTGCAAAAACACGAAAGGCTTTATAATTGGTTACCACTTGACAACCTTCTCGTCCGTCCAAATATTTAGATTGAAAACTCTTGATAATTTCAATATTTCGAACTGTCTACCGCGATACGTATTCAGCCAGACATAAGACGTAACTCAACCATGATTCACTGGCTTTCAGTTCATTGGAGACAGAATGCTGATGTGCCAACCGAATGTGAATGCGAAGCTGTTATAGGCTTATTTATGTGATGTGCCAGCCATGTGGACTTGAACGTGATCTATTTGACTGGTCTGTATACATCACATGGCTTTATCAGATTTTCACAATTCTCGGTTCTGAAACTTGGAATGAAAAATCTAAGGCCAGAGTACCTACCTTCATTCTTTTTACAATATCCCTTCGATTTGTATATGCCGCGATAAAGTTAATTGATTTTGCTATAGCTTTGGTTTTTTTATGGAATTGTCTAATGATTAGTGTCTTCAAGAGAATAGTTTAGATTTATTGACTGGTGCTACTAATATTTTAGTCAAATACCAATAAACTGTTAAATATTTTCGTTACCCACTACAACATTTTATTATTATAATGAATCGAGCACAATTTGCGTCTCTTTTTTGGCATATCTGCTTTAGACTCGTTGTGTTGGCCTTGTGGCGTCCCTTTTATTCCAAAATCTGCACAAATTTAAATGAAATCTGCCAAGCTCTAAACAATACAAGTCTTTTGTACACCCAGTATATCTATCACAGACGATATGTCCCAACATTTTCAACCACCATTAATATTATTAAACAAAGACAACCCGTTTACAACTGCGCGGTTAGCGAGAATCTTTCCATCGAATTAACCCTACAAAACCGACTGTGGGTCATAACGACCGCACCGTGAGGGCGACGCGGTTGTTACATTAAATTGAGACATTTAACATTGAGAGCCTTTTGTGTTAATGGTTAACACGGATGACACCGTGCTTGATAAATACGGAACTGTGTCTAAAGGATATGGATGGGTTGAGTGAAATGTGAGCAGAATCAGCGTTAAGGTTTTAATGTATTTGGTTACACGTCACGTCTATCATGCTTGTAGCTGTGATATGTTTAGCAGATACGTTTCAATGACAGCTAATTAATAACATATTCATGAAATATTCAGAAAAAGGTTGAAAACACGTCTCTTTAGTTATGTATGAAACAGTTTTTACTTCCCTTCATTAGCAATTTCATTAAGTAAATGTGTCATTAGTAAGGTAAAGCATATTTATAAGTAACGTTCTCGATAAAAGGACTAGTTTGGTCGTTCACGTCTTTTCGTGATATAGCTCCATTAATCATAAATTAGTTCATGAAAAACAACCAAATAAGTCTAAAGTAATAATAACAGCTTCACAATAACACCAACTTGGCAATAACCAAAAAACTAGGCGCCAAAAACTGCAGAATTAATTAACTCAGTTCTATCAATATGCTCTCACATTACTTGGCAGAGTTCAGAGTCTTGGCTGGAGGGGGAGAAAATCAACAAAAAATAGTTCATAAATCATAGCGGGCAGACGGGCGGGCAGGATTCTGAATACGTAATGAACTACCATTCATTTGGGGGTTACCGGCCACATTTTTATCGTTTCGTATGGATTTTTTCGCGATATTTGTGAAAAATATTACGTGTTTTGGCATTTCTAAGCTGTTATTGGTACCTACGGTTCTTATATATTTTGGAGAAGTTTGTAACTCATCTTAATATGTGATATTTACGATAGTAGGTACTAAAATAAGAAAATTACCATCAGTAGATTTAAGGATAGAGATATTAACACAGTTATTCAAATATTGTGATAACCTCAACATCTTGTTTTTGATCTACATCAAACAGTTCAGTTGGAGCAAGTTCACATACTTCTTTTTGTGTTGTGTATGAGAAATGCTAAGAGACTCCATACAGCTATTTGTAAGAACACTAGGGACCCAGATTTTTCTAATTGTCTTCAAACTCAAGCTCAAAGTATTTAATTCCCTTATATTTAAACCATTAAAGACACTTTTGAAAGTCAGAAAAACGAAGAAAGCAAACCTACAGTCACAAGGCATAATAACTTGTGAAAGTACTGTAGTTGCCCATTCCAAATAGTAGATCTCTGTGGAGAAGAATGGATAAGAAACTCCATAGACTCTCTTTTAAATCAAAACATTCTAACAAAATGTTGCTTACATGTTCAGATATTTATGTGAGAACGATGTTAGGACGTGCAAGTTAAGAGCCACCAAAATCAATCCAATGAGCATCATCATCATCTGCCCAGCCTTTTCCCAACTATGTTGGGATGGGCTTCCAGTCTAACCGGATTCAGCTGAATACCAGTATTTTACATAGAGCGTCTGCCTATCAGGGCCCCGAGTCTGCTATTCAATAGTGTCAGAATGGTCTATCAGTGATCTCATAATTGTTGATTTTGACAAGTTTGGTGTTGTCAAAATCAACAATTACCCATGGAATTCTTGCAATGATCTGGGCCCCGAGTCTGCTATTCAATAGTGTCAGAATGGTCTATCAGTGATCTCATAATTGTTGATTTTGACAAGTTTGGTGTTTTCAAAATCAACAATTATGAGATCACTGATAGACCATTCTAAAGAGTATCGTTGTGGAGATCAGGGCCCCGAGTCTGCTATTCAATAGTGTCAGAATGGTCTATCAGTGATCTCATAATTGTTGATTTTGACAAGTTTGGTGTTTTCAAAATCAACAATTATGAGATCACTGATAGACCATTCTGACACTATTGAATAGCAGACTCGGGGCCCTGATCTCCACAACGATACTCTTTGGTAATACTGGATGTCAGACTTTCGAGACTACCTGTAACAACTGTCAAAGATCTATATTTGGCAGCCGGGACCAACAGCTTAACGTGCTTTCCGAGGCACGGAGGAAACTCGGTATGTAATGGGCGGTCACCCATTCACAGACCAACCTAAGTAAGCGCAGCTTAACCTAAAGATCGATCCGAGTGGCAGTTCTTATTAATCCATTAAACATCATAGTTGTTTTAATACCAACATTATTTCACCTTTATTAACTTCCACCATCTCAACGCACACTTAAAGCAGGTAAACATTCTAATTACAAATGATCAACAAAAGAAACTCGACTACCCTCCTTTCCTGTAGAATGGTGGACACTTATTCACGCAGTGTTTCCTGCCCTGTGTTCAGAACCATTGTATTTTTTCCCTGGGAACTTTTTCTCTTCATTTGTTTCCCTTTTTTTCAGCTTCAGGATTTCTTGAACCCATATTTCACGCTCATATTGTCCCCAATTTGCATCTAGACTCTGAAGTTTGTTTGCTTTGCTTTTTAAAGGTAACATTTTTAGAAGCTTTTTTGTTTGAGGTTTTTTATTGGGTTCTTTTGTTTTTGTTTGGCTTTGTAAAAGATTCTTTGTAGTTTGTTCGAAGTTTTTTCTAAAGATTTTTTTCTTTTACTGGAGATTATTATGTGTTCATGATTCTTCTTCTTCTAGAATCAATGACTCAGAATTTGCCAACCAGTACGTTTCCATGATTAGACTAGGTAAAGACAATGAGGTTTTATATTTTTATAACTCTTCTGATTTCAGTTCGATTATCAGTGTGATCAAGCAAAATTATAAGTAAAAATGCATATTTTTATGAATCGCGGTAGGCGGTGTCAATCGAACCGTAGCAATTTCTCAATTCAAGACAAAATAAAGCTCGCTGCATCATCATACAACTGAGAACTCTACTGATCCCGTAAGAACAGCATGACACACAAGCAACTATCCCTAAACACCACATATGCCTAAGTGGGTCGTCATAATTAAAAGCTGCACTCGACTTGGGGTAACGTAATGCAATTACAGTGAATTTTTCGCGACATATGGCGGTAGATGCGCTTGTGACGTAGGGGCGCTCTCTAAACGACGACGAACGAATGAGGGCAGTATTTTTAAAGTTTTATGGTTTTTTGATATTGATTATATTTTTTTGGAATGTTTGGAGTTAATTTTGGTCTGAGGTTTGGTAGTTCGCAGCGATTCTGCTGGTGAACGAGACTAAATTGTAGGCAATCACGATGAGCACGTTTGCAAGATCACCCTTATTAACAGCTGTTGGTTAATAAATATCTTTCGATTTTAGATTTAGAAAAATATCAATATACAGATGATAGACATGATGATGAACACAGATGTCAAATCTAAGCTATAAGTAACCAGAAACCATACAAATAAATCGATACTTATCAAGACTTTTTAAAAACATTTGTGACTGAATGTAGGAAGATGCAATGGATCGGCAACAATGTTGCCATCACGGAATGGATGAGGCTAGCACAAGAACGTGAGCTTAGCAGAAGCATAGAAAGGCGTTAACCCAGCAGTGGACGAAGTCGGGTTGTGGGTGATGATGGTGATAAATTGTAGGAAGTTAAGAATAGGTGTGTAAGTACTGTAATGCTGATGACTTCCCATTTAAATAATTATTTGATTTGAAACGATCTTTATAATAAAAGACACAAGCAAATAGTAGTAGAAGTAACAGTACTTACTAAGTACTGTTACCACAATTGGTAACACTGATACTTTTTACTGGTTCTTTACACTCTAAAAACATACAGAAACATAAGGAATAATCCCTACATCAAAAACGACAATTGCAACAGCGACCACTGTCATTTGACGATATTAAAAGCGCTACTCCATTTTCATTAGCGTAGGGCGTTGTCCCTAGAGCCTTTAAGCCCAAAGGTACATATGGCGTGTAAATGCTCTTCGTATTGAGTAGCAGTCCTTCTCTAGAGGCCCTAAAAAATATTGATGCGGTTGCAAATTGTTGTACAATGTTATTGTGGATTTTTGAAGTGTGCATCGTAGGGCAACTTGGGGTTTGGCTCGTGATGAATTGGAAAGACTCACTGATCATCTGCTTAAGACAGGTTTTGTTTTTTTTATTTGTAGTTATAGTAGGAAATTATAAAGAGACTACTCGTTCGTGCATGATAAAGTTCCCCGACGGTAAAAACAACCAATTTCCAAAATTCCATAAATATTCTTTTAAACCTTTCAGTGTTGTATTATCTCATTTTTATTATAGAAGGAAGTTTGATGCAATATTTCATACTTCTGTACCTAGTAGACTGTGTTTTAAGAGAAATTATACTGATCTGTACTCGAATCAAAAACAGAAAATGTATTATCAACGATAAAAACACTTTTTTTTCTATTTTTCCGATTTTATTTTCTTTTAAAAATTTGGGCAATTTTCCATAAAACTCACAAATTACATCAAAACTTGATGCACTCATCTGGACTACTCCCAAACTGAGCCCTGATTACAATGATAACTGCCCAGGGGGATGCACTGCGACCATTGTACTTATTGTGATCAAATGGCTCTGTACAGCGCATATGTTGTGTGATCGTAACGTATAGAATGGTGGGTTAAATGGTTTTGATACTTTCTTGAATCATTTTTGAAATGTGGAATTTTAAGGTATTTCTTTCTACGTACTAAATAACCATCATCAGCCTGGACTTTTTACTATTTCAACTATTTTGGGATCGGTTGCCAGGTACAGCTAAATACGATACACATACTAGACGTGGAGTAACTGTTTATTTCACCTCCAGAACTTAGTGAAAATTTGATTACATTAAATGTCAGATAACTGTTACTGTTTTATTTTTCACCTCTTAAAAAGAACTGCTTTAATATCTTAGGAAACTAACTCACGACGAAGTCATATTGTTGCTGTTTGAAACAAAAAGAATTAATTTTAGTCTAACCACAGTCAAGACATATTAGTCAAGTTGAGACTTCCTCGACGGCATGTAAAGTCAAGTCAGAGGTAATCCTCTGACTTGACTTTACCGTACCGCGTTTACGTGCCGTATTAGTTATTATTTACCAAGTTTATTAAAACTTGGTAAATAATAACTTGGACACCAGGTTAGACACAAACCACACGCCAAACAATGTTAGACAGTTGAGAATCGTATCAATCGTCATTTCATGTTCAACATAAATCCATTAATAATATCAATCTATTAAAATAATGATGTATCCTAACATCAAGTATCAAAATCATTCACCTTCTAGACACTGCTCTAGTATACTATTGTCCGACCATACCATATGCATTATTGCGGCGCATTGTCCAAAACGTTGTTTATTTGCGCAGACGCACCGGCCCGTTAGTAACTGTATTCGACAAGTGGGTACATTATCATACATGTTAGTTTGTGTAATTGATCGATTTCTTGTGCTTAACAATAGATAGATTAACGTTTGTAATTTAATTAATTTACTTTAACAACTTCAGTTTAATTTATATTTTCAAGATGATCTTTGATTGAGAGAACTGTTGTATGCAATCTTAAAACACTCAAAAATTATTTTTTGAACCCCATGTCGTGTTCACTTGAAAAGTACTAGATACTAAATACAATAAGAATAAATGTGATTTAAATCATAAAACCAGTGGAAGAAATTAACTTCAAACTATAAACCCTTGCTGGCATTTTTGTGAGGTTGGTCAGTCGAACTTAAATTGTAGATTTATCAAACAAAATGCGTGTTTTTCCAACCCTCTCCTATCATCCATCATACACACATATTTATCGATCGCTCAGATTCTAAGGTCGACGCAATACGAAACTCTTGAAATACGTATTTAACGTGTCCCATATGGTAATGGGGTACCACCATGGGGGCGTATTGTCCAAGTCCAACGCGGCTTTTACACCATATGGACCAAAAATTCACAAACAAGTGCTCGCAAAATCCTACTTTAATACTCTGCCATCACTCATACGTCTGGTTTCAAATACCATAAAACGCAAACGTGAACTTTGTTGATAGGTGATAAAGTCGAAAATAGTTTTGAAAGTAATGGTGATTTGATTAATACAAAACGTTTTTCTAATATCAACCGTAACGGTAAAGTATTTAGATTCAGAATAACAAAAGTACATCCAAACACAAATACAAAAGTATTAAGCGCAAGTTTTAAACGCGACAAAACTACTATAAACGAGCTTGTCAATGAACACACTTTAGGGGATTGTAATGCTATCAGCCCTAAAAATAAAGTTGAAATTGCTGTGATGGTAACAATAAAAGAATTTTCACAATTATTAGGGTGAATGATCCAAAGGCCATTGAGAGTACAAAAGGGATGATTACGAAGCAGGGCTATATTGTTGGTGATCAGGACACCATATGGTAGGTTGGTATTAGAAGCGTTCTGTATTATGGGGATTAAACTGAGCATATTTTAATAAACAGTACAGGTGTTATTTTGATTTGCGAGGTCGTTGTTTGCTTTGTGGATGACACGCAATGTATTGTTATGGAATGTAAAAAAAATTGCTCGAAGATTAGTATACTAATTTATCAATTTCTTTATATTTTGACTCATCAACTTTATTAACTTGTAATTGGGTGTGTTACATTAGCATTTTTACTGTGTTTATGTTTTGGATTTGATTTTCATTATTCAAAAGAAATGTAAAAAAAAATAGATTGGTATCAGATCCAAGAGCAATTCATTAGCTCCTTGACTATTCAAAAGTCCCTAAAAATTACTTTTTATTAAAATAAATGCTTGAATGTTTAAGAAAAATCAGTCAGTTATCTTACTTTTGCTCCTTATTTCCTCATTCCCTAAAAACAAATGCAATCCAACAAAAACAATCCCATCCTCAGTCAATACTTCCACATTCACACCCACTTCATCATTGTCTTGTACACAATCGACTTCGCTCCTAAGGGACGTGTCACAGAACGATCGTCCAATCGGAACAACATTAGCAGTAGCAGCTAATCTGTCGGGACTTGTCTCAGGACCGATCGCAATCAAACTTGCACATGTGAACTTTGCTCTAGCATCATTCGTCACGACGTGGAATTCATTTTGTGAAGATTTTCCTTAACGGGTTAGGTGGTTTCTGACTGGGGTATGGTTTGCAAGTATTTCACTCAAATAACTGATATTTAATTGGGATGTTCTTCTTGATTTGAAGCATAGTTTATGTGAGTGCACTGCAGGTGTAAGCAATGGTCATAATTTAGGTTTTGCTAATTACATAAAATTAGAATCCACTTGTCTTTAGTATCTTCATCTCAATGACCTACTGATGTCAAGGATGGCATTATATTTATCAAGAAAATGTTAATCCTAACGTACTGTGATGATCATAACAAAAACTTTTTTTATATTTCGTATCACCCTTTTGACCCTAACACATTTATTCAATATTTCAAATAAATAATCTTCTAATCTGTTATTTATCATAAAATAGGATTACGTTGGTGCAAAAACGACACGTTCACAAATCCAGGGGCACTGCTTACCCTCATATGACACGTGCGAGTATATCCGTGGCGTGTGCCAACAATTACTTATCAAGGAATTTGGAGGTATCTCTATTGATAAACGATTTAAGCTCAATTTATTGATTTACAATATCGTTTCGTTCAGTATTTGTAAGGGTAAAGTGTGGATGATTGGTTGAGAGTAAATGTTGTTTTCTTCTTTTTCTTATATTTTCCGTTATTAAAATCTGATTCGACCACAAATCTGTCGATTTGACAGCATCTTCTGACAAGTTCAAAAACTGCAGGTATAATTGCATTAATAGCAGGATAAATGTAGCGTTGGACCATTGCTTGTGTCGAGGCACAGTCATTCTTTATTTCTTTGTAATACCTTTAGATAACTAATTTCTACCTCCAGCGACTCATCTGGCTTCATTGGAATTGACATGGGAAATCATTTCTCAAGTCAAAAAGTTTATTTTTCTTCAAAGGACATCATCAATATCAGTTGTAACAACAAAACATTCCTTAACTTGACCCTGATTAAATTTTAAACACCATTTCTCCAGACACCGCTTTCATAGAATGAACCTTCTTACCCGAGATCAACATGGAATCTTGTAAATCTTACATCTTTTCACAAACAGAACAATTCGTTTTCCCCGGAGCAAATATTCCATCAATCTATGTAACAGGCCGACTCGTCATTGACATCTTATTAAGGGTAAACACCGACAAATGTCCTCCGGAAGATTGGTTGGGACCGTCCGTCCATCGAGTTCTTGTTACATTTAAAACTTTATTTCTTATAAAGGTAAGGTTAATGTTGTGATGTGCGTTTGAAAATCGGCATTTTAATTTCGTGAAAAATATTCGTGATGGCCTGATTGTAGGTAAATTCTAATAATGCTCAAATCAGGATGAAACTAAGTCTACTTTACTCTTTACTGACTCTGAACATCATTCTGCCGACGCGACAGCTCAAACTGTAACTTTATGTTCAAATTGGTAGGTACAGTTTTGCTTTCTGTGTCTACTACGGTTACTTCTTTACCAAGAAGATGGACATAATTTAGAAATGTTTCATGTTTAGCTTACAACAAAGTGTTAATAATTTTAAGCAAGTGAGCTGTCAGTTCAGGGGATAGCTTCGCTAATTTAATACTTTAAGCACCTTCTGAATATACTCTGCGTATGCAGCTTCCAAATTATCATATTCAATAAGACACCGAATATATTTCACAGCTATATAACTCTCTGTAGCATCAAAAGTATATTAAGGAAAAAACATATTATTTTCCAAAAAAAGATACTCGTTTTTAGCTTACGAATCACTTTTATTGTGGCGGCGAAGACAAATGACTAGCAAGCCTGGCTGATTCTCTCTCTTCGTCCATCGCAAATACATTTTTTACTTGCTTCTTATCATTTTTATACAATCTGTGTACAATGGGTGAATAAAAAAAGCTTTATTGTAAAGACTTTTGTGATAGAATGCCGTAATTAATCATAAAAATGTTGATATCTGTGAACTTAATGACTTTTTACAATATTTTAATCCTATTCATCATGCTCTGGTTGTTACTCCTAAAGATATTCATAAGTATGAGATTCTTATATGAGTAGAATCAAATAAACAGTTTTAATAGACAGAAACATTACACTACTAATTCCAGACAAAATCATTCTATAAACACCAGGATGAAATAAGTGTCACAGTAAGTAAAACCATATTTAACGCCAAATCTCAACTAATCCTTACAATATTTCTTAAATTTTTCTCATTAACGCGCCGAGCAAAATAAATGGAACAGATTTTCATTGAGAGCCAACGAATGGCCAAAAAAATGGCTAAAATCTGACAAATGGTTTTCCTTTAACGTCTGCGCCCATCTTATTATCGTTACCCACTACCGAACAGAACTCATTTGAGTCTTCTTTTAACTTTCCTATATATTCCCCATCAGTGGAATTTATGCCCTGTTTACTTATTTTTACGACCGATTTTACTTTGGCAATTTTTACGGTATTAGCTTTGATCACAGTCATAGGATTTGTGGTTTTATTGCTTTCTAGTTTGGGCTCAATTTCGTTTGGAGCATCTTGGAGTATGATATCAATTTGAGGAGAAGCGTCTGTGTTAATAGCATTATTCGCAATCTCATCTATACAGTCGGGGGTTAGGCCGACTATATGAAGTATCATTTTTTATGCGACATATAAAACATATTTATTGCAATCATAATCGTTTCAGTTTCTCCAGTGCCATGTTTGGGTGAGATAAATAGAAGATAATGTTTGGGAAAAGTTTTTTTATTGATGAACTTAGTTTACCTATTTTATGTTTGTTAGTGGTATTATTATGAGCATTCTATAGTTCCACAGACGTTAAAAATTATCTCTTGCCATATTTTTATTTCTGATACATATTTGCATAAATAAAAGTACGATTTTTTTAAAACAGAAAATGTCGTTCAATTGTTACAATCACGAAACAAAGATCAATCTTTTCAAAACCCATCGTAAGATGATAAAGGCAATAATTTTGCTGACCGTACACAGTGAATAGTGAAATAAACCACAGTTTTCAATATCGCGGCGCTATTGTCAGGCTGACCCTACCACAACTCAATGCGCTCTCAATTCACAGCAGTTATTATTATCTTGACCTGGTGATTGAGCTCTCCTGCTCTCTATCGTCGTGAAGTTCTCTCATTGGTCGGCCGATTCCTTTCACGCCTCCCGGTTGGCGCTCATTGGTCCGTCTTGCCACGCCTTCACAACTTCAAACGCTCTGTTAAGGGTAGTTCAAAACCCCACTTATATATTTTCCACCCTTATGTTACTCGCATTCGTATTGTGGCCGTCGGGTAGTACGCACGCGTCCTCTCTGTATCGCCGCGATATAAGTGCAAAAAGTTTCGAGTTCGTGTGCGGTTTATTAAATGACTAAACGATGACAATGGACGTTCAAAATAGCTATCAAAATTATAAAGAGACTTCTCCTGATACTAAAGAAACTAATTTAAACATTGAAAGTGCTAGAACTTCGCAAATAAAACCTGAGATGCAGTCAACTGTCTTGAACACCGGGAAAACTTCAAAGAGATCGTTTGATGTGGCGTTTCTGATGATGCCGGATGAAAAGGTACGACCAAAACCTCCAGAAAGGCAGTTAAGGGTCTCAAAGCAGCTTTTCCACAATGAAGAGTGGGAGCAGGTGCCTAAGAGGATGCCTGAAATTTATAAGCACAGTGATTACTCCAGTGATAACACAATGGACTTGAAGGACCACGATGACGACCGAATCGGCGCAAACAACAACATATCGCCGAGCTTCGGATCCGATATCAACATTGATGTCGGAACAGATGAGTACCCTAGCAAGTCTATGTATTGTAGTGACTCAGATAATTCAGAGCGCTCACGGAGTCGACCGAATTCCAATGAAAGTGCGGCGCGTCAACCGAAGTTTTTGCCGGAATATAAAAACAAAATATTCGATGATCCAACTTTGATTAGCATGCAGTCAAGGGCGAGGTACGAAAGGTATTCGGATAAGACCGATATGTCTCCAAAAAGTGCGTTTACTAAAGTTTCAAACTACTCAATGAGATCACCTAATCCTTCTGTTAGCCCTGACAATCTACTGTACCAGAACTCCATCAGTCCACCGCTATCGGCTGCCAGCCCACCCACCAGTTCTTACAATAAGACACCAGCCTTCAACAATCTTCTAACACCAGCTCATATGATAAATGGCAGCCACTTCTTCAAAGGTCAGCATCCGCCATCATCTTCACCAAACTATCCAGACTCGGCGATGAATCAACGGTCTTCAGGTTTTAACAAAAGTAATATGGAGTACCAAGAAAAACACGATGCAAAAACACAGCAAATGTCACCGAATAAATTAAATTTTCTGCCATTTAGGCCGGACATACCGTATCTTCAAGGCGGGTCGTCATACCCCTTTGGAGTTCAGAACTTCCAGTCACCGAATCCAGATTTTATGAAGTTTCCTGTGCCACCGAGGGAGAATCCTCTGATAGCTAATCCTGCTGCGGCTATCCTGAGCACACTATTGCCTCCAACTTTGGCCGCATTTTCTCTGCCGTCGCAAAATGTTTGTGCGAAGTGCAGCATCAGCTTTCGTATGACTTCAGATCTTGTGTACCATATGCGAACTCATCACAAGAGCGAGTCGGCGATAGATCCGCATAGAAGAAAACGGGAAGAGAAATTGAAATGTCCCGTTTGCAACGAGAGTTTCCGTGAAAGGCACCACCTGACTAGACACATGACAGCTCATCAGGATAAAGAGGGTGATTTAGACGAGGTGCCAGCTGGCCACAAGAAGAGCAAACAATTTTATTCACACAATGGCAATTCTCTCCTCCATAAATAAAACAGTCTTTATAGACTAAGTGCCGAAACACATGAGTCGAAAACTGTTAAATGTAAATTAATGTCTTTGAAAACTGCGCAACGAGAAGTGAGTCTAATAAAATTGAATGTATTATAAAGTTAGTGTTCAATTTTGGGATGAAATTCCTTCTACTGCCGAAGGCTTAGTATAAATTATTTTTCGTGTTTCGGCAGAAATGATGTATTTAAATTAGTATGACTATAAATAGGGGATTGCGTCAAGTTCGAGTCTGTTCCATTGTTTCGATAATGTTAATTGTTGTTATCACCTAATATATTGTGCAATATTAGTTGTTAAGTGTTTATTTTGTAAATATTAGTTATAGTAGCGGATCATTAATTACAGAGTTTTAAAGTCTACATTGATTTTATTTTCCTTCTCTTTAATGCCTTGAAACATTTTTTCATTAAAATTCACATAATTAGTCACACAGTGAAAGATACTTCAAATGAAGAATCCTAAGTATATTTTCTGACTTATTGAAAACAGTCAAATTCATAATTCAAAGGAAAAGTCAGTTCTTTTCAAATCTTTTTAAATAAAGTTTCACTTTTTTATTTCGCATCTAGCTAATTACATTCCTACCAAAAATAGACCCATGGGAATAATCAAACCACAAGTTAATACAAAAACCAATTATCTTAATAGCATCCACAATTATAACAATCACTTCCATACTCCCTTCGATATGAAACATCTCTGATGAACAGCATCCCTGCTAGTAGGTATTAGACCCGCTAACAGGGTGAAGCGTTGCGAATTTATGCGTGGGGCGACAGATATAGACGTCATTGTACCCCTGTTTTGGCTGATTTGATTTAAAATAATGTCCTATTTGGTTATCTTTATGATTTTATTTCTGTTTTGGGGTGAGTAAAAGAAGAGTTTTAAAGGATATCATTAATCACATAACAGTGGGTAATAGAGATACAGAGAACAACTTCCTTTAAGTTTGTATTATTCCTAAGTTAAGTTTTGAAATATATAACTATTTATTATATACATAATCTGCTCAGACAGTTAGTTTCAGTGGAAGTGAGGACATTAGGTACAACCGTGAGCTTACACATTAGTTACAAAGAGTTTCATACATGGATGCGGCTATCAACCTTTTTTCGAGCAGCTGTTGTTTTGTCTCCAACATCTTCTTCTGGTTCCTGTCCTATTTTTTAAGATTAGCCAAGAACTCAACTTTATTCAGTTGGAAAAATTAAACAGAAATATGAAAATCGAAATTATTTCTGAATTTAGGATGACACGTAAAATTTTAGAAAAAAAATTGTAAATACCTAATCAATTAACTGAGAAAATAGAAAAACTTTGTATCACTTCTACTAACAATGAACAATTAGATACTTAAATACTGAAGCCAAAAAAACGATTCCAAAATTACAATTATCTAAACACTAATTTTCAGTAGTATCCTTATTGAGATGACATACAAACAACACCCCATCCTTCACCCATTCCCATATCCACCCGATTTAAAACATGACACCCATAATCAATAATCAAATTCATCATCACATCAGTCCACCCGATAGCTCTATACAAAAGTCACATCCCTTCTACAACGTTGTGGCGGAACTAAGGAGCCATGACGAATTCCTTGCGAACACTGCGATTCCCATGTGTTGGACGACGTTTGGCACCGATGTAGGTTAGTCCGGTTCGTTGGCGGGACGACCGTGGTGAATCGCTATGGGAAATTTGGACCAGATTTCGGTGATTGTAGGGCATGGAGAAACGGATTACGGATGTTAAATGTTTAGTGTCGTGTGTTAATCATTTTGTTACATTGAATTTGTGATACTTATTGGATTGTAAGTTTTGTTTCTTTTTTGCACTAAAAGCGCATTTAAAGCAACGCTGACGCATTAACAAACCCAAGTTAATCGACAATACATTGTAATACTGTCGTAGGTTATTAAAACACTTCAGGATTCAGCTTGCTTTGGTGAACGAAAATATCATGAGGAAACCACCAGGCCTGGGAGATATTTCTCGACAGCATGTAAAGCCAAGTTAGGTATAAAAGCTGACACAGGGTTAGGCATTAATCACACAATAGTGAAAGAAGTTCCAAGAATCGTACAAGACCAGCCTGCTATGCCACTCTTGACGATCCGGACTCACTAAATAAAAATATTGTCCCTGCCAAACTTCGACATACCACGAAAACAGAATCTATAACTCCACTTTTATTTCGACCAACGACCGCATAAGTGAGACTCAAAAACTTGAAACAAACATGCAGTAGCAAGTACATCTGTGAGTCGTAATGTGGAAACTTCTCGGTGTCCGTGTAAGTGCGAACAGGACAATATTTTTGGTGGGCTGCCGAACCGTGAGTAATTCAATAGAAAATATTCATACTAGGGACAGACACCGGCGCCCCTTTACAGGAGTGTACGGTGTGTTGTTTTTTACAGCTAAACGTAGAAGTGTTAGACTATAAAATAAAAGAAAACTGTATTCGTACCTGATTCTTGTCACATGGTGGGCAAGGAATCTAGTAAAATCTCTCGGACAATAGGTAACTTCTTTTTCTTTGCGTGTTGATGAGCTCAAATTGTATTAAACCAGTATGTGGCCACCTGCACAGCTCTATCATTTGCTTCTAGTAATTCCTGAAAGGTGCAAGTGGTTGTGCAGGATGGACAGGATAGGAGGTGGCGCATATCCTGCAGAGGGGCTCCACACTGGCAGTTTGTTTGAGATGGATCGATAATACCCCATTTGGCCAGATTGTATCTACAGGGGCCAACCTGGGCTCGCAGTCGGTTAAGAGATTTCCAGATTGGCCACTGCAGTTCGTTTCCGGGCGGCAGGTGTTCTTCCGGGTTGATGAAATGTGGAGGGGTAGGATGTTTGTTTCGCCACAGTTCGCATCTGCCATCCGACGTACCGTCTTCTAAGGAGATCGTATGCCTTAAGACGCTTTTACGGCTCTTTATAGTAGTAATAGGTAGTGGTAATAGGTAACTGAAAATAAGTTTTGTCTTCATGAAATATGATTAGCCCTACTTCAGATTCACTGGCACGGGGCTTGCAGATACGTCTTGAATTCTGATCTTTAGTACAATCTCCCTCTTAATGGAACTCATATTGAGTGATTTTCGGCTTACCAGTCTTACCAAGAGGAATCGTGTTACCTACTAACTAGATCGTCAAGGTCAGATAGACAGGATAAAATATTCTCAGCTGTATTGGGTTAGTTTGGAAGCCGACCCGAAAAAGAAGACAGTAGGATTTCATCTTTAAAAAATTTGACTGAAATTCAATGTATTTTGTAATACCCAACAATTTTATATAACTTATTTAAAATTAGTATCACCGCTAAAACAGCACCCTATACACACGGTGTTAGCAGACGCCAGGCAATAGGACGGATGGGTCGCCTAACACACAGCTACATTTGAATACGCGGTGCCTTCGTTCTAAGATATGCAGCTTAGAACCGACTCGCTCCTTATGACCCAAACTTTTCACGAGTTTGAATGGACTGTCGGTTATAATGGAATCTTCTGTTTGAGAAGACGATATGTTTTTGTTCATTAATGATTACTCGACCAGGTTAATAAGTATCCGGCTCGAAGGACCAACAATTTTGATGTCATACCATTTTTTTTAATGTTTAATGTATTAGTTTATTGTGATGTGAAAGTATAATAAAAAATCTTTTTACTAATAGGATGTTACCTAACTGACACTAGTTTGGCAAATTTTACAAACTCGAAAAACCGCCGAAATAATTCTCCAGGTAAGAAAGTTGTTTGTTTGTGAATTGGTTCTGAGCAATACTTTAATGTGTTTGAACTCCTGACCTCTCCTGATTGTCGGTCAAACTCAGAAAATAAACCAAAAACTACCAACAGATGGATATATGAATGACTAGACATTCATTCCTGAATCGTTCAAAACATTAGACCGTCATGCATAATCAATGCAAAAGCAATATTTTCCGCTCAAATAGCTACACAGAATCCGAAAAATAATAAATATGTATTTTGCTGAACGCATTTACAAGATTACAATATTAGCGAGCACGTCCTCACGATGCGAACGCGTCATTACAAATGATAAATAGTCGGCACACTTCGATAATCAAATTCTAATTTCGAATCTGTTCTACCCTCGCGAATATTTTTTCGAGGCAAGGGAAAGGCGGCAGGCAGCCTGTTTTGTATTGTGAGAAGATTGTGACTTTATTAACCGTGAACGAATGGTCTCTTTAACCGATTCACCACGGAGGCCACGTGACCCGGAACCGATTATGGTTCCGTACCCGATTTGTATGTATTTGTATGTAAATTGGTGCGTGGGGTGAAGAGATAACCGGGCGTGCTTGATAGGGATCTCTGTTATTGAATTAAGTGTTGGCGTTTAGTGATTGTTTAGATGAATGTGTCTCTTCATTGGTGATTTTGTTGTGAGAGGAAAACGGAATATTTTTATGAAGGATTTCATTGCTTTTTCCTTTTCCTGTTGCTAAGTCATCGCATGAAATAAAACTACTGAAATCTGAATCTCTGCTATTGAAATCTCTGGGATCACTAATGTTTTCCTAATTTATATCTATCCGTTTCGATTATAACATCTAGATGATGCCCGCAGCTTTGCCTACGTAGATGTCAGTTAATTATATACCTACTAAAACCTTCCTCGAGAATCACTCTAAGCATTGGTGAAAACAACATGAAATAACAGATATTTATTGTCCCTTTAACAAAATCTACGACAGACGCAATACGAAAATCCTCTCAAAGATTTTCGACTTTCACAGTGTCCAGAGTATTTACAATTTAAAATATCTCTAATTATTCAACGGATAGTACCAGGACTACCAGGCGATCATAACTAAGAGGAACAATGGCAATGAATACTTCCTACGCAGACATAGGGTGGGCAACAACGCAAGAACAGACGGAAAACATTGGACACGCTCGCCGGACCCAAGATACTGGCGTCATGGAATTGTTTGGGTAATGTTGTAATGTATGGGCAGCTTGGGATGTTGGGAAGATGGCGGTTGTTTGTATGGAAAATGAGTACATAATTATTGATACAACAATTTATAAAGGTGTATTGGTAGTTTGGTACTGCATTGCTGCTCTAGTAGTGGTGTATGTTTTTCCTACTACTCCGCTATTATTTTCTGATTTATTTTGTTGCGGGATCCAAGACAGTTAAAACGTTTCTCTGGGACTTCGTCGGGCTTCATTGTCTCGGCGCTTTTCTTGTGGTCCCCACTGTTGATTCTGGCTTACAAGAGTTACAGTGGTTTGGGAATAGTGTGGCGGGCTTGCTTTGTTGCTCTAGTGGTCGCGACCGCTGAGCATGACTTCCTTGTCTCGATTCCCAAGTCTCGCAAAGTAGTATTGGGTGTTTCATCAGGAATTTCTCAATAGCAGCCACGACGTTGATGGCAATAGACTCATTCCCTATTACATGGGAACATAATATGTTATGTATATTATATAACTGGCGAAATGTGGGTGAACTCTCAGGGATACCTGTGCATGACTGTGCACTACCTTTTGGGGATTACAGATGTGATGTTGTTTATGTTATGGTTCCTTCTACTTACCGTTCTTCTAAGCTAGGCAACTGTCTGCGGTTAATGCTTTCTCTAGGTTTTTTTTTAAAGCTATAATCCTTTCTCTAGGTTTTACCGCGTAGATCATGCGAAGAAAGAAAACAATGAGCATGACTTTATAGAGAGTTTCTAATTGAAAGAAGTCGGGGTGGTTAATGTTTTTGAATAGATCAGGAAGGTATTGTTGAAACAAGCCCACCACACTACTCCCAAACCAGAAGAAAAACGCGGAGACAATTAAGCTCAACGAAGTCCCATAGAAACAATTTACCTGTCTTGGATCCCGTAGCGAAATTAATCAGAAAACTAGCGGAGGAGCAGGAAAAACATAATTTCCGAAGGTACGGTTGCTGGTTTCCTCTCAGAAATGTGTGTAGTAAGTGTTTTTTCCATCAGGTAATTCTCAGCAGCAGTAGAGTTTGAATTTGTGCCCGATTCTTCAAGCTTCTTTTAAATTATTCAAAATATTTCCCAGCAGGAACTATAACTACCGGTCCCACAGTACCCATAATACAAATTTTTCCCCCAAACCTTTCATCCTGTACCACCCGACTCACCTACTGCCACCTTAACTATCCCTGTACCTTTGCCATGGCACACAAGACAAAGGCATATCGTAAATAAGAGGAACTAACGCACTTCCCTATCCGCTGTGACGTACAACTAACAATGGAACTAAATATTTGGGACCTTCCGTTGTACTTCATTGTACACGGCCCTTTATTCAGGCTTTTTGTTTCGAAACTATTTCTTTACAGTGTGTGTTGGGTTATGTTTTGGGAAACTGAAACTATATAATTATGTGAAGTCACGATCTTAAAAATCAGGAATTAATATTAGAACTACCCAGTTTTTGTATATTTTAAGTAAAACTGTGAGACATAAGAGAAAGTCTGAAAGTGGTGCTGGTGACTGAAAAGTGGCGTGGTATCGGTTGTCGTGGTATGGGCATTGGGCATGTGATGCGGAGGAATGAAGAAAATGTTGTAAGGAAAATTTTGAGTATGCATGTAGATGGGTATCAGAGTAAAGGTAAATCAAAGAAACGATGAATGGACTGTGTAAAAGATTATCGAAAATGGCAAAAAAGGAGGTGATAAAAAGACATGCTGCGTGAACCACAGGTCAACCCCTAATTAATCAGGATAGGGGCAAGGGAATTAAATTAATGATGTAATCAATTTTGTGTAGTAAATACTACCCATATTTTTTTTATAAAATGGGACAAGCCCGCCACACTATTCCCAAACCACTTTAACTTCTGTAAGCCAGAATCAACAGTGGCGACCACAAGAAAAGCGCCGAGATAATGAAGCCTGACGAAGTCCCAAAGAAACGATTTAACTGTCTTGGATCCCGCAACGAAATTAATCAGAAAAGAATAGCGGAGGAGTTGGAAAAACATAACTTCCACTTCCCTCCATATCAGCAGGAGACAGAACAGAACAAGGCCAATAGGCTACCCATATTTATTAAAACAAAAAAATAATTGTGCTCCATGACGGGCAAAGCCTGCGTTTTTCATGTGGTACTGTAAAAATAAGAGTCTGTTCTTCCAGTACTAGGTATATAAACTCAAAATAAGTATACTATACAAATATATTTCGCAAGATATTTAATAGAATATAATACAAATAAATTAGAATATAAAGCAGCGACTGTTTTCACTGAATTAGCAGATGGTTGGCTCGGAACGGATACGGTTCAAAATAAACCTGATTTATAACGCCTTATTTACATTTTGTTGGGAGCACATCTTGGAATATGGAGCTCAGAATATTTTAAAATAATAGTTCTACAGCAAAATTATATGGTAGAAATAAACATTTAAACTCAAATAACTGAAGAATTAACAAAAATGTATGTGAAAACGCTTACAATTAAACGTAATTAATAAGCATTTTCACATATTTTGAAGAAACTTCTTTAAGAAAAAAAGTCAACTGGAATAACATTTCGAATTGTTAACTAGTTAATGAAGCAATCATAATTACGTTTTGATAGATGGAGAGGCAGAAGAAGACCAAAGATAAGACGGATGGATTATGTGAGGAAATGATGAAGGAAAAAGGAGTAAATAATAGCGTGACGATTGATAGGGCAGAATTGATGAAAAAAACGAGTTACACCGACCCCAAATAACATGGGACAAGGGCAGAAATATGATGATGATGATGATAAAGCAATCAGTTTTAGAAACTTGGAAATCTGAAATAGTAAAGAAAGTATTAATTAACATAACACATAACATAACATCACGCCTGTAATCCCGGAAGGGTTAGGCAGAGGTGTACCTAATAGTACACCCACATTTCGCCAGTTATGTTTAAGTCCCATGTAATAGGGGGCGAGCCTATTGCCATCAACCGGGCACAAATCCAGACTCCGTAGCTGTTGCTGATAAATTACTGATGGAAAAAGCCAATAACACTTTGCCCGACCCGGGAATGAACCCAGGACCTCATGCTAAGCAGTCGCGCTTGCGACCAACGAGGCAGTCAAGTATTAAATAAGTTGATGTAATTTAGCTTTGTGTTCAATCAGAAACCTACTACCTACATACAGAATTTTAATGTACTTAGTTGTAGTAGCACACGAATTCACGTTAAGTATTAATTTTACATTACAGCTTAAAGGTATTATGAGATGATCGATTTACATAAAGAAGAAAAAACATACTGATATTTAGCTGCATCTGGTGACACTGGAAGCCCACCCCAACATAATTGGGAAAAGCTAGGCAGTTGATAATGGTCTGTGGTGGTTTGATCACTGTAGGTGACTCTTCCCAAGAGTAGATTTCGCGAAATTATCCGGTATTACCCAAATTCATCATCATCATCATCAATTCAGCCATAAGACGTCCACTGCTGGACAAATTAAGGCCTCCCCCAGAAGGAGGGATTTGCCATAATCGCCACGCTTGGCAGGCGGGTTGGCGATCGCAGTATGGTTGCGAACTCACAGAGAACGCTGCTGCCCATTCTCTGGTAAGTCTCTTAGTCGCCTCTTACGACACCCACGGGAAGATATGGGATGGTGCTATTCTTTACGTCCGACGCCATACGGAACCAAAACGGATTACCCAAATTATGCCATGGAAATACAAAATGCATATTTATTCATACATCACGCATGAAATTAACCTGCATCATTACAAAATTAGCGCACAATAACCCTACATTTGCTGGCAATTTATAAATAATGGCCCCCAAACAGCAAAACAATAAAGTTTGCAGCGAAATAGCGAACGGTTGACAAAACACCGCATCTATTTAGCATATGAATTAAATACAGTGAAATATGGTTTAAATTAATATGGATATATGCCGCCGCGCAGAGCTGTTGCTGGTGGGCTTCGTTTGGTACTCTGTTTGATGGAAAATCTTATAATAAGTAGAAGACAATTTTGTAGATTTTTTCCTTCCGTGCACTTTCATAACTAAGTTTTGTTAACTGGTTAAGAAAAACCCTTTTTTATTATTGTTTTCACAACTGGTTTTTAAACAAGAATACGAAGTGTTCATTCATAACTGACAATCACAAATAGTTAAGAAACGAATAATTATGATTATGTTTTTATAACTAGCTACAGTCAGCAATAACATTTTTCCTTTAACCTTAAATCAAACACAAAATGTAATTTAGGTAAATTAACTTTTACTTAATATTTAAATGGGGCAATTATTTCTAAACAATGTCCAACAGTGATAGACTTATTTGTTAAAAGATGTATAGTATCCGCAATTTCTTGGTCAATCTCTTGGTAATTTTTGTTCGATGTGTTTTTGTTTGTTTTGAACGACATTGAAATTTTTGTTTCTTTAATAAGAACATTCAGAATTGTTGCTAGCGACGCTTTTTGGCGTCCAACCATTCTATTAAGTCTTGCGTGCCAGCCTTCTAGATTGTTGGTGGTTCGAATTTCCTCGCCGTAGCAGCACCAAGTCTTGATAAAATTTACCTCGCTGAACCAGTAACGGTTTAGGTAATTGTTGAACTTTATCACTGCTTCAGTTTTCGGGGATTTGGTCATTGTATACTTGTAACCTGCCATTACATATCTCAATGGCAATCGGGCTAAGCCAGCACATCTCGCAATATGTCGTCTTTGTACTGTAGATTTAATCCCTAATCGTTTCGCCTTTTTAAAAAGGCTGGCACAAAAATGATAATAACATCCTTTCATTACTGCATTCGGAAAAATTTTACGTATTGCTTTCATTGCTGAGATTTCGTAATCCAGTGTCAATTTTACGGGGTTCCATTCAGGAATTTGTGACTTTATCATTTCAAATATAAGTTTGTAGGTATTTTCAGTTTTATTATGAATGAAACCAAAGAATAAAGGTACCATTTTTTTTGTTATTTTATGTAGTCCATGAATGGTATATATTTGTGTGAAAGGTTCAGGGCAAGACTTAAAAGTTCCATCCAGAAAGAAATGTTCGAAATTGTCCAAATACGTTTTTATATCAGAAGAAGAAAATATTAAAATCCTGTTGTTTGTGTCATTGTCGTTATAGTCAGCCAGGAGGAAGTTTTTATATTTTTTTGGTATTTCTACTTCAGTTGGTGATTCAAAATGGAGCTTAGAAACTCCTAATGCCTTATTTCTTGCTTTGTATAGACCACTTTTAATATTGTCAAATTTTGGTAAGTCAGCAACTAAGTGCACGCCATCGTCTTCCAGTTCGCATACTACTTCTTCAAACTGTTTTTGTATTGGATCGACATTAGCTACTATTTTAGTTTTCAAATCTTTCATTTTCTTCAAAACTAGATATTTTGCACTATTAGGTAAACAATCAATATCGTGCACGCCCTCTTTAACTATATGGTTTTCATTGCTTAATGTCACATTACCTTTACAACCGGTTTTATTGTAGCATTTCCAAAAAACATTTTCGTTCACATAAGTTTTAATTTTATGGTACTGACGGCCGTCGTATAGTAGTTTCTCGCGATCCCTTTTTGTCGTTATGAACTCCATGGTGGGCTTAGAAAGCGACATAGTTTATCACTTAAGTTTTCGGTTGCTATATATTTTATTATAAATTGCACTCAATTGCAATAGAAAACTAAATAATACTAAAATGACAATGTCAATGTCATGCCATTGCAGTTTACATATCAATAATAGATAATAATTTATTGAGATAAGAACCTCATCCGTTTTCCGCATGCAATACTCTCGATAAAAACTCTAACTCTGTTGTTTTTATTTTGATTTAAGGTTAAAGGAAAAATGTTATTGCTGACTGTAGCTAGTTATAAAAACATAATCATAATTATTCGTTTCTTAACTATTTGTGATTGTCAGTTATGAATGAACACTTCGTATTCTTGTTTAAAAACCAGTTGTGAAAACAATAATAAAAAAGGGTTTTTCTTAACCAGTTAACAAAACTTAGTTATGAAAGTGCACGGAAGGGATTTTTTTTCTATAAAATTGGTTCGCTGACCCTAGGTTATTTGTCTGTGCTTTGACACTAAGTCCAAATGGTTGTATTATACTGATATAATTAGACCTATATTATTGTGAAGGCCAGATATGCAGTCTTTTCATGTAAAATACTGGTATGTGATACAGCAGCATCAGTTTAGATTGAAAGGCAACTCCAACATAGTTTTGGAAAAAAGGCTAGGCAGATGATGATGAATGTTTTAGCAGTTCGATACTGTTCGATAGTATAATGAAATAGAATTTACAAGAACCTTAAATTTCCTTGTGTATTCTAATAATTATCATCATCGTTGTTAAACAGAACTATGCTAAAAAAATACTTTACGTTTGATAGTATGCTTGGTTCAACTTCGTTTTATAAACGATCAATACAACTTAACAGGAGCTATAAAGACACCATGATAGGAATAAACTTCTGAAGATATGCCTTTTTTTTTGGGGGAGTGGGAAATCATCAAATAACTCCTCCCGCTCTTGGGCAGAGCGGAGGGGAGTGTCAGATTTCTAATGACTAAAAACCACCCATATTCCTTCTTAACCCTTTTTTTTATGGTGTGTGGAAAATCATCAAATAACCCCTCCCGCTCTTGGGCAGAGCGAAAGGGAGTGTCAGACTTCTACTGTTCTAAAAACTTCCCATGTTCCTTCTTAACCCTTGTGCCGAGGCCGCGGTATCTCTTTCAAACAACCCGCAGCCCCGACGGCGTCTCTTAAGCTGTGATAATGCTAAATATCTGCTTATTGTGCTAATAGATAAAGATTTAGTTACACTTTTACAGGTAGACACGAATAAAGCAAGGTCATAAGTGGAACCCATCTGAAAGTAAGTCGAAAGTAATAAGCGGGTTCCCGCGACAATATTCACTGAATACATTATATTTTGTCTTGCTGTACCGTTGCTACATAAGTAACTATAACTCTTAAGGAAGGGTGTGGTAAATATGTATGAATATGTGTGAGCTTCAGAGGTTGATATAGGGTATAAGTTTATGTAAAGTGAACCTTATGAAATTATTGGTAAGGTATTCGCCAAAACGACACGGACAGATTCATCACCATCATCATCATTCTCTTGACCTTATCTCAATTTATTTGTGGTTGGCGCAGCATGTCTTCTTCTTCCATACTTCTCTGTTTCTCATCATCTCATAAGACACCTTCTTGCTTACCATATCATTCTTAACACAGCCAGAGACAGATTGTGAGGCCCGTCGGGGCTGCGGGTTGTTCGCAGATACCGCGGCCTCGACATGAAGGGCTAAGAAGCAACATGGGTGGTTTTTAGTCAGTAGAAGTCTAACACTCCCTTTCGCTCTGCCCAAGAGCGGGAGGGGTTAATTGATGATTTCCCACCCCCAAAAAAAAAAAAAAGACAGATTGTGAGGTACAAAATCAACAGTTTTAATTCCGCTTGCTGAACTTTACTCACCATCATATTACGGAACGATTTTTTCTAAAATGAGTAGGTACCAAAGAAACTTCGTAACTCGAGATTTGGCCTAACTTGTTTCTGATATTGGGCGGTACATATTGAAGTGACGTCCATATCTTTAGGTGAAATATTAACTTATAGCTATGCTATAAAAACTTTTTTTTTTTTGCTGGTTGGGAAATGTTCAAATGAATCCTCCCGCTCTAGGGCTTGTCAGGCAGGTTCTATTGACTAAAAACCACCAATGTCCCTTTGTGTCGAGGCCGCGGTATCTCTTTCAAACAACCCGCAGCCACGACTGGACCCCACTTGATCTGACCAAACATTTCACGAGTAAAGGAACTCTTTTGCAACATTTCGTACTCTAGGTAATCACAAATTATAAACTAAAAAAAAAATATTGGAGCAACGATTTTTTGTAAATACAAGTTTTAACTTTACTGATGCCGCGATGGCAGCTACTCGTATATCGTGCACAAAACTAAGAAATGTAAAAAATCGTCGTCACTACTCTAATAACAACCTACTGAAAAGCAAACTTAATTTATTTGAAAACAAAGTGCCACTTTAAACCGAACAATCTTCTAAAATGTCCCCGGTGTGAATGAGCTACAAATTCGACGCTCCTATAAAATTGAATCTAGTGTGATCCATTAAGGTTCGATTTGGGATCGTAAATCGGATATCACATTAGCTTGATGTATGGAGTGACGTGGTGTGCTTATTTCTCCTTAAGGCGATGCGTGATTTCTTAAGAATATGAACTAAAATTTAACATTTTTAGCCAAATGAAAAATAACTTTAGTTTCAGAAGTCGGTGGCAAAAACTAAATCAAACAATCAAGTTATATTCCCCTTTTTTTTGTTATACTTGATGTGCCATAATGCATAATCATAAACAATATCACAGTTGTAATATCTGAATTAGGCAGAGGTGTACCAATGCTATGTTTAGGTCCCATGTAATAGGGAGCGAGAAACCAGGCTTATCTACTGCGTGGCGTTTTATCATTTTAAAACTAGTAATTAACATAATTTAATTGCACATTACACATTATTAACTGGGTTGTGGAGGTCAGATAGGCAGTCGCTCCATGTAAAATACTGGTATTCAGCTGTATCCGGTTAGACTGGAAGCCGACCCCAACATAGTTGGGAAAAGGCTAGGCAGATGATGAATTGCACATTACAAACAAGTAACTAATTAGTTTTACTAATTCTTGCCATGACATAAAATTCACTATTTCCGCTTCACTGTTTATGAAAAATTAGGCATTGAAAAAATATAGAAACCCAATTTTCAAGTGGGAAATAACAACTGCAGCTTTTCTCTAGCGTAAATCAATTTCATCTAAATAACGGAGCCTTAAATAAAAATATGATTACTAGTTGTCAAACGTTCGCGATGTCGTCTGATCCATGATTTATAGATTAGTAAGAATGTGCTCAACTTGATTGTGTGTTTGATAGAAGACCCGCGATCGCTAATATATCGCCTAAGGGAAATAATTGCACAGTTTTTTACACATTACTCTTAGTAAGGAAGAAAAGTTATGTGAGACAGAGTGTTTTGCGCAATTATGTTGTTTGTTATTTTCTTTTATGCTTCTTTTCATGGTTCTATTTAAAAAGCTTGACCAATGAACTACTTGGAGTCCGTTCTTTTTGTTAAAGAGTGAACTATTTTGGCCTTAAGTCAAACTGTGACGACACTCTGAAAAGTTGTAAGTAACAAAAGCATTGCAGCTTTTTGCCGTGTCGATAAAAACACTCGTGAAATCTTTTTTTTAGCTCTTACACAGGGACCTAATTGTACGAGTCGTATCTTTTAATAACAACTTTCATCATCATCATCAGCCTGTAATGTTACCACTGCAGGGACTCAGGCCTCCTCTCTAGGAGAGGGATGGGTTATAATCCACCACGCGTGCCCAGTGCGGGTTGGTATATGTCACATATCTTCGATTTTTTTGGTTCTAAGACATGCCGGTTTCCTCACGATGTTTTCCTTCACCGTTTTGAGAGCAGTGGCGATGAAATAAATTACACAAAGTAATGTGCCTGCCTGGGTTTGAACCCACGACTGTTCGTAAGTCGGGGCCGCAACCACTGGGCCACCACTGCTCTCGATAACAACTTTAGCTTTATTTAATATGATAATTTTTAGCCAAGTCTTATTCTTGAATTTTGATCCTGAGATCAGGCTTCGTAGCTCCCAATTAAATGGATGACAGTTGTCGAGAGTGGAGCTGAATGGAGTGTGATTGAAGATGCCTATATCCAGGAGTGGATTGCTGTGGACTGATGATGATCATCAGGTTTTACAACAGTGTTTTACAAGTTTCGTGAACGTAACGTTATTTCATGTAGGTAACCTAAAATCCCATATACAACATCATAATATGTAAAAGCTAGAGTATAAACAAATACATTCAAGTATTGTATGACCATAAAACCAGCGGGCCGTCACGATAGCAACGTAAAATATTGACAGCCGCCATGCAAATATTGCTGGTCCGAAATAAAACGCCGATATGCTAGAGGGAGTCTTTGTTCGGCTTGATTTTAAATGTGTTTTGTCTAAGTATGGGTTTTATAGTACCTGAATAACCTAGAATTTTCTTTTACTGCGATAGAAATCTTGCTGTGTAAATAACAATGTTTGCAGAGATTGTGCAACGTTCTATGTGGTTGACGAGTCGTTTGTTCTATATTATGGCATTTCCAATCGGTAGCAACCCCCTTGGTACATATCCTATTTAATATATTTAAAGAATGAATTTTCAAAGACCTTCCATAGTGCTAACTTTCTTTATAACTATTGAAAAATTGTGATGTCTGTGAGTGAATAAAAGATTTTTTAAGTAATAATTTACTTAATAATAAATCAAAACGATGAACGTAGTCGAGAGAAAAAACACTATGTTAGGATAGTAGCTGGTGGCGTTCTGTGGTTTCTGCCTACCCCCATTGGAAACAGATGTGGCTTTATGTATGTAATATTATAAATTAAATGTAATATTAATATTAGTATAAACGATTCGTAGATACCTAATTAAAATTAGTATTTATCAGAGAATACAACGCAAATATCGAATTTTCACAAATCATCGGAACTACAGATTTATTTTTGTATCAACAGTAACAACTGCCGTTTTAAAAATATGACTCTCTTTCCTGCCCATAACTGTATACAATAGGACCAAAACCAATAAACCTTGTAAAATAAACAATACCCCATCATAAACCTTATACAAAAAGGTGTAATACATTGCTGAAAGCTTTTTTCAGTTGTCACCGGACAGCCGAACCGGCCGGCGGAAACGACCGAATCGCTTCGGTGACGGGTTACCAATTGACGAGTCCTATCTCTTTCTGGTTTGACGTGAAAGAGGGGGATGGAAACAGTTTTAAAGCACAAATTGAGAGAGGCATCGTTGACGATGGTCCCGCAGGAAACAATACTCGATTCGGTGAATTAATGACAAGCAGGGGTGCGTAGACGAGAGCGGGTTTGTTAAATTGGTGTTTTTAATTGTTTGTGCTGATTCGAAATTAAAAATAGGATGATAGCAGCAAAAATATAGGGGTCAGTTATTGATAACATGCTCTTTTTTTTTTTTTTTGGGGGGTGGGAAATCATCAAATTACCCCTCCCGCTCTTGGGCAGAGCGAAAGGGAGTGTCAGACTTCTACTGACTAAAAACCACCCATGTTCCTTCTTCGCCCTTCATGTCGAGGCCTCGGTCGGTATCCCTTGCGGACAACCCGCAGCCTCGACAGGATTGATAATATGCTTAAGACTTGAATTCCGCAAGGAATTAATGTCGAGTCTCAAGAGAATTTCTGAAAACTCTTTGGATCGAAAATTGATATAACCTTCATTAAACAAAAGAGAAATGACAAAAAACATAAGAAAACCTTATTAATATAAGCTACTAACTTTAATGAACAGCTGTCTGGTAGCACAAACGTTTTATCTGAGATATGATGTAGGATTCAGTGAACATTAAAATCTGTTAAAACGACCTAGCATAAAGAAAGCGTCGCCAAACCTTTTTTAAAATTAACTTTTTAAGTGTCCGTGTAGGTTGCGTACCCCTTTTTTTCTTTAAGGATGTGAAATCATCGAACAACACCTCCCACTGATTGGAGTAGATAGGAGTGTCAGACACTTACTGACTAAAACCCATCCTTATTCCTCCTAATACCCTCTCGTTCCAGGACAGCGGTGTCCTTTTCGAACAAATTCTGCAACCCTGGTCGGCAGTGGCCCTAGCGGACCCCGTCTAAACTGTTGGCAGCTTTTAGTAGTAGTAGTTTTGTATACCAGAAATGTTTGTTATATATTATCTAATGTAACACTTTTGTACCCATTTATGCGAATAAATTATTTTATTTCATTTGACATCTCTGTGAGGCGCACGTAGAACACAACGCGCCCGTCGACCTGGGAGGTTGTGTACCCCTGGCCGTAGCAATATTTCAGTAAAACAATGGTTGTGTTGGTACAAAGCGAACGATGCGTCGCTCGTTCGGATCAACCTGCGGATATTACCTCTGTACAAAACGACCCGTAATTACCATCCGTAGGATGCTGGTTCGATTTCTAGGACTTTATGATTTTACAAGTTACATTAACACAATAGTTAAGTATATAACATCAAAATTAAATCGTTTATTTCAATTAGGCCAGTTACAAGCACTTTTGAATAGTCGAAACAAATACAAATTAAAAAGAAGTTACAGTCCCAGTCACAAGGCACAATAACTGTGACTGTGCTGTAGTTACCCATTCCCTAGCGTAGATCTCTATGGAGAAGAACGGGCAAGAAACTCCATGGACACTCTGTTAAATCAGAATATTATTACAAAACCATGGTTACATCATTCATGTTGTGAGAACGATGTACACGATTAAAGTGCCCACAGTAAAGACAAAAACGACTATTCAAAAATAAAATAATAATTCAAACAAGCCGTGGCAGCTAAGAGATGACCAGTCACAACTAACATCACGTTTATAATCCCCCAAAGGTAAGGCAGATGTGTATGGGAGAGAAGACGAGCCTATTGCCAACAACTAGGCACAAATCCAGAATCCGTGGCTGCTCATCATCATATCAGCTAAAACACGTGCACCACGGGTAATAAGCCTGCTTCATCGTTGTAACATTCACCTGCTTCTGTGCTTCATGTAACCAATAAATTACCACAGCTTCATCACCAAACTTGTCAAAGTTATCGATGTACTTTCGCTATATTTTTATGTTTATCATTCCAGGACCACACCAATTGTTTTAAAAACTTTGTGAGATTCTTAGCTTCCTATTTCAAAACCAGAATCAGAAGTGAAGCTACCTAATCCCCGGTGGTGATTACCGCGGTCCGTTCCGGCTCGCGTCCGGTGATCGGAATTAGAATGGTGTGCCGAACCGTTCCGATCATTACGCGTTCCGGACCGGCGGCCGATGTAACGGCTAATTGTTGATACGGCGGCGCCTTTTGTTAGCGTCGCCATTATGAAGGGTATTAGATTAGAATTATGTTTGGGTATCAATTTGAAGGGATTTTGTGGTTTTAATTGTTTTACATGTGATGTAATTGGTTAAGGGTTACTTGTGACTGAAAATATGTAGCACCTATTAATAAAAAGAAGTTACTTATGTCTTTACGAAGCCTTTGCTGAAGAGTGAAAGCGGTGAAAAGCCAATTGTGAATAGGCATTCGGATATCAATTGTTTTTTTGCATTTAATCGATTCTGCTCAGCTCAGACATCAGTCTCCAAAAAAGCACCCAAAATGTTGTTACCTTTTTTTTTTGGCGGGTGGAAAATCATCGAATAACCCCTCCCGCTCTTGGGCAGAGCGAAAAGGAGTGTCAGACTTCTACTGACTAAAAACCACCCATATTCCTTCTTAGCCCTTTATGTCGATGCCGCGGTATCTCTTGCGAACAACCCGCAGCCCCGGCGGGAAATGTTGTTGCCTTGAGGTAAGCCAAGCAAGCCAACCAAGCATGATGGGAAAATCGTAAAAATAATCTAACATATTAAAACAAACCTGTCCCAAACAATAACAAACATCTTTCCCTCTTTCAACGACCAAAATTAACCGCCCAATAATAATTAAAAATCGTACTAAATCGTCCGAAAGTTAATCAACACTGAACGGAAACTTTCTGAACAGAGTCTCGCTCCCCACAAATCACGAACAAAATTGTAACTAGATAAAAACATCATTGGCGAACAAAACCCGGAACTTTCCGAGTCTAATAACTGCTGAGAGAGTTAATGACTTATGCCGGTGGAGTGTGAACGCACTTTAAATGTTTTTGGTTGCGCTTCCCCTTAAATTTTCGGTTACGTTCGTAGTTTTGAAATGTGATTGTGTTTTTCGGAGAGGTAGGTATGGGAAGCATTTTTGTGTTGTAAAAGTTTTCATCTTTCTTTCTTTATCGTTTGGTTAGTGACTGATTGACAGACTTGACTTTACGTGCCGTTGAGTAATATTTGCAGGCATGCTGTTTTTCTCCAGTTATTTTCCTTCCTTCTACATCAAAAAAATCATTTGTCAAAAATGTTGCAGCACCATGCTGAGATAGTGGCCTTTTAGCCTCGTACGGGACTTATTTTTAATTCTGTTTTATTTTTTAGTGTTTCTCTTGTTTTCTTTTTTGTATTTTTTTTTATTATTAATTTCTTGTCCTGTGTGAGACCAATAAATACTTTTTCTTTCTTTCTTTCTTTCTACATGAAAATCAGAGGTGCGTTTCAAAACGTCTCAAGTTCAAAAGTTTCCATGTGTAGATATCTCTTACAAGAAGAAACTAGATCAATTCATGATTATTTTTCTGATAGAAAATCAACTTGGTCATCTTCTCTCTCAGCTCAAAGTATCCAATTTTGTCATTTCACCAAGCTAATTAACTAAACCATTAATATATCCGGGAAATGAAAACAATCCAATTTCCCTTTTGTTTTTCTCAAACAGCATCAACTTCCTCAACCAACAAAATAAAAATAAACAAATGTACAAAGGAAGAGACGAAACATTATGTACTTAAATACGAACGAACTATCACGGTAGGCGGCACTTCGGCCATTATTATCTTATCGAACGCGCAACGAATCAGTGGGCACGCGAGTTACGACTGTCGCCGAATGCCGCCGAACTTTGGCGAGGGAAACGTTTCAAAATTCGAATTCTAAAAACTGCTGTTAAGGGGTTGGTTGTTTTGTTAAAAAGGGTTAGGAAAAATAAGCTAGAAGAAAAATAGCTATTAACACGAAATACTTTCTTGTGGTGATTACACAGTCATTGGTCCTTCTTGTATCTGCATATGACCGTTTTAGGGATTCTAACAGTAAAGCTTTCAGATTTCAGGTTCTAAAATGCAGACGGTTAGGTGATCAAGTGCACAATGCGGTAGTTAACAAAAAAAATCTAATTAGTCCGTCAGATAGATTTCCAAAAAATACTGGACACGTATTTTTTCTTTTTTCACGTAAACAAAAAATGAAGACGATACAGTGCTTTGAAAACTCGTGTGATGTCATATTTTAAGACATTTAGTATGACACTTTTTACCGGTGAGTGACGTCACAACCCCCACTCAAATCTTTGACGCGTTTTATCTTCGTCAATTTTTATTGATTTGAAAAATATCTATCCAATACTTTTCGATAATCTAACAGACGAACTAATTAGAATCACATTTTTTTAGTCAGGAAACATCCCTTTTGACAATGCATACGGCGCAAAATGGGCGGTGGGCGTATATCAGAGAAAATACACCAGATACGCACATGAAATCTGACCCATACATAAACCTCATCTAATTAGCAGTCTGTTTACATAATTATGAGTGACCTTTTTGCCATCGATAGGCTAATACTATTTAGCAGTCTGTTTGGATATCAGTGACCTTTTTGCCATCGATAAGCTAAGAAAAAGAGTGCAAAGACTGCAACAAATGATTCGTCGATCATTTCTTGTATTTGTTCTGCCATCCCCTTAACAAGCTCACCTGCTAATCGTCACATAACAGTCCTACGTAACATTGGGACGAGTGTGTCGACGTGTTAAACCTGATATCGTAATGTCGGTGAAACAAATGGCACGGAACGATTTTAGTTCTTTTTTTTTATTCTAATGTGCCAGTGATTAGGAGGATACCTACTGGATCGGTTGTTTATGGAAAAGAGAGTGTGTTTGAGTAAGTAGGTTATGAAAAAAAAAATATATATTACTAGTAGCTTAACATCGATTAGGAATCAATTCAAGATCGAGTGAAAGCAGAAAATGGAGTCGACCGTTTGGTGATTGCTGGCAACGGTATGTCATTGAACCGTCAACTTGAAGACATCTGAAATCCACCTCCTCACCACAGGCCTAAGTGCTGGGTTACAGCCAACTCTCCCACAAAGAGAGGAGGCCTGCGTTAACCCCACCAGTGTACTTTGTAGGCTGGTTGGCTCCCGTCGGGGCTGCGGGTTGTTCGAAAGAGATTCCGCGGCCTCGGCGGAAGGGCTAAGAAGGAACATGGGTGGTTTTATTCAATAGAAGTCTGACACTCTCTTTCGCTCTGCCCAAGAGCGGGAGGGGTTATTTGATGATTTTCCACCCGCCAAAAAAAAAAAACAAAAAAGGGCTGGTTGACTGAGTACCATTATAGACAGTAAGGAGTAGGAGTTAAATAAAATTAATTTGCAATCAATAATGATGATTATAAGACCCAATTTTGCTAAAGCATGAATGCCATACAAAACGGCCTATTCGATCAGTTCTACAGAAAAAAGCATTTGAATAAAAAATACTGAAATAAATGATACGTAACAATTTATGATTTATACGATTGTATCAGTAATGTCAGGTGTGTGGCAATTCAAAAGTAATTTAGCTTGAACTGGTAATGTTTATGTTTAGAATAATTTCGGTTTATGATGAAATTCACTAATGGTATTGAACGCGATCAGCACAACCGCGTTCAAGATATAATTGTCAATATTCCACAACAATGGTGGAACCGGCAGATCTTTCTTGTCTTGTGCTGATAAATGGGTGACATTTGCCTTAAGTGTCAGAGTCCAGTTCAACCGTACAGAGACCATACAAGGAATGTCATAATTATCTTTTTTGATGATTAACACTGGATTTTGATGTTGTGTGGTTAACATTTTAGTGTTTTATAGTTAGTAGTTTTACACCTGTAACAGGGTCTTGAAATATTGATGGCATCAAAGAGTACCTACTATTATTTTTGCGCTTAAATTCATTTTTGCCACCAACACCACACAATACCCGGAAAACTGTAATGTTGCCATACATAGCATTTATTTAAATATCATATGTTATTGGTTGTTTTACCATTGTACCCTTTACTCATGCACCATCATTTCTTACCAAAAAAAAATTAAATGAAGCAAGTACCAGGGAACCATCAACACCGTAGAACGTTGTCTGTTTAATATTTATGAGTTTCGCAAAACGCATCAGCGTGCGGTTTGTTTAATAGCGTTGTTTTTAAACGACTATTTGACGGGGAGAGAAACCCTTTAGGCTATAACTGGGGAGCGGTAGGGTTGGCACTTAGAAGAACGGTGCTTTTTTGAAGTAGCCAAAGCCTTTCCAATGTGAAGTGACCAGACTTATTATTTGCCCGATAAAACTAATGATTTATCTTTTAATTTTTACCCAAACACAAAAATTAGAATTTGAAGCAGAGCCCTAACGGAATGGTTGTGGAACGATGGCAAAAGGAATGTTAGTGGATCAAACACCAGATAGGTGGATAACTTAGAGAAGGTCGTGGGGGAGACTTGGATGACACTTACACAAACAATACTTAGCAAGGTTGGAGTATACTAAATTATACTATCTTCCTACTATTATATATATATACGAACATAAATGCGAAAGCCTGTGAAGATGTTTGTTAAGGTTTTACGCAAAGAGTAGGTACTAAACGAATTTGTATGAAACTTGGTACATACATATAGATGGTTTATAACCTGAATTAACGTCTATGATATTTAATACTCCAGTAGTATGCTCCCGTGGGAGAGTGTCCGAACTCCAAGCGGGCGAAGCCGCAGCTAGCAGAAACACACTCAAAACCAGCTTATACTAAGTTTTTGTTACTAAATACTCAACACTCCATTTCCACCATTTTAATAAGATTCAGAAAATCTTTGTATCTTTAAGGTAACAGAGAATTTATTTTGAAATCAATTTGACAAGGAACAAGACACCGAATGACACTTCCTATTTTTTTTAATTTGAATATGCTGTACTGATCCCAAGGTTTATGATACTCTAGGACTTGATATAAAATCTTATTCTAAAAAAAAATTAAATACTTTATATTTCAAAAAACATTTCATTAATTTTGGTTAAACACACATCGCTTAATCTTAATTCTGAAAGATTATGTGCGAGTGAGACATCTAGCTAGCTTGTTAAAAATACTGTTTTAGTGACAACCCTACAGGTAGTGTTTGCGGGCGCTAAACGGTAGCGTACCCGCTCAAACCGCGTTACACCGTCATCTTCCAACACAATCTTCTGTAACTGATTTATACTCCAATTGATATCGACACTTTTTTTACAACAACCTAATTATAGAAAGCAAGGATATATAGTTCGGAATATCGTTCTACGTTACTACGTATTATGGTTATAGTATATTATGGTGGTATTATGGTGGTTATGGTGGTATTATGGTTTAAAAAAATCTTTCAACTATACTTAGTTGAAAGATTTTTTTAAACCATAATGATTTATACAATGCTCTTATCTCAATTCATTTGGGGTCAGCACAGCATGACATTTCTTTTTCTTCCATACTTTTTCGTCCTACTATAAGTCATCTGATCCGACACTAGGCATTGATCCTTTTAAGATATTAAAACTCTTTGACAAAAATTATATTCCCGAATGAGTTTTTCATTATTTTTCCTTTTTATTTTTAACTATCTGAATGCTGAATAAATCAAATAACAGTTTTAAGAATTCGATATCTGAATAATTATTTTAAAACTATCCAATCACATACATCTCTCTTTGCATTAACGTATTTCTTATCAACAACCCGTTCTCTTTTTTTTCTTCCAAAAAAAACGTAATAATAAAATAAAAGTCTACAACAAAAACTCCCTGTCTACCAGTACACCACTTCCATTACACTGCATAACAGGTTAAATAACATCACAACAGTTGTCTAAGTTAAAACGGATCTGCTATTTGCATATTCCAATCTCGTAGAGCCTCGGGCTACGCGCTACGGCGCTACGGCGTAGCAACCGCTACGCTTTCGTAGGCGGCCCGAAAAATGTGTGGACAGAAGTTTGATATCACTTGTTGTTGTTAGTATGTATGTAAATAAGGTTTATATAATTAGAACTTAACACTTCAACATCACGATATGGAAATCCTGAAATCTAATAAAGTTGTGAGATACAGATGGAGTGTTCTAATTTGTTTTATAGATTTATTTTTTAGGAAACCTAAGATTTGAATAGACTTGCTGTATTTTCCAGTTAGTACTGAAATACAACATTTTTATGAAACGTTTTATACAACTTTCACAAGAACTCTTTTTCTGCTACCACATATTTTAACCCGAATACGTTTACTAAGTAATAAAAACTGAATCTGACTTGTTATGTGAATATTTTATTATACGCTATATCTCTAAATGACAAGAAAAACGTTAACCACAGTTGGATTTACTTCTCTGTTGTGAAGAAATATCAGTTAATTTAAAAGATACCTCAATTCTTTGCATATTGATGTACGTATACCATACATATCAACTCTCGTCAAAAGCCTATCACATCCTACATAGCCTGCATACAATAAAACGCCTATAACCGTCATGTCATCCCGCCCGCCGGTTGGGCGCCGCCCTAACTTTCCGTTTCAGACCATTAACGGAAGGGTTTGCCAATTAAACAGTTTTACATGGCTTTAGCTTGATTTTATTGTGGTAACATTTGCATGAAAATAAGCTGAAATGGGATGAGGCTTTGGTTTTGTTTTCGCACGATTAGTGGTATAAGTGGGACTGGTTTTATTTATTGTTATTGGTTTAAAAGGACTTTTGACTAGCTGAAGAATTTGTATCATAGGTATTGGCAACAAATAGCTTAACTCAATTCAACTCAATTTAACAAACAGTATGAATAAAACCAATAGGGTAGTTAACTAAAAAAATCTAATAAGTCCGTCAGATAGATTTCCAAAAAATATTGAACACGTATTTTTTATTTTTTCACGTAAACAAACAATGAAGACGATGCAGTGCTTTGAAAACTCGTGTGACGTCATATTCTACCTACATTATACTTTACTTTTTTAATTAATTAGTATCAATATTTTGACTTTTTATTGACCTTTTTTTTTTGGTTGGTGAAAAATCATCGAATAACCCCTCCCGCTCTTGGGCAGAGCAAAAGGGAGTGTCGGACTTCTACTGACTAAAAACCACCCATGTTCCTTCTTAGCCCTTTATGTCGAGGGCGCGGTATCTCTTGCGAACAACCCGCAGCCCCGACGGGACTTTTTATTAACCTTTTTTTTTTTTTTTTTTTGGGGGTGGGAAATCATCAAATAACCCCTCCCGCTCTTGGGCAGAGCGAAAGGGAGTGTCAGACTTCTACTGACTAAAAACCACCCATGTTCCTTCTTCGCCCTTCATGTCGAGGCCGCGGTATCCCTTGCAGACAACCCGCAGCCTCGTCAGGCGTCGGCCCTTGCGGGCCCCTTCCATGTTGCTGACATCTCTTTGAGGCGCGTGTGGAACACGAACGCGCCGTCGACACGGCCTGTCGTCGTCATAAGACGGACGGACGGCGAGTTTACCCATCACTCACCGTCCACAGGCCCGCGTCTACGGTGGCCGGAAGCCATCACGTGGCCCCCGACGCCCGGAGAGCCTCCCGCGGACTTTTTATTGACCTGACAATGCAATATTTCATGATGCATTCAATTCATGATTTAACATTTCTCGTTTTATCTACAATTCTTACAAAGGTATCAATCATAAGCAATCAAAATATGAAACGTAGTGTCTCTGGCTAAACGTCTTTCTTAAATCAGGGGGCAACACTGAATTATATTTTGTTGTGTAATGAAATGTAGAGAACCCCCTACACATTTAACGCACTTTGGAAAATTAACGCGGCGGTTTTGCTAGTCTTTTAGAATAAATAATTCATAGAAAATTTTAAGCTAGTTTTTGTTCAAATGTGTCTTTATAAACAATACTATGGCACATAATTATGTTTATTCTTTTTTTCTCTCAAACACACGTATTTTCATTTATATACCTATGTAAATATGTCAACACGACCGCTCCAATTTGTGTTTGGAATATGTCTAATGGAATTTATTGGTACTGACATGGCTGTTAGTTACAAGCATTGTCGATAGATAAAAAACGGTAAATTTGATAAGTAATTTATTAAAATTAATAATTAAAAAAAAAATAATTTAGTGATTTGGGGCGGAGATTGAAATGACATTTTTGATATTTTTGAAAACTAAATAATGTAATCTGATTTATGGGCAATTAATAGTCCAAGTACTATTATCTTACTCTTAAATAATAAGTGGACACTACAAAACCGCTGCGTTTCGCGCACCCAGTGCGTCCACCCACCCATTGGCGAATGACGATAGCAGCGCATCAATCATCGCACGGCCAATTCATTACCACCACTCGGCGCAGATTGCCCGTAAGCATTACCATTGTCTACCACTGTCCACTGCCCATTCATTCATGGTCACTGTTTAATTTTTAGAAAATGTTCTGATAGTGGTCAACTTGATCATCGCCAAAATAAGAGAAAGTCTTAAAAAGTCTTATACAAAACGCTAACCTTAGACCAATTAATGACTACGGTTAGCGGCTAACAATAAATATTATTTAATATGAAAACCAATTGATTTTAATTGACTTGCAAATGTAATATAATTGTAAATATAAATTGAAAACTTATATTTTTGATTTTTTGTAGCAGAATGAAATGTTACTTGATCATAACCCCACGGAACTGATTTACCCTCCGCCAAAACACAGGGCATGGTCTGCATTTATGCCAAACAATTCGTTACTTACACATTGTAACTAATTGAGGAGTTTTTGGATTTCCTTTTATAGTTTTTTTTATTCGTTTAAAATGTAAAAATAATAATGTATAACTTTAGTTAATTTAATAAAAAAAAACCTTTTATTTTTGTTGGAAAAAAAAACTATCGAATAAAAAAGCGATACTACAGAGCATAAAGCTAGAGTTTACCTAAATAAATCAAGAAATCCTCAAAGAAAAAAGTGACATTTCCAATATTTTCTTGAAAATATTGTAATATCACGGCATGACCGATGATGTAGGTCCTGACGTATCGCCATGTTCATATTGTGACGACAACTTTGTCGGCCGCATATGTGATGGCTCTGACGTCATACTGCAATCTACTAAATGGCTACCACGAGTTAAGAATGAAGAGAGATACCTATTTAGTTGAAAAATATGATAAGGATTGCCGTATTTTTGCTTTGTCATAAACAATAAAATAATAATCCATGGTCATTTTATTTCCTAAGAGTATGGATATGAATTTAGTGCCTTCAGAGTGAGCGTGTTACGTCTTGGTAAAAATTGCTATTGGCAAAAAATAATTGCGATCAACCGTTCTAGCATCGAGCAAATAGCAGGATACAGTATGAAGTGCGCCATCTCCATTGAAGGCGGACAGAATGAGCCTAGTTTACCAACAGGTACAAACAATAAATTTTCAACGGTTGTTCAATTAGAGTAACTCACTAATCCGCTGGAACAACCGTAAAATAGAAATCAGTTGTGCAGTTCCAAAACTTCGGGACCTTCAATAATAGGCATACATGCCATCACAAGCATACATCCAACAAGAGTCACTTTATCACCTGCTCCGATTAACGAAAACTTCGTAAGTAAGCAGAAGATCATCAGCATGCCAGATAGATATTTCACGTTGGCATGTAAAGCTAAGTTAGAGGCCCATGGGCAGTATACAAACTCTGACACTAGATTAGACACTCACTACACGATAAAGAAGAAGTACAAAGAAAGTAGTAAGTTTTCTAAACATAATTATGATACCGCATCCACACCACCTCCTTCAGCTCATCAAACGTTCTGACAGGTCCACTGCGTTCCGTTGTCCAATTTAATTATATTTGTCGGGTCGCCAGCCATTTTTAATATTTCCTCACCATGTCCTGACGCATACGTATTGTGGAACGCTTGCCAAAAGTTATATCTGCTGTGAAGACAGACTCTTCAGGCTGGACCATTTTTAGGATTGTATTTCTTGTGCCATATTGAATTGGGTGGAGAATCTGGGTTTTGAATTGCTGATGCTTTCAAACGAAGTGGATGGTAGGAATTTGAACAGAGAGATGACAATATAACTGAAGAAAAAATATTACCAATATTTGGTAAAGCTGAAAAATGTCGCTGACGGAACATAAGTTATCCGTTCTTGTAGACTCTGCCTTCGATACACCCAAATATCTTCGAATTTATAAACTGTAAACAGTTAACCTACCTAGTTAACTCCCGGAGGCACTGCCGAAGGTTTTTAAAAAGAAACGACAGGAGTCCGGTCGCGAAGATGTTTTATTCCAGATTAACTGGCTTTAAAATTAAATCTAATACAATTTCTTATTCTAAGTCCTTATCTCTATCGAATGCGCGTCGCCGGGTGTTAGACATAACATCCCGGCGCTACTATGAATGCTGCATCAGCTCCGGCCGCCCAAGGCGAGTACCAACTAGCACGATGTTATAATATTAGGTGTTGATACAGCATGCATAACTACCTATAGAATGTGATCTTCTGCTGGTTAATAAAAGACCTCATCGAAGGTAAGCTGTAACACTCATTCATCTACGTATAAAACTCACGTTTTTCCGAAGCAATAAATAGAACCTACCGCTCCTGCTGCCTTACCTTATCCTTGGTACATAATTATATTATAATAGACACCTGAGATACGTGGATGTAGCACGTTCATTTATATGGTCTCTATTATGTATGTTTACTTAAAACAGGCGTTACCATTGTAATGCCTCTTCAGGTACAACCCACAACTCAGGTACTGAACGTCCTCCTGACACAAACTCCTTACTCATGTCAACCAAGGTCCAAGCGCACCTTTTCTTCTCGGAGAAGTAAATCACAGTGAACACTAAACAATACGTTGACTACAATGGCTCCATTTAATCACGAAGTAGCTTATTGCAGTAACGTTATTACGACGCCCTCTGCCCCACTACGATGCAGTAAATTTCAATCAAAATGATGGTAACTGCCCGACGGGTGGGAAGATTCTGGGAGTACTTTGAGATGTCGAAACGATGTAGCTTTACTCCATTGGATTTGGTTTGTTTAAGTGAAGAAAAGCTTCGAGTGAAGTAGGAGGAGTGGGGGAGGGCCTTTGCCCAGGAGTGATACCACGAGAGCTACTTAAAAAAATGCAGATAAACACAATGTATGTATATTGGTTAAGAAACTAGAAACATACTAAAACTTTACAACAAAAACTAATTACATAAAGTTGTTGATTCGATAAGAGAAAGATTTTCTGAAAAACCTAGTTTATAATGTGTACTGTCCTATGAAACGAGGAAGTTAGTCGCGTTCATTGTGCTTTAATTGCTAAAGAATAATTAGCAACCAGACTTCGAGCGATTAGAAAGCCATTACGAAATTCAGAAACGTTAATTAATGATTTTCATCCTATTCTTCTCTCAATTCAAGTTTTGGAACACCATTTCAAGGCGATGTCTTCGTCGTAGCACAATTTTATTGTGCTACGCTAAATAAGATTTCTTCTTCTAGCATCCCATGTCTCCATACCTTACCTAACCAATTATTTCTACTTATTTTCTTTCTCAACCATCCTCCACAACTGAATACAACAATATTCCCGCAATAGCAGAATCTGCCGTCCGGCGAGCGGCGACGGGTAGATGAAATATGCGGCCCGTGTCGAGCAGAGTCTACACGACACGACACTTTAAAATATTAACACCCTATATAATATACGAATAAACGGATTATCTGTTTATTTCGGATGGTATGAAAAATTGTTGCGAATAAAGCTGTTTTTTGGGGCTGCGAAAACCAGAAACGTTTTTAGAAAATAAAATAATTTTACTAACTGTAATAATTTGACTGTCATGCAGAATTACTGGGGATGTATAATGATATACGAATAAACGGATTTG
Source organism: Diarsia brunnea (assembly GCA_949774965.1). Taxonomy (NCBI): domain Eukaryota; kingdom Metazoa; phylum Arthropoda; class Insecta; order Lepidoptera; family Noctuidae; genus Diarsia; species Diarsia brunnea. Next base: position 20,344,549 of record OX459001.1, read on the forward strand.
TTGTTTAGTTCGAATCAGTTGTATGAATTGTAACGACTAAAGCACTATTTTCAGAACTGCGTTTCATCGTGTTAAAATCAGATGACGTGTTGTTTTTTGCATATGAAAATGTGTTGGTCTGTTGTTTTGAAACTCAGCTGACATGAAAAACTAGGAATAAATCAAGTGTCCAGTGAAAGTGATAAAATCGGCACTGGATGTGTACAAACTTACAAATTCCAATAGCGTCACTGTGATTTTTGGAATTGCATTTTTTGTTATTCCTCCCTGAAACTTACATTCTTTAAACAAAACTACAAAGGTGAAAGGAACTTTTTGAGGACGTGTTACAGAACTATTTGTTTAAAAACCATAAGGTCAAAAAGTACAAAGCAATAACGTAAGACATGAACAAAACTTCTGAAAAAATCAACTCCTTTCACAAACAAACTGACGTATCCAACAACTCAACAATATTGCCAAACTCACGGCTCCTAAATCAGAAATAAACAAAATAACACAATGATACAGCAGTTTTGTCGCCCAACTATAATGGCGAACAGTTTGCCCGTAGCGCCACTGAAACATGAGCAATAACTTTAAGAGTTTTCGCTATAAAGTACGGTAGGCGACAATACGCCGAAACTGCGATGTAAGCGCTAGTAGAGGTGACAAGGTTAGTTTGAATTTAAAAAATAAATAAAAGGCTTTTTTTTCAACATTATGTTATGAAGACAGGTGCGTAGTACTTGCAACCGGCGTGTGTTTGTCCAGATATATGAATGTGAACGAGGTAAAAGGAGTATTTTAGGATCATAGCAGGCAGCATTCTGTGGTTTCTACCTACCTCCAGTGGAAAAGGGTCTGAGTTTATGTATGTAAGTATGCTTTAGCCAGCTTGCTCTTTCGGATGTTCCAGTGAAAAGTGAAAACATGAATTGCCATATATTATAGAATCGTTTTTCGAATAATTTAAAACGTCAATGTTTTTTATAGAGTGTGGTAGACCCATTATTAGAAAGAGTTTAATGGAAACCATCTGTCTATACAATTCTCTATGCCCTTCTGCAATCCTGCACAAATTTATCAAGCCAAGAAGAAAATGAATAAGACAATGTAAAAAAAATTGGTTGCCTGTAAAGTCGGTATACGGGCGAAAGTTTTACGTGACAACGAAAATAGAAGCGCAAGACATGAACCGGTGTGTATGCCTATCTCTCTCACTCTCTCTCTCGCTCTGGACGCGTGCCTCTCACTCGCTCTCATTGTGAGCGCATAACGTGAGCGGAGCGTAACGCAGTTTCTTGAAGTGTCACCCGGCAAACCAATTTATAAGACGTTGTCACGTCAATATTAAATATTATGTACAAATTTACTACATTTTTGCCGGATAAATTCAAAATGTAAACATAGACACAATTTGGAATTGTATTTTTTTCATTCATACATCGTTGTGTACTTTGGCAACAATATGCGAGAACAATCCAACGTAAAAGCCTCTCCGTATGCTCGCATATGTACATAATATACATAAAGATGGCCGTGTCCGAGGCATAACGCATTCCTTATCGTTAAGTAATTGAATGGAAAGATGGATATAAAGAGACGCTCTTTCTTCTACTTCCGAGGGAACTGGAGGAAATCTGGTTTAGATTTTGAGGTAAGTTATTTAACATGGTGAAATTAGATGACATTAGATTGACAGTTCACACTTTTATTTTTGCCTTTAGTAGAATAAAATAGTATTATATTTGACGCAGCTGTGAGACGGACAATATTTATCTTTTGTATTTATGAGCCTTATATTTATTAGCCTTTTATGGTGGGTGGAAAATCATCAAATAACCCCTCCCGCTTTTGGGCAGAGAGAAAGGGAGTGTCAGAATTCTACTGACTAAAAACCACTCATGTTCCTTCTTAGCCCTTCATGTCGAGGCCGCGGTATCTCTTGCGAACCACCCGCAGCCCCGACGAGGTATTTATGAGCCTTAAACAAACTTTCTTTCACCGGTTGTTAGACTTTCAGACCACTGACTGCCTGTACTGACTGCCAAAGATTTATGAGAGTTGGGACCAACGGCTTAACGTGCAATCCGAGACACGGAGGGAACTCGGTATGTAATGGGTGGTCACCTATTCTCGGACCAATCTAGACGAGTACGGTTGAACCTAAAGATTAATCTGACCGGGAGGTATAGTTACGTCTGGAGCTCCTCCAATGGTCACCTCATTGTACATACCAACTTGAATTTCATTTTCCAAGAAAAGAAGCTTCGCTCACACAGACAATCCGACCTTCTAACTAACAAGTACGTATATAAAAGCAGGTAAAAAACACTACCCTACATATCCAAACCACCTATTTACCCATCACCTAATACATAAACCTTCAAAATTCGCATCGAATAAACAAGTGGTACCTGTAGTACCACCATAGTACCACACATCCATAAAGCACGTGCCGATTCCACTTCCGAGCCGCCCCGTTTCCGGGACCGGGGCCGCTCTCGCCCCGTATGTAAATGTTACGACTCGTAGATACCCACTTGTTTATGTGATTTAATACCGACTTCGTTTCAACGGCCACGACATGTTTATTGCCTTATAATAACTGTTGGTTTTAATTTTTTGATGTGGGAAATTTTTTGTTGGTAAGATGTTTTTTTGGTTATTTTTTGGGCCTACCTATTGATGACTTTGCTGTGCTATAGTTAAAGGCATTGTCGAACATATTATTAAAATGTGTAACATTTAACATTACTGAATAAAAAGTCCATAATTATCAGTTGGCAGTCTTCATTTTAAGGTAGTACCTACCTACGCGTGTTTCTACATTTTCTTGTATTTTTTCCGCACAGGTTGTTCTACCAGAACAGGGCTCTGAAATATGTTATTATCATATTCAAGTCGCAAGGAATGAGATGTCCGTAGTATAGTTTTACGCCCCGACTTCCCATTACCTCGCCGCCCGAGGCTCTGTGATAACTAGGAAACATCACGAAGATGTAGGAGGAAAGGAATCGCTAGCAAAGATACCGAGACTACGAGGGCCAATTTTTAGTAACTTTTGCGGACTAGGAGTCCTTTAATGCTCTTAAAAAACGTATGGAGAAAGCACGGTCATCCACATAGGAGAGGCTTTGGAGCAATGTCGCAGACTATGTCATATTTCCTACCCTGCCCATTGTGGCCCAAATGTGACCTCTGCTACCGAAGACGCCGAAAAAGTGGCACAGTAGCAAATTGCAAATAGACCAACATTTGAAATTCATATGTTTTCCCAGCGTTGTGAAGAAAAAGAAGAAGCACACAAATGGCTCATAAATTAATGCAAGTAATTTGTATATCTCCAACGACACCAACTATTTATTGTACCTTTGTTAACAAATGATTAAATGATTTATGATTTATGACAGTAGAAATACCTTCACCTTACTAAAGTCATACGTACTAACTAATATGCCTCGGTAATTAAATACAAAACAACAAAATATTTTCAAAGCCTATCCAGTGAACACTACTCCTTGCAAACCCGGTGTGCAAGATAAAAAATAGGAAGAGGTCTGGCGTAAAATATGTAACTTACATATTGGCAGCGGCGGGGCAGCCATATTGAGGGAGCGGTCCACTGATGGCCCTGCTTCTGTATAACTTGATATACTTCAGAATACCTCTGTGGTTGTTTGGAAAGAGAAAATGGATTTCCATTAGAATAATAAAGAGATGACGCTATAAGTTCTAGTTTGTATAATATCTAATGTAAGCCAATCCCGTCATATCGTCACAAAGTTAATCCTGAACTAATTGTTACCCAGGAACTTCGTCCGTGTGAAAGTATTAAATATATAAAATATCTCGTCATCGATGACGAGAAACAGAGAAGAATGGAAGAAGAATACAATGCTGCGCCGACCCCAAATGAATTGGAATAAGGACAAGAGAATCATGAATGATGATGAAGAAGAGAAGGCAGTTTAAACCGTCCCAATTACAATAAGAGCACACTAAAAATAAAAACAAGATAAATCATTACTTTTTTTACTTTAAATAAAACCGAAAGAGAATGAAAATGAGACAATACACTATAACTAAAGTGTTTCCCCAAAGGACTAGGGAACAACGGGCAGGGGTCACTCCGGATCCAATTTATGCACAATCTTACCTTCCGTATGATATTGAATATTTTTTGTTAGACAAATAAGATTTTTCAGACCTCGGGTTAAGATTTTGAAGATATTTATTTAAAATGTATTTACAGAGAAGAATATGGCAGTCACAGATCACATTTTTATGAACGCATGAACCAGTCCGAAGTACCTGATAGTGAGTCACGTCATCCGAAAGGAAACGTTGACAAATAATGTATGTTTCGCTTTTAACATGGTCACATAGATTTTTCTCCGAAATATTTGTGCTGCGGGTTGTTCGAAAGAGATACCGCGGCCTCGACACATAGGGCTAAAAAGGAACATGTGTGGTTTTTAGTCAGTAGAAGTCTGACACTCCCTACCGCTCTGCTCAGAGCGGGAGGAGTTATTTGATGATTTCCCAATAATTGTGATATTAACTGCCTACATGAAATGCTTTAGGAGGTGGAACTCTAGGTTAAGGATCATAGAGAATAAGACAAAATTCAGCCCTTGTTTAAAACTATATCACTGCTTATGCCTTTTCAGCTCGCACGCAAGGCAGTTTATACAGTAATTTCATACAAGACCTCGTAGGTATCTACAATAGAAGCAAAGCAGAGGAAACGGCTGCAAAACAACGTGGATACCTACATACCTCCCACCTACACAATTCCTCGCTCACCCCAGATACCTATAAATTAAGGCAGCTCGGAATATGCATAATAATATATGTTATATGAGCTCCGTACAAACAAACAGTTGTTCTAGCGAGTATAACGCCGGAAGTGTGGTACCGCACACAATGTCTTATGTTCACCCGACTGGATGTGACTGGAGGTGCGAATGTCGCCGTGGTGGAGAAGGTAGTTTATTCTGATACGAAGTGGGATTAAATAAAAGTCTGATTAACTGGTTTAAGACAGTCTTTACTACTGAAATATTATCACTTCACTTCACTTTATGTTTACTTCAACTCAAACCGGATTCAGCCGAATACCAGTATTTTACATAAAGCCACAACCCGCTAGTACTGGGTAATACGATTCCTCTTGTTAAGAATGGTTGTCAGACTGTCAGGCCACTGATTACTTACAAGTAATGACTGTCAAAGATCTAGAAAATACAATACACATAGACCGGCTCGGAGAGCATCGGCCGGCGTTATTTCATACTACGCGTGTTAATATGTTTGCTCTCAAGAATTCTCAATAATAAAATAAGTGATATGTAAAATTCAACCTCATTACAATTATTCAAAACTCTGTTTTAAACGTGACAAAAAAATCTGCTCTCCTCTCCGAGGCGGTCTGTGTGATCGGACCCTTAGTGTCCTTTCCGAGGCACGGAGGCAAATTGATTGAATGGGTGGTTACCCATCCACAAACAAACCCAGGCAAGTGTGGTTTAACATGAAGATTAACCCGAGCTGCCTTTAGCCACGAGCTCCTGAAAATATATTATTATAATCATAGTGCAATATATTTATAACTCTCGAGACGATGTTCAAAACAATTACGAAAAATCTATGACGACACGTTTGGCGCAGTGGCTGAGCGATTAGACTGCTGCGCTGCGTGTCGCGGGCTGCGGGCACGGAACAAATATTTGTATGACCTACAGATAGTTGTTCCGGGTCTGGATGTTTGTGTATGTGAGTTTAAATGTTTGTAAACGCACCCACGATACAGGAGAAATTCCTAGTGTGGGGCAACGTTATTCTAAAAAAAAATCTATGCCTACACACCATCAGCGAGTTATGTATAATAGCAACATGGCTAGAATATGTTTTATTGTTTACACATTTCTGACTGAACCAAGAAGGTAAACCTTCAAAGTTTCTGGGCCTATTCCCATTCTGCGCACAACATAGTCATTGGCTTTTGTATGGCCGGACCGTGACAGAGTGAAGAATAACATCGTGTTAAAAAGGATGATTTCATGGATGTATGGATGGTTTGATGGTTGGTGTTTGGGATGGTTTGGATGTGACAAAATAAATGATTTATTGATTGATTCAAGATATGCTAACCAAGAGGACGGTATAAAATGCTTCTGTGCTTGTCTGATAAGGCTTTAGTCGTACTGATGTGTAGCTAGGAAGTGAAGAAGAATATCATATCCATTGTAACTTCGTCTTTCCCACATCTGAGCCCGCGCCCCACCGCCGCCACTCACATGGGAGTTATGCAGATTCGCTCGGTATTTATCGTGAAACTTCAACAGATACGGGCCGACACCGCGAATCTGATTCCGTTTGTACTATCAACCAGATTTATTGACTGTAATAATGTTATTGGACGTTTGTTTTCTGGCGTACTTTTGTGATAAACAATAGGTATGTTTGGCGTGTATCAGATTTTGCGGAGTTTAGATGTTACGTATGTAGATTTGACAGATATCTGCGTAATGTGGGATTTTGTTTATTTCATGCGAGGTTGCTAAAATATTTTTGGAGGGAGCAAAGACGTTCCAAATCTTTTTGGTATAATTTATTTATTTGTTGTAGTTTCTACCTATAAGGGAGGGTGACGAAACTTTTGGAAGATGGTAACCGAAAAAAACAAAACCCTATCGACTTTAAAATCAAAACTTCGGTTGAAGGTACTTCAGAAAGATAACATGATCCGTAGTTATTCCTTTTTCGCTGTAAATCTTCGTTAATTTAGTAATAAACCGGTAAAAATTCTGAAGAAAACTAAAACTACCACTTAAAGCTCTTCAAAGCCATTTCTTCCTCAAAAATTCTTTCTCTTATCAGTAAGCGTGATATTTTACATCTTAGCGCGGGTACCTCAATCCGCTCTCGTATTCAGAAGGTGTTGCCAGTCATTACTCGCAGCAATATAGATGTTTAAGTGAGCATTTAATATTTTATTAGCAAGATTCGCGGAGAACGCGCTGTTCTCTAGGGTTGGCTGTTGCGAAAACGAGTAATTTTGGGCTTAAACTTATGAAACATGACTGGAATTGTTGGAGGCATTATGTGATTGTAAGTAGTGGATTGGCCAGAACTTGCAGAGTCCATTGTATAGTGAACGATCAATAGCGAGACTGTGTAGAATTCGTTGCGTATAGGCAGAACCAAGCTAATGAACGGTAGGTATTTGGAAAACCGTAGACTTCATTTTAGGTCCAACATGTATTGTGAAATGATTTTCAATTCAATTTATACGTTTCTGCGCAAGCATTTGAACGAGAATAAATCACGCGTTAGTCATTGTTCCTTTGCTCCCAATATCTCTTTTCGTCCTGTAGTAAATCCTAGTTTCTAAACAAAAGCTAACACCACCAGCCCTAGAACACAAGAAGCGAACTCCAGCGTTATCTAGATCACGTAACGCGGATCGGGCTCGCGCCTTGCATATTCCTCGCCTTTAAACCTTATCGTTTTATATAAATTAATTGCGCGGAACAGAGATTTTGGTGGTTACAGCGCTCTGTGTACTTACTACAGAGGCTTTGAAGGTAGCGAGTCCTAAGAACGACGACAAAAAGGCCTAGTAAACTATAGATCAATGTTTAGTCAGTTTAAACAAAATGGCATAACCTCGGAGCTTCTGTAGAGCAATGATCTTCGCACGGTGGCTGATGGTACCAGCTGGATGATTAACGGAGAATCGAGGTTGATGATGCCGATGGCCCAGTGGTGGCGACCCCAACCTACGAACAGTAAGTCCTGGGTTTGAACCCAGGCTGTATTACTTTGTGTAATTTATTTCATCACCATTGCTCTCCAAAACGGTATGGTGAAACATCGTAAGGAAACTGGCATGTCCTAGAACCAAAAATTCGAAGACTTGTGACATCTACCAATCCGCACTTGGCCCACGTGGTAGATAATAGCCCATTCCCTCTCAAAGAGAGAAGACCAATGTCCCAGCAGTGGGAATATTTATAGGCTGATGATGATGATGATGATGCCCGATTAGAAAGACCGATAAACAGCAAAGCACTGCTGTAGCTGTGATCATGGTGATTTTACAAGGATGGGTTGCGAGGTTATGCTGGATTTTTAGAATGATTGTAATAGTTATACATAATTATGATAAGCACAGAACGGATTTGTTCATCAGTAAATTCACAGCCAGAGATGATGATGATAAACTCAAACCAGAGGTAGAAGAAAAATAATGAGAGGTGCTCCATACGCTTACTTCAAAGCCCCAGAGAAGTTCTTAGTTATCTAGCTTGTTGGTTAATTGAAACCATTTTGCGTTGATTTGGAGTAACCATAAAATTTAATATCTACTCTTTCGAATTCAAATATTATCGCGGTATAATGGTAAAAGTTATCAATTAATATTGAATCAATTAAAACATTCATTTATTAATTTATCGCGGTACGGTTCACGGGCATAATTAAATAAGTACCTCTTACTGCCGCACTCAGAGAGCTTTAATGATTACTTAGGCCATCACTTAGTAAAGGTTTTGACAGTTTTGTCATACAAAAGGATGTCAAACCTTTACTAAATGACGGCTTAAGTAATCATTAAATATCTCTGAGTACCACAGTTTGTGAAAGGTTCCAGTGTGATAATTAGGTAGCTGCTCTCTTCAGTTTTACCACTAAACTGTCTATTCGGTCCGTTTTAACGAAGTACCTAGTGTTTCGGTGACTCGGGTACTTTCCATGAAATTGTCAGTAATCGTCCTAGAACCAAAACATTTGGAGATATGTGACATCTACCAATCCGCACTGGGCCCGCGTGGTGGATTATAGCCCATCCCTCTTCTAGAGAACATTATGGGCTGATGATGATGAACTCTCTTGATAAGATCAGCGTACTTCACACAACACAATACAAACTTTTCTTAGATTCCTAACCAAAGGTCTGTTAAAGTGAATGCCTCCGAAATAAATCTCAAGCGACTCCAAAAACATAAATACGAGTAGTGACGAAAAAATAATAAGCAAAAAGCGATCAAAGTTTGTCACCCCATCCGAGGCGAGGCAATATCGCGTTTATAGATACAGAGCAGTCCCGCGGGAACATTATAACTAGCCAATGATTATTTTGTTTCGCTGTTAGGGGGCCGATTCTGGTAGCCACTGCGAGAGGATTGTTTTTTTTTCTTTGAGACTAATCTTGAGTTTTGATTGTTTAATATTGTCGGTTATGCACATTTTGGTTAAGAGAAACTGAGAGCGTATTTCATTAACAGTTTTTTTTTTATATATTTGTACACCGCCACCGTTGACGGCAAAACATAGAGACCTCAGAACTTTATATTTACACCCTTTACACATAAGTTTAGCAAATTAAGATCTTTGAGTTTGACACCTAAGCCGCCTTGAAGAGCTGGTAATGTCAGTCGTGGAGTAGTTTAGGGGTTCGCCTAGATACCCGGAGGTCGTGGGTTCGATTGCCACGGGAAGCATACTTTGTACGTTGTTTCCAGTTTGGTTAGGACATTGCATGCTTGAATCACCTGATTGTCTGATAAAAAGACGATTCCGTGCTTCGGAAGGCACGTATTTAAGCCCGCCCGCCAAATGGCAGTCGTCAAACCATGTCAGCGTTAGACCTTACTGCCCACACGATAAGAAGAAGAAGCCTCCTACTCATACATTGTATTCATACAAAATGGTCGATATTTCCATTAACATAAAACTGACTTTTTCTAGTGTTACCTTCTATCACTCATAATAATAATAATACTCCACCACATTTTAAAAACAGGTTTCTATGTATAGTAGTCTTTAACTATGTGCTTAAGCACTTTCAAGCTTCAACACCAAAACTTTAAACAAAACGACAAAGAAATCTGTTAAAAAATTCGCACCAAATTCAATCCACCACACACAGAATAGGCGCCCTCTCGCCCTCTACCCCTCTTAAGATGCTCATAAACATGTTTTTGTCGCAATAAAAATGATAAATCATCCGGTTTTTTATATGGTCAATCAGTAGATACAGTGTTTTCGCCATTGACAGATAAAATCTATGGAGTCACAGTTTTTCTTTAATGGAGGAAAAACTCGGCGGAGTAATAAGAAAAGTCCGATTATGATGGATGGTGTTATGATAACGGGTAGGGCTTTTTATTTGTAAACAGCTTTTGGTTCAGTGTCTTGAAAGAACAAGCTAAAAAACCAATTTTGCAATAGCACTCTACACTATAAAAACAGTTATCTAATGTCAATTAAAATTTATAACCACATTCCGAAAATAATAAGGGCCATTGCATTTTTTCAAAAACAAATTAAAATCGTGGCTAGTGCAAAAGTCTTTTTACTCAGTAAAAGAATTTCTGGAAGAGAAATAGGTACTTACTCTTTTCTTAAAATTCTATTATGCTTAATGTTATGTTGTTTATTATTATTATTTTTCCCTTTATTTATTTCTAAACAAACTTAATACATTTTTAAATATTTCTTATAAAAACAATAAAACAAACATTTAAAAATATAAAAAATTGTAGCCCACCGGTATCGGGAACAGGGTCCAAGCTACCGGCGGTCAGGGCTCCAAAGAAAGGAACCTCCTAACGATACGAGCCGTGTCCAGGAGTACCGCTTTCTGCATCAAGCCCTTGATCCAGCCGTCTAACGAGAGCCTCCTCAGGTGTTGGTCGAGGCTCTTGGCAATTAAGCCATTGGCTGTAACGACCCACATGTCGACAACCTCGCGAGCCAAGTCAAGATATTTGATTTGCTTATCTTTCTCGGCTTTCACGAGGTTCCCGTCATGCGGGACGGTTATGTCAACAATCATTGCAGCCGCTCTGATCGATCCACCACCACTATATCAGGCTTATTAGCTATAATAGTCCTGTCAGTGATGATGGATTGATCCCAGTACAGTGTGATACTGCCATTTTCGAGAACTGGGTCGGGCACATACCTGTAGTACGGCACTTCCGATTCCACAAGGTTGTATTTTAGAGCAAGTTGCTGATGGATAATCCTGGCTACAAGGTTGTGTCTATGCAAGTATTCTCCGTTAGCCAGACGAGAACACCCGGAGATAATGTGACGGATTGATTCGCCCGGACGGTGGCATGCCCGACATATGTCAACCGTACCGTCCTTCACAATAAATCTCCGGTAGTTATTCGTCATCATAACTTCATCCATAATTGCACAGACAAAACCTTCGGTTTCTCCGAAGAGTTCCCCTGAACGTAGCCAGGCTACGGACGCCAAGAAGTCTACATCAGGCCCGTGTAGGGCCCGGAAAAAGCGTCCGTGAAGCTCTTTACTCTGCCATACCTCCATGCGTTCATTAGTGTCAAGCACTACAGGTTTGCGCCAGTTCTCTTTAGCCAAGGAGAGCGGGGTAAGGCCCTTGTCCACCGCGACAACATCCCGATGCATCCCCATGTCGGCTTCCAGGAAATATTCCCTGAGACTGCATATCTCACGATTGTGGAGAGTCTTAGTATTTTTATTATTTTAATTATTACTGTATATTTTGTGTTGTCTTTTTTTTTGTTTTGTTCTACTTTATTAGAGTTTAGTTTCATTGGAGTTTATGTTTATTAGAGTGTAATTTAGGGTTAGGTAAAAGTGTGTACAAAAAAAACCAAAATTAATTTTATTGTTAAATCATTAAGATTCTAAATCTAAATTTTAATATTTAGTATCAAGTGCGACTAATGTAAATATTCGTATGCCGCGTCTAGCGGCGGATATGTCGTGATCAATACCATTCTTCTGTAACAACCTTGTACCTACCATATCCTACGAATAAAATGTCTTTGTCTTTGAAACAATTCGAGATTTGCGCAAAAATATAAAGGAGTATCATGTAGGCACTTTACTTGGGATCAATGTTATAAATAAGATCCTAATTTTATTAATTAATACCTGCTCTGACATCTGATATTTTGTATTATCTCATTTAATTTTGTATTATTTACTATGATGAGATGATGACACTATTTTATTATATTTTATTGTACTTTTTAATTTTAATTTATGCTCAAACTTATAATAATTTAATTGTTAACTGCTATATTTGATGACGTGTGTAATGAACGATTTTAAATAACTTGATGCTGTGTAGCGTCGTCTCATATTTGTACGCCGATCAGGCAAAACATGACTGATATAATTTATTGATCCTGCGTGCCATGTGTTTGTATACCTACTCATGTTTTAGACAAATAAAAAATTACCTTATCTTTAAAAAATTACGTACTGTTTAATTAGGCAAAAAGTAACTACCGACGCGCGCCGGACCAAAGGACTTAAACAATATTGACAAATTAAAACATGATATTCATCTTCGATCCCCGGATATTCGGGTTCGATCCCCTTTAATTTTTTTTTTGGGGGGTGGGAAATCATCAAATAAATAATATATATATCATCCCGCTCTGGGCAGAGCGAAAGGGAGTGTCAGACTTCTACTGACTAAAAACCACCCATGTTTCTTCTTAGCCCTTGCGCCGAGGCCGCGGTATCTCTTTCGAACAACCCGCAGGGGTTCGATCCCCTCACGGAACAAATATTTGTATGGCCTACAGATAGTTTTTACAGGGGATTTATTTTTTTTGTGGGAAAAAAAATAACAGTTACAATGCCGTTAATAAAATATGAATAAACAAAGATCAGGCAAAGTGTTATTGGGATTTATCATCAGGATATTTTCAGTAGCAGCCACGGAGTCTGGATTTGTGGCCGGCTGATGGCAGTAGAATTGCCCCCTATTATATGCGACTTAAACATAACTGGCGAAATGTGGGTGCACTAATGAATACACCTCTGCTTACCCCTTTAGAGTTTACAGGCGTGTTGTTATGTGGGATGTAATAAAGAAACAAAGCTCATAATAGGTATACCTACCTATTATGAGCTTTGTTTCTTTATTACATCCCATACATTTTTCTCAACCGGTTGGGGGCTGAGAAAAGAAAATAAGTTGTCCTAATAACATGAAAAAGTGACTTTTTCTTTAGCTTCAGTAAGCTCATGAAAGAACCTTATTCTTTATACCAGTCTAGAAAGTCATGTTTTTTATAGCATACCTATCTCATTTCGAGTAGGCAGAAGCAATAATGTATTACTTACGACTATTATAAATTACGTCGGGGCTATTCTGCAAGCAAAGCTTACGTTATGCCTTATTGAGTATGCGACGAAAACAATCGATGAATTATTGCAGAATACGACCGCAAATAAGCCTTATATCACATTTTCTTTATTAATATTAGACTATTTGAGGATAATGTTTTCCAACTTTGTTTTTAGCTAGTCTTTGGATAATAATAACAGAATGACAAGGTTTTTTGTTTCTGTTCTTTACTAGTATTGTTAAAGATCTTGGAATTTAGAAGTTTTAAAAAAATAGCGAACTTAAATATTGACTGAATACTTTTCAATCCAGTTAAATAGAGTCAAACACCGATATGAATAAATCTTTAGATAAATTCGTATTTCAATCTATGTCCGTCGGCAGAAACGGCAATTTCGACTTAAATGCATTTATAAAACATCACACTGTATAATTATCACTTACTTCGGTGAAGGAAAACATCGCAAGGAAACCAGTATGCCTTTTTTTTGTTTTTTTTTTGCGGGTGGAAAATCATCAAATAACCCCTCCCGATCTTGAGCAGAGCGAAAGGGAGTGTCAGATTTGTACTGACTAAAAACCACCCATGTTCCTTCTTAGCCCTTCATGTCGAGGCCGCGGTATCTCTTGCGAACAACCTGCAGCCCCGACGGGAAACCAGTATGCCTTAGAGGTATTTCTCGACGGGCATACAAACCCACACCAGAGGCCTATGAGCGGCATGAAACTCTGACGCGATAAAGAAAGAATATTATGAAGAAACTACAAATACGGTAAGTGGATAGATAGCTTGCTATTTAATTGCTTGAACCTATTTCCATGAAAAGACAAAGATAAACTGCCTGAAATCGTTTCCACCAAATCAAGATAAAATGTTTACAACCTACACTGAGAGAAAACTTTACTAGAAAACCACTTTTTCCAACAAAAATACGTGTAATTCCCACGATGACAAACCGTTTCATAAATACGACAATGCGACTTTAGTAATTGCATTTAATAATAACAAACAAACAACCAAGTAACAACGAGTAAACTGGCTTTGTAATATCAAGTACCTAAATCGTTTTGTAATTACTGCAAGTCTCTAGCTTAGGTCTAGGTCTAAGAGTTTTACTAATAGTTTAGTTATTACAGCAAATAAACATGTGATTCCTAGTATTTTTTTCTGTGATTTCTCTTAATACTTTTGTAATTTCTGCAAGGCTACTGTAATACCTTCCTGTGTTTTTACTAATCGTTTTGTAATATCAGCAAATATCTATGTGATTCCTAGTATTTTTTCTGTGATTTCTCTTAATACTTTTGTGATTTCTGCAAGCCTACTGTAATGCCTTCCTGTGTTTTTACTAATCATTTGTAATATCAGCAAAATTCTATGTGATTCCTATTATTTTTTTCTGTGATTTCAACTAACAGTTTTGTAATTTCTGCAAGCCTAGTGTAATGCCTTCCTGTGTTTTTACTAATCGTTTTGTAATATCAGCAAATATCTGTGTGCTTCCTAGTATTTTTTTCTGTGATTTCTACTAATAGTTTTGTAACTTCTGCAAGTCTACTGTAATGCCTTCCTGTGTTTCTACTAATCGTTTTGTAATATCGGCAAATATCTATGTGATTCCTAGTATTTTTTTCCGGTGATTTTAAACCAATAGTTGTAATTTCTGCAAAAATAAGATGATAATTAAAAATCTACTCAGCGCATATTGTATAAATAGCCAAAGTATTTTTTGAACTACTACATATATTGTGCTTTGTACTTTCTTGTTTCCTTAAGTGTTTAGCTATTGGAAAATGTGGCCACTTCTGCCAACACCAAAATACTTCATGAAATTAGAAAATACAAAGCACAATATAGTAGTTCAAAAAATACTTTGGCTATTTATCTACAATATGCGCCGAGTAGATTTTTAATTATCATCTTATTTTTGCAGAAATTACAACTATTGGTTGAAATCACCGAAAAAATACTAGGAATCACATGATTGGTTGATTCTTCGCAACGTGACACAGAAAAGAATTACCAGTATTGAGGTAGGACATATTGAAAAATAATAACAACTATAATAATTAATAAACGAGTAATTTATTTCAAGAAACCTTATAAATATATATAACCTTGTAAGTATATTATCTATGTATTTTACATTATTTAACCTTTCTAATTTTGTTTTCCGGCTTGCAATTGTTGTTTCGATTTCAGAGTCTGAAGCAATTTGGGTGAGGAAACCGTCCCTAACTTCTGACTTGGAGGGCTTCCAAGCCACTTTGCGCTTCTCCTTTATCGGCACACTGGATGTCAAGTACGGCAAAAGTAGAAGAGCTGCGTTGTTAATCGCCTCTGGACACTCTGGATCTGAAATAAAACAAAAAATTAGACTGAAAATTTACAATCCTCGTTCTCTCAATACGCGACGTCTGTTGTAAATGAACCGAAGAAGTTTACCCGAGGCATGTCGTGCAGTGCTTCTCACATTAGCAGATTATATGGAGCATAATATACTGCAGGAGATTCTTTATTGAATATTTCCTGGATCTCTGAGGACCAACCAAGCAGCTGCGTATTGCTTATTATAATTTTTGGGTTTGTCTCCAATATGGGAAGGATTAGTAACCGTACTAATAAATTTCTTTGAGTGTCAGTCAATTTGCCCAAATTCTGCCCCTGCGCTAATATTGCTTTTCCATCTAGTGAACAGTGCAAAGTTTTTAGAACCTAGAATCAAAGAAAAATATTATATGGGTATATTTATTAGGTGTGTTACCAATATTTATTATGTATGTTACCTATGATCAGGTATATTTGATCAAAGTATGTTACTTATTAATATTTTCAATCTACACTAATATTATGAAGAGAAGATTTGTACTTTTGTAATGAATAAACTGAAAAACTACTTGACCAATTTCAAAAATTATTTCACCATTAACGTAACCTATGTTACATTGAATAATTTTTTAAACAAGAGTAACATAGTCATTACATCTACGGAGAGTTAAATAAAAGCAGATAAAACAGCTTTACTTACATATCCTGGCTGCGTGTAATCAATATTTTGCACAGCTTGTTGACAATTTTCCTTGTTCCTAAACGTCTCTTTAGTAGCTTGAAGCCCTGGCTGATCACCACCTTGCTCAATTTGCCGACTACCTCCTGGTTGTTGTTGAGATGTCTCTTCAATAGCCTTAAATTGTATTTTTCTTGGCTTCGCTGAATGTGGTGTAGAACTTGACGGAGTTAATGTTTCATCTAAGTTGCATACTTCTGTGGTGGCTGCAAAGCTATTTGGGGAAGCCTCAAAGTAGGTTGATGCCTTTAACAGTCTGCCAATGCTGCCAAGAGATGTGTCCAATTCTGTATTTACATCAAGCAGAGAAAATGAAGCATTATGCTCATGCACCTGAAAACGATATCAAAAATATTGTAAATTAAGTTTAAAAATGTTGAGACACCGACTTCTAACCAAACGGCAGAACAGATTTTGATAAAATTTCTATAGCCAGACAGTAAAATTCCTTGGAGTACACAAGCGCTATAGGGTCCCGTTTTACCCTTTGGGTGCGGAACACTAAAAAAGATTTTATCAAATCGGCTCATAATTGACGAAGTTATGCCATAACAAACATAAAAAATATTCATAATAAAAATGAAGTCAGTTAAAAATACAACCGAATTGAGAACATCCTCTTTTTTTCTTTGAAGTCGGTTAAAAACATGGTAAAGTGGAATGCAAAATAATTACTTATTTGATGCATGGCATGGATAGAACGGGACATTAAACAACAAACGCACCTCTTGCTGTCCTGGTGTGTTTAAAGACGCCATTTCAAGTTTCCAATTTTCTAAATTAGCCCGAAACCTGGCCCTGTCACCCGGTATAGGTAGCAACTGTATTATTTCATCATGCGAAAGCAACCTTAATGTCCCACCATCAATTTTGCTATCTTTGGGTAACTAGGTAAATAAGTTAGTTTCACAAAAGAGAACGAGTTGATTTAGCAAAGTTAGTGATAGTGTGTTCAGAAATTATTCTCACGACACATGCGGGAAGTCAGTGGATGGAGAGGGCTCATGGAATCGTTCATCCTGAAAACGTATACTTAGGGGAGGCATGTATATGTCCAGCAGTGGACTTCTTCAGGCCTAAGATGATGGATGATCTGAAGGGGTCTAGTACAAAATGTAAGCGGCCTTCCGGGTGCGGATTAGAAGTTTTCTGATATGGCGCCTTCAAATTAGCCGCGCTGCAGCGGCACTGCGCACGAGAATCGTATGGATGTACGGCCGTGACGCGCGTGTTTTTACATAGGTACTATTTACAAAGCAGCGCGGCACCTTGCGGCTAATTTGAAGGCGTCTTAAGATCCTACCTACTACGACCCTATAGTTTCAGAGGAAAAAAAAAATTAGCTTTGATTTTTGTGACCCGGTGAGAGTAGGTACATACATAATTAGCTAATGTTGATCGAAGTAAGTAAATATTAAAGAAATTTCAAATACCTTTAAATGTGGTAATGTATTCGGACAAGCCCCAATTCATTAATAAATCTCTAGTTAGCTTATCCATTTCAAATTTTCATCATGTTCCTTCTTGTCCGTAAGTCGTGAGTGTGCGACAAAATGGCGATTATGGCGACGGCGGCGGCGTAAAGCGACTGGCACAGTTTAGTAGATACACTGTTATGTAGGTAAGCTAAGACTCAACACATTTTACTTAATTTTAATAATTAATCCCCCCGTGCCACACTCATTTCGAATGTGACACGGAGGGAGCGAGCGAAAGCACACGAGAAACTACATATTTAAATATTTTTATTTTAAGCGTACGCTTGGTCCACTTGGTCCAGCCGATGCAAACGGAATGAACGAATCGAACAAAATAACCGGCAGCGCGGTGACCAACCCAAGCCAGTTACAAAATAAATTGTAAAAAATACAAAACATTAACTAAAACCTACTAAGTGTGTGTAATACTTGACATTCGTTTCATAAAAATAACAAAACGAATTGTCAAAAACATTGTTCCGATATAGTTAGTACAATCATTTGTTGAAATTAATAGTGTCTTGTAATGACATGTAAAATGTTGGTAGCTAGCTAAAGAACTAACTACGTTTTGTTGCTACAATTACAAAACTGTTTAGTAAGATCAAGTATTATACCAGACATGTTTTGTTGAAATAAGTAATAGTCTAGTCATTGCTAATGACGTCAGACATGAGCCATATTTTTGTGGTAATTACAAAACGTATTACTAGAAAATAATAATGTACAAAATGTGTTTTGTAGAAATAGATAACAGTATAGTAATAGATATGACGTCAGACGTGATTTCTAATTATGGTTGGATTTACAAAACATTTTACTTGAAAAAAATATTGTATTGCTACTATTACAAAATCAACATTTACTAAAACCGGTTTGTTGCGATTACTCCATGACCATTGCTTGAATGACTAAACACCTGTCGAAAAAACTAAATTTTGCTCAGAAACACAAAAAAAAAAAATACTAAATCATTTTGTAATTACGACACAAAATTTTCTCTCCGTGTACACAAGCGACAGTCTACGTTTCTTCGGCACCAAACACTAAAATATTATGTTTTCGTCCCCCAACAAAAACTAGTTAAACAAAACGATACAATAAGTCTCAACAATAAACAGATAACAAAAATTAACTTTACAACTAGTATACAGACATTCCGTTCCTTATTATTTATCCCCCACAATGTTTTCCAAAACACGCCACTGTGTTTTTCTGTGTGACATTTTTTGGACAGATTTTATGGCAGAGAGGAACACTGTGTTCGAAAATTAATAGTGTGGGTCTGTAGGAACAGTTTACATTATGGTGTTGAAATCGGCGCCAAGTTTTGATGATCATGGTTTTATTAAGCAATATTGGTAGCTGGAATGTTGGCAGAGAGTTTCACCATGGAGCGTTTGTTAATCTGAGATTTTTAACTCTTGTCACTTTTCTTCATAAGACTTAGCAAGGCCAATGTTCTAGTGAAACATGATTCAGGTTAAACTGAAGAACGAATTATATAGAACCCATGGCATTAAAATAATGAACAAATAATGGTATGGTGGTGGTGGTGGTGATGTAATGGTATTTATCCGACTAGGTTGGGGATTAGGTATATCAATGTAGAATATTGAATAGTTTAGAAGGCAAGGCGTCCAGCAGCCAGTTAAAGCCAACTAGAACTGACCAAATCACGCTTGAAAAGACTACTTAGATGGTTTTTCCTTTCCCGAGCATTAGTATTTACCAGAGTACATTTTCAAGTCTAACTGCTGCACTCAGAAATGTTTAATGATTACTTAAGCCGTCACTTAGGAAAGATTTGACACACAAAACCTTTATTAAGTGAAAGCTTAAGTAATCATTAAACGGCTTTGAGTGCGGCAGTTACAATTTCCTAACGCCTCGTTCACACTGATATCCATAAGTATCTTTGTTTTTTTTTAAATATGTGACAGCACGGTTGGCGCAGTGACTGAGCGATTGACTGCCGCGCTACGCGTCGCGGGTTCGATCCCCGCACGGAACGAATATTTGTATAGTCTGTTTTGGGTCTAGGTGTTTAGTAGTGTATGTGAATTTAAATATTTGTGAATGCATCGACTATACAGGAGAATTTCTATTGTGTTGTGGGGCACAAACAAAACAGTTTGTGACATAACTATTTCACTCTCAAAAAAGAACCCCTCAACGGACAATAGCATACCTACTCTACGAAAATAACAAGCGTTAATATTAGATGAATAAACATGATTTCTATCTTGAACCCATCATGCAACCAGGATCTTCTTCTCACGAGGGAACTCCAGAATTATGTTAGACCCATAATTCGTGGGACTTTAAACATATCTTTCGAAATGTGGGACGGTGTAGGTACGCGTACTAGGTATTAGGTTTAAATCTGCACTTCGGAGATTACTGGCGTGATGTTATGTTATTTCCTTCATCCAAAAAAGTCATCTAACCTTAATGAGGAGGTCGAATTTACAGTCAACACGATAAGAGTAAAAACTAATACTAAGCACCATACTCTTCATAAGCAATGCGGACGGATTTAGCTAACCACAAAAAAACATGCATCTTTTAACCATGATTCAAATCTGACGATACTCTGTGCAATCGGGCGTCATAAGCATCCCTAGAGAGCGGCAGTTAGTCGCGGCGTCGCCTCTTGATTGGGATCGTCGTAAACCGATCCTCGCCAACTACAGAACTAGGGAGATTGTTGAAAACTTGTCGATGGAACAGCATTTTTAATTCTAGAGCGAATCTGCACGTTTGAATAAAGGCCATATTTATATTTTTCAAGGAAATAGAGAGACGGTCCGCAGGTTGAACTCAAGTTGTTCAAAAAGAATCATGTGGGACAAAAGACCAATCATCATCATCTGCCTAGCCTTTTCCCAACTGTGTTAGGGTCGGCTTCCAGTCTAACCGGATGCAGCTGAATACCAGTATTTTACATGGAGCGACTGCCTATCTGACCTCCACAACCCAGTTAATACTAGATAATACGATACTCTTTGGTAAGACTGGATGTCAGAATTTCAGGTCACTACCTGTAACGACTGCCAAAGATCTACTCGAATATATGGCGGCCGGGACCAACAGCTTAACGTGCTTTCCGAGGCACGGAAGAAACTCGGTATGTCGGGCGGTCACCCATCCACAGACCGACCTAGGCAAGCACAGCTTTACCTAAAGATCGACCCGAGTGGCAGTTCTTATTAAGCCACGAGCGACAAAAGACCAATAAGTCCACAATATTGATGGGCTGCTATTAGGCATCATACTGAGATTAAAAACGAAAAGGCAGCCTAGGAATCTAGGAACAGAACTTGGAAAGTAGGTAGGTACGTACCTACGTAGGTAGAAAAGTAGGTAAGTATCTATAGGTACCTAACCATCGTCATAATCAAATCATAATTATATACGAAGCTGGTCAGCCTGCCGCAAATGTATTTTGACTGGGGTGTAACGTTTTCAAATTAATACGACATATTTAAACTTTCATTTGCTGAAAACCACCTCAACCCATCACAAGAAAACCACATTCAACTGAGAAACAACCTTTTGAGCTGAAAACGCTTGAATACAACCTACGTAGATACTACGCTATCAAAACTTTAATTTGAAACCATCGACGCGATTCGCAACACTATTCACAGCTTCGGTTTTAAACGAGAGGCTAGCATATTCAGCGTTTTATACCCTACGACTTTCTTTTAGTGTTTCTAAATAAAGGTACTTAGGTACCTACCTAAGTAAACCTACCTCACTTATTTACCTATTTTTTACCTCCAATACAAACCCGTTTCACTTTGGTACTCTTTCCTCTCCTCCTCCGAAAAAGTTCAAGTTTCAAGTCGGACTTGCACAAGCACATTAAGGGTTCTGTACCATTGTAGTAGGTAAGCCCCCTCTAATTTGTATTATTTCTTGTTAAAGCGGCAACAGAAAAACATAATATGTATTTCATCGTGTTTGTATGAATGACAAAGTTAAATTGCGATATTTTAAATGTGCTAAGTATACCTATCTCAAAAACTATTTACTATTATATCGTTCAAATCATTTTTTGTTGAAAGTTTTTATTGCGATCTACATCATAGGTATATTTTTTTAGACTTTTCACTCTCTTAGTTTAAAAGATAAAGGCACACATTTAACCACATTGAAAGTGTCTGTCTTTCAAACGATTTGTCATTTCTAAATACCTATCTGTAGACACCCCACACGAATAGGTTTGACGAAAAAAGTTTTCAGTTCCTTGTATGGGGAGACCCCATAAATCTTTTTTTTTGTATAAAAATCGTAAAGCAGTTCACAGAATACATCTAGGTACCTACTAAGTTTCAAAAGTGACTGTGACATACGGACGGACAGACGGACAGACAGACATGACGAATCTATAACTGTGTGTGTAGCCATTCGGCTACGGAACTCTAAAAAGCAAATTATACAGCTACGTAGACTCAGCTAGAGAAGTACCTACCTAGGAACCCATCAGCCTTGTAGCAACTTAGTGGATGAGCCATATCCATCCTAGAGTGACACTTGGGCCTTGGCTGAGTCAGTCACATTGTGAGTTCTAGGCACAAAACACACGACTTAGGTAGGATTTATAATCGTCCCGTCCCCGCATCGTTTCCTCCGACTTTAAAGACCCCCGAATCAAATTTTCAAAACGTGAATATTCGGAACAAACCTATGTGTTTTGTTTGACAACTTATTGGCGCAGAAACTGTTGTTATTCACATTAATTGTGGCGCTTGTTTTTGTTCGCCAGTAAACGATTATGATCTGTGTTGTTCTGTGGGAATAGGTAAACAAGTTTCGCTTTAATTTTAAATGGGAGGGTAGAATATTTTTTGTGGAACTAGTTAGGTAGGTACGATGATTGTTGGCAGAACTAAATAGGAAGAAGTTGGTACCTACATTATCTTAGTGTTATATATACCTAAGGATTACAATTAACCGTTGTTGATTGTTATTTTATCATGAGCTACCAACTTAATGTTGATAGTTAGGTACCCACCAACTGACACACCAAAAGACTTCTAAACTTCTAATGTACACCATGTCCAATTTTTGAACCTGAGACAAACGAGTAGCTTAAACAGTCTTGTCGAATTCCTGTGGACAGTGGAACCATAAAAAACACTAGAAAAAAAATTGATGACTGACAGAACTTTATCGAAGATCTAATAAAGCTTGCTAGCTCCACCTGTACGCCATTTCCAAAAACGTTACGAAGTAAAACTGCCATCTATCCTGATTTACTAAAATAAGTCTACAATGTGGGCACGAAGCGCGGGTCCATGTCCTACTACTTTCTTCATTGACTACTAGATGGCGCTGTTGACCACTTGTAAAGCGACCTCTACTTACTTCGTGCAAAATTACCATTTTGCCTACAGATTATAATTAATTGTCGTTTGCATATCAATTGATAGAATAAATTAAAAACAGTTATAATCCATCTAACATTTAATAAACTTCTCCAATATTCTAACATATTGACACATTAGTTCTACACAGTTATTCAAAATAACACATTTATTGACATTACTAAGTTTATTTAATGACTCTTTTACACTCTCTAACTTGGCTGTTACCATTGGTGCAATAATAATATTGAGATTATTATCATGGGAACAAATAGCAGCCGAGTATATCAATCTACTCACATCTGTACTTTTATCATAGTAGTACTTCACAACTAATAATAAACCATAAAAATTATAACTAAGACCCTTACAATCTATATACAGGTCTTTACATAATCCATGATTATTTATAAAGGAAATCTGATCTTGGGATAACTTAATGGATTTTGTTTTTAAAAATAAATTCACTTCTTCAAATGTAAATGACACAAAATCCAAGTCATTCGCCGGCAGGAAAAAACCGTATTCCGTGATCAGTTTCAAATTATGACTGTCTCCATAACATATGAAAACTTGTGTATAGGGATCAAAATAATTTTTGGTGTATATTGAAAATTGTACATCTGAAAATAAGTCTTCACTTAAATTATTAATATTCACATTTTCTACATTCTTGCTAACCAGTAACTTCGTCTCGTTTCTTGCGTTTGGACTGTGGTTAATCATATCTAGGTAGGGACATAATGATATTTTTGTATTATCACATAAAAGGGCTAATATTGAGTTTTCTACATTTTTCAAATCAATCACTTTAGTCAGATCCATAAACACACATCTCGTGTTCACTGTGAAATATGCCCATTCATAACCCACCAAAGAAAAAGACTTTCTAAAATCTTGGATTGTATTATCTTTACTAATATTATTCAATAAAATCGTTTCAAAAACACTATAGGAGGAATCAATGATATCTTTTTGCTTTAGGATCACAGACTGAATGTCACTATCAATATTTTGTTTCACTTCATTTGGCAGAAAGTAAGGAACAGAGTACTCTTTTGGCAAACTTTCTAAGTAAATATGCCACTTGGTTTTGTCACTTTGGAATTTTAAAAACGCCAGATAAAATGCCATCAAAGATTGAAATGAAACAGATTGCTTATATTCTACTAAACAACGTTTGGAATTCTCTAAAAATATTTTATAAAATAATTTGTCCATCAAAATTGTTGTGACATTGATAGTCAAGTTTAGGGGTAAATTCATAAGTTCCTCTCCGCTACGTATCTTCTCTTTCGTGAGCACTCCTCGGCCTGTATCGTCAAAGACAGCCAGGAACAGTTTATCGTTGCGGCCCATGCCATGTTGAGAAAGCCAGGAGTTCAACTGAATTATTTCTTCTTTATCATCACAAGCGCAAAAGTCGCGCGCTTTTCTTATGTTTCGTTTTCGCCGAGTTCGGCCCATATCTGAGTTCAACGTATGGCACTCATTTTAATTTAATTGAAATGTTACTTCTGTTCCAATTAATCAATCAAATTAATTATTTAAGAATTAGTGCATGGATAAATCGAACTTGTTTGTTGTCATGGCACTCGCGCACACACGCGCATCGCGCACGCTCACAGTTCGCGTCGCGCGTGATATGACGTATCGCGTCTTATTGTTATCATAATTTCATTACGATTTTCAATCAACACATTTTGTTTAACCGTAATTTGATAGTAAATATGAATAACGCATTAGTTTTCTTATTTTTGGTTATAAAATTCAAACTGTAGTTTGTAATTCAACATTTTTTAATAATATTTCTATTACTCCAATTGGTCACTGTTCCATCTAAATTGGAAGTAACGAAACGTAGAATCAATAATAGATTTCAGTCGTTCAGAAATATCACCAACAAGAAGCTCTTTTTCCTAGTTTTGAATTTTTAATATTATTTCTGTCATCTATTTTAAATTATTATAAAAACAGAAATAAATAAATAAAAAATGAGTGGAGTGGCGAGTATATTGACTTACCTTTTAAACCTTCGAAAGTATGTATTTATGGACATTTTCGTTCAAAAATCTTACTTGACATTGTGATTCGAATTCCAACAGTCAAACGGTTTACGATAACGTTCTTGTGCTTTTCTAAATTCAAACAACATTAATCAACTTGTTTTGATAGAACTTGCCTACAGTTTACTGATTATAGCTGCTATTTTAGCAAATTACTTTGTTTATCTCACTATGTCTCAACAACAAACCAAAAACTGTATAACACTACGAGGATCGGCACAAATTATTTGTGAATATCTCAGTAAGTACCGGTAACAATAGATCACTGAAAACCAAAACAAATGATAGCTAATAATAATATGTAACTTTATTAATTGGTCACGTTTTTCCAGCCAGTACGTTAGTTTTGACAACTTGACATGAACTTATTAAATAGTTAAAACTTTTTACTTACAGAATTTGCAATAAACTCAGTTTTATTCCAACGAGGTTTATATCCACCGGAGACGTTCAAGGCAGAACAACAGTACGGCATTACACTGTTGATATCAGAGGACGCTCAGATCAAGAGTTTTCTAACCAATCTTCTCACACAAAGTGAAGGTAATTTCTTTTTCATTTTTAGTTTTATTCTCTGGAAGAATAAGTTCACTAAAAATATATTTTCAGACTGAATTCTAAAATCAAGCATTTATGTATTTTTGTTTTACAAAATGAACGCCCCTAAGACGACCCACTGACCGAATTATCCAACTGTTAAGCAGAAGCTACTAAATAATAATTTTTTTAAATGCATTTCTATCAGTAAGTATAAAAAAAGTTTAACTATCATACTAACATGTAGTATGATTGTTAAACTTTTTTTTATTCTGATCTTATCCTCAGTTACTTAATCCAATTTCTTGTATACTTTCAGAATGGATAATCAACAAAAAAGTAAGCAAGCTATCGCTTATCATCCTCAACGTAGCAAATAAAGAAGTTCTAGAATGCTGGGACTTCAACGTCCAGTACGAAGATGGAGACGCAGCATTATCTAAAGAGAAGGATGAAATCGTAGGCAGTAAAGACGTGAAGAAAATCCAGCAGGAAATCAGAGATGTGATGTTGCAGGTAGCTGCTACGATATCTTACTTACCGTTCCTAGATTGTAGGTGTTCCTTCGATGTGTTAGTTCACGCTAAAACAGATTGCGATGTTCCGGAAAAATGGGCTGAAGCGGAACCCATAGCCATTGCTAACGCACAGAATGTACAATTAAAAACATTTTCCACTAGCCTTCATAAAATGGAAACCGTTGTTAGTTATAAGCTTGTAGATTAGTAAGAATTTTAGAATAGTATTCAGATTTTTAGCATTTTCATCTAAAAATGTTTTTTAATAAAATCTTACCACCATGCTGCTTGAATAAATAGATGATGTGGTACTCACAGTATTAAATTCTAATTTTTGGAAGTTATTTAACCAAAGTTTTTGTTTAATACATTTGTTTTTTAGTTTTTAATTAATTTGTGTATTTTGATTGAAACAATTACGGTCTGATTGCATGAAAAGTCAGTTGAGCAACATTGTTGTTATAAGTTTTTAGTTGCTGGAAACATGTTGAACACATTTTACTGCATGCAATGTTACCATTAGCAAAAATTCAACTTGATACAATTTTTTTTTTTATATTTGTGCTGGCTATCAAGTTGCGTTTCCAGGATAGTCAATTCACAGGAAAACTAGAAAAAATTATGAACTTCAGTAATCTTCTTATTTCCAAATGTTAACAAAGATGTTGGTAAGTTTTTTCGTTGCTAGGGTGACGGTTGAGTTATTATTCTCTAATTTCTTTCTACGGATAGTACTTCCATAGTGGTGACATTATACTTGCCCTTTCATTTTACAGTAAATTGATTATGATTACTGAAGTGCTTAGTATTTCTAGTTTTGTTTTACCAAGGGGTATCATATTACCAAGTACTAACCGACTTGTCTGTTGTGAAACTTAGATATGCAGTCATTGACGTGAAAGTCATGACGTTATGAAACTTAGAAATGCGTCAAATTGTATAATTTGACGGCACGGTTGGGGCAGTGGCTAAGCAATTGGACTGTTGCACTGCCGCACGAAACAAATATTTGTATGGCCTACAGATAGTTGTTTCGGGTCTGGGTGTTCTGTGTATGTGAGTTTAAATGTTTGTAAACACACCCGCGATACAGGAGAAATTCCTAGGGTGGGGCAACGTCTTTTTAAAAAAAATTTATAATAATGGTAGGGTGAATAGAAACAAAATTTTGAGGGAATTTTAACGGTGAATTAAAATGGTACGTTGTCAATAATGTTATTAAATTTTAAAATAATATTGAGCAAATAAAATAGACTACTTGTTGGTAACTTATCAAATGAATTCAATGTTAAAATCCCTTTCGAAGTCGTTTCTATTCAGCCATTTTTCCCCTTATATTTTCGTCCAGTTAGTAAGGAATCTGAATTCAACAGTTGGAAAAGTCTAGGCAGGCGATGATGACTGTATTTTTAGTCTTTCAGTACCTATAATAGAATTTGTCCTGCAGTCAGACTTAAGAGCAGCTCATACACATGTGTTTTAATTTTTTTTATCCATGTCTTGTATGGATTTTTAAATGTAAATAGATGAATGATGTATTTAATTATTTTTCTCTCGTAACATACTACTGTATATTGAGCTATTTTAAGGTGTTCCATATTATGAAGTGGTTTTTTCTAGAATACGCATTCACATGTAAAACTTAAGGAATGTTAGGTAATAGTAAAGTAAGTTTTTAAGCTTGTGTACAATTCTTTTTTGCATTGTAGTTTTCTTTTTTAATATAAAATTAGACTAAACATATTTTTTTGTTTATTAATAATACCTTTTAGATTAGACTAGCTATAGTTGCTGACAGTTAAGATTGCAATAGCGGTCATTGACCCCACCTACATTTATTAACTTTGAAACCCAAAAATAAGCCTGTTCATGTCTTGAATCGTCATTTATCATGAACTTCAATGTCAAATAAAAAACGATAGGTACATGGTTCATTTGCTTTGGTTCGTACGAATAGATATTAGGGAAAGGGCAATGACCGCTATTGCGATCTTAATTTGCAACAACTAAGAATAGACTGCCTCGTTGGTGTTTGGTGTAGTGTTGGACGCAAGCGTGACTTCCGAGCATGTGGTCCTGGTTTCGATTCCCGGGTCGTGTAAAGTGTTATTGGGTTTTACCATCAAGAATTTCTCAGTCGCATCCATGGAGTCTGGAATTGTGCCCGGTTGATAGCTGTAAGCTCGCCCAATATTACATGGCCCATGGGACACAAAAAACATAAATGGCCAAATGTGGGTGTTCCATTAGGTACACCTCTGCCTAACCCTTTGGGTAATAACAGGCGTAATGTTATGTTTAATACCTTTTAGCTCTGTATGGTGGAATTCTAAAGTTTAAAATAGTTGCCCTTTATGACAGGAGAGAAGTATAAATCATGTATTTGGAGCATGGTGGCTTTACTTCCAGGGATCGTAGAAGGCGGCACTAGTTCCCATGATCCCGGTGCAAGGACGGAAAATCCTCATGAATACCCTATCCATGATTTTTCCCACTCAAAAACAAAGGGAAGTGTTTAGTTAAGCAAATCAATATGCCTTGATAAAGCCATTTTAAATAATCGTTGGTCCAGATGAACAGGGTATTAACTCAAAAAAAACCTATTTTTCAGGAGAGCGATTTGAAGTTTTCAAATCAATATATTTCCATTTCTATATATAACTGGTTAATAATCGTAAATTTTGAGTTAATACTCTATTCATCCAAACGAACGATATATTAATTTCTGATAAATCTTGGCAGTTGTGATTATTATAATCAGGTTACTTAAATCTGCTGCGGGTTGTTCGCAAGAGATACCGCGGCCTCGACATGAAGGGCTGAGAAGGAACATGGGTGGTTTTTAGTCAGTAGAAGACTGACACTCCCTTTCGCTCTGCCCAAGAGCGGGAGGGGTTATTTGATGATTTTCCACCCGCCAGAAAAAAAAGGTATTTCAGTAGCTATAGTCACTGTTATGTACACGTGTACATTTATAATACTCGACTAATTCGAAATACTCTCTCAGAATCTCCTATCGGAGTTCTGTACTCCGCGATAATGAACATTCTGAATACAGTACTTCGTAGTAGCAAACTTTCGGAGTAACGTACATCGAAATGACGAACATTCTGAGTACAGTACTTCGTAGTAGCAAACTTTCGGAGTAACGTACATCGGAGTAACGAACATTCTGAATACCGTACTTCGTCATAGCGTACATTCTGACTCACGTAATTCGGACTCACAAACTTTCTGTATACCGTACATCGGTATTTCGAACTTCGGAGTAACGTAATACAGTCGGTAAGTACACCTACATTTCGCCAGTTATGTTAAACCTTGTAATATGGGGCGAACCTATTCACACCAACTGGGCACAAATCCAGACATTGTGGCTGCTTTTGAGAAATTCCTGATAAAAAAATCCAATAACAATTTACCTGACCCGAGAATCAAACTCAGGACCTCGTGCTCAGCCGTTGCGCAATATAAGGTAGGGCTTTTCATAACAATAGGTTTAGTAAACCTTACCTTTGGGTGACTGGTACACAATCGGGTTAACTAAAAAAGTCTAATTAGTCCGTCAGATAGATTTCCAAAAAATATTGGACACGTATTTTTTCTTTTTTTACGTAAACACAATGAAGACGATACAGTGCTTTGAAAACTTGTGTGACGTCATATTCTGAGACATTAGTAGATATGACATTTTTTTACCGGTAACTGACGTCACAACCCCCTACTCAAATCTTTTACGCGTTTTATCTACGTCAATTTTAATTGATTTATTAAAACAAAAAATACCTACGTATCCAATATTTTTCGATAATCTAACAGACGGACTAATTAGAATAATATTTTTATTAGTCAGTTAACACTCTTAAGGCATTAAGTTCGCCTTTGTATGTTTTTTTTATGTAAAAAGTTAAAATAAATAATCATGAAAGAAACTCCATACAATATTCACATGTCGTTTATTACATAACAAGCACTTAAACATAGCAGTTACAAGCTACAATAAATAACACCTAATCAGCAAATAATACTGTACATGACTGTTAATATAACTTAACATTTTTATTAATATTGGCTTATTCGATAATATTGTCACAACTCAAAAGGCGAAATACAAATTGAACAAAAAAATCAGATCCTAAAAAGTAATGCTTGGGTGCAGAATCAAGAGTATTTTTTAATATTGCTCAATATTGCTAACGTTTAAAAGACAAAAGGTAGAAAGAAATGTCAGAATTAAACTGTCCTCAATACAAAAACTAGTCTACGACAGAACGTTATTTTTATAAAAATACAAGTGAATTAAGACAAGAAATGTTTAAGTATACGGTTTATAAATGAACGCACTGTCACATCTTCCGTCATTATCCATTATTCCTAACTCCCGATATTTCGACACTATTGCAAGTCCCATGTTCGCGGTATTTCTACTCTGTTGCTAGGGCTCGCGTGATTTCGTCACTGTAACTAATGCCATGACTGGAATTTTGACGCTGTTGCAAGTGCCATGGTCGTGGTATTTCTACTCTGTTGCTAGGGTCATGATCGCGGGATTTCGAGACTGTTGCTAGCGCCATGACAGCGGGATTTTGACGCTGTTGCAAATGCCATGGTCGCGTAAACTCTACTCTGTTGCTAGGGTCATGATCGCGGGATTTCGTCACGGTTGCTAGCGCCACGACAGCGGGATTTTGACGCTGTCGCAAGTGCCATGGTCGCGGTATTTTGACGCTGTTGCAAGCGCCACAATCGCGGGATGACTGGGTCCATTTGGGAGCTCAAAATAATGGATAATCACGAAAAGTACGCAATATGAAAGTAGCCGACTTGTTATTAAAACCTAGAATAGAAAATGTTACTGAGATTCATAGTGCGATTGCGTATAATAATTATTAAACATTGATCTAAACTATGCCCAGTGCTGTAAATGTAGAGAAATTGTAGAAAAAAGTTATAAGTACGCAAAAACATTAATTTCCAAATATTAATTCATAGGTATTCAATTATTCATAGATATAAGTTATTAGGAAATACTTAGACATTTTCGAGCAGTATCTAATTATTTTAATCTATTGTCACTGTTACTATCAGTCTTCTGTTTTATGTTTCCTATCACACGCTTCCTTGATTTTTTATAGATGTCGCTACTTGTCTTAGTACCTAATGTTAGAAACAGTAGGCAAAATTGATACACGGTAGTATTTTGGTGCCTTGGAAAAAAAGCAGACCGTACGGTCTACGCAAAATTCTTAAGTTATATTTTTTATTATCAAGTAGGTAATAGGTGTTGGAAACTGAAACGAAGATGTTCTTTTCATATCTAATAAGTGTACCGTTCGAATATGAGGAACATAGAATGGAATTCATTTTGTTGAAATTCACATTGTCTAAAGCACCACAGTATACTTAAATCTAGATTTCGTACAAAAGTAAGCTTATCTAAAGCACATATTATGTGGGTTTATTGAATGTATGTATAATATGTTTATCTCTATAATTATTATGTGCAAGCCGCAATATACAGGCTTGCAAGCCCAATCGAGTGTGCCCAGTAGGCCACACGTTTACATCTTTAAAAAGAGTATAAAAGTACCTACATCAAAACTGATATTTCCGTTTTTCATAACTATTAGAACACGGGGCTTTCAAACTTTCAAGTCAAATAACTACTCTAGAAATAAAAATAGATAAAATTCACAATTTGTGGTATCAAACCTAAGTAGGTACCTCAAATAACCGGCTTGCACAAACAAAATCCCTTATATTATTTTATAATAAACTTGACAAATAAATAGGCAGTGGGATATCGTGTTTTTAGTTGCTATCCATCATAATATTCATATTATGCACAATAATATTAACAAATCGCAAAGTATTACCTACATTGGATAACATTAATATGCAGGAATGCTTTTATCTTATTCATATTTTTTTAATATAAAAATGCCAAAATACCATTTCGCTTCAGTCGTACCGTTTCGTTACTTTTTCGTCTCATTTCGTCACCACAGTGGTTCGCCTTTATCTGTGTATAGAAAAAAACTGTTATATTTTTTCATATAAATTACTTTTCCGCATGCAATGTTATACCTACAAGTTATTGTTATCTCACAACAAATAGTAAGTTTTGAAGAAGAAACATGCGTTCTGCATGCTTTACCCCAGTTTATTAGTACCCACGAACATAAAAAGCATTAGTAGGCCGTGAGGATAGTTTAAATGAAAAAATGTAACGACAAAAGAAAAAGAAGGACAGAAGTAAATTATAAAAGAGATTACATTTTTTCATTCATCGATGAAGAGTGCGAATTGTTAAACGAGTGCACGACATAAAATAAATTTCGAATATACATACCATTTCAGATTTTTTCTAATCCCCATGTTCATTCCGTCGTATTTTTAAAGGATTAAAGGAAAATGCAAATGAAAAATAAAAACATAACATTGTCGCTTTTCTGTTAATTCCAACACTCATTCTTTTATTGTGGTTTTGGTATATCCATTACATTGACTTAACATGTTGTTCGCGCCTTAATATTTGTTGTGAGAATACAAAAACTCAAGTTTAAAATGGAATGACGTCACTCAAAGAAAAAAACTGACACAGGTCGGTGATGCAAGTGCAGTACCAAGTGGTATTTATTCAATTGAAAAGCTTTTAAGTACTTGACTTTTATTAACAACATAAATATCGAAGTAAATATGTGCTGACGAGTCCAGAATTTTCCCAGCCAACGCCATTTCATTTAAGACGTATAAATGCCCTTAAATCCTCAAAATTTTATTAAAAATAAATAGTCAGTTTTCTACTTTAATTACATAATATAAATAGTGAACTTAAAATCGTAAGAACTTTATACAAAATGAAAAAACGAAAACAAGAATTGTAAATCTATTGTGCAAGATTCGGTCCCATATAGCGAGCTAAAAAAAAACAGAGAAATAAAAAAATGTTATCGCTATATCCACAACCATACGTCCAATTAGACACACTCGTAAAATTATATATAAATTAATTTATTTATTACTACCTAGCTATAGTTAAAACTGGTATCTGACTAGGTGATGTAACGGACCGGTGAAAATATGGGAATTGCCTTTTTAACTTCGTTTTTGGCTCTACTTGCTATGCTTTATGTTCATAATTAATTAGTCAGTACAAAATCCTAGCATTTTTGTTATTTAATCTCAAAACCTATTTGTTAGAAAAACCTAATTTTAAATCCACTTCTACTGAATATAGTTTTTGTTTTACTGAGAAGTAATTAATAGATGCATAGAGTCGAACGCATAGCAAGTACGCAATACTATTTTCAGAATTGTATTTTTGTAAAAAAAAACCTTACCCTAATAGATATGTACATAAGTTGCAAGTCTCTTTATCATAATATTACATACTACTAGTTATCAAACCTTACAGTTAATAATAACAATAATAAATTGCAAATATTACAAATAATGTTTAAAATATTTACATCTTCAATAATAGAAGAAAAAAAATGGATTGCAAAGTTATCGCTCATAGTAAAAGTTAAAGAAATAGGACTTTTTGCGGTAATATATAAAAGTTAAGTCTTAGAATTGACTTAATTCGGTTATCACCAAAGAAAAATCGATAAAACTCGTGAAATGTTAAGAAAAATCAGTTCAATTATAATTATAGTTAATATAATTGTTGGAACTGTTAAATGGAAATATACTTAAAAGTTTATAATCTCACTGGGCTAGTAGTATAAATAATTTAATAATAATTTAAAGCTCCGTGAAGTTAAAATGTTACCGATTTCAAATGAAACATACCTACATAAAAGCGATAGACATTAACAAATAAAAATTAATAAGTTAGAATCTTCAAATCGATTTTCAGACTCGAGGTTCATAAAACACGTTTTTTTATGAAGTATTTACAAATGCTATAAGCACGGCTGGCTACTAAAAATCCTAAGTATTCAGCATAATACACTGTCGCAACATTTGTGACAGCTCGTATTTGCAATAATATTCTCGTATTTTTACCTACAAGCGTTCGCGATGGAATCACTGGGCTTTAGGGCTGTGAAAACTATAAAAACTGTTATCATAAAACAAATTGTAGCATACCAAATAAAAGTGCGATACCATTAGTATAAATTATAAAACGAATAAAAACGTATTTTACATTGATAATTTTAAGAAATATTAATGTAAATCTACAAATAGATGTAGAGATATCTGTCTCGTAAAACGAAAAGTTTTCACAGTCCAGCCGAGTGCGTCGGAAAGTCGCGAGCTAAAAATTTTAAATTTAAAATTGGAACGAGGTGGGTTATGCGCCTGCGCTGCGCTGGCTAACAGTAGTACGTGTTCGAGAGGCCCAGTTTACATGTGTAGGAATGGGACATACTGCTTCTGTTCGATATATCCTTGTTCTCGCAACGCTGCCCGTTGAAGCCTTCCGGACATCTGAAAGAGAAGATAAATATGTATGTTAGAGCTTCGAAAAATAATCAAAAAAAAAAAGGAGATTCATAGTCACCTACTAGGAATCGCCTTTTTTTTGGCGGGTTGAAAATCATCGAATAACCCCTCCCGCTCTTGGGCAGAGCGAAAGGGAGTGTCAGACTTCTACTGACTAAAAACCACCCATGTTCCTTCTTAGCCTTCATGTCGAGGCCGCGGTATCTCTTGCGAACAACCCGCCGCCCCGACGGGCACTATGAACCTCCTTAATGTGAAACAAAACTCATGTTTGAAGATTTTTAAATGCATTAATTTCCTCCAAAAACAACTCACATTCTGGCACTTTAGAGACGAACAAAAAAGAATTGTAAGAAACATGATACTCACTTGCATGCTTGCTCCTGGACGATCTCGAAGAACAAACAGGTACCTCCATTGAGGCAGTAGGACGACGGATCGGGCATCGGACATGGCGAGCCCAGCGTCGCTGTGGAAAGGATAAGAAATCACATTGTAATATGAAGAACTCCAGAGGAACATCCCTGTGAGAAGTTGTGGCCAGAAAAGTACTCAAGTTACTGATTCTATAGACCCGAAGATTAATCGGTAAGTTTTGGAAGGCTCATACTTTCCTCCTCCTACTATGACCTTATATTTCGTGTCAAATGTGAAAAGTGTTTTCAGTCCAAGTCTCATTTCGGTCGATATTTGATTGATTTGCAACTGACACATCTCACAATCATTCGTTTTGTCCCTAACAGAACACGATACAAAAACGAATGATACAACAATCTCATTATACAATGTAACCGATCACCCTATTGGCCTGTATACAGACATTGTTTGAGCGACATTCGCGGAAGAAGCAGTACCTAAGTTTCCCAAGTGTTCCTAGTACAACGGTATGGGTATCAGTAAACAATGTGACATGATTTGTTGTGTTCTTTTGTTTGTGTATCGATACTGTTGAATCAAGGTAAGGGTATCTCGATTGAATTGTCTCTACTAGAATGAAGTTACATAGGTTGTGACGAAGAACTGTTGTTATCAGTTAAGGCATATCTAACAGTACTAAATTGTGATATTGCATGGATAATAATCATCAACAAAGTGCGAAACTCGTCGACAAATTTTGGGCCGACTCAATTTGAATTGTCATCGACACATTAAGCAGAAAATCAACATAACTGGAGAGGTCCAAGTATCGGTCCTTGTGGGACGCTTGATTCAAAATGATTGTTAACCGCGTGAAGAGAGCTTTGACAGCGATAACATTTATTTTATGCTTATAACGGTACATTCACACATAGATGGCCAAAAAATACCCAGTTAATAAATGAGATACTCACTCGAGTCATCAGGCGCGGCTGTGACTGGAGGTAGAACGCTGACGTTGGCGCTGGCGACGGCCGGAGGTCCCACCGCACCTTGTGCCCTGCATTCATACGCTGCGGAGTCTTCACTGCGCGCGTGCCTTATCACTAATACCGAGCGCCTCCTGAAATTTGTTATAAGGGATGTTAAACGGATTGACAAATAGACGGTAAATACAATCATGCACTAGAAAAAGAGCATAAATAAACCAAGATCTCATTGATAAATACAATACGCAAAACGCTAGTCGAATGAATGAAGCATGAAACATTTGCAATTATGATCGATGTTCTTAATTTTATACTATGTAAACAATCCCAGACGACCGCAAGACGATGTAACATTCATTTGGCAAACAGTCCTCTTGTGCAAAATATCTAAATCATCATCAAAACGCCCAACGACCCATGAAATTGTCCGCGACGCTCAATCATAATAATTACTCTATACATCCATTTTGACCTCTTATGGTATTGTGTTATCTACTATAACTACCACTTAAGGTTTAGTTTTGCTTGATTCAGCAGCAAAAGTATTTGGGGATGCACTTCCAGGTCGGTCAATGACAGCTGTCTGCAGTTGCGATTAGTGTAGTAATCGTTGCATTTAATGTTAGCACCATATGAGTGCATGCCTCATTTGTTTGCAGACAACATTGTTACTATTTAGCTGGAGTAGATACATCGACAGTACACAAACATGCTCCCATTTTGGATCAAGATCAACATTGCTTGAAGTCAACTGGGTCATTACGGTAGCAGCTTGGGAGATAAATGCTGGTAGATTTAATATGCGTTTATTTATTATTAATGGTCATCATTATGGCTCTAGTAAGGGAATATTAGCACATATGTCTGTGAATGTCACTTTACTACGTAGATTTATTATGGTAATACGAATGTCTTAAGTTAAAATCTGGACATGGGCGATTACTTTGGAGACGCATTGCATGACTAACTTTCTGAAATGGCAGTTGCTCCTATTTTAGAAGTCACACAAATCACTCAAGTCCAGAAATCTGGAATGTTACTCCAAGTTTTGGGACATTACCTAAAATTCTGCACCCGGAATCTCCGTAACGCGATATCAGCAACGGGCTTGCCGTCCTTATACCATGAGATGCGAGGGGGCGGCCGTGCACTTGCTTTGCACTCCAGTCGCACCCGGTTGCCGCGTGTCGTCCGCACCGACTGCATTGGTTCCACGCGCGCTGGGCTACCTGGGGACAAGGTTAAACTATTAGCTTCGATTACTAATAAAGAAAACTTATCAATATTCTTCAAAAAACTTGGAAAAATATTAGGTGTATAACCAACCTTCAATATAATTGGAGAGGCGCAAGAAGAAATAGAATTCATAAAATGTAGAGTGTAGGGGCTCAGAATAGGCATGTAAAAAATAGTGACGATGTTGAAATGTGCTGAAATTCAGCCTGGAAAGAGAAGTCTATGATAAGCTAGGACTACAAAAACTCTCCATAGAATTTTACAGTCGCATTTTTATATTCCCAGATCGCTTTTAGCGGTAGGTATTCCTGAAATTCTGTGACTAACTAATTGAGATGGCAAACTCAATTTTTATACGTCCGTCGTTAATCCAATTCCCAGTAGTCGAGATCCAGTACCCTACATACAGTCGTGAATCGACGATACGCAACTGCAGAGCGTAACAGAATATTCAGGGGAAATTGGAAAAATCCCTATATCCACACAAACACTTAAACAAGTCGCCTTCAAAAGTCCCGAACTAAAAATAAGCCGCTGTCATTAGGCCAATGGCCTTATTATTTTGTGTGACGAGTAACATATGTAAGAACCGAAATAAACTCGTATTATCTAAACGGGACTCACTCGTTTGGACAACATCCCATCCACGGGCGACGGAAAAAAAATTGGCTGTGTTTCAGTGTGTAAATCGAAAAAAACGAAAGCGTTAGTAGTAAATCATTAACTATTTCTTTAGGATGTGTCATCCTTAATGTCTGGTCGGAATAGATAGGATTGCGAAAGCCCGAACACATTTTATGTTGGACATATATTTTTATATGAATTCAACTTCCAGGCGCCCCGCCTGATGAAAACTTTATAAGCCACGATACAATTTGACCAAACGTTAACAAACTTTGGCAGAGAGCCGGGTTACGTGGAGTTTTGTAACAGCTGCATGCGTGTGTTCAAACAGAACTACAATTAGATTCAGTCTAGGTTGTAATAAAAAAGATATAGATAGACCTTCAATGACTTAGTGCAAGGAAACGAATAGTCTCCACCCTAATAAAGCTGCTACCGGTTCAACAGTACCTAATACTCCGTGCAAGACGTTATCTTCGACAAAGTACTCAGACTCGTCGATGCGATTGGCAGAACCATTTTTACTGAATAGCAGCGATATAGGCCAGAAAGAACTATCGTCATATGACCCTTCAATGAATGGTCAGCGTACATCATTTGACACCCCATACAATGGCCCTATGAGCTCATCATGGTCACGTCACCCATTCAACCTCGCACCCACTCACAATTTCATTCATAACTTTGACTACCCAACTAGATATATGGCATTCTTTGATCACAGTATTATCAAAATCGTTTTGCTATTTGTTGTTGAAATGTTTACTGATACTTCTGGGAACACATTAGAAATGTGGGTTTCCTTTGTAATAGGAAGTGTGCATGTTAAGATAGTTTTCAAGTACGAGGAGATTAAAGCTTTTGGTGAAACGTGGCACCTGCCTGTAAAATAAAGGCCTTCAGGTAGATATTTTGTGTGAAGTGGCAAAGATTTTCGTGTTTGGTTTTCCTTAGCAACTAATACGGACGTAAGATTAGATTTTCTGTTGCCTGCAATACAGGTTATGCTCAGTTCTCGCCAAATTAAAGTGTCATCTTTAACAGTAGGTATGCCTTAACTGAGTATAGGCTTCTGCTTCATCCCTTGGAAGTGGATCTATTAAAATTCTAGAAATGAGGTTATCGTCAAATTCAGTGTCTAGCTTTTATATTATTATCAACATATCAAGGTGTCGTTAATGACATTTCTCTTCTAGTCCAATTTAAATACTTCACGTTTTTCGCTAACGCTGAATGTAGGCGTAACGTAACGTTTCACTAGCGTCCGTCACGCTTGAATGGAATGCCATAAAGCCATATGAATGGAGGATCATTGACATTCATGCCGATCCTACCACCCACGCTTGTCGGCCTAACGTCACAGGTCTTTAACCAGTAGTTTTCGGCTCATGAATGGGATTTTTACGCCATTTCTATTACAACAGCAATTACGTCAGAGGAAAGTAGCTTAGAGCTGCCAAGGTAAATAGGCACGTATTTTGAAGAGACGTCACATAATACATTTAATTTTGGTACCGACATGTTGGAGCGCAGACAGGATATTTGGCGTCGGATAGTTATCTATTTGCCTCGTGTCAAAACTGTTTTTTTTGTTTGTTTAGATTTTCAGACTTATGTTGGTTGGTATGGTCGCAGAACGAGGTATTAATTTCAGTGCACTATCCGAATTTTCTGTAAAACATCTCAAGATAGATCGGCATGTCACCTCAAATGCGGATTGCATAACCCCCAACAAAACACCTACTAAAAAATCAGTCTACGAGCGTAGACCGTGGCTAATCAAATACATCGTCACCTAATATAAATAGTCTGGTAGCTAGGGACCACATCCTGAACGGAAACTGAATTGGAACATCACAGGTGAGGTGAACTGGCTGGTAGCCAAGTGACTCAGAACAGTGTCGTTGGAGACGACCGGGTGACAAACAATTGTCCAATAATCTGAAGAGCCCGAAGGTCGGAGATTCATTACCTGTTACGACTTTGGTACTGGTAATTGGTATTGCTAAGCTGAAAGGCATTTGGCAATATAAGAAGAAGGATGCATTTGATTAAGTCTGAAGCCCGTTAAGCTTGTCATGACTTCTTCGAAGTGATGACTTTTCAGAGGTCGAGGCATTGTTTGTCATTAAACTGAATCGGCTGTAAATACCTGTACGATGCACTCACTGAATGAAACGTAACCGTATGGATTACACAGCCAAGTTTCATATTTAAACTAACTCATTAAACCATTACGCACTTCCTTGATGGTTATCTTAGGTTATAAATTTGATTTATAGATACTTAATATCAAATTCAAATAAACTAAAAAAGTATACAAAACGAAACTTCAAAAAGGCTTTGACGGTGCTTCTGCTACTCAAAAACAGATGGCGCTAGCTGCTCTTAGCTACATCAACAACCGAACATGAAAATAACAGCACCACACAAAGTAACAGCTGAAAATTAATCACAGATTGATATGTTATCCAAATCAAAAGAAACTATAAAACAAATTGTTTACCCAGCAATGAAAATAAGGAGCGTTAGTGTGCTTGGCCGATATAAATATCCAGTGGTAATTAAAGACAGCGCAGACGGGCCGACAGTTTCAAAATAAACTGCTTTTTATTTTTAACTCTGCAGCCACAATAGATGCAGCTTAGTTTGAGTGTTTAGGTATATGTTTGTTCATGATCATTTATTTACTATCTGTATCTTAGATGAAAGCTTATTTAATATCAGTTGTCGTATTTCGGCAACACTGACTCATTTGTATTGGCACAGTATGCCAATTTTTGTTAATTTTCTGTAGGTACCTTCATGTTATAATTTAAGGTCTTAACTACTTCAACCTTTATAAGAACTGCCTCGTCTTGCTCATCAGCTATAAATCAATATTCTTCTTTATTGTGTGGTTAGTGCCTAACCTGGTGTCAGAGTTTTATACCGTCGAGAAATATCTCTTAGGCATGGTGGATTCCCGTCGGGGCTGCGGGTTGTTCGAAAGAGATACCGCGGCCTCGGCACAAGGGGTAAGAAAGAATATGGGTGGTTTTTAGTCAGTAGAAGTCTGACACACTACCGAACGGGAGGAGTCATTTGACGATTCCCCACCCCCCCAAAAAAAAGGCATGGTGGATTATGAAGTTCATGTAAATTGTAAATAGGCTAGTATTAATGAATTGTTACTAGATACTCCATAAACAACTTCTTGAATTGTTTTAGAGAATTACTGGTTTTCTTCATATATTTTTTTTAAACTTTTTGTCGTGTCTAAGGATATTCCTTGAGGTAAACAGTACTAGGTATAGTAAACATTAATTTCATCAATGTTTTCTTTAGAAATTACAACTTGATTATCATTGCTTTACCTACCTATAGCTTTATCGTCTTTTTCTTTCGATCTAAAACTACTATATCACTTGCTTTAAAAGTCAACAAAATCTTTAACTGCAACTCCCAACACAAAACCAATTGTCTCAAAATATCAATACAAACGATCTTCATAATACAACTTGCACTTAATTTTTTCTCCCTCACAATATAATATCGGCAGCAATTTATGTTTTACTGAGGATCAGAACCAATCTCCACCTACCGTGGTGGCATCGTGTGTGTTCCTTCGAGAAATTGCGTTACAATCGCCATAAAAACATGTGTTTATATCTTCATCGGGATGATCGGGTGTGAGGGCTGTCTTTATTGCTAATTCACAGTTTAAGAGTAGTTTGTTGTAGTTTACAGGTTATGATGACTGTAACATTTTAGAAAAATGGACTTGACTTACCGCGGAGCACTTGTGATAAATTGAAATCAAGACAAATTGCAGTAATGACACCTTATTCGCTTACAATAGAAGCAAAAATAGTGTAGTAATTTTACATCCAGTTTTGGCAACCATTGAATTTACCGCCATTATCATCAGCTCCATAAACATAAGCAATTAGTTTTGAAGTTCTCTTCTTTAGTGTTTCTAATAAAACAGATAGGTACTTATTTCATAGATATGTGCAATTGTGCATACCTACAATATTGCAATTAGACCACCACTAATTGCATACTGCATTGCCCCTACATTACTCGCCCATCTCGTATTGATAGTTATTTATTTCATAGATTCAGGTTATATCTTCATATTAAAAGCGTCGGTGGCCGATCAGAAGAATCGTAAAAATTTTAGTGCTTCAGTAATACTTCCATAATAAAAAACTTCATTCAATCATGGAGCGGCTTGGTGTTTCGTTATACTTATATTTAGCTTTAAATGAAGGATGGGCATTAAAATTCAGGTGGTTATTACGTCTAGTATTTTTATTATATTTCGAGAGAGATATATTGCCTGCATTAATGTTTGAATGGTGGTAAATTTATATGCTTCTGAAATCTAAAATCTTGGCTCGTACAGGTTATTTTTGATGATTTTTTTCAAATGCAGTTGAAGATGTGCATACGCATACCTAGTAGATTTATTGTAGTGATGAAAAGCATTTTTAAATATTAACATTATGTTTTAGCAGAATCTGAAACTGTTTAGAGATATTTCATAAAGATGCGCGCAGGCTCATCTTTATAAAATATTACAGACCAACGCCCGGTTACTTGGACGAAAATCATGACAAAAATCAACTATCAAAGTTGTCAGGCATGCAAAAACTTCTATGATCGATTGAATTCATTATCAACAACCAGTCGCATCAATATTAAACATTTTCATTCCATAAACCGTGTTGAAGAAGATACATTCCACCATCAAACTGATAAGGTTACAACTTCAGATTTCCTACCTATTTACAAAAGACACGTTCGAAACTCCGAAGATTTCCCAACAACAAATAAACGAATTCACTCTTCCGAACAGTCGTAATTACAGTGACCGATTGCTGACCGAGAGGCGTTCCAATTTTTTACATTTTAAAATAGTTCACCCACTATAGGTGGTTCCGAGATGACACGAGCGCAGTAAGTCGTGTGCGTAAATTTAAACGTAACGATCTCAACAATAAAATACGTTTCCCTGAGTCACAGGTTTTCCTCGAAATGCGAATATGCATGCTGTAATTTTTCACGGATTGAACGAGCCAGATTTTCTTGGGAATTTTCGTGAGGATTTAAGTTTTACCTGTGTTTTCCCAATGTTGATTACCTTTGACTAGAATCTTAATCTAGTATAGGTTTGTTCATGTTGAGTCACACCATAAATAAGGTTCTAAAAAACTTAAAACAATTTTGTTTCTAATACTTTTCTGCTTTAAGTTAATTCCATCATAATATTACTTCAGAAGTTATTAAAAACATGATCCTGAACTATAAAAAG
Organism: Diarsia brunnea; assembly: GCA_949774965.1. NCBI lineage: Eukaryota > Metazoa > Arthropoda > Insecta > Lepidoptera > Noctuidae > Diarsia > Diarsia brunnea. Next base: position 20,387,682 of record OX459001.1, read on the forward strand.
AGTTGTCACCAACATTTATTTTCCTACGTAGTTATTTTATCACCGTCATTACCAGGATTAACAAGTGTTTTCCGAAACGTCTCAATATAAAGGTTAATGCGCTTCCACACCCACGGGAAAAAAAATGTCAACAAGTCTTTAAAAAGTGTTTAAAAAGTTGGCAAATTCGCAGCCCTATTAATTTTGCGAATGACCACTGACTTCGATGACCGCTGGCATTTATTAGTGAAAGGGCAGATAATTTGTGGATGAACACGTAATTTTACGACTCGATTGAATCGGCTTAATGGATGAGACGGCAAAGTACTTAAAAGCAAAAATCCTTTGGATATTTGGAGATAATCATTTGGCAATAGGTACTACGCAATCAACGCTAAAGAAGTCTCAACGGTATTACCCTGGATTGACATAATATCCTCTAATTTCGGAATGAATCATTCTCGAAGAAAAATAAAATTAAAGCAATTACTTATAGCTATTGACGGCAGGTACGGCAGGTAGTAGTTTAATCATTGGAAGTCCTAACATTAACCCTTGCGACACTCCGTTTGGGTTTTATGTTTTAATCGTTTACGTTATTTTCCCCGTTTTGTTTTAGATATTTAATACGAAGGCATGAGGAAAATCTCGTGAGGAAAGTTTTGATTAAGTTTGAATATTTTTTGTTATGAACTTTTAATGTAGAAAAAAGTCAAAGAAATGATGGAAATGATGGTGATGGAATGATGATGTTTGATTTTTTTCTTTTTTTGATTAAGGTTAGTAAAAACGAAGAGATGATAACTAATAGTGGTGTGTAACAGATGAAAACGCAAGTGTGATAAGAACAAGAAACTGATGATGATGGTGATGATGTTACCGTTCCCACTTGTGTACCTAATCCCTGCGCTTGTTTTTCGTTAAAACCCATATTTATAAAATAAATAAGTAAGCGTTGCGACACTAAGTTACAAAAAATAATTTTTAAAATCGGTTCACAATTGACGGAGATATGCGCGGACATAGGTACGTAAAAAAAAAAAAACATACACACGAATAGAGGACCTACTTTTTGGAAGTCGGTTAAAAATTAAGTAAGCAGTACAAATAAATTACCCTGTATAAGGCGTTACCATCATGAAGCTTTTTCAAATCAACCCTCTATATGGAGACGTGACCATCATTATGTTTCAGAGTCCTGATGTCAAATTCAAATATCTCACAGAAAAGAAAGGAAATTAATCACTAATCCTAAACATTTCTACAAAAACTACAAACCGCACGACAAACGCAGTTGCGATCGGTTTGTTTACGCTGCGCCGGCGCGGGCGAAAAAAGCACGTAGTACGCATGCGCGACGCGCAGGGTGGGGCGGAGGGGGGGCATTCTACTACGCTACGGCGGCGATGACTTCGTTTTTTACCACAATCGGGTTTCCTTTTGACTTGAGCGCCTGGTTTTTTCGTTAGCGCCCAGTTTGGCGTAGCAACTCCATATACAGTTACACTGGAGAGGCTACCCCGCAGAATTGTTTTTAAATGACAACTGCTTGTGCAGACGACGCGTCGCGCGTCACTTTAGAGTGCGTCTTTCAATTGATTTTATATGCCGATGATATTTACTGTGTGGCTACTCGTACTTGTACCTACTGACTGCGTCTCCTTGCTTGTGTAAGGTATTGAAGGCTTAAGTCGTGTTACTTGAAAATATTTAGTAAAATGCTCAAGTGAGTGCATATAAGGCCCACTTGCTTAAATAAACGTTTCGTCCTTATTATGAACTTAGGATGAGAAATACAAACAAAAGCGGAAAACCTACAACTCGAATTTGGCCATATTGATTGGTTACTGTAGGAAAATCCTTCCGATACCAAGATCGCACTAGAATCGCGCGTACGTTCTGCAGTCGGCAAATAAATACAATCTTTTGTTCATCCGCACATGGCTCGGAGTTACGATAAGCGAGTCCATATCCCATCCTGGCCGAGGACAGTAAAAGTATCCATTTATTGTTGTTTTTTATTTATTTCATTTTTACTTGCGTTTTTCCTTATTTTTGTGACGATGCCATTTGAGATGTTTAGCGATACCTGCGAGATTGGGTGTTTAAAGGGCTACATGGAATTCTAACTATCTTTGTTAAAGCTTGTACCTATACATTCGTACCGATAAGGGTAAGATGATGAATTACCTATTATTATTTTAACGATAAAAAATAAATTGATGTGTACCATTTACCTACCCCTTACTATTTGAGAAATATCTTGAACAATAAAAATAATAGAATGTGTTAGTTAAAATGTTACAGAACTTTATATAAAACTCCTAACATCCGCAAGCACGAGCATGAGGTCCTGGAATCGATTCCCGGGTCGGGAAAAGTGTGATTGTGATTTTCTATCAGGAATTTTGTACGAAATCGTAGAACTAGTGGGAACAAGAATTCCCACTAGTTCTACTGGTCCTATTTAACAATTTATAGTAGAACTAATGGGACTTTTCGTTCCCACTAGTTCTACGATTAAGGGTGTTACAAAATCGTAAAACCACCAGGACTCAAGTTTCTCATTCGTTCTATCTCACAGTTTAGGGTACAACTACGGCACAAACTACCAGGAGAATAGAAGTAGGCAGGAGGTATTAAAACATTGTTTTTGGAGATGAAAAATTAAGGACAGGTAGTAAAGTCCCACAAACTACCAGGAGAACAGAAGTAAGTAGGTAGGAGGTATTGGAATTAAACGGGTTAGACAGAGCGTACCTTATAGTACACCTCTGTCTAACCTTTCGGGGATTACAGGCATGAAGTTATGTATGTTTATGTAAAGAACACAATACCATTTGTAAAAATAAGTTGAACGAAAAATTAGATGATTGATCACACACCACACGAAATATGATCGGATGAAATTCCAAACCTAATAACGACATTAAGTATTTCGAATCTGATTAATTCTTACTTTTGGCAGTCACTTGAATGTAAAACGAAAGCTCACAATTAACAAATTATCACCATTATAACCGTATAAAATTTCGTACGAAATCATCAGGCCATCGGAATACTTTAAATTCACGAACAATACCAGCTTTAGGCGGTTTACAATTTAAATATTTATAGGGCACGCGTGGTAGCGAATTTTCGTATAATTTCTGTGGATTCCAGCAATTTATTGGGAATAGATTGTGATCGCGTGATATTTGAGTGTAGTGCCACCAAACGTTTAGAATCATCCAGGGTTTTTTGACCTGAACAGACATAAAAAAAACCCTTCTAATAAGCTTTGATTAACCACCTGTGGAGACAATTTTTGGGTGCCAATTGTAGTTAAGACTCCTACACGTACAAACTGTACAAATCTTATATCTACAAAATAAAGTTAGTTCTAAGTATTGACTTGAAAGTTTCAGTTTCATAACCTGACGCAACTATCGATCCTAATCTTATAAAAATAAACTAAGTAATAATTATCCTTAACTATAAAGAAAATTGAGAAATTAAACTAAACAATAATGAATTTCCAGCCATTTCCATCCTAACTTATGGTGTGACCAAAGGACAGTCCATTCGCACCCTAGAAATTGGCAAACCATTCGGGACGTTAACCGTTTTAGGAAATATTTTAGGGTTCGATGACTCTTGCTTAGAGGTCATGGTGGGTTGCCATGCAGAGGACAGGATGAGCCCAATCATGGTGATAGCACGAGACACCTGCCTTTCTCTGGCTAATGACCGATTGGTTTCGATGTAGTAGTCTGGAATTAATTCAGGACGACATGCATTGGTAATTTGTCTGATATGCTAATACTTGAATGGTTGCTAGCCAGAATTTAAAGGCCTTAGAGACAAGGCTTATGATTTAGGTAGGCAGTTGATCGATCAGAAATGAGACCGAAACAGGTGGATTAGTGAATAATAAACAAACTGAAGAAGAAGGTTTGCTGCCCCAATAATTTTTCATTCCATTGTCAGGGACAAATGCATGGATGTACGAGAAAAAACTCTGAGTCACCTTAAGTAGATCACTACCATGACGAGTATGTACTTCTGCATCAATCGATGATTGAATTATACAAGTACTTGCGGTAAATATACATTGAAATTTTGGAAGCTTCGCCCAAGATATAAATAACATGTTTTAGTTTTACAACGTGTCCTAATTTACGCGAATTAGATGCGACACAGTCATACGGTGAAACATACTCGTAAACTGTGGGAAGTGATTGTTTCTGGTGTAATGACAGTGATTTTTGCTGGGACGATGGTGAGATACGAAACTTTGGAAACTCATTGAACTTTATCGAAGACAATTTGCGTAAGAAAAACTGAATGTTTTATGGATTTAATGAATATGCTAACGTTGTAACAATACTGCTGATGTATCATTATAATCAAATATAGATAAAGCAACTGGCTTCAAATAGGAACTCACGTGAACTGCCAACAATCTTAATCCAGCATATTTTACCATAAAACAATCATCTAATTGATACTTAGAAATAAATATTAAGTGTTACAGAATAACAACACAACCGATCAAAATATGCCATGAATGTAATGGTATGCGTATTAATACAGATGTCAACGCATCCAAGGAATGCACAGCAACCATTTGAACAAATAAACAAAATACATGCAAAGAAACCCAAACAACCATACCGGCAAACATGATAAGTAGTCGGTGTTAATCAAAAAGGTGAAACATTCCCAATACAAACACAGAACTATTGTTACAGAAAACCTTCACATGGTGATGTTTAAACAATATTTGATCACAATACCGAACCTACTGTATTTGTTTTCCACATGGATTGGGCATATTATAAAGAAAAGGATGGTGATACAGAATAACTTAAAAATGAAAAAGGAGAGAAGATAGAAACACTTGAGACCACAGCGGTTTGTGATGAAAGGACGGACAGAATACAAATGAGAGCTGGTGACAATGCATTGGAATCCAGAGACGGCAACAAGTAGGTTAAAAGGTGAACATGGCAGCTATTACTGTAATTAGAGGTGTGTTGGCATAGTGATGCAAATGACGAGGCTATGTGGAGCTAGCTTGAAGCTCGCGTGTCATATTGGGTCTACGTTAGACCTGATTATTAAATAATTTGATTCGAGTGACGTCAGAAATACTGAGACAGGAATTCGCACAGTTTCTATGAGAGCCTTCACTCCGTCTGTTGATTCCATTGAAACTAAATACTATTTCTTAGAAGTATCAACCCTAGGTGCTCGGCGCCACTTAATGATCAATAGCAACGTGGATGGTTTACAATGATAATTCACTGTTTGGGATATAGCCGCGTTCTGTAAGTATCTTAGATAATCTCGTGGAACTGTGCCGGGTGACAAATCGAGTAATAGTGTAACATGATTTGAAATTAGTGAATAAGTATGTTACATATTGTCTAAGGTCAGCATCAGCGATCGACTTCATACGATTTACGAATTTTAAACTAAAACAAGGTTGATACAATCTTCAAGAACATATAAACGAAGAACCCAAACCTTGTACTGCAAGTCAAGTTAGGACAAAAAGAAAACAAAGGTACCGCAAGTCCGCTTTACCTTTAAAGAAATTCATTTAAGAAAAGCAGTCACAAACCTTTAATCCTAACAAAGTTTCTTATTCGAATGCATTTGAGGACATCAGAGAGGTCTAATTAAACAGTTTCGTGAACTTTTTACTGGGCAACCCATAATCGGCCTTAATCGGTCGGTAATTAAGGCGATTGCTATCGATTCGGCCGTGGGAGATGCCGGGCACGACGAAACAGTCTGTGAGGCCGATTTTTTGAACTTTCCATGAGTAAAGTGAATTAGCAAATTGCTGAAACTAAGGGATAATGGAATTTTGCCTTTTTTGTTGATGAACGGTAGATGGTGATATGGCTTTGGCAAGAAATGCGTTTAATTGCAAATGGTTTTCACTTTTGTGTACTTGTATACTTTTTGTTTTCTCTTGTTGCTGCTTGTGTGGATCACTTTTCTTTTTCCTTCATGTGTTTCTTGTTTTCCTTTATGCAAATATGAACTTTTAACCTACGTAAGCTCGTAAGCTACGTTGCTACTAGCATTTATCTAATTGTTTGATACCTACCTACCCCTTTTTGTATACTTCATTATTGATAATTAGGGTAGCATCCATTATCATCGTCGTTACCTTATTCTGTCGATTCAACATTTCTTAATTAATCATTCAATACGTCACATATATCAATGCAGTAATTGGTTTTCCCCAATTCAGAAAAAGACTTGGCAGCACCTTCAACCGGAAACCACTTGGGAAGCAGACGAAATCAAATAAATTAAACTATTTTTGTCAATCACAGACACAATCTAAAACCTTGGCAATATGTCTTAAGATCACAATTAAAGGAAAGGTATTAATTATTTATATCTGGCAAGTAGCTACTTAAAGATTTAGAGGTTTTAGAGAATTGTATAATTGTGAGCATTGAAAAACTTTTTAGTATTTACTGTTGTGTTCACATGACACATCAAGCTATAATTTTCAGCCTCGCTTAACGTGGCCTCGCTTTGTGTAGATTTCACGTACATTGAGAGATCCTGATAAACTAGTGTTGTTTGTATAGCTTGATAAGTTGCCAATAGGGTAGTTAACAAAAGAATCTAATTAGTTCGTCAGATAGATTTAGACATTAGTATGACATTTTTTACCGGTGAGTGACGTCACAACCCCCCACTCAAATCTTTGACGCGTTTTATCTTCGTCAATTTTTATTGATTTGATAAAACAAAAAATACGTATCCAATATTTTTCGACAATCTAGCAGACGGACTAATTAGAATCATATTTTTTAGACAGTAATCATGCCTATTGTTTGCTCTAATACTTTACTCCAACAAACTACTGTATTATCTATTTTACTTTTCAATAAAAATAACGCAACATAAACACATGAAAATTAAAACATTTTAACGATAAACACATCAAACTACGAGCATTAAAGTATTAAACCAGAATGCAATGAAAGTGGATTCAAGACTTATGAAAACCTTCAATAAACATATAAAAGCTGGGGCTATTGTGAAACAGCGGAAAGTGGTGAAAACATGACACGTTTTATTTAAATCTCTCATTCAAAATAGTGCGTGGCCTCAATACTGGATGGACGGTGGTACCGAGTGGGCGGGAACCTTGACACTATGCTTGCATGCATTGTCTAAAGTTCTGAGTTCCTGACCCATCAAAATTATTGTAATTTCTACAGTTTTTTTAAGGTATAATAGTATTGTTGTACATTTACTCTATTTTCTAGGTAATGAAATTAATTTAATTGGATTTCATTGTCTATTTTATTTTTTTAACTAAAATCACACCCTAATGGTACTGGGTGTACGATCAAGTACAAGCATTATACTTGCTTTTTTAAGTTCTACGTAGTAGGCGACGACCAGAGTTAGTTGCTTAGTTTTAATTAAGTTGGACAACGGTATCCAGTAACTTAGCCGTTGCCAGCTAGCTGTCAAAGGACTTCTTCCTTAAATAATTAAAGACCTAAACAATTTAACTCTACCACAAATAAATTAGCACTCACTCCAATAAATATATTCGAATAAGTAAATCAAATCGTTATCTTTATAGAGACACCGAACTTCTCATCCAATTATTGACACTAAATGCGTCGATAAAATAATAAAAACGAAAATAATAAAATCGTTTATCTTTATCGCCGAATCCCTAAATCAAACCCTGGGATCGACAGCATCAGACAAAATAAAACGGCGAAGAGGCAATGGATAAAATTGAGATACTGTTAGCTGAGCAAAAAGCACTCCGTTAGTCCTTGCTGGAGGCGCCTCTGCACAAATTGGCGAAACTAAAAGTTGAGGGGCTTTTTTAGTGCAAAGACGTATAGTTTTCAATTTCGATTTTGATATTGTTGATACAGTGATAGTTAGTTTACAATGTGAGGATTATTTGATAAACAATTTAATATGAGTAGGTACAGATGATATGGCTAGAAAGGACGTGAGTGCTGAGAGGACGAGAAATAGGGAAGTATGGAAGAAGAGGACATGTTGCGCCGACCCCAAATAAATTGGGATAAGGGCAGGAGAATGATGATGAGTAGGTACAGCCGAAATGTACGGGTTCTTATCGATTTTGTTAAGGATTGAAGCCTATATTTAATGTTTATCCCATTTATTATATGATGAGCTTTTAGATGTACTAAGCCAATACAGGCAGGGGATTTCGGCAAAGCCCACCATTATATGTAGCGATCGGTAACATAGAGAGACCCCCTATTGTTAACGCTCACGTGAATAAATAAATGTCTTCTTTAGCCACTGATGTAAGGTAAAGCTTAAAAATGCGTGCATGAAACCAAGTACCTGCATAAGGTGACAACGCAGTCCAAGTGCGAAAGCGTCACAACCCGAAAAAGCGAACTTTCCCCTCCCACGGTTTTTTGCACACTCACATTGTTTTTGGGCGATGGTTGCTGGCATTTTCGGAATTCAGCCATTTACATAAATACCGAGGAGTCTTTGTTGAGCCGCTAAGGCGCCGCAGAAGGAACGGGTTGCGTCGTAGTTGCGTACAAGCGGTTGTTCGTAAATGGCGAACACTGTTGTTTGTTTGCTGTTTTTGCCAGTTTCAAAAGTTGCGACATTTGTTTGTTAATATATATTTATAGCATTGTTTGTTCATGACAGTATTGGAAAGCTAGCATGATGCCTTGTTTAGTAATATTTTATTATTTCAAAATAAAACTCCTGTCAAAAATACATACCTACGTCACTTTTTTAGAGTAACAATATGTAGGTAAGAGTTAGTTACACTTAAGATTGGGAAATAATAAAATATTCTCTTTATTATGGGATTAGCAGACTAACCTCACTCAAAAAATACCCTAAAATAGTCCTTCAAAGCGCTTTAGCGCCGTAACCTATAAAGTTGAGACATAACAATCGAAATTCTAATTAGTTTTCAATATATTCAACCCAGGAGTCGAACCCAAACAGGTCATCAATCTTAAAGACCCGTGGCGCCGTCTTTTCACTGACCCCAACACCCCATTTTGGTATAAAAAAAATCAACAGACGCTACTATAAAGAATGGGCAGCAAAAACCATATAATATTCTTTACAAAATCAAACGCAGATCCGTGAACTAAAATGAACTTTATCTTTGTAAAAATACAGATGATGTTGCCAGCAAAATGAAATCGTAAGTTTGGTAATTAGATTCTGACAGTTTGAAATCGGCAAAGAGGCCGACTGTCAAAAAGTCGGCGCCAGAATCAGTGTGTTGTAAATAAAACATTGCAATTCTAAAATTTACGATTCTTAGGTTTGGCACGTTCTGTTTTTAGCCGCAGGGCATTAGTCGTATACATTATCATTATAATTTAGCGTTTTTGTTTTCCAGAGATAAATAGAATACGAAGTGAAAGTGATTAACTATTATTTTCTACAATTTAATAAATAGGTCAAAACGTTATGTATTGCTTAAAAAAAATGTGAATAAAACTAAGTAACTAGGGAAAATTTGAGTAACTAGTACTAAAATTTTTCAATTGTCGACTGCTAAAAAACTTGTATGGTTTAAAACTTGTGTTTTTGTGTTCTATCAAAAAGACCAAACCTAGACAACTAAAATCTGAAACAAAATCAGATCTTCCGTTTCTCCTACGATTCGAACGCAACGTTTTCATGTATTTTAATAACAACTTTCAGCGTTCGTTGCCAATGGTTTTATGTGATAATATTTTTTTCTATTATTACGAGAATTGATTCATCCAAGCGGTGTTGCCCAGCCTTTATAAACTCACGCAAATATATTACTCACACTCTCTTTAAATAATCTACGATTAGTTTTTTTTCGCATTTTAAGATCGTCAACGTATTTCTTTCTAAAGAACTTCAAATTCTAATTTATGTTTCTGTAAATCGTTTTGGAGTAGCGGTATGTTAAGTAAATGTTCCGATTACGATCGAGAAATATTGGTATAAGCTATTATGTAGATATTATTGAATAAACCAGCCGAAAGTAATGGTCTAGTGACAGTTCTATAGGCTGTTATTCCAAGGCCAGTCGAAATTATGTAAAAAATATAGGTGTCTGTGAAGTCTATAAAAATAACAAAATGATTTTGTGTAAATGTCATATATACACTACCTACGCTTTATTTTTAATATGCCTAATAAATACAAATCACAGTCTAAAAAAAAATAAAAAGGATTTTCAAAATAGTACTTAGACTACGTTTAAATCCGGCTTGATCATTTAGTGTACGTCAAACGGCCTATATCTTACTAGTAGGTACCCCTAAGACTCTTGGCATCAAACCTGATACAAATCGGTCATTTACTAAGCTTTCTTCTACTAGGTACCTATATAAAAATATGAAAGTGCGTTATAGTTCTCATAAATCACGAACTTAGACAGTTTTAAAAAAAAAAAAAAAAAAAAAAAAAAAAAAAAAAAAAAAAAAAAAAAGTTTTCTTTAAAAGAAAAAAACTATTCGCAAAATTGATCGATGTGATGTAGGTAGTAATAGAAATGAAAGCTTTTATAACTCGTTTGTTTTTAACAGTGAAATATATAGGTTTTTTCTATCAGTGAATGAGTATTGTTTTTTGAATATTTTTATCAACTTGATAACATCGAAATCTGGGTTAGGTCATTTTCTTGAACGGAATTCTAAAGTGCTCTCTGTACCTTGGCAACTATTTACCTATTTGTTATATATTGTAATCATAAATGTTTTTCCTAAGCAGACACTTGTAATTACCACCATATTTCGAATCCTTATCCACAAAGAAATGTTAAAGACCAATTATTCCACAAATATGGAACGAACTAAAATAGTATATAAACAAAACATAAAACAAAGAACAGTGCACATTACAACAGACATCTGTACAATAAAAACTAACAATACAATAAAACACAATTAAATTACTAGAGCCACTATCTAGAAATTTATCAGTCTTGCTAATGAAGAAGATAGTTTTGCACCTGCCCATGGTGAATATGAAACCGTTACCGTCAGTTACCATAACACGTTTGTGCTAACAGGTGAGGACTGTATCTTACTCTCTAAAACCTGAAGGGATGAAAAAGACAGAAACAATAATTCGTATGGCTTTTATCTCACATTTAGCTTAAAGGGAGATATGAAACGAGCTAACAGTCGTTCAATATTTTGTTGAAAGTTGATAAAATGATGTTTAGTACTAATAACATTAGATCTCAGGTCTCTTACAACTATACAAAAACAATTTAATCCATCTGCACTGATAAAGTCGTGCTTTTAAATGTTTGTGTAATGATGACGAAGAATTACACAGTAGAATAGACTAAAAAGACGCATTGCGCTGACTCTAACTCACAACAACACACCAAGGGTAGTAAGATGATGATGCTTGATTAGCAACTTATTAATGATATTAATTGAAGCAATAAAAAAAGAAACATTTCTGCAACGAACATAACAGGGGTGGCGCACGTCAAATATTTTATCTCTCCATCAGTAGAACAGGTGTCCATAATTATAATTTACTTAAACATTTATTACTTCAAGTATTTTTGATATGAAATATGTACGAGAACATGAAAATGTGTCGTGTTTACTTCTGACTCACGCATTGCGAGCTTACGCAAAAATTGTAGTAGTAAAAAATAGTTTTACACAAGTTTTTAAAATAAAACAAAATGCAAGGCGATGTTGCTAGGAGGATTGTCTAAGAATAACTGGGTATGACTTTTTCGTAAAGTTTTTGAATATGGAAATAATGTGGTTATGGATTAAGAATAACTACTAACGGAACCACACTAACAACACTATACTTGACAATAATTATTGTTGACGACAGAAAAATATCTTGAAGAACTGTAGTGAAAAAGCCAGTGATGAGTTACTATTCAACAGTAAAGATAATACTGAGGTTTTATTGAAGCAATTGTTATTTAAATAAATATAAGACACATGACAAACATTTAGGAGAATGGACCCGAAAGCATGAGCTAGTAATTCAAGACAGATATGACTAAAGCAAAGCATATGACAATAAATCAAAGAAAACCCAGGAATAAATAACATTTTACGGTTGAATCTAACCAGTCTGTATTTTGTCTGTGAGTAATCGCTGGTCTCCATTCCGTTCTGCGGAAAACTGACTCAGAATCCTATCAACCTAGACTTCAAAAGTTGTCATGGTATAGTATTTCTTCTTTATGATGTCACTCTTAATGAAATTCAGTCAGTTTAATGGTGATATTGTAAGAAACTTTCTCTTTCTACAGTCGTGATTTTTCAGTGTTTTTCAAATGTCGTGTCAGTTTTGTGTTTTCTATCAAGAACATGTTAATTATCTTCATATAATGGTGTTTATTAGAAACGAATAGGATTAATGTTCCCGTTTTCTATTTTCTCTACCTCTAGAGCTAGATAAATTTCTGTTATGTTAACATCATTATCCTCATCCAAAAGTTTGTCAAGCATTTTCAAAAACATCTCAGTTTTAATGTTGTCGTATGTCAACCCGAAGAGTTCCACATTGGTACACTCAGAGAAAAAAATTACATAACAACAATAAATTTTCATTCATAAGTTCTATTCAGCTGCAGTTCATATTCCGTTAAACGCACGCTCGCTCGTCCAGACGTATTATATTTAGAACCAAGTGACTTTTTTCGTCGCGTCAAGTATTTTGGTTGCAAAATACCGTTTCGACTCAAAGTGAGAATGCCAGCGTTATAATTTATAGTGGCATACCATGCTTCTAAATTAATGTGCAATACAAAAAATATAATAGAAACTAATAAAATACTGAAAATATTTTCTTTCAGTTTGTCAATTCATATTTTGTGTAATAATGATCTTAATTTCGCTCGTTTTAGTTTTTTATTATTCAAACGTCATAATTTTCGCGTTAGATACATTACTCAGTGTATTTTCGCGCAGATTTGTTAGTTCATTCGGTACAACGACATCAATAACTCGTGATTCTTCATACAAAAACATTTATTTGCAAAAAATGTGTTGACAGGTGGTAAAAGACTTATGTCACTCCATGCAATCGTCGGCTGCGACATTTTTAACGTGTATAAAGTTATTTCCTTCAGTGTACAATGTGACCCCGATTTTTCAATTTATTCAGAGAAGCTGGCGGTTTTTCTGGAAAATTAGTGACGTATTCGTTGAGTTATTACGTTGCCAAATATATCACGTATACAATAATTAAGAAACCTAAATGATGTCATATGCGAATGAAATATTTCTTCTTACATTTGTAAATTGATGATGTAAGGATACTAACAACCCATGCGGAGTGATCAAAACAAGATATATTTGTTATGTTTTCTCTCTTTATTTTTGTATCAACTTGATGATGCTGTTTCGGCAAACTGTTTATAAGTAATATTATTGCGACCAATTATCTGCTTGACAGATACATTCACCAGCAAGACATTCAGACCAGTGAGGGCTGTGAAATATGGAGACACCTAAAGACATAAATGGACTGTATCTGTAACCGGTGATAAGTTATTGTTTTGTTTTTCCTTAGCGTATTCAAAAACCCTTCCTATTTCTTCGAGAATTAGAGATAGATTAGAACGAATTCTATTTCCATCACACAAACGACACTCTATTCCTCATAATATTTTCTTCTAAATTCCAAACTGACTAAGTGCTAGTTCAAAGAACCTTCCAACTAAATCATTCTTCTAAAGTGGTGTTTACACGCAATCATACTCAAGTACAAATGTTATGATTTCAGTGATACGTAATGGAGGGTACTTATGAAAACTTGGTGTAAGGGGACACCCACTAGCCGAACGTTTGTATGGAAGCACGTAATGTCTCAATTTGAATGTGCACTATGGGGAAAAGAAAGAAGTTCGGTAGAGTTAGCAAAGCAATCTGGAACAATGATTGGTGAAAATTAAATACTGAATTAGGGTTACAGTTTCACGTGTTTTGTTATTCTAGACGATTAGATTTTACATAGTTTTTTGGATTGTCCTAGATAGTATTTTATAGAAGCTACTGCAAACGATTTTTTAAATAATTGTTTCTGTTGGTAGGCTTCAAGACGCAAAAACTTCTTCTTATATGAAATTCATTAGCTCTTCTCCTAATTTCTCAACATCTATCCTACATTCTGCATATTCACTTATAAGCCCATTTACTCTCTTAACCTTATAAGGAAAAAAAATACCAAAAAGACACGCGACATTTCCTAAAGTTTTCACAGTTTTCCTTGCGGACGGTATCGCACCGACGCGCCGTCTCGGCCGCGCTATTTTGGTACACGCCCGCCCAGCCAAGTTTATTGACACGACTTAACGCGCTATACTATGCCGGGATTTAACTGCTAATACCTCACACCGAAGTGCTTGCTAGTGCCGTGCTAATATGTGGTCCGGAGTCTGAGTTTGATGTCCTTACCGAGACAGACGAAACGCAGAAACTGTCTCGAAGTAACTGAATGTCTGTGTGTGTTTGAACGAGAATTGTGAAACGTATGGCTGGTGGAGACGGAACTGAAATGTCAAATAAGGACTTACTTTGCATGAAAGGGCTTGGAGTGAGTAAGCTTCCAATTTCGTGAAAGATTAAAAAAATGCATTTGATTCAGTCAATATCTTAAATACGTACAAACGAAGATTTAATTTTCAACGTCATTAATGTGTTTGCAAAGCAGCGTTCTCTGTGCCTTCGTAACAACCATACTGCGATCGCCAACCCGCCTGCCAAGCGTGGCGATTATGGCAAATCCCCCCCTTCTGGGGGAGGCCTATGTCCAGCAGTGGACTTCTTAAGGCTGAAATGATGATGATGAATGTGTTTGCGACAGTACCCACGTTGCCAAGTCAGCACTTACGGAACGTTGCACAAAAGTATTTTGAAAACCACGATGACCAAAGGTTATCTTACTGATTTTATTTTTTTACTACAATCTCCATTACGTCTGTTATGGACCTTCTCATTTTTGACTCACTCGTTAATTCTAAGCTTATAAAAGTTGTACATTTGGTACAATTAAGCAAATTAATAAGAGTGTCAGGCCTGTTTTGGTTATCAAAAGTTGATGTTTGAAATTTAAACAATTAAAGAAGGTGCTTGTACATAGATACAGTCGCGAACATTGTTATTCCACGTGTGAGTGTAACTATACAATTTCAGCAGTGTTATCTACGTCAAACGTTCTTTTAATAAAACCATGAAGAGTTGTTTGTTTTATAAAAGTTTGATGTTTTAAACGCAACCTAAATTAACTGCTTTATAAAAATGTTTGAAAACAGAATAAGTTTAATTATTAATGTGGGCGTAACAATATTTTGAGAAAGTTTTTCTGATGCAAAGCGTCGTGATGCGAAATAAGGTAAATACAGAATACCAGAAGAAAATTGCGAAGAAAAGTTACGTGGCTTTTCTCAGAGAGATGAATCGAAGAAATACATATCTGCGTAATGTTATGTTGGGCAGAAAATCTTTGTAACCGACTGCCAAAACGGAGGAGGTTCTCTATTCGTGTGTATTTTTTTTATTTGTATGTTCACCGATGTCTCCGTCAATTGTTGATCGATTTTCAAAATTCTTTTTGACTTCAAAAGAGTATACTTCCAAGGTGGTCCCATTGCCACCAAGTCAGGATCTGATGATGGGATCCCAGGGAAATCGAAAGAAACCTGCATTGGGCCAGTGGTTCTTCTAACTAACGCTAGCTAAAGGCTGGTTTAGAAGATAAATTGTTTCTTCAGCAAATGACTTGCCCAGATTTCCGCATGATACCGTGCTACCTAGGACGTAAGCACGATCGTTTGGTGTAAACGGAACGTTAATACGTGAATTAAAAAAATGCATTAATTTATATGGATGTTACGGATTTTGCTTATTGCAGAGGACTTTTAAACTAAAATTCTATAGGATAATTTGTATTTTCAATTCAAAAACTGATGTATTTATGTTACGTTTACTCTGCACGCACTTGCTAGAGCCTCCTATCTCACGCTGATATTATACGACCAACAAAAAGCAAAGTCTTAGTTTCCAAACGAGACGAGTTTCCAATTTACATTAACTATTATGCTCCAAACAAAGCAAAACCCACCAAAGATAAATTAACACCACACAACACGTACTTTCCGATCCATTTACAAACAGACAACCCACCAGCTCGATAGTCGCGTGCACAGGGCAGATGTTGAGGCAGCTGCGCGTGCGCCTCGCGAAATGTAACGAGATCGCGACAACGATGCCGAAGTGACGTCATAATTATGCTGTTATATATAACCGTTGGGGTTTATTTCTCTTTGCTTAGGCTCTTTGTTTTTTTGTGAAACTGAAGTCTGTTACAAAGATTAGTATTGTAATTTAATTTTAAGCGTCACGATAATGATTCATTTAATATTTTGTGGTATAAGCTTTATAGTATTTCCACGCGTGGAAAAGACCGATGATCTTTCACCTACTCGAGTATGATACGGTATTTATGTAGCTTTTATGTTTATCAGCAATAAAAGATTACCTAACCATAGGGGTGTCATTTAAAACATACCTACCACCTGCTTAACAATAATCCTACGATAACCTAACACAGGTCCGTCGGGGCTGCGGGTTGTTCGAAAGAGATACCGCAGCCTCGGCGCAAGGGCTAAGAAGGAACATGGGTGGTTTTTAGTCAGTAGAAGCCTGGCTCTCCCTTTTGTTCTGCTCAGAGCGGGAGGGGTTATTTGACGATATCCCACCCCCAAAAAAAATTGTTCATATCATTTCTATCTGTGTGTTTGTCTATCAAAAACTCCTTATGTGAGTATTATTTTGCAAACCTTTTTTAATATGAATAGCCACACATGATTATTATTTAACGTTAACAACAATTAATATTTCTAAACAAGCTCATGACATTGCCAAAAATTCCACCATTGGAAACGTTTTATGTGGTTAATACCAGTCCATAGATAAAACATACCTCCCAAAGTCTCAACGTATACTCTGTACCCACTACTCTATACACAAGTAGGGCAGCTCGCCGCCAGGTGGCGCAGGTGTGGCCCCGCCCCCCGGCGCCTGCGCACCCAACTAACGTAAACGATTCACTTTTACGCTAATCATACATTTATCTTTGTTTAGTTTGGCTGGAGTTCTCTTTAGATCGGTAAAAGGGAAATTATGGTGGATGATACCACATACACCAATAGTGGTAAACCATATGGAATTGGTATTATCAGCTCTGAAAGAATATTAGTAGGCAGTTCTTGAGATAGACAACCTTGCGTTAAAATCAATTTTGCCCTTTTGTGGGTTAGGTTTGAGCTAGGTAACTAAACCCTATCCGCCTTATTACAAAAGGTAATCGGTACCTGGTTTAACTTAGACTTGGTTTGTTACCTTTTGTAATAAGGCGGTATATCTTAAAAGAAGATTCCAAGGAAGCAATATATTATTATATATAAAACGTTCATAACTTACATAAAATCTTATCTCAATCCCGTTGAAAGTAAATAATTTCATTTTAAAAAATTTAAAAGAACTTAAGCACATTGATGAGCTTCTAGGGGGCATTGGCATTGCTTACCATTTTGATCAAAAGTTGTTCGAGTTCCTAATCAAGTAATCGCAATTTTCTGACATAAATATGGACTCGACTGGTGACTTTTCGTGGTGAATATCACGCACTTTTAAGTAGGTATAGTGTATCAGTAAAACGCATTCAAATCCACCACCAGCGTGTAAATCGAGCTCATCGTATGAACAGAGTTAATTAGTGCTAACCGGTGCAAAGCAGTTCTTGCCGCCATTGTAGCAACGGGCGCCATATTCCCACGACCTACACATATACGTACATACAAATTATTATTTATTTTTTTATAGTTCTTTTATCTTTATAAATTATTCTAGGAAGATTTTTGTTCAATTGCAAGATCTCACATGACCGAAGATGGTTCTATTGAACTTGGATTCATTCATAGGTGTTTTTGTGTCAGTTGGTTATTACTGTTGAGAAGCACAAAGACGAATATTTTAAGCAGAATACGCCGGCTATTTGTTGGTCCCGGTGGCTGTCATTTGTTTGACAGTCGGTACGGGTGAAGAAGCGACAAAGTTTGTCAGCCAATCTTATCAAGGGTTTTTATACCACGTAGTAATTAATTTGTAGAGGTCAGAAGCAGTCGCTACGTGTGAGATACCTACTGGTTTTCAGCTACAGCCGGTAAGCCATGTCAGAGGTCTATGGGCTGCGTAAAACCTCTGACACCAGGTTAAAGAAGACACTAAAAGAAAACTAAACCACATGATGATGAAGCATAAAGGTTTAGACAAGTTTGTCATGCTCTAAAACATATTGTGCAATACACATACCAATTGCTCAGCCAAGTTACAAGACCAAAGCATTCGCGTTTATCAATACATCTAGTTTCTGTCACCGTTCATTGTTTTCCGGTATCTCACAAGTATGAAACTTGGCTTGTTGGTGACAAAAACGAAGAATTTGACCCATCATTAATCTTAACCATTAACCCATTGTCTCGATCATTACTCTATTTTAGAAATCCCTTCATTCATCCATTTACAATTTAGACATTAGGAACCCACGCGAATCCACGAACAGAACCATCACCTGTAACGTTTGAAACTAACGATCAAACATATATGCATGCCTTTCTTCTTAAAGGTGTTAGAGTGAAACAGAAACTCGTATCACGTAACACGATACAGAAAGAACAAATAAATAGCTTCCACGTATTCCATTGAACGTTATACAGTGTATTTGGGTAACATTGCCAATAGTAATTAGTCGTTAGATAGGTCAAGGTTGAATTGTACAGAAAATACCCGAAGCAAACAAGTTTGTTGGCAAAACCAACAAACTTGTTTGCTTCGGGTATTTTCTGTTAGATGTTGTGTTTTTTACAATTGAGACAATTTGTGAGAGCGTTTTGATGTAAAACCTTCTAAGCCGACCCAAAATGAATTGGGATAAGGGCATGAGAATAATTTTGATGTAAGATTTAAGTTGTCCTGTAATTTTCTACTACTAACGTGAGCCCATCTCATTGCCTTCAAAATCATTATCACCTTCCTGCCCTTGTACCATTCTATTTGGGGTCGGCGCAACACGACTTCTTCTTCTACTCATCCCTGTCAGACATCACGACATATCATTCCTTACAACATGAGCTAACTCATTGCCTTCAAAATCAAAAGACAAAAAGACTACCTACATTTAGCAAACGTAATGATAGTTGCAGAACGCTGTTAGTACCAGACGGAAGTTAACACCGTCTGGAAGTTTATGTTTGTAGCTATGTGGAGGGTATAAGAGTCCGCGGGAGACGCTACGGGCGTCGGGGGCCACGTGACGGCTTCCGGCCACCGTAGACGCGGGCCTGTGGTGAGTAATGGCCATGGGCTAGATCGCCGTCCGTCCGTCTTATGACGAAGACAAGCCGTGTCGACGGGGCGTTCGTGTTCCACGCGCACCTCAAAGAGATGTCAGCAACATGGAAGGGGCCCGCAAGTGCCGACGCCCGTCGGGGCTGCGGGTTGTTCGCAAGAGATACCGCGGCCCTGACATGAAGGGCTAAGAAGGAACATGGGTGGTTTTTAGTCAGTCTGACACACCCTTTTGCTCTGCCCAAGAGCGGGAGGGGGTTATTTGATGATTTCCCAGCACCCAAAAAAAAAAAGAAAAAGGGGTACAAGAGTAGAGAAAGACCAAAGAAATTATGGATGGACTGTGTTTAGGATGATATGGCAAGAAAGGAGGTGTCTGATGACATGACGAGTAATAGAGAAGTATGGAAGAAGAAGACACGCCGACCCCAACTGAATTGGGATATGGGCAAAATAATGTTAATGATGATAAAGAAAATACTTCCATAATCACTTTTATGAAACCCAAGAGGTCTTTGACAGTTCGTACTAGCCTGTTAGAACATGACCTATGTTTGTAATATAATTTCACGGATACTTACCGTCATACAATACCCGGTAAATGTACTATGTGGGTATAATTTGTCTGTATGTATGTTTAATGTCTAGACTACGGTCAGACAGGAAATCACTGTGTGTCATTCAAAACATTTATCTTGTTAATATGATCCGTCGTCACTGTATAGAGTTTACAGTAGAGTAATTAGAGTTTTTCGAGTATTGTTCCGCAAATTTATACAAGCCCGCCACACTATTCCCAAACCACTGTAACTCCTGTTGGCCAGAATCAACAGTGGCGACCACAAGAAAAGCGCCGAGACAATGAAGCTCGACGAAGTCCCAGGGAAACGATTTAACTGTCTTGGATCCCGCAACGAAATTAATCAGAAAAGAATAGCGGAGGAGTAGGGAGTTTATTTTTTTCTTTTTATCAGCAGGAGACTGAACAGAACAAGGTCAATAGGCACAAAGGGACGTATACGAGTACAACTGGGATAAGCTCAGTTGCCTAGCACCACGGATATTGTTGTCATTAAAATTACTGGGTCCTAAGTTGTGAGCTGTTACACTTGATTCCAATAATAGGTATGACAAAAATGCTTGAACGCACGGAAATTTGTTATAGTTTCTACAAGTTCCGTATAGTAAATAACTCCGGATGTAACAGGTACACTATTAGACTTAATATTACGTTCATTCTGCCATAGACTACAACTCCCATAGCATAATCTGCCTGTAATGTTCACACTGCTGGAACACAGTCTACCTATCTACGAGAGGGAATGGTACACCATGAGACAAATTAACGCTCCCATAGAATTATTCAAAGAAAATCTGCTTAATGTCAAGTCACAAATGATTAGAAAAACAATTCTTTGTTTAACTTACTAAAGGCAAAGAAAGGACAGTTAACTGTAAACTCTATGCCTTTTTCAGTTTTAAAGTTGTTAATACATGTCAAATTACTTATGTTGAAATCTACTAAATTAATACAGATAAAGGTAATTATGTGTAAGATGTTTTGATTATAACTGACCTTCTGTCTCACCTACACTGCGCACTCATAATCGGACACTCGATATGCATTCCTCGCTTTTGTTTACAATATTTATCGTCTTCCGGAAATTTTGCTAACGATGAACTTTTACAGTGCAATGTTCCATGTACCGTTAGATAGAAGATTAGTATTTAAGTCTTCTTGAAGAGGAACTAAGATACCTTAACTACTGTACTATTTCGCAGCAACAAAGGAGAATTCTTAATAGTAATTTGATCAAAAAATGTCAAATATCAATCGAGGCATCATGCCAACCATAACTTTAAAGGGCGTCACCTAACAAGGTGCGGAAAAGTGATTTTTTTTTGGAACAATCCCGCCCCCTTCTCAAACCACTGCAACTCCTGAAAACCAGTGGTGATCACCAGAAAAGAGCCGGGACAATGAAGCTCGAGCTTCACGGGCGACGGGCGACGGGCGGGACAATGAAGCTCGAGCTTCATTGTCCCGCCCGTCGGGGCTGCGGTTTGTTCGAAAGAGATACCGCGACCTCGGCGCAAGGGCTAAGAATGAACATGGGTGGTTTTTAGTCAGTAGGCGTCTGACACTCCCTTTCGCTCTGCCCAGAGCGGGAGGGGTTATTTGGTGATTTCCCACCCCTAAAGCTTCATTGTCCCGGCGCTTTTCGAAATCTCTAAAAAATAATTAAACGAAATTAATCAGAAAAGAGAAGCGGAAGAGTAGGAAAAACATAATTCCCACTGATACAATGTTGTTGAACTGTCAATGCAATGCTATTGTAAGCGTATCACGTAATTACTCCACAGAATATCATCATAACCAGCTACCGAAATAATACCTAACCGCTGCAACCACAACGGTAAATAGCGGGAACCGAATCACCTACCACTAATAAAATTACATATTTCAGTACTCACACGCTTGTTTATAATATCTGACGTTTACAGTTTTAAATATGAAGAGATATTCAACGCCAGACATATTTATGTAATAGTCGTAGTGTAACTGAAAAACTGACGTATTTATGAGTATTCGTGTAAACAACATTTATTTATTTGTATCGAAAAACAACGATTGTGAATGGTTATTTTCAGAGTTTTCACTCAATGTTTCAGCTGGCAGTGTTTCTCTGAAGACAATTGGAAATTGAATGATTCAGTAAAATTGCTGACTTTTAACATTTGTATCGGGAAAAGGAAAGTCTTTTTGACTCAAATAAAATTAAATTGCTATTCCTCTTACATTTAACCCGTCTGCTTTCAAAGCAATAGCGAACAAGCATCTTCTGGGCATACTTACTCGTTCCATCATAGACCTGCATCGCTTTCCATTAGGCGTGAACAGGGTCACGAGCTAGCCCATTTTGCAATAAAAAATAAATAAATAAGGAAATGTAAAACTAGTCCAGCAATAGTACACTTCTTGTAATCGTAACCGCAGTTACAATTTGAAAGATTTCGAGGAAAAATTCCAAAACATGGGTTGATATGTTTGGAAAATTAAAATGTCATTGCCATTGCATATCTTGTGATATCTCCGCACTCATGACACTGATGAATGATGAATGAATTGCGGACGGAAAAATCATTCATCGTTTTCAGAAAAACTGTGTGATTACGTTAGGCTTAATAAGTAACAAATCTCGCAGTTTATCTAGTTCCGATGTTAATGAAAAACACAAAAAAACTTACCCAATAAAATAAACCAAAGAGTCTACAGATAATTTTCCCACAAGTTCAGTGAACTGGCGCGACTTTAATGCCTAACATAAACTGGCCTCACCGATGATAAACACATTTACAGCGCGATCGGGGAAGTATTTTTGTTTGTTGTTACCCAATTGTGTAAATCTTTACGCGGTGGTAACGATTTTACGTGATGGGATGTCCTTTGATGTATCTCATTTGTTTGTGGGTTCATTAATTAATGACCTTTTTGCTGGCTTGTAGTTTAAGGGTGATTTGGGGTTTGCCTGGGAATGTAGTGGAGTCGCCTAGTTTATTTCTTGTATCAGCATCTGTTTATCCTATTCCCAGTTACAATAATGGAAGTATGTATACTAATGCAGCTAAATATACCAGTATTTTATTAAAAGCGATTTCATTTCTTGAGGATTCGTCTCTTTGACTTACTGTCTTCGATGGAAGAATTATGATATTTAATTGATATAGAACAAATTATTTATGTGTCATGTCTTCGAATTTCTACCTCACACAATACACCCTTTTATCACACACTAAACATTTGAAGAATCTTTTACAGGGATATAAAGAAGTTATTACCTAATTTACGATCACCCTTATAGTATTTAGAAATATCATATTTAAGTATACACTTGACTTGTTTGATAGCTCATAATAATTTTATATCGTGATCAATCAGATCATATTTGATAAAGTGTTTATAGGCAGTAAGCGATTTAGGGTTCTCATTGATGACTGATCTGTGGCCCGCTTTATATTGCATTAAATGATGGGTGTTCGAGTGTGTGATGCGGTTTACTTGCGGTTTATTCGTGTGGTGGTACCGCTCAAAATATTTTATACTGTTAAGCATCGTAGGCTATTTGGTTTTGAAGTCTTCAATTTATAATCTTGCTGTATGGTAAAGTTATTTTTTTAAAGAGGGGAGAGATACTGCGTAATTTATTTATTTATTTTATTTACCAACAATTGTTACACTGGTTAAGAGCATAAAAATCGAGTAAAAACATACAAACAATAGTGCACAATCACTTATAGGTAAACTCAGCATGCAAAACGAAATTTTTACGTACAATAAGAAAAGAATAAAAGAGAACTACCTTAATTTATATCATTTGGAAGATATAAAGGTTATAAAGCCCTAAAATAACCGCAGTCTATATGCTACGAATGCAATAGTCACTAGATAGATCCTCATTGAGATGTAGTATGTGTACATACTACCGGTAATG
The DNA here is from genome assembly GCA_949774965.1 of Diarsia brunnea. Classification (NCBI taxonomy): domain Eukaryota; kingdom Metazoa; phylum Arthropoda; class Insecta; order Lepidoptera; family Noctuidae; genus Diarsia; species Diarsia brunnea. The sequence continues at coordinate 20,411,539 of OX459001.1, forward strand.
TATTTCAAAGAGCTTTTCCAACGGTTATCTGAAAGAAAAACACAAAAGCAGTTTCTAGTCTCACGAGACTTGAAACACACATAATACCGATCATAAATGTATTTCATCACCAAGGCAAACAATTAAGACAATTTAATGCCATCTAAATCTGTTCCTATACAGTCGTAAAATCTGCTACATATCGTGGACTCACTTTGATTCACACGTGTGAAACTGTTATGAAATATACCCCTGTGAATAATTTAACAATGTGTTTCAGTTCCGGATTTGTCCGGGGATTTTCTTAGGGACTGTGTTTTTGACGTATTTTTTTAATTATTCCGGTATATGAACATGATTTTCATCATCATTTTCCTGTCCTTTTCCTATGTTACTAGGGGCATCCACTTGCCCCAAACGAAGCATCATCCATTAAGACATTGTGTTTTTCTTTCTATTTGAAGTGCCAATCGTTACTCTATCATTTACCCCAGTCCCCGTGTCTTTCCATATCATTTTTGTTTTCACTCTATCATCTACCTTCTTAAGTCCTCGTCTCCCTTCCCGTGCATCAACATTTATATTTAACAATCTTTTATTCACATCTTTCATCTCGATTTTCACATGCATATATCAGCGTATCCTACGCCATGCTGCGTTGTAGCTGTGTTTTTAAGTATCACTTTAAAAAGCGTTTTGTCTTTTGCAAATGAAGTACGAGTGTTATCACTTTTGTAACTAGCCCCATACAAGTCCTACAGCTCTTCATTTTCGTAATTTGTTTATTCAGTGCGTCCTTAATAGTTCCGAAGACTTACATTATAACGTAGCACAGTGGCAGTGTCAGATCTTATGTGATAGGCACCGAGCCAAATCAGATAATAATCGTAATATTCAATTCTGGGCACAGGCTGTCTATATTGAACGCCAGCTCAAACTTCAAGGACGCATTTTGTCGTTTATGTCAATGCCAACCACGTGCTATCTTTCATAGTGCTACGTTATCAACTAAAAGCGGAATTCATTATTATACTCAATGCAATTAGCACATCTAACACTGTTTAAATGTTGTCTATCAATGCTATGGAATATTGCACTTTTGAAACATGGGGTTCTACTATATCAGAGTTTTTCAAACACATCCAGAGTAGCGACAACTGTCCAATCATTTGTCATTCATATATAGTTTGGGACCGTAACTAATCTTATGTTCACAAAAGATGCGAAAAAGAAAAAGCCTGTAACTTTGACCAAACTTTGACAAAATGGTTTTCGTGCTAAGAGAGTAGACCCTCTCCTCTAGTTTAGATGTGTTCATTGCGTTCAGCGTTTTTGGTACGGTTTAATTTTGTATTTTTCTGCTATGTTAATTTGACTGTCATGAATTTCAATCGCTTAACCACCTTCAGATAAGCTTTTGTTAAGTTCACTGGTAAGTGGTAGGTTACTCAGTTTTTCCCTCATATTATTCGCACAGATTGAAACATGTTGTGTGCTTTTATATCTCTTCTCTGAACTGGCACTTTCTTCCTATAATCCATAGACAAACATACTACAATATATCAAAAGCAAAATTACTATTCAGAATTTCTCAACTTTCTATTTCAATCTAAATATAATACAGTTCTATTCTAGGGATATCCCTATATCCATCGCTCAGCCACTTCACTACTTGCATGATTCATTTCTCAAGTACGTCGACGTTGGCTGCGCAGCACTCATCTGTTATTAGCAGTTTAGTGAGGCGCGCTATCGACAAATGATATTCGATAATATTGTTGTGTAGTGCGATCTCGAGTGCTGTGTTGAAATCTGGTAGCGATATTTAAGTAGTGATGTGGTGATTTGAGTGTGATAATTTGTAAATATTTGGATATGTTAGTGAATTGTTTTATATTATTATGTTGTGATTAGGAGTAGGTAGCTATGCGTTTTTTCTTTATCTGAGCAAATGTAGGCTTAATGTTTTCAAACTATATTTCGGTTCTAGTACGTACCTAACGATAGAATGATTCTGTTATATGCTCATCAAAATGAATCTATAGATTATGTCTATGATATACAGTTTTTGCTTTGTTTGATTTTACTAATAACTATTCTTCATCATTTGGCAGTGGCGCCCATGACTAAGCTTAAAAGAGTGTTTTATTAATAATTCTATTTGTTTATCATTCACGGACATTTACCCTTTTCAAATATGCGCCAAAATTCTGAAGTCGACAGAAAACATTTAATCAACAAAATCAAAACAATTAACATTCTTCTATTTTTACCATCAAGTGCTTACAAACATTCACAAACTTCGTGATTGTAAAAAAAGAAACTATTAATTAGCATGAACCATTAGTAGTTTTTATAAACAAAGCGTTGCCAGCCATTAATATTAGTTATCAAACAGACTGACACTGTTTGTGTTGCTAGCTGCAAAAAGTCCTCAAAAAAAGTATAAACATACTCTGTGATTTGGAATTTGCCGTGTGTTTGTTTGGCTTAGAACACATCTTCCATTAAAAGAGGTAGCATACGACAATCGTGAACAATTAATCATCTAAATAGTACCTACCTACCTATATCTAAATACTCACGTTACGCTACCCACGTTTCATCGTCAATTCATTATTTACGATTCATAATCAAACATTTGTTTCTTCCTGCTGTACTTTTTCTTATCGCTAAATAGTCCAAAGCAACGTATGCATACAAAACGACCGAATGATTTATAATCCCATTTAGCATAAACGCAGAGCCTCATTATACCAAAAATCATTGCATTCAAGTTCAACAATTCACAACTAGTGGTTAGTCAATTAAAGTCATAATCATCAGCGTAGCGCCACCGCAGGCCGGCGCGGGCGCAGGAGCGACCGAGTAATTAGTGCCGACCGACTGGCTCGGCAGTCAGCGGCTAGTCACGGTCGCTTCCGTCGAAAAAACACGTCACAACAATGTTATATCACCAGACAAGTCGATGTTGTTCGGATTTTGACGAGGTTTAAACGTAGGTGGGCTTGCAGACGGACTAATTGCTAGGTGACGGATTGGTGCTTATGATCTTCTTCTTTTGTGGTATCGTTACTCTGACAGATATCTTTGACAGTGGTTCCTGTTAGACAAAGTCTGTACACGTGATAGCTCAAGCATGGAAAGGTCAATGGATTAAATATGGCTGATATTTTAATACAATTTATTAAATGTTCTTCTTCTAGAGCAGTCTTTGTTCAAGGTTCGGGAGGGTTTTCTCCTTTTTCGGTCATAGTTGTGCCATTATTATCCTGAGCTGATATTTTTGTACAGACTGTCAAATTTGCCCAATCAACCTTGAATTTAATGCTTTAACGGTAAAGTTGTAAATCAAGCAAAGAGATTTGACAGATTCCAGAAGCTTAATTTGCTGGCGCCTGTACTTGATAAAATAGTTAGAACGGCTTAGGAAGCGATTGATGCTAATAGTATAGCTTAGATCACTGGCTAAAATAATTGCTGCAAATGACCACAAGTACGACGTTGAATTTATCTAAAAACCATTAATTTTATAGCTGTGACTTGATTCCCATCATTGTGTGTAAGTGGCGTTTAATACAGATCATAAACAGCTGCGGAATACAATTGAACGATTTTATCATTTATAAATCTTGGTCTCCATTAAACAACGACCAAACGTGGCTGTATGGTCGTTGCTATTAAATGATGTAATAATTTTATTCCTGCATGTGACTAAGGTCCTAGTACTAATTTACATTAAACGTCCACAAATTACCTTGTCTTTATTATCGATAAATATTTTTTAGACCAAAATAAACACATAGTTCTAAATTATTCCCATCCATTTTTCTCTCGTCAAAAGAGATACAAAATACAAATGTTCCTATTGTTTCGGTACAAGTATCACCTTTATTTTTTTTCCTAAGAACATAATTAGCGTCGTTTGGTGTGAACGAAATCGATAGTCGATGCAGCGGAGCGTGGCAACACTTTTTTGCTATTAGTACCTGGGCAAGTTAGGGGCGAATGCGATAGTATGAAGATGAAAATGTTGGGTTTGAGAAACATACACATGACTTCACATGAGTAAGGTAGTAAACAATCAGATGTCATGACGTCAAGACAAGAGTAAATGTTCTATTCTATTCTATTTTTGTTTAATGGCAACTAAAGCCGTTGTCGACTATTCTGCCAGTGTCCAGTGAGATTCGAAAAACAAGTGTGCAAGGCAAAAAAAAAACATGAATATAATGATAAACTAAAACAAGGGTCGCATATTTATTTCTTCGATACGACGAAGAGTGAATGTTGTTTTAGTGTTAGGACGAGACAGTTTTATGATCTTAAGTGCGTGTACTTCGTTGTACCTATGCAGTGATTAAATAATGTAGGAGTTCATACCATTTCAGAATGGCAGACAGATAAATAGAAAAGAAGTAATGAATATAAAGATGAACATCATTGCTGTTTTTTACAGGTATTTGTAGATAACAAGGACCGGAATGACTAACGACATGAGTTCCTTATTCATTACCTGCAATGTAATTAGTACGAAGACATATTATATCAATTCCGCGGATTTTCAACATTCATCCCAACTCCCGCTAATTAGCCACAAAACTGTACCACAGTTAACAGTTTTTGTTTTAACAAAATCAACTTAGACATTTAGACGAAAAAACTATAATTTCCGAGAAAATCTGTATTAAATGCCTAAGTATAAAACCAAAGTTTTTTGCTCCTTACTTATTCACCGGTTATTAAGTCTGAATGAGAATAACGTAGATTTTTTTATAAGAAATTCGAATAATAATCATTAAGTACCATTGTGGGTATGCATGGAAAATGTGCAATTATTCGTCAAATATGCAATTATATTATATATACAATTTTAGCGCCCTGCAAATTTGAATTTGCAAATAAGTGGATATAAGTTGTATGATCAAAATTAAACTACCGTATGTCAACAGTACAGCAGGAAAAGAAAAATGATGGAGGTAAAAATTAAAAGAAAAAAAACCAGAGGTAACAAAAAGTGCACACCTATAGTAGAAGAGAAGAAGAAGTGCAGACATATACTCGTAGTATTAGCATATTATTAAAGATGTCAAGTGGCAATCAGAAAAACAGAGAGACACTATCATTCACTTGTAAATTAACCACAATATATGGTGTAAAAGTACCCTTAACGCAAACGAAGGGCACTTGTTCTCCCCACCACTGCCATTATTTTTTTTTGTTCTAGACCATACCTGGAAACCTCCTAGTTACGGAGATATTGGGGGTCATAGTTCCAAATTTTTCACAGTTGTTTTTGTAAATACTAGTATTTCAGGTTATAACTTTACTTAAATTACCTCCATGATTCGTTTACTATACAAAGCATCCACCAATATTTTTGCGTAGAGGTACATAGTTTGATGTACAGAATGGTTGGGTGACGGCTGTGTGATGGGTTGATTTACACCCTGTATAATTGAAAAAGGCTAGACTAACGCCGATGACACACCTATGAAAAGAGTTTATCGACATACGAAGCACGTGGTTTTCATGAGGTTAGGAATGTTCAGTTACGCGCCTTACGCACATCGCTCCGGCTCTTTGATCCGTCGGCAGCACATAACTCAAGAGGTGGGCGGGCGTTAGCATGCGCTTCCAAAATATTCTAGCTCGTCTCTATATGTATTATCTGAGATTCGTTGCTACATTGTTATCGCGATCTATCGAGCTAAACAATCCATTGTAATATCTAGAATGAGATTTCAATGAAAACTTGAATGATCTTATTTCGCTGAAGGACTGTGTGAAGGATGATATGGCTAGAAAGGAGGTGATAGCTGAGACGACGAGTAACAGAAGTATGGAAGAAGAAGACATGCTGCGCCGACCCCGAATAAATTGGGATGAACGGGAAGGGACCGAGAATAATGTGTTGAAAGATCACTTTAAAGCTTTGTCTATACAAATCGTAAAGTGTTGAAGAATCGGAATCTTCTCTATCACAGAAAAACTTTAAAACTTTACGAAATAGTTCAGTTTTAATATTTAAAGTACTTAGTACAAAATATGTCTGGTGTTATTGTATGAACAATTTCTTCTGAAGGTCAGTAATAAGTGGCAGTACAGTTTATTTAACAAAGAGCACCATCTCCTGTTTACTTTCTAAGATAAACAAGCGAAGAAACAGTATAGCACATTTATCTCTACCTGGCAGTTCAAATTGACTTCTGACTAGATGAGCTTTGACGTTTATGTGATCGGCCTGATGGGTACGTGTGATTGATTTTATGGGAAAGCTTTACAGTTGGCTAGTACACTGAAGATTCAGAACATCCGAAAGTTTGAGTAAAATTTAGAATTGATGCAATAGAAATAGAGAAACCTAGTCCTAGAAACAAAAATTCCAAGACGTGACATCTGCCAACCCGCACTGGGTCCGCGTGGCAGATTATAGCCCATTCCCTCTCATGAAGAGGAGTCCTGTGTTCCAGTAGTGGAAACATTATAGGCTGATTATTCTTATGCACTAGGTGGACCGATGACGTGGTGAAGGTTGCGCTGACCCACTGGATGCGAGACACACGAGACCGGTCAATGTGGCGACACCTGGGGGAGTCCCATGTCCAGCAATGGCCGTCTTTTGGCTGAAATGGTGATGTTGATGATTCTTATGCAATAGAAATTAGTATATGCGATTTTCAATAAGAGGAACCTTAGAAAAATCAATCATCTCCATTTCAGTGTACATGCTTGGGGATTGTATCGAATGTAGTTGCACCGGCATCACGTAGAAGACATCTGTACAAACAGTCGAACATCTGCTGTACTTATTGTAGCGATCGATCGCTGTGACGTAACATTAGCACTGAAAAATCATGTGGGTCGGTATCGACAGGTGTTTCAATAATATACATCCGAATTACATTATCAAAGGTTTCATTCAGCAGCCAAGAGAAAATTCCTAAAGGGTACTTTGTTTTGTTTACAAAATCATTAGTTTGAAACTGAAGCGCGATTATGATTATTTAATTGCGAAGAAAATTGAAGATATGTGACACTGTACCTACCCTAAAGACCTACATAGATATAAAGGTAGTAATGGAATAGAAGATATAGTGAAATGACGAGAAGTCGATGCACTACTATTATTAAATGAGCAGACACTTCTACGTAAGAGATATTTCCAGTAAAATCTTAGCCAAGAGATCTTGTGAGCACCTGAGTAGGTGTCAGACTAAATAAAAAGCCGGTACGCCGGTTTCTGTATGAAAAAACATTATTAGGCCTTTGATTGGGTGCTCTGAAACTATAAAATTCAAAGTATCTCTGGTGTATGTTTAGATTTGCATTCTTTGATCGTCACCAAGGACTGATTGAATCTTAAACGAATAATAGAAGGATGTCAGACTATAACAAGGCGAATCCTAACGAGACTTGTGTATTCAAAATTGTAATCATGCAGCTGCTTCAACTTTTATTTAACCACTTTCACGTTATATCACAGCAACAGCAGTAGGTACATTAAGAAAGTAAACCTATTTGTCTTGTTTGTTAGTAGAATTTGCAACCATTAATTTGGTTTGCTATATATCAACGTTGTTTATCCAACCAGGATATAGGATATGGAGTGGGGAAAATAAACGGCTGCTCATGTCTTGCTGTACCTAGAGTTAGAATCAATGGTGTTCCTTCATCCACATGGGCTACTACCGACTCCGTTGTGTTAAGCGTTATAGCGAACGTCTAAACTAACATTCTTAGCTAAAAATACACGAACGCATCTAAAGCTACTACTGACTGAATCTAATAATAAGTCTAACAAGTCATTCGCGAGGCTGAGTAACTCATCTATTGTTGAATTTGCACTTGCCAAAGTTTTAGTTTTTCATTTGCTTTGGCAGCACTGTGACTAATGTCATTGATCAGAGTACTTTCTGGCGATGGCTACTTCTAGCTTTCTTGGCGAGAGGTGCAATTTAAAGAAATGATAACAAACTTGTTTACTCAAAGCAACACCACGTGAAGCAGTTTGGCGTCTATTAATGCTAATACATTTATTATGCGGTTACTAATGAATTTATAGTATGAATTTAGTTGTACCCTATAAGAGTAGATGACTTCAAAAGATACGATGGATGAACTGTGTGAAGGATGATATGTCTAGGAAGGAGGTGACTGCTGAGATGACGAGTAAAAGAGAAATATGGAAGAAAAAGACATGCTGCGCCGACCTCAAATAGATTGGGAGAAAGATAATAAACTTCATGAAGAGCTTTAATTATTTATTCAATATTGATTCTGAATTCAACACAAATGCAGTCTTGTAACCATACGTTGTCTTACTTCACCTAACGAAAGTTATCTCCTACAACGTATTGCAATTGAATATGCTGCAAAGTTCACTGATGAATTAACTTAATCAGATACTTCTTACGAACAAATAGAGATAAGGAAATTATATAAACTGCGCTATTAAAGAAAATTTGACTGTGTGATCGATCGTCTTGGAATTTAGGATTAAACAACCTAACTGCATTGTCGATGAAAATATTTAATTTCATATGGAGAATTCGTAAAGGATTGCAAATTGCAACATTTTATATATCAGAAGCTGGGAAATTATGTGTCTTTACGTTTTTGTTTTATATATTTTATAATGCATTACCAAGTCATAGTGCATTAAATCTTCATTTTTAACGGTAATCGGTCCTGGCAAGTCTCCAGTACTAAATAAAAAATTGTCTGGACTCACTTTCTGTGGGATTGTGCAATAAGCTTCGATGTCATTTTTTGTACGGTCTGTATGATCCAACTTAGTTTTTGTTTAGAGAATTTTCCGATTTTCTCAGAATTTACTACAAGAGTATGAATAAGCTTTTTATTTTGGAGTTTCTTCATTGTGTAATATCAAAATAAAATTTTCAACATGTTATTCCTTTGCTTCAAAATAATTTTCTATTACATGAGATATCTAAATGTCATTTCAAGATAACATCCATGTTGTATAACAATATTGCTGGAAGAACGTTGACCTGATATTTTCAAAGGAAGTAATAAATCTGACACATTCTTTTGATTTTTTTTTATAATTGGGCCGCTTTTCTTCTGAACGAAAATCAGAACAATTATTTATAGAAAGCTTTTACGCTAGATTGACGTGGCTTTCATATTTTTTCAATTATCATAACGCCCCCATGGCACCCATGTAATTTATCTTTGAAACAGCAACTTTTGCCATACTTTTAAAGTTCGTTTTTTGCTTTAAACACTAGGTACATGACAGCAATTTTTTTTCGAACTCCCATTCTTTTCGAACTCTTCCGGTATTTTGCCTTCTCTGGTAAATTAGTCAGGAACGAGTTCAAATCGTCAGATAGTCTATAATTTCTCTTCAATATTAATTATTGTGAAACTCTCCAGCTCCACAGTATCTACTTCACCTACAACATGAATATTACTCATAAGTGAGTGATCTTGGATATTGAGCCTTTAACCTTTGCATCGTAACCTTCACCCAGTTCACGAAGCGTGTAATACATCACACATCAAAATTACCCCGCATTATCTTGTTAACTTGATTTTAGATCATTTATCTCTTTGATTTGAATATGATCGTTATCAGGGAAAATTATAAATTGTTCTGTTGTCCCTGTTTGTGTTAGATGATCTGTGTCGTTGTTGTCAATTTTGTTGTGATCTTCAGCAGCAGCTTTTGTGTTGAAAACGTTTTCTTTTTTGTTTTAGTCCACAATTTTCCTTATAGAGAATGGATTTCAATGTAATTTTTCTACGATTTACTAAGACTTCTGGATGAGAGTTGCTGATAATCGATTTTAGTGGCGTGCGACTGAGGAGGGGTATGCACAGCAGTGGAGTGAATGGATAAGACTTTGACTGACATCGACAATTATTACTGCTATTGTTTTTCTTCTAACTACTGAATCCAAGTTGATGAAGATCGATTAGTTTCCACTTGACACCTGTCAGCAAGCTGTCACCTCTTCAAATATTACATCATCCATGCAAATATCTCGCAAACGTCTTTATAATAAACATAAATAGACAATCAGCCGAATGATTTATTTCCTTTGTTTCACGAGTCTATGAAAAATAATGACCTTATAAACGTCTTGCAGTATAAGAAGGTAAACGGTGTGCGTAATAGTATGTTGTCTATAAAGAGGTAAATGGACATAATATGCGGCTGGATTGTTGATTGTTGCAATTTGTTCTATCACATTTTTCTTAACAGTTTTGGTTCGGTTCCCACGTTATGTGGGTAGCATACAATTCTAGAAAAATTATGACTATTATTCATTGTAACTGAATTGTTTATTCAGTTTTGCTTGAGTATATTTATATTTTTAGACGGAACGACAAATAATAATTTATTTATTAACAGATAACAAGGATCCATAATGGTTAGTAACAATTAGAACTTATAACCTATGTTAGTAAGCACAGAAATTACAAAATAAATATCACAAAATCACAACTACAATAAGAATTTGAATTAAAATAAAATTTTAAGATTAGTCTGTAGGTGAACCATACAGCAGTGATTCACGTACTGACAGTCGAATCTTTCAGAAAAAGCGTTCAGAATACTGTACAAAGCCACAACCCGCAGTTTGTGGTTACGGTACTGATAAGGCACCAATATACCTACATTAATTAGGTAAAACCAATTCTTTGCCGAACCTTGATCGCTTGCTTCCAGATTATGCATAACAAAGGTTACAGACAGAATAAACAAGCATTTTTATGCCTATCTTTTCTTTATTATAGTTTTTATGTGGTCACAGAATACTATTTTGTTTGGTTTTAGTTTGCCAGAACGACACCAGAAGTAATATTTTTTGAAAAGCTTGGAATGAAAAACAAATAATGCTTTTTTTTTCATACAGATTTATGATTTTTGTTGAATTTTGTTGGTTGTTTTTTTCTCGTAGTTGGAAAGCTAGAAAATGAGATGCGATATTAGTATAGTCGGAATACATTTTTTTTCTAGCTTTTAATAGCGATTGCCAATCCCCGGAACCTAAAACAGAAAAGAAAAGTGACAGTGATTTTTGTATTGGCAGGAAAGATCAAAGTCATGTAAGTGAAATGTTTGACAATTTCGGCCTACCTTGATAGCATTAAGGATAAGTGCATTATTCGTTTGAATATCAGTGCAATGACTTTCATTGTTTTAGCATTCTTGTGTAGGTAGAGTAATTTTCTTTTTTTTGTGTTTTTTTCATTGCCTTAAAATTTTCTCTCTATCTTTTTCAAGCTTTGGTGTATCAACCACCTACACGAGACCGGCCAAATTATAACAACACAGTACACAACAACCGACGCCTAAGCCTTCAAATCCATCCAGAATTCCCCATGGCATTATTACGCAAAACCAGTTCACCTAAATATAGTAGAGTCTAGACAAGTAAACTCCATTTTATACGAGTATCTACGGAGTTCTATAAAAATGAGTCTGATCTAATGTAAACAGTCGGGTCAACGTATTGTGGCGTGTTGGATTCCGCGAATACTGAATCTTATGGTCGATATGTTTCTATTCAGCCACGATCAAGGTAACGAATGTAATTCTAATATTGTTCTGTCATATTACGTCACACAGGATACGCGGAAAACTATGTATAAAGTTTATGCGATTTTTCTTTACGAGAAGCTCTGAAAGAGTTTGTGATAATCCACGTGCGAAGGTTGATTTAAAGGTTACGATATTTTCCGTAATGACAATCAGATATGAATAATATAAGCAAAATATAATACGTAGACAGACGATCTCATTAAAGTGGCCGGAATAAACGGGATAGTCAAAATACAAACCGCCAAAAGTGGAGAGATTGGGTGGTCAAAGCTTGAACTTCTTCTTCAACTTTTGACCAACCTATCATGACACAAGCTTGAAAAATGGTCTTGTGCTTTATAATTATGTAAAAGAAGTGACGTTCCTACAATGAGCTCTAACAGAATTAACCAAGATCTAATTTAAAAAGTTTTTAAGTTTGTGAATTTAGGCTGATCTAGAAACATTTGAACTGATAACCACATGTTCTTACAAATAGGTTAAATAAAAAACAGTTCAGAAAAACATGAAAGTACAGAGTTTTCCTAAATCCTGGTTTTGGGTGTAAACTTTTATCATGTTTCCTTCAAATCAGGAAGTTAAATGTTAATGAAGCTTTATTATGTGATTTTCCTACTTGAAAATCACACTAATAAGACAAGTCAATGTTATAAGTTTTCTAAAAACTTTACATTCGATTTTGTCTTGCCTCCACGGTAAAATATACGATCTCAAAGTTTTCGTATATTTAGACAGTATCATTATGTTTTGTTCAAAATTAAATACACTTTCGTTTTAGTTGTAAAATAGTTTTGTAAGCTTACGTTACTTCTCACTGCTGTTATATATTCAAGTTTCCGAGTGTTATTTATAAAATGATACCTATTACTGTAATCATAAATCAAAACATTTTTATGGCCATGACAGAAAACAGTATAAGTGCTATAGAATAGCATGTTAGTGTCACTCGACGCCCTTTTGATTTATTACTATTAATTATATATTATTTTATAGCACGGAGATAAATTAAAGTTATGTAAGTACATAAAATACTAGGAGTGGGTGGTGAGGAAACTAAATATTTTATTTTATGGTCAGGACAGTAATCACTGCGGGCAACCCACGACGAAAAACAGTTTTAAACTAATGAATAAGCTAAGCCTAACTACTATTTGGATTAGTGGCTGCTTCGTCCATCAAAGATATCCCTTCAGTCTGAAAATAGTTTCAAAAGAAAATTAACAAACCTAATTTTTCATTAAACACTCACCTCAAACTATCGAATCCACCTTTTATCTGCGCCGAATCTTCAGTTCATTCATTGTTTACTTCAGTAGTCAGAATATTGGCGCCAACGAGCCAAGCTTCCCAGAACATCATGAACCGTATCAATTATTATAAGTTTAGTTCAGAAAGTAAACACGTGAACGCCGCTTTGTTTTGGTCCGTCACTCTCCACTGAGAATTTATGGGATATCTATGTGTGTATACGGAATGATTTTGGATACCGCATGCCGTTCGGCAGATGCAGATTCGGTTATTTAAATTGGGCTAATGGCAGTATGAGAGCAGAGCGTGGAGAGGTCGTGGGTTTGAACCCAGGCAGGCGCATTATTTTGTGTAATTTATTTCATCACCGCTGCTCTCAAAACGGTGAAGGAAAACATCGTGAGGAAACCGGCATGTCTTAGAACCAAAAAAATCGAAGACATGTGACATCCGCCAACCAGCACTGGGCCCGCGTGGTGGATTATAGCCCTCCCTCTCATAGAGCCTGAGTCCCTGCAGTGGGAATATTATAGGCTGATGATGATGATGATGAATGGCTGTATTGGTAAATCTGTTGTGTGTCAAATTATAAAACGACTTGTGGGAAAGGTTTTGTTAGAAGACCATAGTGCAGTTGGTCCGTGCTTGCAACAGTGCCAAAATATCGAGAGCTCAAAACAAATAGTAAACATAGTCTCGTTGATGATGATCCTGTTTTCAGTGTTGATGATAATAATGCAAAAGTTAGTAAAGAAGCAGAGTAAACCGTGACAGATGAGCATGGCCTTCTTACAACCAGTCAATTAATTAAAACATCTGAACTTCAAACTGATGTATTCTCCCTATAACAGGACTAACATCCGGAAGTCCAACCATAAGGTTTGCGAACGGGCGATGGAGCGCAACATACTTATCGAACACTAGACTGTACTCCAGTACTCAAATTGCTAATGTACCTCATAAACCTGCCAAAATAAAATGGAATTGGGCTGACCATGTCAGTCATATCATAAAACTGGAACCCTGAGAGCTAGACGGGGTCGTGGCAGACCGAAGAGAAGATGATGGGACACCTTAAACGACTCTCAGAATTGGCGAGAAAATGCGCAACATAGTGAAAAGTGGAAGGAGTGAGGGAGATATTTGACCAGGAGTGGGACAGTTAAGGCTAACGAAAAATAAAGTACAAACTAACAAACACCTAGTTCTCTATGCAAAGAGTGTACTAGAATAAGTGCTACTGCTCCCAAATATTACGAACCTAGTAGAAACACATACGTGGAAAGCATTAGGCCTTTCAATAACATTAGGTTTGAAGAATTCCCTTTAACTGTTTACGTGAGCCCAGACATAGCAGGGCCGGCTGTTTAGTCTAGTGTTTTGTGAAGTCTAGATGTCAGGAAGTGAGGAACCGATTCTGGAAATTGCTGGAATATTTGCCATGGTTTCGCGCTGTTCACCTTGTAAATAGCAGATTTTTGGACTCAGTTCTATTTCCCTGGATTTGGTTTAGTAAATGATTTTGGATTAAGCCAGAAACGTATAAAAAGAGAAAGTATGAAGCCAGAAGAAATTTACTTTGGTAGTAATTACAATTTTACTAAATAGTGCTTTCTACCGTGGAAAATCTTGTAAGATGAAGAAGTGAGTCAGATTGATGTCTCTATCAGCGAGCAAGAATAAGATATGTAGAAATCAGTAAGTTTATATTCAGGCACCATGCAAGATCCACGAAGACCTATTTCCCTAGTTTCCTAAACACAGTCTAAAGCCGAGTTTCTAAGAAAAACATATATTCACTTATATAAATATTCGAGTAAATGACTCATATGCTATGATACAAGGGGAATAGATGCCAAACTATATAGCGCCACCCACGGTACCAAGAAGTGTTTTGTATTAATTTATCGATTTCTCATCTGCAACGACCCTTGGACACTGTCCCAGAGCGAATCTCTGAGTGTTTTGCTAATTGTAAATTGTCGCTTTGCTGACTATCGTAAATTGCTCCAGAATCTTCTAGGAGGGCAGCTTTTATAAACGTATTATTGTAAATTACCTTGATTAATGGGACTAACATAAACACGGGAAATGGTATGGGTGTTGTGCGAATGTGATGTATTGTTTAGATCTATCTGTTCATCAGTGAAGCCCCTCAGTCCGATAGGACTTACGATTTCTTTTTCAGATTCTTATGTACAACTCAACTAATAGCAGTCAAATGGGTATACTTGGGCTTTATTGACAATAAGGGAAAACCATCGGTCTCCGTCTACGGAATTTTTCGTTGAATTGAATGAATCAAAGAAGAAGAACATCAAAAGTATGCTTCAGACCACTGCTCCACTCATCACATAGCTTCAGTCATCATCTTCCTGCCCTTATCCCATGTCATTTCGGGTCGGCGCAACACGTTTTTTTCTTCCATTCTGCCCTGTCAGTCGTCACGTTATCATTTATTCCGTTTTCCTTCATATCACACCTCACACACTCCATCCATCTTTTCTTTGGTCTTTTTCTCCCTCTCCATCAATCCACATTTATATTCATCACTTTTTTAGTCACATGCGATTCATCCCTCCTCATCACATGCCCATACCATGCCAGTCGATCCCCTTTTAAGTTTTCTGTAATTGGCGCAACTTTTAAACTTCCTCTAATATACTCGTTCCTAACTTTATCCATTCTGGTCACACCACACATCCACCTCAACATTCTCATCTCCGCAACATGCAATCTTTTTTCATCCATCTTCTTCATAGCCCAACATTCCGATCCATACAGTACGACAGGCCTAATCACGGACTTGTATATTTTCCCCTATAACTTGAGGGGCATCCGTGGGTCGCAAGTTGTTTCAGTGACCTGTCACCATTTCATTCATCCTGAATTGATCCGGTGCGTTACGTCATAGCTTTAGTCCAGCTACAAATTGTAGCAAGATCTGAAGAATTCACAGTCCCACCACTACATTCCGATTTTCACACACAAATTGCACTCACATACCAAAACTGCTTGTGGTTATTAATAAACAATAACTATGTTTTGGTTTCCGAATCACGGAATGCAAACAATGCAAGTACTATCTGCTTATTGTACCGTGTCTCTGCGAAAATGGGTTACACTCGATGAACTGCGCAAACAGATCCGATATAATATTGTTGCAGGAATTATTGAGTGTTGAAACATCGTTGATTCCTAGGCAGATCGAGACCGACACATATAGAAAACAAAACAGTAGTAAATACTAGTCTTAGGCCGAGTTCTCAATGTGATGGGCTGTCTGTTCAGCCACTAACACATCTGTTTTGACGGCCTGTCGAATCAGATGACTCATCATCACAGTTGGCTCTGGGCCTTGCTGACAGATTGGATCAAACTGAGTTTGGTGTACCCAAAATCGAAACAATTGCACTCTACTGCAACATTGACTGTTAAGTATTGCCAACAGACATTGGTAAAGAAAACTAATTCATAATTGCCTTTTGTGTAAAGGTTCTGAACTCTTAGAGCAGATTGTCTGTTATTGGTTTAATGCTCTCGAACCATTCTAAGCTAAGATGGATCTTCGAATAGAAGATTCTTTGAACTGTAATATTGTCCTTATAATTTGCAACCGTTGACTTGGAAGAGATATACATTAAACATTAGACTTAATTATTTTAGTCATCGTCTTATCATCATCGTCATCAGCCATAAGACGTCCACTGCTGGACAAAGGCCTCCCCTATAGAATGCCATAAAGAACGGCAGCCTGGCTTTTGCATCCACCGGTTGCCCGCGACTCTCACGATGTCGTCGGTCCACCTGGTGGGAGGCCTACCAACGCTGCGTCTTCCGGTTCGTGGTCGCCACTCGAGAACTTTTCTTCCCCATCTGTTGTCGGTTCTTCGAGCGATGTGGTTCATGGTCATATACTAACGATTAATGACTTTCTTCAGTGTAACACATAATATTAGAAAAGAAATTACAACCAGTGTTTATACATTACTATTAAAACTACATAATTCATACATATGCTTACAATCCTATCCCAATAAAATATAATAATCTGTCAATCAATGTTAAATAAATAAACCGCCAATTTGCCGGTAAGATCAGTCAGCAATGACAAATAAACGGTACTTATTTATATAAAAGAT
This sequence comes from Diarsia brunnea, assembly GCA_949774965.1. Lineage (NCBI taxonomy): Eukaryota > Metazoa > Arthropoda > Insecta > Lepidoptera > Noctuidae > Diarsia > Diarsia brunnea. The sequence continues at coordinate 20,428,486 of OX459001.1, forward strand.
TAATGTGTTAATGTCAGCTTGTAACTCTATAAGCGTTAGATTGATTAGGACGGGTGGTTGTGGTCCAAATTGTGAGTGACAGCGAGTTTTGTTAACTTAAGCAGTTAAATGCAGCACACGTCACTGACTTGAAAAAAACTAAAGTTAATCACGATTTAAGTGTCTTAAGGCTAACAGTGGCTGAGAGCTATAGCACCTGCGCTACATATCATGGATTCAAAAACCCCTTAAAAATATTTATAAGTAACTGGTCCAGTAAAAGATTTTCCCAGTTTGTTTTAATGTGCAAAAAACAGCCAAAAACGGAAATTTTGAAGTAATAGGTTACGTTTTACAAATATCACCAACAACAATTCACCACAAATTGATCGTTTGTCTTTGAATTCACTGAGTATTTGTAGGAAACGATTTACGACTTCGATTGTCTTATATGCTGCTATGTAAAGTTAATTGCTTACAAACATGCGTATATTTGTTTTGAATCCGGATGTTTGTCCATGTGTTTTGAATTTTTAATTCCTGTCACTTGTAACCGTGCTGCATGATTAACATTCAACAAGAATACCTACTCTTGCCTGTTTTACATACCTACCGCACTTGACTAGACTCTTTTTTTCTTTTATTTTTTCTGTTTTACTGCTTATTGTGTTTATTAATTGATGTTCACTTAGATCTCCCTTTGCTTTAACTTTTTTTAAATAGTACCATGTTTCACGGTATTCACAAACCTTAAACGTTTGTTATATCGACGTTGTCATACAAGGAAAACGCCACCCCTTTCATCTTGCACCACTGCTAAGCACGACCGAGGTCGGCCATACATATTAGGCGCTGGTCAGACTATGTGACGCGCGTTACCAATGAGCACTTGCCTTACTACTAGGTACTACTAAACCTACTACCTAGCTACCGTGTATACTACTTCTAATAGTATTTGATTTAGCTATTTGAAGGGAAGGAATGATGTTAAGTCTAGTTCGACTGGTGATATCATAAGTTGGCCAAGAAAGTTAAATAAAGAGAATGACACAAAAGGGAATATGAATGGACTCAGCAGTGGTCGGAACAAGGCTGTGAATGATAATGATGATGACTGCCAATTTGACATGAGGACATGGCATGATATTTGGTGATGAACAATTGAAAGTGAATTGAAAGTGGATAATGCAAAATTTGTGGATGATGAAGATCTAGCAGTGGATTGCAAGGGGCTGATGTTGAGATTCAGGATAAACCGGTAGGGACAGATTGTGGAACGACTGCGGAGACTGGACACTGACTCATACTTCAGTACGTTACCTGTCAGAGTCTGGAACCATTGGAATATGGTCTGTCTGAAACCACGTCCGCAATTTGTCCGAAAGTTTGATCGAACCTTCAAAAAGTTACTATAACGATTGCATTGTATAAAACATTCGTGATTAGGTTTCACGAGAAACTGTTTCGTCGTAAATCATATCAACTTGTATAATACGTAATAGAGATTGTAGAATTTGCCATTTAAGTGACATCATATTTAATTAGAGTTCAATTTAACCGCACTCTATTGCGAGTAACTAAAATAAACTATTCGAGTTATGTGTTTAAAGGTCTGTCTGATATCAAATAGCCTAGTTGCATGAGATGGATTGATAGCGTGTCGTTTTAATGGAGTAATTAAATATGTATCATATTTAAGTGCGTAATCGGAACCGGTTAGTTACGATTACGATTAAGACGAATGGTTTGGGTGAAGTTTTGTTTGGTGTAGGGTCAAATGCTTAAGGATAAAGAGTTAAATACTGTTGTCCAGACAAATAGAAACCTAGAGAAAGTTAGTAGGATAATAATAGATTCACTAGAAAGTAAGACTTTAAGGCTAATATTGAATACAATGATAAAAGTACTTCTAAATCAATTAAATTAGGGACGTTTAGATGTCTACCGCGTCAGTCGTTAATATTGATTGATTAGTTGCAAAAGACATTAATTTAACAATAAATGATATACTAATAAACCTACTTTTGATAGTAGAGAGTAATGTATGTTAGAATGGGAATAATAAATGGGCATGTAAATATGTATTTTTTCCCTATTTCATATAATCATAAAATAGCTCCAAGCTCAATGTTAAATGGGGCGAGCTTATTGTCATAAATTGGACTGCTACTGTGAAATTCTTAGAAAACCTAATTATATATAGCCGGACCTAAGACTTAGCAGTATTCATTAGCTAATTTCAATGCTATTTCATAACTTGAGAACTTTCAAGAAAGGAGAGGAGGCTGATGAGGTGACGACTAAAGTATGGAAGAAGAAGAGATGCGATCCCAAATTCATTGGGATGAGGGGCAAGAGAATTATGATGATGATCCACTATGAAGAAGATTTGACTACTTTCTCACTTGATGAAAGCGATGGATCGGATGACAACCACTGTATACTTTATTATAACAAGATAAGTATCACAGCAGGTGTCATGTCTATTACGACCGTCGGTAACCCCCTAATTACAAAGAGATTGCACTTTCGTCGACATTTTGTTATTTCGGTCGACATTTTCACCCGTTCGGCGCGCCCTGCAATTAATTCTAAATGTCATATGAATCGCCCACTTTAATTTTAATTTAAGTTATTTACTGACAGCGATTATCATGGGAATTTGTGTAGCAATGGACGCGTATTTTAGTGACAACCAGCATTATTTAATTTAAGGATTATTTTTAATTTGTAAACGTTGTTTGTATTTGTTTTGTTGGTTTGACGGAGTTATCTAAGTATTTATTTAAAAGTCCTAATTTACAGTATAAACGAGTCCTAATTTACAGTAAAGAAAGACTATTTATACCTACTATGTTGTAGGTATAAATAGTCTTAGTTACTTACATCATACGATTTCAAGGTCAAGGTCAAGCTTTTATTCTATAAAATATAGATTAATTTTGCAACACCAAATTAAAGTTGCTACTGTTTTGAGGAGAGATGAAACGCATGTTGAGTTGGAAGGCCAAATAAAAGATGACTGAATTGTGTGAGGAACAATATGAAAGAGACAGGAGTAAATGATGCCGTGACGTTTGACAAGGGCAAAAAGATGATAACTGTCTTTTAGATTTATGCTGCTTATGAGTAGAATATAATAGGCTGGTAAAAACATAAAATATATGAAACGAAAAACAGCGCAAAAACTAAATGCAGACTTATTTACATACAAAACAGGCTTCGCATTGGTAAACGTATCATCTCCATAGCACCTGTCACCGGTAAAAAAAGAAGATGACATAAGATCCCCGCTACCGCTCCACGCTTGCACCACACAAACTCGCCCTCGACATTTGCACGTGGTAAATTTTACCGAAACGAGCTGCTTGCAACCCGGTCAGCTGTTACGCAATATGTCGGGCATAAGATCGTTCCATTACGTTATGGAGGGAAAAGTGCACCCGAATTTATTGTGGACAGGTCGTACGGAAAATGCTTTATTGGTTGATGGTATCGGAGGATGCGGTGGTTGATTTATCATGAACTTTGTTAGTGCTAAATGGCTTTGGAGATGCTTGTCTTGATGAAGGAGTAATGATGCGTTATGACATGGTTTACAAGATAATGTGAGAGCTCCGATTGAAAAAGACTTCAAAGGCCAAAAGGTTCCAATGAATTTGGTTCCTGCTGAATGACTCCTGTACCAAATTCCTGTCCAGGTTTAATGACAGTATCCAATCCAAACATCTTTTTCGGTATTCTGACTTGCAAGAGAATGAGATGATTATTCTCGTATTTTTTCACACTCTACTCCTGTGGAGTAAAATATCAACTTACGTATAATTCTGATTTTAAGACATTTTCGCTCACTGTTCTGCCCACCCCAATCTCAAGACATCGCCGATGCATCGCATATAATAAATGACATAATAACTAAACACGAGTATACCCGATGTTTACCGAAGCCATTACGCATGCGCACAGGTGCGCTACACTCATTATAGTGCGGGTGGTCACTAATGTCCCTCGTATGCCTGTATTACCGTATACCCCCTTGATTTTAACTGGATAGAATATATTATAGAAGGAATATCTGGTTGGGAGGCTGTATTGATACTGGTATTATTGGTTGGGTGAGGAAAGATTACTTTTCTTTTCAATTGTTTTCAAAATGACTATCGGGTGGAAAGAAATAATGTCAAAGACTATCAAAACTATGAGCAGAAGAATTACTGATTGAATTGAAAACCTACATTTCCAGGCAGAGATTATACCAGCATTAATTTAATTAATTTCATTGTGTCGATACTCTTGCGCCATCACATCTTCCATGTTCATCGTTCTGCGCAGGTGGTGCCGCTGCGGCTGCACTGCAGAACCTCAAGCGGCGTAAATATATAGTAAACTTTGTGGAAACTATATTTTCGAGCCGTTTGGGGTTGAAACTCTGGGGCCGTGAGGTCCGAGTGCTCATAGCCTGATACTGATACTGTTAACCTGTATCATCCCACTGCAGGGCAAAGGCCTCTCCCCATGACTTCCAGTTGTTTCTCATAGCCTGTTTAAGGAAATTTCAAAACGCTTAGTTGACGCTTCGCAATGCCGCCAGTCTTTTGGGCACATAACGGCTGACAGCGTTGAGGGGCAGTTTTTTGATGCCCTTTTATAGTTTCTTGTTAGTTTATTTATTAATTTTTAATTAATGTACATAGTTAACTCGACATAAATAAACGTTTCTTACTAAAAGTTAAAGCTAAACGTTACTTATTATTATCTAAATCGCCGTAAATGTTGTTGGATTGAGAGAGAGAGGAAAACAAAGGAAACGATGGATAGATTGTGTGAGGAATGATATCAAAGAAAAAGAAAGAAATAATAACGTATTTGTTGAGAAAGGAACATGGAAGAAAAATGTGTTGCACCGGGAAAACGCCATGGGAAAATGGGAGGAAGATGATAATCTTAATCGACTTCATTATGGAAGAAATATTGGTAAACCAACAGTCAGATGGAATAATGATACTTAAAATATCGCTGGTAAACCACAGAAACATGGTTAAATGGAGGAGTTCCTATACTCGGCTATGGGTGGAGTAAGCCTGCCAGTGCTGATGATGACGCTATAATATTATCATTAAAGAAAAAATCCTAAGTTTAACTTAATAGTTTATAATTTACCTAGCTATCACATTATCTTGCAGATCACCTCAAGGCATTAATTCTTTCGTTCCCAATTCAGCATTGTAAACGCAATTAGTTTCCGCAATTATCCATATTCAATAATAAAATAAACAGGCGTCTCACGTCGTTCAGATCGCAAGATCAGGCAGGCGCCACGCCATAAAGGGATCAGGGTTTTTCTAACGATTCGAAAATTAATGTCTTCACCTTAGACGTAAGTAAGAGGGGAATACATGGTTTAGGATCCGTATATAGACACAATTTGTTTTATGTATTGGGCATTTTTTATTGGATCTGATGGTTTGAGGTTAAAGTAAAGTTTGATGACGTAGTATTTTAAGATGAAATAAAGAGATGGAGGTAAATGAATTCACTTAAAAACGTTTCATAGCAGCTCAAGTTTGGTTTGGGTTCTTTAATTAGTAACTTGTTACGTTAGTGTCTCGTACTAGCTAAAAGCGTTCATAATGTTTGTTGTTAAAAGTTGATGATCTTGAAAAGAGGTTAAAGTAAATTGTAAACTAAGGAAAATAAGTCTAGGAAACTCATCCAACGGCACATTCTTCGTCTTCTTTAAATGTGGAAGCGTTAAAATATTCCTAACTCAAAAACCTATTTAAAGCTCACCTCAGTTTGATGATCAAACGGCCGATTCGCGTTAACTTTGCCTTAAAACTTCGTCCTAGCTTTAATTATAACGTGAGTTGCGCAACATGTGAGTGGTTCGAAGTGAATATTATTTTAGGAGTTCAGAGACCGAGCTCTGCCTTCCCTATCTCTTGCAATACCGACCTTGCCTCCTCATTCATAAAGTTTAATTTGTACTGTGAACTTTTCTAGTATATATGTCCTTTAGGTTTTGATGTGCCGTCACATGTCGCATATCACTCAACGGACCGCTTCCTTTTCGACAACAATAAAGAAAAAAGTTTGGACGAGTAGGTTTGAAGCTGTTTCAATGAAATTAAAAGGTGATAGATTGTTATTTGAGAAAATTATGAAACAAACTTATTTTGTAGCGATGACCAACATCGACCAACATCTTGTATCTCGGAAATCAGAAGTCAGGCAGTCGAGATATTTTAAGTTTCTGATGTTAATTTGCGCACAAGTCATAAAGTTTATTGGTCCTTTGAATCGAACTCTAATTTGACCTGATTTGACTGTGAAGTACATTGATAGTGAAATCTCAGAGGAATCTGGTGTCTGTTCTAATCGTTGACTCATAAATCTTGAGCTGACTCCAAAAGAATAAGAATATAAACGTATATTTGTCTGTTTAAGTAAATTAAAGGTGAGTCCAATTTAGTGTTCAGAAGCTTCGCACAATTCTATTGACCTCGTTAATCGCGTGTTATTTATTTAAGGAAGATCTATTTTAGAGTGTTGTAGTAAAGCGTTTCTCGTCTAGGAAAAGTTTGGCTTTTATATCTGATGCAGTGTGATTGTGATTTCGATGTAAGTCATAGATATTGTTACTGTTGGGAACTGAGTATGTAAAGTCAGATGTTATGCTGTTGATTAAATGTTTCGGTAATTGATTTATTGAAGACAAATCCTTTCATCATTCAATGCTTAACTATTTCTTAAAATAGAAATATCTCAAACATAACCATTTCAACTTTTACAGCTGTTTGGACATAATAGTTTTCTTCTCTGGGAAAACCCTGCCCAATCCGTAATCTAAAACTTGTTACATGTTTTCTTTCCACCACAAACTTCAACTTTCAGGTCAAAATATTGACGATACTAGAATACTAAGATGATTCTTCTGGTAAATCTAAAGGCATGCCAATTATTTTCAGTGAGTGATCATCTTCATCATCATTCTCCTGCCCTTGTCCTAATTAATTTGGGATCGGTGCACCATATTGTCTTCTTCTTCAATACTTGTCTATTACTCGTTATCACATCAGATACTTTCTTTCTTGCCATAATATCATCCTTTGCACCATCCATCGTTTCTTTGGTCTGCTTCTACTATTATACTTATCCACATTCACTGATATTCTGCTCAAATTCTTTTTGATTAGAAAGTTTTTAATCCAGAAATATCATTAATTGTATAGATAGTTTATATTGTGCTACGTATTAGACATCGCCGAAGAATGTCAATGTTTATATCGATGCGAATTCCGCACTCATTAAATTGTCTTAATGAAATTTTGTAGATTCTAAATCATTAAGATGAAATTGTTTTCTATCACTTTTCTGAATTAAACGCATTGTTTTTGTTTTCATCCCTTTGTATTATAGATAGGTACTCCTATCATTGTTTTTTTGTAATCGTATGGTTAGTGAATAAACTGATGTCAGAGATTTTATGACGCTCATGGTCCTAGCTCTGACTTGAATTTATATGCCGCCGAGAAATATCTCTTGTACACTTGTTTCCTCACGATGTTTTCCTTCACCGTAGCAAGTGATAATAGGGAAGTTTCCTGTTCTAATTAGTTCGACTATCGAAAAGTATTGGATACGTATTTTTTGTTTTATCAAATCAATAAAAATTGACGAAGATAAAACGCGTTAAAGATTTGAGTGGGGGGTTGTGACGTCACTCACCGGTAAAAAATGACATACTAAAGTCTTAGAATATGACGTCACACGAGTTTTCAAAGCACTGTATCGTCTTCATTGTTTGTTTACGTGAGAAAGAAAAATTACGTGTCCAATATTTTTTGAAAATCTATCTGACGGACTAATTAATTTTTTTTGTTAACTACTCTGTTCTACAATACGCATATGAATCCGAAAAATCAGGTGCGTGTCTTGTATTCGAACTTGAGACCTGTCATAAAATAGTCGTGTGAAGCAAAATCGTCATGACTTTTAAAAGAAGTTTAGTATATTTGTATAATAGAACAAATATTTTCTTCTATGGTTGTGTCGCTGTCCCTTGATTACATTTATGGTGTTTCCACCAATAAGTTTACTGATATCATGTTGCTATAGATGGTGTTTACTACTTTGAAGGACAATGGGTACGCTAGGCCCTCGGTCGCATCGGTCATGGTTGTAGTACCTATATGAAACAGACCAGAAAGGCGGCGTCGGTTCTTCTCAGTTACATTTGTATTGGGAATGGGATTTGTTGATACTTATAGTATTGCTGCCTTGAGATCCTAAGACATCTACCTTTTACTACTAATGTCGCAAAAGAACAGTGAAATAATTTTGGTGTACAATAATGGGTATTGGCCACGGAGTCTGGATTTGTGCCCGGTTGATGGCAATAGGCTCGCCCCCTATTACATGGGACTTAAACATAACTGGCGAAATGTGGGTGTACTATTAGGTACACCTCTGCCTAATCCTTCGGGGATTACAGGCGTGTTATGTTAATGGGTATTGGATCTATCTGCTACAAAATCAGATATCCTGTGTGAAAATATCAGGTTTTACCTAGGTACCTACATCAACAACACCAAACAATTTATTTAAACTTCATGTAGGTACAATAATGGTACATAGGCGGACTTAAACCCACAAAGCATTCTTTACCAGTCATCCAATATCACGTGACCTATTCATCATCTCATCATTTATTTCTCACAGTTTTTCTTAAGTTAGCATTACCGAGCAATTTTCTCATTAAGTTTTGTTAAGATTTTCATCATCTTAAACTAGCAATTAAGCTCACCAAATATACATCCCATAAAACTTCTAAAAAGTATCTCTTGCACTGACCTATCTGTATTCAAGTGAATCCGGGGTAAAAAGCCTATAGTAATGAAATGGCGAACAGTAACGGGCCTCGACCGCGCCAGTATGTGTGGCAGACGCGTTCAGCAAAAAGCGGGCCTGGCAATGTTGCCATATTCGATGATAACGATTATTATGCGGCCAGCAAGCGTTATCAAATGATCGCTGCTCGGACTGTTTTGATTTAAATGAAGATGTTTTTTAAAGGATTGAAAGGAAAATGCAGTAGTTGCTTCTCGATACGGTGTAGGAGGAAAACTATATTTGTCCTTCGGGACGATTTCTTAATAAATAATTAATATTGTATAGAAAAGTAAGACCTGTGATGACGTTTTGTTTAAAATACAAACATTGAGAAAAGGGGAACCAATAGTAAAATGACAGAATGTTATAGATTATGTGAGAATGAGAACCTAAAAAGATTACTTAATTTAGTACGATTTTGCTTATGCTGTACTAAACGTAAAAAAAATGAAAAAAATAACATTATTGTGATCTTTGAGAGGCTTAGCGGAGGTGTACCAATTGAACACCGACTTTAAGCCAGCAAGATGTGTTAAAAAAACAATAAGAAATGGCGAGCCTATTAAGAAAATCACTAGTTTGAAAACAGCAAACCAAACTGTGCGTCAAAAACCATCTCAAATAATTCATAGAAAATCACTACTGTGCCAAAAAGCTCACTAAAAAGTTTCCGTTTACACGTCAAAAACCATTTTAAATAATCCGTACACACTCCGTGTGTCTCGTACTTCGTAAGAGCAATGAACACCACACACTAGTTCGCTATTATGGACCATTATCCTTCCCACAATTACGTAACAGCAGACAGCTCAGTGAGATCCTTATCAAACTTTTTGTAGACAAAATAGAGACATAGATAATAAATAGCACTGTTGAACCTGTCAATTGGAGTTAATGGGTAAATTGGACAAAAAAACATCTCCCAGGACAATTATTGTCGAATTTCCAGTTCAGTTTACCGAGGAGCGATTGTGTGGAAGGATATTAGTGACCTAGTCGCGTCTTTGGCTATATCTTGAGGGTCTGACTAGTACTTGGATGGGAGGGAGTTCTTCCGTTGGTTTTTTGTTAACTATGATAAATCTAACTCGTCGACGACCACAGTATTAGGTACAGCACATCCAGCTAAGATATTAGGAACAAGGTTGACTTGGAAAATTCGACAGTTTCGGGCAGTGTCCCGTGCTGTCGTCTGTACTAATAGTTTGGTCATATGAGCCTCAATGAAAATGTTAGTCGTTTCACCATGAATTTAGATGGTTTAATGAACGAAGTACCAGAGTTCTGGTCAAAGCTTATTTGACTCAAATATTAAAAGAAATTATAGACACAACAAACAAGCAGAACTAGTTGAGGAGACCAAAGAATATAGCAAGAAAAAAAAAAATAATAGAGATGTAACTTGATGAAGATTGCGGGGATCCACTGAATACGAGACGTACGGGGCCGGTCAATGTGGTGACACGTGGGGAGGCCTATGTCAAGCAGTGGACGTATTTCGAATGAAGACAGAGGTGTACGTTTGAAGAAGAAATCCTTATCCACATAAATAAAGATAAGGGCAAAAAATATATCATAATGCATAAAATCAACATCAACAACAATCATACCGTTACCGTATTCGCAACACTAAAACTAGTGACGTAAATAAAAGAAGTTACGAAAACAACAAAACGTAAGCGTCGGAACCGCATAGACGTCGCGCCGTCTAATTGGAACCCACCAAATACCTAGACGACGTTATGTGACATATAAAAATACCACAATTTGGATATATTGGTCTGGCCGCCCCACGGTTTGATAGTAAAACCGAATGAAATGTGCCGTTCTTTTCATCTCGTGTCTAGGATATAAAACGGGATTGCATTATAAAAATAACAGTGGTTAAGGACACCTGTTAAGGAATAGTGGGGGTGGGCGATAAGGGGATGAGTCTATGGTTACTGGTGATATTAGAAGCGCGAAGTAATTTTTAGCAACGAACGAATGCACAGTCACATTAATTAATGACTCTGTCCTGGGGTGTAAATGTGGTACAACCCCACAAACTATGGGGCACTTGAGTCATGTAATATTCTTCGTGCGTACGTCTGTACTAAGAGCTGTTGATATTACAGACCAGACTGAACGACTGGTTGTCAACTCGTAGCTAAACGTTTGAGTTTACTCAATTTAGATTGTCACCAACGTTAAAAAAAGCAAGCATGGAAATAATCGAGGTATGGCAGTTGTAGCCGATGAAGCAATGATAATAGAATCTTCATGCAATTTTCTGTCCAGAAAGAAAGCTCGACAAATATAATACTATGATGCCTACTATGATGTACCAAGATTTTGTAGCAATATTCTGATTTAAAAGAGTGTCCGTGGCGTTTCTTGCCCGTTCTTCTCCATAGAGATCTACTCTAGGGAATGGGCAACTACAGTACTTTCACAAGTTATTATGCCTTGTGATTGTGACTGTAGGTTCGCTTTATTTGTGTTTCTGACATTCAAAAAGGCCCTTTAAAGGTCTGATTGAAAAATGCTTTGAGTTTGAGTTTGCCAACTTGTACAACTAAAGCAAAATGCATTATTTCTTCAACAAACATAAAATCACGTCTTTGAGGTACTAAGTACATACATTACCCACTTGACAAAGTCGTAACAGTCCTCTGAGACAAATTGATTTCAACTATGCTAAATTCTAGGGCCGACAACCCCGGTCTACTCGTTATGGACGCTAAAACCGACTTTTTATTACCAACACACCTTTGAAAAGGCGCCTTAAACAATTTAATATTTCTCCGACATTTGTGTTGGGCTAGTTTAAAACTAATGAAAATACTTGGACGCTCATGTCCGTAGTAATACAAATAATTTAATTAATATTACTGACACTTAGCGTCAATTAAATATTATGGAGCATTCTTATTTAACATACAATATAACATCACACGGGTTTTGCCCCGTAAGGTTAGGGCAATGTACCGATAGAACATCCACATTTCGCTACTTATGTTTCAGTGCCATGTCACTTGTTACAACAAAGAAAGAATCCCTTGGGATTCCTTCTTATTTGTTTGTATTTATTGTCTTCTTATTTGTTTCTATCTATTATTTGTTTGTATAGATCTATTGTTTAAAGGCGGTCAGTATTTTTGGCTGTTTTTGCGGACTCAGAGAAAATATAGCAAGCATAGTGACATAACAAAGTTGAAACATATAAAACTAAGTCTAATCCTCCAAGATCATAAATAGGATGAGTAGTTTACTTGCATGGCGAGATCTTTAATCGTAGGAGGTAATGTTTGACCTAGTATGTTTAAATTGGTAAGTTATTCATTGTTTTGTTTTGTTTTGAGGGTGGGAAATCATTAAATGTGTCAGACTTCTACTGACTAAAACCCACCCATGTCTTAGCCCTTTGTGCCGAGCCCGCGGTATCTCTTTCGAACATCCCGCAGCCAAAGTGTCTAGCTATGGTGCCTAGCCTTCTGGGCACTTGTCCTGTTGACAGCGATGTAGACAATTTTTTTAAATTTAATTCTTCCCTTTTTGATACTTCCATTTTAGTTCTATAAATTTTAATTTGTGTATAAAAAGATTCCGAGTATTTTAATCATTTAAGCCAAAAGAAAACTTAAAAAAAATTACCGCTTTCATAAAGAGACTGACCAACTTAACTAAAGTTCAGAAGTCACACAAACCAAGCGACCTTTTCAAAAGCAACTTTACGATTACGTCGTTACTGTTACATTATATTTAGAAGTGGACTCTTCGACCTTATCGTATCTGATGCATTTTCATTACAGCTGTTCATTACGCGGGTTTAGCTTCCAATGACACACAATTAATGTAACCGGACAGTAGGGACGCCAGGTTTTTGGAGTTAGTGAGGATAAGTCTTGGTGAATGTAGCTAGTATTTTGTTTTTGTATTAGAAAATAGTGCGTTGAGATGATGGTTTGTTATTCAGTGTTTGGGACTTCCCAGATCTACTTATGAAAAACACACGGGTTTTCCCACTATTTTTTATCTAGTTGTGGATTTTTTTCATTACATTTTTTTTTAAACCGTCTATCATATTCCCCTATTCATTTTGAACTTTTTTAGATTAAAAGCGAATTCAGACTAGTGACGAAATTCTTTTTTTGAACTTTGATAAATACACACATCAAAAGTGTCTAGGGATCAAGCATTTTTATGCGGATTTCTTGAGATTGAGATGTGGCTTTGTAATAAATTTATGATTTTATAAATTTACTAGCTGACCCACACAACTTCGTCTGCGTCACTTAATATAGCTTATAACCTTTCTCGATAAATCGATTATCTAACATATTAAATTGAGTTAAATCGTACTCGTAACAAACAAAAAATCTTACCTTTCCTCTTTATAATACCTATTAGTTTAGATTGGCTTCGATTATATGTATTATTAAAGTAACAATTACTATAGGTATCTCTTACTGTTTAATATACAGTAACACCTTGTACTTGTAAACATTATGGTGCAGTAAATATTTTGAATTTGAATTTCTCCGGAGCCCCCAGAGGCCAGAATCCCCACGTACCTACCGCACCGGACCGAATGACTGCCACGCGCTTAATTATTTTGTCGCCCGTATATTTTTACATTGCGATATCTTCTAAGATATTTGTTTGAACTGTATAGAGTAAAAGGCACAAATATTCTATATTAAATTTCCGTGCTAACAAACACATTTATTTAGATATAGATTAATACCATATGGGTTAAATAAGCTTCGCAAAATATCATTCTTTTAAACCTAACATTTTAATATAAAAAAATGCTTACAGTGAGTCAATCTTAAAAGATAAACATATGCTATTGCGGACTTTTTTTTAGAACTTTTTCAGTGGAACAATTCCGTCATACATAATATTTACGTAACTTAAACCGTTTTCGCAGCGCACGCAACGGAAGCTCTCAAAAAGGAATATCTTTTCCCGTTTTTGCAACATTTTTCGTTTATGCTCCGCTCCCATTGATCGTAGCGTGATGTTATGTAGCCTAAAGCCTTCCTCGATAAATGGACTATCCAGCACTAAATATTTTTTTCAATTCCAACCAGTAGTCCCTGAGTTTACCGCGTTCAAACAAACAATCAAACAAACAAACAAACAAACTCTTCAGCTTTATAATATTAGTATAGATATGGATCCTTTTTGGTGCATTTCATAATTTGAATTAGGAACTGTGAATCAAATTCGAGTAAAAGATGAAAATCAGCTGTCAATATTTTCCCTATAAAAACATACAACGCATTGAAGACATTATTAGTGCTACTGTTTCCCTACTACTGATTAAAACCAACGTTATTATGGAGCGGCGACGTCATTTAAGCAGGGAAGAAATGCTCAGAGCCGTGGGAATGATAGAAGCTGGTTCCCGGCAACGTACTGTGGCTTTAGCTCTGAATACAAGTCAGAGTGTTATCAGTCGACTTTGGACACGTTACCGAAGCACTGGTACCGTGGCTGAGCGCCATGGAGGACGGTATCGCTGCACCACACGGAGACAAGACCGATACATTGAAATCTTAACTCGAAGAGCTCCAACAATAACCGCCATGATGTTAGCCGTGAGGCTTCATCACTCTTCAGGGAACTTAATTAGCGACCAAACAGTCAGAAACCGCTTGCATGAAGTGAACCTTCATTCCCGAAGACCGCTACGGGTACCACCTATAGCAATGCACAATCGTAGGATTCGATATCAATGGGCTCTTGAACACAGAAATTGGGCAGAAGAACAATGGCGTTTTGTGTGCTTTTCTGATGAGTCTCGTTTTGGTATGAGACCGGATACAAGACGTATACGACACTGGAGAACCCCTGGACGCCAACAGCGATTCAAATCCTGCCAGGAAGTCCATCCTTATAGTGGTGGAACCATCATGGTATGGGCGGGTATTTGGATCGGCGGAAGAACTGAGTTGATTTGGATCAGAGGCAACCTCAACGCTCAAATTTATGCTGAGACGATTGTATCAGACGTCATCGTTCCTCTACAAGTGCAAATCGGTCCCTTATTTCAGTTAATGCATGATAATGCACGACCGCACACCGCAAGAGTTGTAAGACAGACTCTCGCCGCAGCTAACATCAATGTCCTGCCCTGGCCTGCTCAGTCGCCAGACTTGAATGATTGAATGAATGATTATTAATTGTTTAAGTTACCCAATAAAATTTTAAAGAAAACTGTTATTTCAGTCTTTTTTTCGAACTTTAATGTTAGTGGTTCAAATGTCAAAAATCCCTTTAATAGGAAAATGGCAAATTTCTTTATTAATGCAAAGGTGACTTGGTTTATCGTTACTGTGACAAACGAAAACACTTTATTTGATGAATCCTTAAAGAAAATTTTAATTAATATCAATCAGGAGAAAAGTTATTGCAAAAATATATGTTGATCCCTAGACACTTTTGATGTGTGTATATCAAGTTTGTCAGTGACAACTGACTATACCTATTATAGGTTTAGCATAACAGCTCTTTTATTAATTTATTGTTCACCATTATTAGTTCTATGTACTCAAAAAAAAAAAAATCTATAAGTCATAATCCATGGCAACCCTATGCCTAGGAGGGCGGGTGCGGATATACGCGTTAATTGCGAGGCCACCGAGCCCATAGATCGATCGACACCATTGTCGAACTCCGGCCATCGTGTCGCAGGCCCCATGGATCGCGATATACCGATATACCAGCCAAACTATTGTTGCTAGGCTGATTGCAGTTTTTATTGGGAGTTTGGTCTTGATTTATTTAGATTCAAATATATCGTGGGTAGTCACACTAATATTATAAAGGCGGAATTTTGTGAGCGTGTATGTTTGTTACTCTTTCTCGCAAAAACTACTGAACGGATTTGGATAAAATTGGGTACAAAAATAGTTTATAACCTGGATTAACACTTAGGATAGTTTTTATCCCGATTTTATCTTCCCATGGGATAATTTTCGAGTAGTAGCGGGCGAAGCCGCAGGCAACAGCTAGTAGCGATAAGACGAATAATGTCATAAAAAATGTTATACCATGGCTTGAAGCACAATGACAAAATTGACAAGTTAAATAAATAATACACTTGTACCGGAACAGTTTGGTTTTGGCAATAAAATACGATTTTGATCGCGTTGTTCCATCTATCGTAATTTAAATGCTTTTGCTTAGTTTTAACCAAATTGGTAAAAGATGGTCTCAGGATTTACTGCTTTTTTTCTACTGAATCAGGTTACAGCTTTCGTTTAAATAGCATTTAATTGTTTTCTTCAATAAAGTAATGTTTACTTAATCAAACAATTTTATTGTTTTGGTTTATGAATTTTCTAATAAAGTTTAGCTAGACTAAACGATGAGTCGTTGTGCTAAAATAAAACTAGGAATTTGATTTATCACCCGAACATTAGAAATAGAAAACACCTTTCGTTTTTAAAGCTAATGAAACGATTTTAGTTCAGCTCATAATAATTTTCAGACAGGTTTTTATTGAAGTTATTCTTGTTTTAGAAACACTAAAATGCTAAAAATATTTTCGCTGAACTAGAAAAATCTGGTTTTAACGGGTTTTGTACGCGAATTTTTAATGTCAAATTTTTCCTTATATCTAATTATAGGCTATGACAAGTAGACTTTGAACCCAACGAATGCCTGTAAAATTCTCGATAGTTTTCCAGTAAAAGTTTTACATTCAATCCTAGCTCGTATCAATTTTGTGGTGAACCTACTCCTCGTACTAGGAGACGTATTTAGCTCGGTTAGAGGGGTTAACAGGTGTATTGCCCCATAAGGACATTGATATTATAACTTTTTGTATTAATAAACTATCCGATTATTGGCATTACATATTAGTGTAATGGGTGCAATTTGATTAAACTTTATTTTCAAAAATCGCAAACTTATTAACATCATTTGATTGAGCTGTGCTATAAATACTTCAAAGGAAACAGTTATATTTCATAAATGCATAATTATTATTTAAACGAACTTATTACTGAACGAAATGACATCATCTAACTGCGATAAAATCTTTGCAAATAAAGCTACAAAATTAACATTAATTACTCAAAACATAGTTTTTACTTGAATCTTCTGATTATAATTAAAAGCACACAGTAATTTTAGAAAACATTTTGCACTATAAACCTAAAAATTATTACATTACTAGACCTGTTGTGTGGATATTTTGTGTGACAGCAGTAACTAGTCATTCGTTATTGTGAACCCCTGGATTTCATGATGTTTTACATAGTTTAACATTATATTGTGTCCAGACTAAAAATACGCAACAAACGAGTACCAGTATTTTGACAGCAATGAACAGTACACACTGTATAAATGATGATGGATAGAGACGGAGTGGCTTAATAAGAACTGCCACTCGGGTCGATCTTTAGGTAAAGCTGTGCTTGCCTAGGTCGGTCCGTGGATGGGTGACCGCCCGACATATCGAGTTTCCTCCGTGCCTCGGAAAGCACGTTAAGCTGTTGGTCCCGGCTGCCATATATAGATCTTTGGCAGTCGTTACAGGTAGTCAGTGACCTGAAATTCTGACATCCAGTCTTACCAAAGAGTTTCGTATTACCTAGTATTAACTGGGTTGTGGAGGTCAGATAGGCAGTCGCTCAATGTAAAATACTGGTACTCAGCTGCATCCTGTTAGACTGGAAGCCGACCCCAACATAGTTGGGAATAGGCTAGGCAGATGATGATGGATAGAGACGGAGAGGTAGATCAAGGAAAAGATGATAAATTGTGTGAGGAATGATATGAAAGAAAATGGAGTAAATGATAGCGTGACGGTTGAGAAAGTAAAATGGAAGAAATAACGTGTTGAGCCGACCCCAAGTGACACTGGACAAAAGCAGAAAGATAATGATGATGATGAAATAGTAATATTGTTTCTATTTATATTATTTTCAAAGTTTTCAATAACTATAAGGTACGATCGGTCCCGATCCCGTCGGGGCTGCAGGTTGTTCAAAGATACCGCGGCCTCTGCGCAAAGGTTAAGAAGGAACATGGGTGGTTTTTAGTCAGTAGAAGTCTGACAATCCCTTTCGCTCTGTCCAGAGCGGGAAAGGTTATTTATTTTGATGATTTCCCACCCAAAAAAAAAAAAAAAGGTGCGATATTCTGTATTTTAATTCATTATTTCATTTTATTTCTTTGTTAATTGATTTTTTAATTGAGTATTATTATAATATAATAATACTTTTTTTTTACTTTTTGCATGCTATAAGGTAGAGAGTGAAAAGCTATTCTTCAACTAAAGCAACTGTAATGTGTTCAGTTGACGACAGAGTTCCTAGTTTTATAAATATCCTTGCATTTCAGTCACCTCTCTGTAACAAGAGTGTTGATTTTGGCAAACAGTCACGATTCCTAATTGTATAACACTTATTAGAAGATCTATGATGATCTTACGCTGTGATACATTCCCTCCTTTCTTTTTACTTTCGCGACAATAAACTAAATCACTCCAAATGTCAACCGCTTATTATTAGTAACACTTGCTCCAATAATTGTCCTTACTGCTATGACATAGAGGTGCTGTCAATGTCATATAGTCTTTGATCTGCAGATTGCAATAAAGACGTGCATCTACAGTCGCAGCAGGTTTCAGAGCCGCTGATTATTTCCTGTGTGATAAACCTTTTGTTATACCTGCATCAGCATACAATACGTCACTTACTGCCGTACTCAGAGATATTTAATGATTACTTAAGCCGTCACTTAGTAAAGGTTTGACATATTTATAAACCCTTCAATAAAGTGTCAATATCTTTACTAAGTGATGGTTTAAGTAATCATTAAATGTCTCTGAGTACGGCAGTGAGACTGATAAGAAGCTTAACAACCTAATGATGATTTAAATTAGAATTACTATACATGGTTTCAAAGAAGAAACTCATGAACTGTTTGTTCCTACAGCACCAAATGCACAATAACCTCATGACGATAACTACGAGTACAGTCTTATAAAGATAGCGGTCGTCGTAAAATATAATAATTTTACGTATGTTAATATATAATAGGACAGTAAACCCAGCGAAGTGCGACGCGGTAATGGAGGTGTGGCAGGGCGGAACGGCGTGTTAACAGCCATAGGACTTACAGCCAGGAGTTTTAGCGTTCAATTGTCGTGGGTTCTGATTGTGTTTGATTAATATATTACCATTGATTATATTTAGGTGAGGGTTTGATAACTCCAAAGCTTGTAAAGTAGCATTAGATCCCCTTCTTCTTGGGACGAAGAAATATTTTAAATATCATTGTGAACTGTTGAAGTTATGTCATGAAAGGATTTGTTTACGTATTTCTGAGCAACAACCTAGTTATCAATGTTAATGGAGACAGTCAAACTGCTGATTAAACTCATGAAGCTTGAATTTAAGGACCTAGAGGTGTAAATGATGACGTGAATGTGGCAATTAGTGAAATAATTTACTTCCATGATCTGTTACACCAATTCAAAATGAATTACCAAAAACTATCCACACCGTAGTTCTCAATGCAAACCAGACGCCATTTAGACGAGTAGACAGTAGACACACAACACTTGCTCTAAAGATTTACAATCGCACCCGAGTCTCGACATTAACAAAGGAAAAAACGAAGGATCTCGAAAGGTAAACATTTTGGCTAAACATCGTACCAACGAAGTAAACAGTAGCCACGTTTTACGTGAAGGTGAAGTTTTTAATGGTAATTTTAATTGCAGTTAATGAACTGATATTTAGTCGAAAGTAGTTCGATTGGAAATTAATAGAGGCTAGTTAAACACAGTTGTGTAAGAGCAGATAAACGGACCCAGTTAGAAGTATAGGAATATGTATGTATTTGACCATGAGAGAGATGATTAACAACAACGACACTAAAGACCCGTGGTTGTAGCAACTTGGTCGATCGATGCTGATTCAGGTTGATGCTGAGATAATCTCAATATTTCTTGGACTTGACATAACTTAAACAGAAAATGTAGCTGCGAATGTGTCATGGCAAAGTCTTATGTCAGTAACTAAAGACAAAAAGCTACAATAGCTGTACTTAATGCCTGACAGGTTCAAATTCTCAAGCTATTACACGTTAAAGTTTATTGTGAACGCGTGGGATCCAAATTATATTGAATTATGATTAATCATGCAAGAAGATGATACATGAATTAGGAGAATTTATAGAGCAATGAATACGGATCTTGGTCTTGTGGAGCATAGACGTATAGATATGGAAATCTGAATGAAATGCTTTCCAGAAAACAGCGAATGATTCAGAAAAAAAACGATTAGTGATTGGTTTTCACAGGTGAATAAATATTTAAAAGATTCTTTCCTCTTATTTATTGAGAGGTGCAGATAAGATCAACTATCGAATTTATAACGATTTGAGAGTTCTTTATGTTGATAATTTTGTTTTGAATCTACTTCAATGCTACCTTCGACACTCTCCAAGTCTCCACTGACTCGTACAATAGGAGGCATGTGGGAGCTGTGTCCCAGCAGTGGGAACGGCATAGGCTTATAATTCTTGTGCTACTTCTTTAGTAACACAAGCATCTTGGACTATCGTTTCAGAGTTTTTTAGAATTCTACCTACTGCATCGCCGAAATGAGGCGTAAATCAATAGTTTTGACAATAAACCAGTAGCCAAAAGTTCACGTAAGAGATCGCAACTGGCAGCGACAAGTCCGAACTAGAGCGTGCAATGACGTCACCCATTGAGTCGCACGCGCAACGGATCATCAGTTTATCATTATTGGATTTATACCTTTACGCTCCTGTTAGTTTTGCAGTGTGGGCTGTGTTATCAAAACTGCAGTACAGTTCAAAGACTCAATGATTTCTGTGACATTTTAATCATTTGGTGCTCCTTTTTCCTTTTGTTAAATTGCAGGAGTTTCATATCAGTCAGCGTTTCCGATGATTCTATGTTATGTAAGGTCATTGCAAAAATACTTAATACTGTTGAACTTTTTTCCTTTTGCATTGTTTCCATAATCGTTCCGTGACTAGCTAGTGAAACTAAATGGTAAGAATAAATTGATTAGCCATTTTCCTTAATTGTTTTCCCTAATCACATATGTTTATAAAATGCAATGTCAGACCAAGTCTCAAGCAAAATGTTTATAGAATAAACTTCTACTTTTTCTTGTACTCTTATCTTTACTTTCTTATCTTCTTATTTTGTTTAAAAAGTTTGAATTTTTCATTTCTTCGTTTCATGACCAAAACAATGTTTATAATAATCGTACGCATCTTTGCAATTATTAAATATCAGTATGTGGGAAGAAGATAAAACAATTCAATAAACTTGTTAGACAAGAAAAGATTTTATCTCATGTGAAAATGCCAAAAAGTCTGCATCGCCCAAATCCACGTGGTGCGATCACAAATACAAGATGTAGAAACAGTTTCAGGTTAATTATTTCATCATTTGCAATTATTGGAATTCATTCTGGTCTCTGTTAATAAGTATTTACTGCAGTTGAAACTCTGTTCTACATCTAGCAAGACTTGGAACTAAGTGACAAAGAGCTGAGCTTAAGAAGTTTTATACTTTCTGTATAATAATATGAGAGAACTATCCTAGCAACTGAACGCAATTTGATTGGTCCTAAGATTCGAAGTGATTCAATTGTGATGTTTATTTTTTCGTTTTCCGTGTTTATATTTTAGACTACTGCAAATGCCTATCCTGTATTTTTATCTGCCTATCTACCTACGTTGTTTCTTTGTTTTAGTGTTCTACTTTTAAAAATTAATTGCAATCCCATTTCGTAATTTTTTTGAAGCTCATCTCATTTTTCGTGCTTTTCATAAACAAAATGTGTCAAGGATTTGTCAAGAAAAACAACTTTATGGAACTGGACAAGATTTCGTTTCATAATTTCGTTTTTGTAGTTTCATTCAAAGTGTTGTAAGTAACGTTTAATTTTAGCTTGTGTTATCTGTTTCCTAGCCACCTGACCGTTTATGAAGGGTGCATAAATGAGGTCCGGCTTTGTACGAGTAAGTGGCATGCGCTTAGTATGTTTTGCAGCCGACCACGTTTGCCGACCACTATTCACTGCTCAGCCTAAAATGGACTCATAATGGCTACTTGTTCCTACGATACACCTGCTGTCATCGCATATTTGCTGCCAGTATTATTCGTATAAAATTCTATGTGCGGCTAATGATATATTCGCGAATCGATACGACTTATTATAGCATGCATGATCACATGGAAATTGACAGAACGTTGGTTCAAATTTGATTTAAAAATTGTGACGTTTTTATACCTTCGATACGTGTCTTCAAGTTCCATGCGACCGCGCGGCTCGCATCACACCACGTCGTCGTAATAAAACACTGATCACTCACTGTAACCCGGCTTGTAGACAGCACGAATCCTCTTAACCAACTTGCTGGTCCTCTTGATCGGCGGGCCGAGGGCGACGGCGGAGTGACCGCGCCTCTCGGCGAACACGATATAGTTCCGTCTATTTTTCAGAGGCACTTCGAAGCGTCCGGAGCAATCTAGATGCTCGGGGGGTAGCTTTAGTCGTATGACGGCGTTCTCGTGGGGCCAGTGTCCCTGGTGGCGGAAGACGCGCTTGATCTGGACGGTGGCGGCGTCTTTGGCGAGGGACTGGACGCGCGCCTCGAAGGCGGCCGGCGCGCGGTAGGCCCGCCAGGCGACGTCGGCGCGGTCGCAGTAGAGGCGGCGAGGCGCGGCGACGGCGGCACAGCACAGGGACAGCAGAGCCCACAACGCCGCGCGCCTTTCTGTCTTCATCGCGCCATCGCAACAGCGCTCGGTGACTCCCTGCTCGTTCGCGGTGCGCCTATGTTCTCCCGTGAGCGGTCGGCGCGCGACTGGCCCCAACTGAATCATTCCCCGCCCACACCGAAATAGTCGCGGTACGGAGCGAGCACGCGTCGCTAATTTATCTCGTCTGATGATTAATTTGCGCTTGTTATATGTAATTAGTGGGTACCATGTCGATTGTTTGATTGGGGTGCGATTGATTCAAGTTGAGTGAAAGTTTGGACTTTGAAAACACTTTTTTTTTGGAGTTAATTGAACTTTTTTGTACAATTTTTAAACTGAATATATTTTATCTACCCTTTTTCGTTATTACTTAATAGTTGAAAATGCACAGTCCATATACCGAAATCTGGTACGCCATTGCTACCTATGTCTTGTGTGAAAATTTACATAGAACTTTTGTGATACGCGTTTGTTTAGTAACCAGTACCTACTGTAGCCGTGATTTTCAAGTGTCGACTTTCGCTCGTAGCCGGTCTACGAGGACGCTGTAGCGCGTAGACGCACCGTAGCTTTGACCTCAGCCGTAGACCCACGACCTTGTGCTCGTAGCTCAAAATTATAATGTTCTTCATGATTCTTACTTCGTTTCTAGTCAAGAAGGTTACTTGAAAGTCACTTAAGGTGTCAATTAGTCCCGTCGGGGCTGCAGGTTTTTCGCAAGAGATACCGCGGCGTCGACATGAAGGGCTAAGAAGGAACATGGGTGGTTTTTAGTCAGTAAAAGTCTGACTGGGGTGGGGTTATTTAATAACTTTCCACCCGCCAAAAAAAACGCGTCAAAGGTTTGAGTGGGGGACGTCACGGTCCCCCACTCAAACCTTTGACGCGTTTCATCTTCGTTATTTTTTATTGATTTGATAAAAAAAAAAATACGCATCCAATATTTTTCGATAATCTAACAGACGGACTAATTAGAATCATATTTTTTTTAAGTTAGTAAACATCCCTATTACAGGCGTGGTGTTATGATTCACTGACACCACAACCACACCCGACAAACTGCTAACTACCACCGAATCACAATATCCTTAATACCTGGAATCAGCATCTTCGATTCCCACAGGATGAATGAATGAATGATTGAGACCTAACGGTTCGCGACCAATTGCCTCACATCCGGTAAGGGAGGTAAAAAAAGGTAAATAGTGTGAACACTATGTTTCGATCGTACTCCCAGTCTCAGGTAGATGGACTCATTCATAATGGTTATGAATGACCGGTGGGTTTTGGGGTTCCGTAGTGGTGAGGTGTAGGGACCGTAGAAAATAACATACGATTTTAATGTCATTTATTGTTGTTCCAGGTTATTTACAAATAAAGTAGGTTACAATTTAAAATTACCCCTGTGGTGCAGATAACAATAATAAAATACATAAATACCTTATGGTTTAGAAAAATATAAAATAGATAAATTTTGAATATCTAACAACTTAACTATAAATGCTATGTCCTACTATTGATTATAAATATTTATTTTATTGTCTCCTTTAAAACAGTAAAAAATTAATTTATTGAATACAATTATTGTGTTTGTGGGTGAGGAGTGTGTGTGTGTGTGTTGTTATTGCTATTGTATTTGACATTACAACATTTATTCCTAAATAAAGTGCAAGCTCTTATTATTATAATGCAAGTTGTGACCACTGAACTGCAAGTGTATACTACTAGAGTACCGTGCTTCTCTTGTTTATTTACACCTCACAATCTTCTAACTATTATTTACACATTCACACAAAAACTCACAGAGCAGAACCCATCTTCAAAGTGGACTCAAAATATTTTTTACACCGAACACAAAAACGGGTGGCCCTGGTGGCCGGAACTTACCTTTTGTCGTGTACCATTCAAGCAAGCACGTGCGTTACGGTGTGAGAGGCGGCCTTCGTTTGTAGATGAATTACTACTAATATTGGCTAATAGCTTCCACGTTGGTTTGGAACAAATAAAAGATCTATATTTTCTTCTTAGAAGTATGAGTTTAGCGTTTATTGGAGCGCCAGTACATCTGTCGCTGAAAAACCTGCATGCAGAAGACAACACATTCATACATAAACTCACGCCCTTTTCCCATGGGTGTAGGTAGAAACCACAGAACGCCACTTGCTACGATCTTTACATACTCTTTTTGCCTCGTCCACATTCATACATCTGGTCATACACGCACGACGGTTACGAGTACCACGCGCCTGTCCTTTCTGAAGAACGGCACCAATAAGATCAGTGTATGTCTTTCTAGGGCGTCCTCCCGGCGTTACCACTCACATCTGCATTGTCAATACCTTTTAATAATCGACTTTCAAGAGATAATAGATTTCTGCCTACCCCTATGTGAAAAAGGCATGAGTTTATGACTAGGCAAAATGTACAGGTGAACTGAAAACTAAAGTTTGATAAGTTCCAAGTAAATAAATAAACAAGGAAAGTGCAGCTTTCTTAAAAATAAGATTGGAAACTTGACTGCACTACGTTGCTATGGTAATAACAACTTTAACTACAATTTTTCTGCTGACACAAATAAGTGAAAGCAATCCCAGTGATGGACCGCAAATAGACCAAAACACACGATTCTCTTGCTAACAAATTTCTTAGTTAGGAAAAAACCTGCCAAATCCAAAACACATGTTGCAACCTTGCACCGTTGCACTTTACAAATCGTTCTACCTTAAGCTATACTAATTACAAACAGGTGCGAACTTTGCCTTTCAAACGGAACTCCTAAAATTGTTTGAAAGAAATGTTTTATAAAACAATAAAATAAAGCCGTAAAGGTGGTATAAGCTGGGTATTGTGTGACAACACGTGTTTGTAATGACTGTTGTGGGAACGCCAAAAACAATTGTTTGTCAAAACCGTTTCTTTTGTTTTTCTTATTGTGTGTTTTTTATTGCAAGGTGAGATTTTGCTGCAAGGATAAAAAAATGGTGCGTATTTTTTTAAAGGGGAGACGAATCATTAATTTGTAGTTTATTTTTCTTTTTGATTGTTCTCGATTTATAAAAGTTTGTACCATTTTAACTAACATCATCTATTGTAACACTTATTTTACAACAACACACATATAACATAACATCACGCCTGTAATCCCCGAAGGGTTAGGCAGAGGTGTACCTAACAGCACACCCACATTTCGCCAGTTGTGTTAAGTCACATGTAATAGAGGGCGAGCCTATTGCCATCAACGGGGCACGACTTCAGACTTCGTAGCTACTACTGAAAAATTCTTGGAAAAAACCTAATTACACTTTGCCCAACTCGGGAATCGATCCCAGGACCTCAGCTCAGCAGTCGCGCTTGCGACCACTAAAACTACGAGGCAGTCTTTAAAAAAAAACAGGCAGAAGTTTAAACTTCAACATTAACGTTGTGCATTTTTGAATATTTTGGAATGGTAAGGGAATAATTTCGCACGAATTGCTTTATTTATCAGCATAAAAGTACTATTATTTATGTGGTTAAATACAATATTCATTTATTGCGCTTTCGTACACAATCATGACAATTTATGTTACATAAAAAAATTTATGTCTCAGGAAAATCAACTTGACATTTAATTATTTTGACATTTGACACACACGCACATTCGCGAAAGCGTCCTGCGCCGCGCGCTATCTTACGGTCAGGACACGTGACCATCTGACGCGAGTTTAACATTTTTTACCCATCCCAAAAAAGTGCACAACGCCGCTAAAGAAGTTTTCACTTCAAAAATATTATTTTTATAGTTTCATGTATGCAATTTCTATACAAATAATGTGTTTATTTCGGACTGTAATGTTAGGTCTTCGAGAAAAGTAACGAAGCTTACTATTCAGTACCTACTGTCTTACGTACATACATTTCAAAAGCAAGAAATAACTTTATACTCATACAAAAACGTCCAACGTCCACCGCACTCAACAAACTCAAAAAAAGTTCCAAGTTCCCGTAAAATGGTCCAGATGGTCGAATTTTGTGATGTCTTCATTACAGCCTGCCCGCGGTAGTAAGTCATCTTAATGCAAAAATGACAAAATAAATTATAATGTTGGTGCCCGCGCGAAACGCTAACATTTGGTTGACGAAACGAATGAAAAGTGGCTCTACTTGACGAAATAATAAAGGATTTGGTGATGTGTGTCTGTCTGGTTGACACGAAATTGTGAGCTTACATGAAATGAATTAACCTCTTGAACGTCCGCTAACATTGCTTGAATGTCTTATGATCCACCGGGTGATCATAAGGACGCTCGAAGACTTAAATCTATGGTTAGGCTCGCCCCCTACTACATGGACTTAAACTTAATGTAGGTAGGTGTGTACCTACATTAAACCGCATTTCGCCAGTTAAGTTTTGGGGATTGCCTGTAATCCCCGAAGAGATACCTCTTGATGTTATGTTATGTTTTATAAATAGGTATAGTTTTCTCTAGAAATAATTAGACATTCTATTTCTAATAATCCCACACATTTAAATACAACAATTAAAACCTTGACATTCTAGGTATTTGACCTACACAAAAGAATGTGTAATTTTCAATTAAAATAACAAGGATTTAACGTCTGTTTATAAGAGTTAATTAAGAAATATCTTCAACATAGTCCGAGTTCCGAATTTTATTGCGGGCAACTTTATTTCTAAATAATCCTTTGTTATTTTTCTAATTTATAATCGCTCGTAATCTTTCTAAAATAATTAAAATAACCTCTCAGGTTTGAATCCACCATGTACAGCCCGCGCCAAACTTTGTGACCGCCCCGAAACTAGGCTCATTGCATTGCGCAGAACACAAAATCAGGGTATTAGCGGGACGCACAAGAAAAATAAATTGACATAATAAAATAAGTATTAAAAATGTTAGAAAACGAAAATTGTTTGGTTGATTACGTATTGTCCACTCGACTGTATCATGCGCAAGTTCGGACTCGCGACTATATTCAAGGCGGTCACAAAGTTTGGCGAGGGCTGTACCTATACTTAGACCGTTAAAACTATAAACTAGAATATACATAATTAAATAAACCTAAATACAAAGAAAAGGTATAAACATTAATTATTAAATCCGATTTGAAACAAAGTACAAATATTTACCCATTCACTGACCTAAAAAAAATACTATATTCCTACAAGTAGAGCCTCTTCCAAACCCGTTCATCTCGGCAGGCCACCCTCAGTGACGTTCGTTTCTCGTTAACCGTATAATTGTTTAAATTGTCATAATTTCGCCCGCATAATGTAGCCACATAAATATTTATTTATCGGCCCACTACTGATAACCAAATTGCTGATGACCAGCGCTCCTCACATGATTTAAGGGCTCCGTAACTGATGCTTTTCTGCTTTTATTGTGGGAACACGTTATTAAAGTTTGAATTAAATTCCGGAGCAAAAATGTATGTACTTGTAAACTTGAACATCAACAAAAAAACGAGAAATTTTAAGGAAAACTGTCCAAATGTAATTAAAAGAAGGGAAGCCGTATACTAAGGCTGATATTATGTCAAAGACTTTGCAAGTAGTATTGATATTTGAGGAATGGCATGTCCTGTTATACAGCTTACATCTTTTATGTCAACCCAAGTGATTATGACATCTTGTATACCTACAACGATAGATAATTATGATATTCAGACCCATGAAAGTTCTAAAATCTTTGATTAGAAACCCATGTATTAATCATGAACTTGTTTCGTTATTCGCACCACATAGAAGCTGATGCAATATCGCATCTATGTTGCGAAATATTGCAAACTTATTGCTTGGGTTTACACTATCATTACAGGCGTAGGTACAGCTGTGTTCCCATAATAATGTCAATCTACATTAGCTCCACCTTCGGACTAAATCCTGCAGATAATTTCATCATCTATTTAAATTTTTTGTTTTACCAAAGTTCATCTTCTTATAAGTGTATCCCTTGTTCAAAAGCTGTCAGTGTTACAATTGCTACTGTATAATTGACACTGGCAAATTTTGATCGTCGTTTAGATATTTATTCGCGTTGGTGGAATCTGTTCCATGATTGTATCTATCTCTCCGTCGAATCATAATGGTCGTCCTAGATAATCCAGCATAGAAACAAAATGATGAGTATCACCAGTGGCTCGTACGCAGCACACTGACGGCGGCCGCCAAAGTATCCATTCGGTAGGTCGCGCGTGGTTTATTTCTCTCGCGCCAGGGAGTAAATATAACTCGTGTGCTACGGGTGTTAACACTACTATGAGAACATTTTAGTCGATTGGAAGTCGTGGAGTTTCAAGTGGATGAATGTGTTGAAGTTTGTGAGAAAGATTGTTCTGGAGAGTTTGTTCCGACACTTCTTCTTGTCAAAACTAAAACACTAGGAAGTAGCGAAGGAGAATGTCTAGTGTAATTTTTTGACGATTAGAATGTACCTACTGATTAGGTGTCTTGATTGTTCTATTCAGTAGAAGGATGATTTTTCTGTGGGCAATCAGAGAAACCTACTTAATAAAACCAGCTACTGATTAACTGCAGATGATAGCCAGATGCATGTGACTAGCTGCAGATCTTATAGATCAGACAATTTTTTTGAGTAAAAAGTAGTTTAGTTACCTACTGTTTTTGCATGTTTTTCAATGATTTTGTGTAATCTCCCTTATCACAGGAGAAGTCATCGAGTATTAAAACTCAATATTCTTTCAGTGCACTAGTTAAAGACGAGTTTACTATCGAGAAACCTACCAATGGTAAGGATAGTGCTCTCACCTTTACCACGTGACTTAGTGACGTGTATTTTCACTACATTTGTTTGCCATATCAGGGTATTACAGTTATTCTAGTAGTTGAACTGATAATTCCCGTAACTTTCTGATCATTATTGGCTAAAGTTACGGCGTTTGAGCTTTTTTAGCAACAAAGATTAAAAAGGGTACTCAATAGCGTGGTGTGTCTCAGAGGTAAAATTGGAACCCGTCGGGGCTGCGGATTGTTCGCAAGACATACCGCGGCCTCGACATGAAGGGCTAAGAAGGAACATGGGTGGTTTTTAGTCAGTAGAAGTCTGAGACTACCTTTCGCTCTGCCCAAGAGCAGGAGGGGTTATTTGATGATTTTCCACCCGCCAAAAAAAAAAGGTAAAATTGAAAATAAAGCTTTAATAGCTTGCTAAGCCTGCAAATACCGCATTGCTGTCAATTATATTTATATTGCAAAATTGCTAAAATTAACAATTTTACATTAAATAATTGAAACTAGATGTGGTATATATTTTGATCTGTTCTGTGTGCATGATTGGGGGTATAATTACTATTCAATGTATTGTAAGACCTCAGCTGAATCAACTTGGTCTAGAAACATGAAGTTTTAACTTTGTTTCTTTTACAACGGAAGTGAGCAGTGAGGAAAGATTTTCGAAAAATATACTCTCCCTAAAGGGAGTCTCTGTCAGGGGTTAACTCAACAACATAGAGTGCCCTTCGCATTTCTTATTCGTAGGTTATAGGAAATAATTCAAAACTACTAAATCATCGAACAGAACTAGACTTTTCAGGACATGTATCTTACATTTATAACCCACTACCACCCAAGTTCTACACATATCGCTATTTATCCGTCGTCTCCCACAAAACTTGTAATAAAGTTAATACCACTTACAACCCCGCATATAGAAATATCGTCTTTAAAAAAATCGTCTGTCGTTCCAGACTGGCGTTTAATTAAAAAATAAACACCGTAAGGGCGGCTACAGACGGGCGGCGGCGGCGCATCTGCGGTCGGTCGCGTGTCGCACTCGCCGGCCGACTTAATTAGATACCACCGTACGAGTGACGTGGAGAGGGCTTTAGGCTTCAGATTTTTATTCTGTTTATTCGTTTTTTTTTTGCTTCAATTTGATGTGATAATTATATCATATGATCCAATTACTGTTAGTACCTAGTTCTGGGGTTTGTTAAAATACTGACATTAAACTGCATTTGCTCAGATGATGACGATGATTACTGTTGGAGTTGATAATTCTTATTTTAATATTGACGTGCGTTTATAAGTGTTACAGAAAAGCTCGGGAAATTTACTCTAACAAGGAAACAAAGTAAAAAAGAGTTGGAAAGATCAAGAGATCAGTACTTTACTGAACCAATAGGTAGTTGTTATGCGTCAGGCTGTTATTGTATGTGAGTTTAAATGTTTGTATACGCACCCACAATTGCTTTTTTTTTTTTTTGAAAAAACGTTGCCCCACACTAGGAATTTCTCCTGTATCGTGGGTGCGTTCACAAACATTTAAACCCACATACACAAATACCCAGACCCGGAACAACTATCTGTAGGTCATACAAATATTTGTTCCGTGCGGGGATCGAACCCGCGACACGCAGTGTACCAGTCCATTGCTTGAGCCAGTGCGCCAACCGTGCCGTCATATTATTTATTTTTAGACTACTGTTAATAATTCACGAATGTTATGTTATTTCAAAGAACTAACAGAAATAACACGATGTGTGAAAAAAATAATAATATCGATAAAAAAATAAAGTTGTTACACGCTTTAGAAGTTTTTGGTGGGTGCACTTTCTATCCTTGTCGCGAGAAACCGCCATTTGTACTACGTAACCGTGACGTAACTATGGCAGTATGAAATATGACGTCACGTTTGTATAGCGCTGTCTTTGTCTAACACGTCATTTATAAGCCATTTTCTGATCGATTTTATTACTTTTCGTGTTATTTCCGTTGGTTCTTTGAAATGACATAACATTTTCGTGGATTTCTAACAGTAGTCAAATAGCCAATTTAAGATAAATTCTTAGTGTTCGGGGTATTTTTTTTTAAGAAATGCATTTGAAAAAAAATGCTCTTAATAATTATGTCAAAAGTGGCGAGAGGTCTCCATGCTCGACGCTGTTCTTAAACAATCGCCACACATATACCTGTACATTAAATAAAGGTCTCAGATAATTTGATCGGACTACCGCCAAAGGCAATAAATAACTTTTGACATTTGTAGGTAAGTTTTATATGCAAAAATATAGGTAATAAACTTATAATGCACCACATAAAAAATACTTGTTTCTTATTCGATTGTAAAAATTAATAGAATACAAAGCTTTTTTTTTCAAAAATATTTAGTCTGATGGACTACTCTATGTATTCCTCTGTTTCAAACGGTCTTAATACACCTGTACATTGACGTTTGTAGTCGCGGAATGTGCTCGTATTTAAAAAAAGGATATTTTCATGAATCGTATTTGTCTCAATTTCAAAGGTTATGGTGACATGTGAAGTTTAAAAGTTATTATTTATACTTAACCTTATATTTATGTGATTGACCCCATTTGAGTCACAAAATTTACCATGGTTTTCTGTCACACACATGCAATCTCGTCTCAACAGATTTTGCGAACACTACGTATGACCAAACTGTTTTAAATTAAAACTGGGCTGCCCCAACAAAATGAAAATGCTAGAAATAAGCACCACACTACCTACATAATATATTGATCTGTATTTGTACACTAAAATAAAATAAAATTCATTTATTTCAGGTACCTATGTAAGTGCTAGTCTTGTAGGACAAAAATCAAATGAACCAACGAATGTACACACGCCAAGCTATCTGAAACTATCAAATCCGAATCCACCTTAAACCTCATGCGTTAGCGATAAAGTTGAAAATCTTTTAAGGATATTTCACAGATAGACTAGTACCTAGTAGCTTGACTTGTCTGTACTAGTCATACCATACAACAGAAAACATTTTTTGAAAAAACTTAAACAGTGTATGTGCTTATTTCAATTTCTACTGAAACATCGTCTCCACGCATTCCTGTGTGTTCAAATACACCTGTACATTGAATGATGAGGGCTGGAATGTACTCGCATACTTATAATATCAGACGTAATTTTCATAAATTCAGCGGGCAGTGGTACTGCTGCCGTGGGCTATACGTGTTAGGTAGGAGTACACGGAAAGCTAAGATTTGCTAAGATTTAAAGCTGCTACGATATTTCTTTTAATTCCAAAATTAAGCTGTAGATTAGATTATTTTCCTTTCGACCATATTGTCCCGTAGGTACACATTGGCCCTAGATCAAAAGATTTGGAGGTAATGAGGTTAGGCCTTGCCTAGCAATGGGATGACACAGGCTAACAGTAACAGTTACAGTACTTTCCTTTCAACGAATATTACTCGTATGTTCACTTTACAGAAAGTATCTACATACTGTCCTTTTTGCAGGATTTTTAAAACCTACCTACGTTATCCTTTTGGATCTGTGATATATCTGACTGAGCCATCCTTATAATATTTGCTTGTAAATCGCAATTTTTTTCTTATTCCAGCAAAGCTATGCAGCTCTTGACTGGTAATTCAGTATCGTATTACCTTTTGCAACTGTAAAAAATAGCTCGCTACAGCTTTCGCTGTGCTCGTTCCTAAAATTTTGGGAGGTCATCATTACTTTAGATTATAATCGCGCAGCGATTCGAATCGACATTTAAAATTGTTAAAATCGATATCGCGTAAACTTATCGATACTCGAATTTCGTATCGATTTAATGTGCGATGTTGAATTTCGCCCCAAATACTTGACATGATGTTATTAAGTGTTTAAAATAAGGGGTTATTTTGTTAAATCAATGGTGTGGTCTTTTACTTAATTAAAGATTGCCAATGTCCCTCTGGCCAATACTTTGGGTTTTTTATTGAATTGTTTGGTTGTATGTTTTGGGTCATAAAAGTAACTAAGATAAACGTAAAAAGATACCCATCGTAGTAACTGGCAGAGGGAGGCTACAGAAAAGAATCACTTAAGGATTTCGCAAGATGTTTTGTAACCTAGATCTCCTAGAAAGGCTGAAGAAAACGTGAATGAATTCTGTGAGAAATTATATGAAAGAGAATGGAGTAAATAATGCCGTGACGTCTGACAGGGGGGAATGGGAGATGAAAACTTTGCGACGACTCCACATGGTACGAGGCAAGAAGACTGATGATAATGCTATCCTATTCGTCATCATCATCAGCCTGTAATGTTCCCACTGCTGGGACAGGTCTCCTCTATATGAGAGGGAATGGGGGCGGGCCCAGTGCGGATTGGTAGATGTCACATGTCTTCGAATTTTTGGTTCTAGGACATGTCGGTTTCCTCACGATGTTTTCCTTCACCGTTTTGAGAGCAGTGGCAATGAAATAAATTACCCAAATACCCAATTACCCAATTAGGTTCGAACCCACGACT
This sequence comes from Diarsia brunnea, assembly GCA_949774965.1. Taxonomy (NCBI): domain Eukaryota; kingdom Metazoa; phylum Arthropoda; class Insecta; order Lepidoptera; family Noctuidae; genus Diarsia; species Diarsia brunnea. The sequence goes on from OX459001.1 coordinate 20,462,358, forward strand.
TACTGCTCGTAAGTTGGAGCCGCCACCACTAGGCCACCGCTGGTCTCCTATCCTATTAGTTACAAACTAAAGCCAAACATAATACTCATTAGAAATCCCGCTAACAATCCTATCAAATGAATCACCACCAAACAATAAAAATGATACAAATAAGCTAATTTTTTTTTAAACCCACATCACTCTGACACTAGCCACTAATTAAAATACTTCTTTGTAACAGAAACATATCCTTAGCGCTAAGTGAAGAATCCCAAAAAGTATAGAACTTCTCGTCTTAGGTGGCAATAGATTTTTTGCTTTTAACACATTAAGAATTTAAATGCTTTGTTGCTTTGCCCACTGTGTAGAGGTTTCTATCGGATTAAGCAGAGTTTTGAAGGTTTGTTTGAATCCAAGCTTTACTTTGTCGTGGCTGCGGGACTGTTAGAAAGAGATACCGCAGATACCGTAACACAAAGGGCTAAGAAGGAACATGGGAGGGTTTTAGGCAGAAGAAGTTCGACACTTCCTTTCACTTCGCCCAGGGTGGGAAAATCAACATTTCATGGTTTCCATTCATAAGAAAAAAAAAATAATTAAACAAATTATAATCATCATCACTGTTTTTGAAACAGTATTTCTTCTGAATAAGTCGCGCTTACCTAGGTTGGTCTGTGGATGGGTGACCATATTACATACCGAGTTACCTCCGTGCCTCAGGAAGTACGTTAAGCTGGTGGCCCCGACTGACATTTGTCGACAGTCGTTACAGCCCAAAAGTCTGTTATCCAGTCTTACCAATGGGTAATGGGTATCACATTATTTAGTACTAACTGGATTGTGGAAGTCAGACTGGCAGTCGCTTTTATGTAAGATACTGGTAATTTAATGGTTTACTGGTTTAATGTTTTCAAATTCTACTAGCATTAATATTTTTTATCACAGCCATTTGAACCGTCTCACCTTTTAAGCACCTTCTAAGTTCGTAGACATTTGTAGAATGCCTTTGTCGATGTGCAACGCACGGATGGAATGCGCACAGAATGGATTTATCCAAGCACTGCCACGGTTCTAGTCTGAATCAGTTCTCTACAGTCTGAAAGGCCAGGTTTTTACTCAGAGAGTCTAGATGACATAACATTACATCAGCTATGTCGATGATGGACTTATAGACCAAACCAAAATGTGAGTCACAACCGGCGTGCGTGTATGACCAGGTGTATGAACGTGGACGAGGCAAAGGGAGTATGTGGGGATCGTAGCAGGTGGCGTTCTTTGGTTTCTACCAACCCCTTTGGGAAAAAGGCGTGTGTTCATTTATGTAAAAATGTTACTGAACAGCTTCTATCATAACATAACATAACATCACGCCTGTAATCCCCGAAGTTTTAGGCAGAGGTGTACCAAATAGTACTTCCACCTTTCACCAGTTATGTTGAAGTCCCATAAATACAGAGCGAGCCACTGGCCACAAATCCCGACAACGTAGCTGCTACAAAAAAATCCTGATGTAAAATCCAAATAACTTTTTACAACCTGGGTATCGAACCAAGGACCTCATGCTCAGCAGTCATTAGACCAGAGAGGCAGCTTATATTAATCCCGTTGACATTCGTTGTATAAATAAGATTTTTTTTTTTTTTTGGCGCGTTGAAAATCATCAAATAACCCCTCCCGCTCTTGGGCAGAGCGAAAGGGAGTGTCAGACTTCTACTGACTAAAAACCACCCATGTTCCTTCTTAGCTCTTCATGTCGAGGCCGCGGTATCTTTTGGGGACAACCCGCAGCCCCGACGGGGATATTAATTCCGTTGTCATTCGTTGTTTATATAAGAAATCTTTTGAGAACGATTGCCACTTGTCTTGATCATCAATTGTGAAGAGTATGGTTGGCACAGTTTCCTTCATCATCTATCACGGACATTCCAGGCAACCAACATTACAGGCTTTTCGAACTCAAGAACTCTTCCCTGAAGCCGATGCATCAGCTTTAGAACTCATTTAGAATTTTGGAATGTATTGCACATTATCGAATGATCCTAATTTATGATCAAATTCCAGCCATAGTATTAGGAATTAGGGTTCATTTGGAATCGAAACTAGGTCTTGTTATTAAGCAATAAATCTTTCTTTCTTGACTTTTTGCGTGCATGCATCAGTAGCTTTTAAGGGCAAGCTCTGATTATACGAGTACAACCTAACTAAAAGCTATGTATGTAAAAGCTTACAGTGTTGATCTTGGTTTTATTCCTTGGGTTCGATTGAGTATTAAAAATAACATTAAAACTCTGTGTATTGAAAATAAAATATAATTTAGAAACTCGATCAACCCCAAAAATTTCAAATTACTAGTGATAAGCAAGACAGTTTTAAACTTATAACTGAATTATTTGCTACGTTATTTTTATCAGAACCAAAATCCATAGAAAGTATTTTTGTATTTTCTTAGCGCCAATCTGAAGCACGTCGCCTTAACAACAAAAGCTGAATCGAAGAACAAAATGCATATACAATGGGTAAAAATAAAATTTGGCAAAAAGCGTCGAGAACGTGTGGGAGTCGGATCGATGTCGTTTTCTGAATCATTTGTATTAAAGTGTTGATTTAAAATAAGATTGCTTGCTGTCTTTACCGAGACCCTCACACGTTTAGCGATACTACTTTGTCTGTAAAAGAAATGTAACTACTACGTTGGCCCAGTTATTGCTAATGTTACTGATGAGCAAGGAGTAGGTACCTACTGGCTTTGATCCCCGGGTCGAACTAAATGTTTTTAGGTCTTGCCACAAGAAATTTCTCTGTAGCAGATTGGTCTGGTTTTGTTGCCGGGTAGGGAGCAATAGGCTTCCCCAATTTATTACATAGCTGATGCCCGCGGCTTCACCCGCGTGGATGTCGGTCAAATTATATACTAAACCCTTCCTCTTGAACCACTCTATCTATTAAAAAAACCGCATCAAAATCCGTTGCGTAGTTTTAAAGATTTAAGCATACATAGGGATATAGGGACAGAGAAAGCGACTTTGTTTTATACTATGTAGTGATAGTGATATCAACATCACGCCTGTAATCCCCGGAGAGTTAGGCAGAGGTCTGCCCAATAGTACACCCACATGCCGCCAATTATTGTATATTTATTACTCTGGACTTAAATGTAAGTGGATAGGTTACAGCTCTGGCTAACCCTATGCATATTATGCATAACATTGTTCTGTTATAATATACTAGCTGTTGCCAGCGGCTTCGCCCGCTACAACTCGAAAATTTATCCCACGGGAAAATAAAATCGGGATAAAAACTATCCTATGTGTTAATCCAGGGTATAACCTATCTACATACCAAATTTCAACCAAATCGGTCCAGCCGTTTATGCGTGAAAGAGTAACAAACATCCACACATCCATTCTCACAAACTTTCACATTTATAATATTAGTAGGATTTACTAGTAAAAGATATCACGAGTGCCCAAGTCACGGGTAATCTTCCTAACATTAGCCGTGACTCTATCGCGCAGCTGATCTCAACGAAAACTGATTACCTAAAGCTGAAAAATTGCAATATTCTTCCACAATATTTTATTATGCTAATAAACAAACACAGCAATTATAGAACGATTATAAAGATCGGTGGTATCTTGTGATACGGCGCCTCGGTCTGCTGCCCAAGCTTGGGGTAGATTTGCAATAAAGATAGCTCACACAATGGAACAATTGGGGGTAGGGAGCTTTCACTTGAAGCATATAGCTATACGGGTGGAGAGACGTCTTCCGCTGAACATGAGGGTTCGAGGAATGACCTTGGCAATGGTATTTTTACATCGACATGTAATTTTGCGACTTGGTGAAGCTCGTGATTTATTAATAACTGCCACTCGGGTCGATCTGTAGGTTAAGCCGCTCTTGCCCAGGTTGGTCTGTGGATGGGTGATTACATACCGAGTTTCCTCCGTATCTCGGAAAGCACGTTAAGCTGTTGGTCACGGCTGCCATATATAGATCTTTGGCAGTCGTTACAGGTAGTCAGTGACCTGAAAGTCTGACAACCAGTCTTACCAAAGGGTATCGTATTATCCAGTATGAACTGGGTTGTGGAGGTCAGATAGGCAGTCGCTCCATGTAAAATACTGGTATTCAGCTGCATCCGGTTAGACTGGAAGCCGACCCCAACATAGTTGGGAAAAGGTTAGGCAGATGATGATGATGTAATTTTGCGACTACTTGAAGGCAAGTCCTCGTTTTTCACACAGTATGAATCAGCCTCGTTGATCTAGTGCAAGATAGCAGAACATGAGGGACCTGGGTTCAATTCTTAGGTCAGGCAAATTGTTATTGGATTTTTCACTCTTTCGCGCAACTGGGGGTGTACTCTCACGAAACCCGTAGTTTCGGCCAAAGATACGGGCGTTTACTAATCTGTATCACTTACAAACAAAGATTTAGTTATGTGTTTTTAGTTGACAGAAAATCAGTGAAGGCTTAGAATCAATAGTGCAGCAATATAAAGGCTACCATGTCGTGTTGTTTCGCAGACTAATTCCACAAGATGGAATGGAGGTCATTGTCTGCGGAGGGCGCCTCATTATGTTAGGAACATAGAAATAAGGCTATCATCTGCCTAGCCTTTTTCCAACTCTGTTGTGGTCGGCATTTTACACGGATAAAATACTGGTATTTAACTGTATTACCCAGTAACTGGGTAATACGATATCCCTTGGTAAGAGTGGTTGTAAGAATTCTTGCCATTGACAACCTGCAACTATTGTTAAAGCTCTACTTATGATAGACAGGATCAACATTATCATGCTTTTCAAAGGGCGAAGTTTTCATGATAATTATGTAAATTCATCCATCCAGCATTAGCCTTCCCAAACCTTCGCTGGATCTTGTTGTTGCTTGGCAGTCATGACTTAGCCACTACCCAAATAGGACCAGCACAAAATACAAAAGGCTGCAACCACAAACTTGAGCAGAAGTCCAGTTAAGCAGAAGCCAGCTTCATAGGTTAACCTGTAAAATGCCATTTAAAAAAAACTCAAGCAGGTCGCTAACAATCCCATTCTTTGAGTCCTCACCTCCGGTCCTCTGCGGCTCCGGTCACACGTTGCGACCTCTCCACGCTCCGCGGAGCGCCCCCAGACGAACTAATTACTGGCGATAACATCCAACGCGTAGAACGCATTCAGCGTGACGCGCATCAAGATCGCATGTGAAAGTGGGACTTGATTGAAGCTTTTTATGGGGCTTTTGGTTTAGGTTTTGAGCCTTTTCTATGGTGAATTTTGGCTGATAGAGCGAAGTATTCCCGTTTGAGTACAGTTCAGTTCTTGAGCACATTTGCATTGTGGTGAACATAAAGTTGTATTCTTATTCATGATCGTTTTTTCAAACTAATTTGAAATGGGCTTTCAGTCTAACCTCTCTTAAACTTTGATTGTTAGAAACTGTATCAGGTGTTATCAATCAACTTTATCTTTGAATTGTTTAAAATGCAACAGCTAATCAATAAAAACCATTAACCTACCAAATTGAAGTAATAAGCCAGTCTCGTCGGCCTGGTGGCCGAAAGCAGTACTGCTCAGAATGAAATCCTGGAATTAATTTCCAGGTCGGACAATGTCTGAATTGTCGGGAGTTTGACAGTAGCAGTTTGAATTGCTACCTCAAGAATCTATCCCTCGTGTCTTGTCTGCTATCAGTCTGTTTGGTTCACTTAACATAACATAACATTACGCCTGTAATCCCCGAAGGGTTAGGCAGAGGTGTACCTAATAGTACACCCACATTTCGCCAGTTATGTTTAAGTCCCATGTAATAGGGGGCGAGCCTATTGCCATCAATCGGGCACAAATCCAGACTCCGTAGCTGTGTAGCGTGTGTGTTTGGTTCACTTGTCCCTAATATTTAGAACCTATCCAGTACAGTACAAAGAAGAAGAGACAATCGGCTAATTTCGGCTTCGTAGAGCGTTATCTCTGTCGCACGAAATACAAACAGTCCGGTATCTATTAGGAGCTGTTAAAGCAATTATGATTTGCTTCTTTTGATATTTTATTTTTATTTTTTAAAATAAAAGGTAAATAAAAGGTCGATGTGCAATATTTATCGCCGGGTACTGTACATGTTGGTCTTCATTAAAAGCCAATTTTTAACTCTACGCCAGTCTTTTTGAACAACCCTCTAGAAAACAGGAGTGTGCGTTTTTTCACGGGTGACCACTGAAAACCAGCGCTGTGCTGTGGGTGCCCATAGCACAGCATCATGCTGAGTGGCAACCTAGTTGTCGCAGTCACGACGTGCAATTATTTTCATACTAACCCTGCTTTTTGTATTTTTTAATATCTGTTATGCGTTGTATGTGTATTTTTTTTTGTATGTCTATTTGTATGCTCGTTATGTTTCTGCGACAAATAAATATTTTTCCTTTCTTTCTTTCTTTCTTTCTTTCCTGTGATTTAGTTAGAGCCATAAGGTAAATGGAACTGCTTGAGATATAAATGTAAATAATAATTATCTATTAGTTACTTGTACTATGATATCATAGCTGGCGTCATAGTAAATGGTACAGAGGTAATAAGTTTAATTCTAACTAGCTTCACATTTAATAAATTACTCCGAATTATTACCGCTTTGTTACGAATTTACGATAACTAGCGCCGATCGACTTGTTGCCTTATATCGTGTAGATGGTATGATCACATGTTGTCGGCATTAGCAATGGATGCTTCACTAGTAGTCCAGTCGAAAAAGTTAATGAGTATACAACCAGCTAACTTGTATTTACTTTTAAGATTATACAGATACATATTCTGCTTCAGAAAATTGTAACTAACCCATTTTGACAATTTAGAATTTTATTTGACATTAGCATTACTTTTTTTTTTTTTTTTTTTTTAAAAAACGTTGCCCCACACTAGGAATTTCTCCTGTATCGTGGGACTTTGGACGGCAAGTAACTTTATCTCGTTGACATTTATTGAAATTGATTAAATCCCCAATTAATATTGACATGCATGTCATGTACCTATTTCCTAATATTGATTTTATTACTAATGTGAAAGTTTACATAATTTTATATAATTCTACTCGAAGATATCTCAAAAGTTAAATTGGTGCTAAAGTAAGGACAATGTTAATTAAATATATTTGTACGCCTTTGGGCAAAACATAGAGGATCTACCTATCTGTAACATCATTATTGTAATTTGACCTATGTTTACAAATAAAGCATTCTGATTCTGATTCTGATACATTTAGAGACTTATGTCAAACGACACAGCGTTTGATATATATAAGTCGCTTAGTGCGATACACAAAAAAAAACAAAATAGCAATCAATATTTTCAGTGTTCTAGAATTATAAAGATGACCTGTATACATAAGAGCTTGTTGGACTGTAGTAGGTACTAAGAAAACTTATCAGAAAGTCTAAACCAACTGACATAGTGATATCTTAAATATCAATTCTCTTAAAAGACGGAGCTCGTGGCTTAATAAGAACTGCCACTCGGGTCGATCTTTAGGTAAAGCTGTGCTTGCCTAGGTCGGTCTGTGGATGGGTGACCGCCCGACATACCGAGTTTCCTCCGTGCCTCGGAAAGCACGTTAAGCTGTTGGTCCCGGCTGCCATATAAAGATCTTTGGCAGTCGTTACAGGTAGTCAGTGACCTGAAATTCTGACATCCAGTCTTACCAAAGAGTATCGTATTACCTAGTATTAACTGGGTTGTGGAGGTCAGATAGGCAGTCGCTCCATGTAAAATACTGGTATTCAGCTGCATCCGGTTAGACTGGAAGCCGACCCCAACATAGTTGGGAAAAGGCTAGGCAGATGATGATCTCTTAAAAGACGTTGTAGAAATATTAAATGGCATCTAGACCTTCAGGTCACCTTTGCAGTAGCATCACTTCGACTTGTAAAGATTAGATAAAATTAACGTGGTTAACAACTTGTCAGGAACTGAACTTCGCAACTTTCACAAAATTGTCGTTGCCCGACAACTGCCCTTTTCGCCCTACTCTCGGCATAAATTACCGAATCGCTTACAAATTACGTGATACAAGTATTAACTCACGTGACTTTAGTATTTCTACATATTAATAAGTAGATAGGTATAACTATAATCTACCTACTGCAAACAAGCTCTTACTCAAACACATTTCTTGATTTATCTTTTAAGCAAACCATTGGGACCACCATTATCTATTAGCATTTTTTTTATCAATGTAAAGACGTCAGAGGGTCCTCTTTGGTCTAAAAGCAAGGTCTTTTAGACCCAAAAAGACCGAAACATTTATCGAAAATCACAGTTTCGATTGTTAAAGCAGAACCTTTGCCGACCCTCACTGCTCTTAGTGGTTTAAGCATAATCACCGCGTATGGGTTTGATTCCCGCCCTAAAAAGTTTTGTGAAGCAGCTACTAGTGAAATGTGAATGTTAGGAGTTTCCTAAAATAATTGAAAGTGGGCAACAAGTGGCCTTTACATAATTTTAGCTCACACCAAAAGACCAAAATGCAGTTTCTATTTCAACACATATTTGTTTATCATCTTAACAGTTCCCATAGTTCCTAGTGAATCTGTACGAGGGTAGCATGTAGGTACAGACAGCGTGCCAGCCTCCGTGGCGCCACCGGTTGCCTAGCAACCAGGCGCCGCGGCGACGCGACCGGCTTTACTAGCTCTCTGTACCATGATGTTGAGGACTAGAAGTGGCTTGTCGATCCAATGACGTTTTACTGATTTGTTACTTAAGATTTTAAAGAGTAATTGAGTAGGTAACATATACCTACAACAATTGGCAATGTCTTTCAATTTGGCAGTTCAAGGACATTAACTGCGGTACTCAGAGATATTTAATGGTTACTTATGCCGTCACTAGTAAAGGTTTGACATACTTTTGTATGACAAAACTGTCAAAACCTTTACTAAGTGATGGCCTAAGTAATCATTAAAGCTCTCTGAGTGCGGCAGTAAGTGCGTTATTTACTTAGGTTGTTGATTTTTGCAAAATTATTCAGATCCTGATGTTTACTAATATTCTATAGAGATAAAGTTTGTATGTTTGTACGTCGGGGCTGCGGGTTGTTCGCAAGAAATACCGCGGCCTCGACATGAAGGGGAAGGAACATGGGTGGTTTTCAGTCAGTAGAAGTCTAACACTCCCTTTCGCTCTGCCCAAGAGCGGGAGGGGTTATTTAATGATTTTCCAACCGCTAAAAAAAAAAGTTAGAATGCAGGAGTAATCTTCGAGGCTCTATAAATTCCGAAAATACTTTTACTAATGAATGGGAAGCTACGTTATCCTCGAATATCATAGGCTACGTTTAAATATTATAAAACATTCCCGTGGGATTACTTCCGATGTAATCCGAGCGAAGCTACGGACATAAGCTATTTCTGAGCCACATGACCACTCTCTATGGGAAAGAATGGACAGAATTGGCACGGTTGGCGCAGTGGCTCAAGCAATGGACTGCTGCGCTGCGTGTCGCGGATTCGATCCCCGCACGGAACAAATATTTGTATTACCTACAGATAGTTGTTCCGGGTCTGGGTATTCGTGTATGTGACTTTAAATGTTTGTGAACGCACCAACGATACAGGAATTCCTAGAGTGGGGCAAGATTAAAAAAAAAAAAAAAAAAATCTTAGCCCGCGTGTCACTGGTCGGTTTCCCCCGTTCGTCAGTTTTATTTAATTCGCCAGCGTCGTTGATTATTCAGTGCAGTATACCAGAAATCATCTAAGTTTATTAAAAACTTAAAACATTTTATTCTTGAGTGTAGGACCAAACTGTCGAATCGAAGAAACTGGCGAATACTGAACAATGCCGAATTAACGCAAAACTGAATAATAATAATAATAATAATTAATTTATTTCAGACACAGTCCATACATGACACAAGAATTAAAATGACATTCAACACAAACATAATAACGAAACTTAGTGAAGTAAATAAACTGTCGAGTGAGAAAAATTTACCAGTGAGTGATACACACACCCAGTGCAATACACGTAAAGAGGTCACTTCCAGTCACAATACAATCCACAGCGTGATAACCAACATTATAGTGAATTTAAACAGCAACTTTATACCCCCGTGCATTGCCCATAATATCGGCAGTCTGTTACTGACGGCCATTAACGATTTGCCTGTGTGGCGAACTGGCGACTTTAACGGCACTGTCGTTAAAATGTTTCATCAAATTAGTTTTGACAACTCAATGCGTTGGTTTTATGGGTAACTTAACTTTGTAAGTTAGTCGTCTGGTTGGTTGATAAAGGACTCATCTTAGTTTGCTTTAGATGTTCCGGTTGGTCTGTTGCTTTGGTTCGACTTTTCTGAAGCAGTTTCAGGTATCTGACTGCTTGGAAGCTAACCTGAGCACCAAAGTTTTTTTGCCATTCTAAATGTAAGCATTTATGCAAATTAGACAAACTATTTTAAGAAAACTACTATTCAGAAAAGATCCACTCATCATCATCATCATTTCAGCCGAAAGACGTCCACTGCTGGACATAGGCCTCCCCCAGGTGTCGCCACATTGACCGGTCCCGCGCGTCTCGCATCCAGCGGATGACCTGGTGAAGGTTGGATACCTTCACCAGGTCATCCAAGGTCCAAGATCAACTCAAATTCCGAAAATATACGAAGGATCTCCGAACTAAAGTATAGTTTACGCCGGCTTCCTTTTATATCTCGAGACACAGGCTCAAGAAGTCAAGATCCAACTTCCCACGACACTGGACGTCATCGTTTTTCACCCCTTCATTACTATTCGCAACTCCCATACAAGTATCAACCGTATTTCCCTTTTAAACGAATTTGTATAAAACCTAAACTTTCCCACATCTATATACGCGTATGTGTCGGTGAAACGCTCAAATTGGGCAAAGCTGGAAACGGCCAGTACCCGACCACCCAACGCCATTGTGCGGTGTCGGTCGACCAAGCAATTTACACTTGTGTGCGTATGCTTATTGGCGGGCTACCGGGTGCATTTGCCCTGTTCGATAGCGAATGTTTTACTGTATTTGTTGAGGCGAATGTTTTAAATTAAAGCGATTACTCGCCAGTTTTTGACGTCTCATTTTTTGTTTTGTATTTGCGACGAATGCAACTGCAGTATCTTACCATAATACTTACTATTACATACAAAAATACTACTCATACTTAATCTGTATATTTGGAATATAAACAAAACATATTTTTGACGAATTTAGGTAGGAACTCTCCTGAAGGTATTAGAGTCTCCTGTTACAATCGGACAAGTTACAGGAACTGATCAATGTTACTACATGTGCCAAACTCCAATTTATGTTTTCATCGATACGCTGAGAAGAGGACGAATATTTTGCAATGATTCGCCTTACCCTATTAGACAAAATATTTTCACATAGGTAACACATTCGCAATCGAATCGAAAGTCATCAGCGCCCTCCAAGCCACGCGGGCGACCGTGGGAACTCGCAGATTCTTTAAGATTAATCCATCGGCCGATGCTTCCCGCCACTTTGCATACTTTATTTATGTCTTTGAGCTGTTTTTGCTTATAACCAGACTGTCGCATACTATGGGAAGATCATTAAGAGATTATAGCACGATTTATAGGGTGAACTCACAAAGATCGTCTCTAATGAGTAATAGGCAATATTTCTTTGCATAAAAAGTTAATAGAAATTCTCATTGCATGATTGCTCTAATTATAAAGTATTTATTATGATATAATTGACGCCTTTATAGATGTGACAATGAAAAATAGTTATCTATATTTGGTACATAAAGGCGATTTTTCTTCGATCTTGTTTTGGATGTCAATCCAAATACGTGAGTTAACAACTCCCTGTGAAGTGATTGTAGACATGTCAATAATGACATCGTAATTAATAATCATTATAGAAATAAATAGAGTAGACTATCTTTTATTGTGATATAAACGTAATAGATTCATTCGATTTCTAATTTACAGGCTAGCATCTGCCTATATACACAACATCAACAGTTGCACAGCTGATTTACGGGAATGAGATTGTTCAGGAGCATCAGGTACGTTAAAGAGCGTCGATCATTAAATTATCAGCAGTTTTTAATTACTGTTTATCATGAGCAAACGCGGAATATTAAAAGATTTAAATTGGTCTAAGGTATTGTCTTGTCAACATGATTCCATACATAGAAAACATTACTACGCCGCTACCTTACAACTAGTTACAACCATGACACAGAATACAATTATTTCTGCGACCTAACAATCTTCAACCATTACGAAGATCAATCATGATCCCAAATGATCGAACAGTACAAATATGTGGTCACATACGTCACAAGCAATATCGACATAATTACCGCGTTTTAAATCTGTTCACACACAGCACGTACGTGGAACCGTACGATACCATAATCCTTCACTCGTCCGCGACGCTATTTAAAGTCGGCCCTTACACCGTAGAAGCGAATATTGCATTCTTTGCATACCGAAGGGCTTGGTGTAAGTCAGACGCTATTGGTTATAGGAATGCTGTAGGAGATTAATGCGGTGCTTGCAAGGACCTGGGGGCCTCGTTGGATCCTTTCTGCAGCTGTAAACTCGTTTACTTGACTTGAGACGTCAGACAAAGCTGCAACAACTTTCTGCTCTAGTTGATCAATTATTAGCCAAAACGCCGATGGATTGTTTTCTGAAGTGTTGAAGACACTTGATCGTGTGGACGAGATAAATTAAAGGCATAGTGCCTTTATTTCTGATTGTCTGCACGGTCAAGTCTTTACCAATAGGATGGATTCACTATCGAATGTTTATAGATCGGTACCTAGGCAAATAATAGCCACTGTTTCTACTCTTTTCGAATCATCTGCAGTAGGCACGCAATCATTAATGGAGCTTCGTTCAGTTCAAAATCTTGGACTTTTACTTACACAAAATTTAGTATTTTCTATATTACTGATGAGTCCACCATCTCTTCCTCCTACATCTTAGGCCGCACCATAAAACGGCCGATGTGAGAATTTGCATCGAATGGAGTTGGGACGCGGCACAGCCTCTACGGGGACGCGGCTCGTATGTATTGTGTGTCCTTTTATTATCTCTGATACGCACCTAGATGTTCCACGGATATTGGTAATGCGCTTTACAATTCTTTTTAGGTAGTCATTACTCTGGGATTGTTTGTTTAGATGAAAATAGGGTGTTATCATTTGTATTACTGACGTAAGCTAGGAGTGCTTACGTCACCACAATTTGTTGTCTGCAATGTGATTGCGTAACACAATAACAATGGCAATAGATTATTTTTCTTTTACTTTTAGAAATATTGCCCCACACTAGGAATTTCTCCTGTATCGTGGGTGCGTTCACAAACATTTAAACTTACATACACAAATACCCCGGAACAACTATCTGTAGGTCATACAAATATTTGTACCGTGCGAGGATCGAACCCGCGACACGCAGCGCAACAGTCCATTGCTTGAGCAACTGCGCCAACCGTGCCGTCGAATTTGACAAAATCAATAACAATTCTCGCGTTATCCATTCGTTTTCGAGACGAATGTTTTAAACATCGGATACATCAGTAATTTCAAGCAATGGACTAGTAATTTTCTGCAATACAAGGGATTTTAATAATGATAGAAAGCATGCAACAGAGGAATGGACGACACCGATGTACTTGCTTGTCGGTATGAGTCATCATTCTTAGTTTGTGCTCAACACATTTCAATTCATCTCTGATACGACAAAGTGCCTAACGCAAATAAGCAAGTTACAAATGAAGCACATAACACTGACGACAGATGTCTCCTAATTGAACTGTAATAAGACTGCAATAAATATCCACAAGATGATAATTCCCCTAACACCAATGCCAAAGTCACTCAATTTCAAATTCCACATGATCGTTTAAAAATAATTAAGGTGCTATAAAGGGAGCTTAGAATCTATGTGAGTGCCAGTCTCAACCCAAAACGTGTCTCTACGCACTTTTAAGGGATTAAAAAATAAAATTGGACCCAGTACCGGGAACCACCCCATGACGAATAATACCTTTTGCATTAAAACCCCGACGGGAACACGTTTGTATGGGCTGTCATTGATGATCATTTTTTTGGGCGCTACTCTGTTTGTCGGAAGTCACGAATTGACTGCAACGTAATGTGGGAATCGTAGCGAAAGTCGACCGGTAGTTTTTTTTTTGTTTTTGTTAAGGTAGGACTGGATGGCGGACCGTTCTTTAGATATTGGACTATGGTTTATATATGGGTATCTTTCGAGTTTCGACTCACACAGTTGAGACGGCAATTTGATTGGTGTTAGACCCTAATACAAGTTTTGGCTTAGCTGGTTTGGCTCATACCTACTCCACACTATTATGTTTGGTTAATTATTTGTTCATTACGGCTAACATAACAAATATTTTTGATTTATAATAAAAGAACATGATCCACGGCTTAATTAAAGTAGATACTGGTAAAAAATCCCCTGACATAACATCATGCCCTATTTCGTAAGAAAGTTTGGCAGAAGTGTAAGTACCTTTGTACAAGTTTTTAGTTTTCGTATGTATCAAAGCACAAATCCGTGCTGGTAACTGCGAAAAAATCCTCCAAATTCAGATATTTCCAACCACTAAACATCCACTGACAGCCGTACGACACTTAAACGAGAGACGTTCCCCATAATCTTGACATAATAATCTCCAAATTATGTCCATTAGGAAGAATTAGGTAGGGTGGGCCAGCACTGGCCCACGTGACAAAGCAAAGGTGGGTCCAGTATGCCCCTTAATCGGGCGAGACAAGTTCAGCAAATTAATCGCAGTTGCGCTGTGGGTCTCGTTAGGTGCGACGCGAGGGGCGCGGGGGGGACCACCGGTGCGCACGCGGCTCGCGACCACTGTAATATGAACGCAGGGCTTTTGCGCAGGGCCTTTGTTCGTGTGCTGAAGGGATTCTGAGTCAGTATCATCATCAGTATAACCGCTAGGTTTATAAATACGGCTAACAGGCTTAACGTTGCTGTAGAAGTCTGACTCTCCCTACCTCTCAGCTCAGAGCGGGAGGAGTCGTCTAATGATATCCCACTCCCAAAAAAAAAAGGCATTCGTCCTGATTCCACCTGCATTATTAGGGTAGTTGACTCACTAAAAAAAATCATGTGAAAATGATTCTGTTTGGTCCGTCTTTTAGATTATCGAAAAATATTGGAAACGTACGTGTTTTTTGTTTTATCAAATTAATAAAAATTGACGAAAATAAGACGTGTCAAAGATCGTGAGTGGAGGCTGGTGACGTCACTTTCTGGTAAAAAATGTAACAAACTGAGACGTCGACGACTTATCGAAGACTTATCGAAGTCTTAATTTTTGGTTCACGTGAAAAAAGAAAAAATACGTGTCCAAGATTTTTTGAAAATCTATCTGACGGACTAATTAGATTTTTTGAATCAACTACCCTATTCTATGCGAGTCTCATCCAGGTGTACCTACCCCGCGATTTTCTGTAGATTTTCTGTACAGCGAATAAAACAGTGTCGCACCCGCTACCCGCTGTTTGTAAGTTTAATTTTTTTGAACTACTTAACGGATTTAAATGCAGTTTTCTGCAATAGACAGAGTCATCATCTGCCTAGCCTTTTTCCCAACTATTGTAGGGTCGGCTTCCAGTCTAATCAGATGCAGCTGAATACCAGTATTTTACATGGAGCGACTGCCTATCTGACCTCCACAACCCAGTTAATACTAGGTATAATACGATACCCTTTGGTAAGACTGGTTGTCAGAATTTCAGGTCACTGACTACCTGTCATGGCAGCCTGGACCAGCAGCTTAACGTGCTTTCCGATGCACGGAGGAAACTCGGTATGTCGGGCGGTCACCCATCCACAGACCGACCTAGGCAAGCACAGCTTTACCTAAAGATCGACCCGAGTGGCAGTTCTTATTAAGCCACGAGCAATAGACAGAGTGATTCAAGAAAAAGTTTTATTTGTAATGTTTTGCACCCACGCGAAGCCGGTGTAGGTCACTAGTTCACCAATATAACTCGTGTAAATTATAATTTCAATTTGGAATGTTAATTATTAAAAAAAGGAGATTTGTGGAGCAAAACTTACTGTGGCTTTTTTAGCTACCTAATGATAAAGAACTATATAACAATGAGGAAAACCTAGACGTGATCTGTCAGTAATTCTAAAATAACAATAAAAAAAATACTACCTACCTATCTCTGCATTTACTTCAAGTAACAAAGGTTTGTAACACTGCTCTACCAGAGTTTCGAACAGGGACATAGTAGGTACAGTAATCATGAAATGCTAAAATCAACGATACCGTTTCCCAGCACACTAATAAAGTCCCGTACGACTTTTTTTTCAACTTTATTTCCATCGCGTTGTGCCTCCAAAATTGAGTTGTACGGCTTTCGCGGACTTTTTTGTATTTTTTTCGACTTTTTGCAACTCCCCGGCGGTCGTCGGTAATCACTTGTATGTTTATTTATTTATTAACCAACTTCGAAGACGTAGTGTGACGATTTTGAAGGTTATATGGGAGAAATGGGTTTTCTAGGGAAAGGTTTTTGATTTCTATAACTAGGTTACCATTAAATTAAATTACATAATATTTTCGGCAGACCTCGTAGAACATGGCGGGACGATCTGGACAAGTCTAGCGACCAGTGGTTTACATTGGCCTTGGATCAAAACAATTGGAAGTCACGGGGAGAGAAGCCTTTACCCAGCAGTGGGATTCAGGCTAACAATATCAGTTTCAGAACATATTATTTGTTCTTTTTATAAGCTGACTTGTTCTTTTTATTAACTGACTGTTCTGTTTATCAAACACTTGGTGACAACGCGTGCAGGCACTTGCTGAGTGTGTATAATGTGAGTTCTGCAGATCTTTCATCAGTGTATATTATTATTACAGCTAACCCCTACTGTAACAGTCCCACTGCTGATCAAAGGCCTACCTCGATTCCTTTCAACGGTCGCAATTCCGAGCAACTTACTTCTAATTTTCAAGGAAGACATGCATTTCGTCTAGTAAATAACATCTTCTTAATATGTTCAATCCGTTTGCCCTTACTATTTTAACTCTGAGTATTCTGATTACCTTTCTCACTACGACTGACAGGAATATTTGTAAAGCAGCAACAAGATGTTATCGTCACAAGTGGAATCTGCCCGAGTCATTTTGACGTTCCGGTAATTAATCCTACTGGCACTTTGCAGACCTTCGTAGGTAGTTAAACATTATAAAGCCACGGTCAGTTATTGAGCAAATTGCAATTTCTCCCATTATGATTATAAACCACACAGAGGGAGAGTGGCAGGCTATGCCCAGCAGTTGGACATATAGGCTAAGGAAAAAAAAAAGTTTCTAGATTATTATCAAGTCTAGACCTAGTTACTGTAACCCTACGTAGTTTAGGGTGCCGTTATTCCATAAGCAGCTTTAACGGACTACCGCTACAGTGTTAGCTTGTGTCCTCCAAATCCATTAATCCTTGGCCAATGTAGACCATTGCCATAACAGACGACTGTGTAAAATAAATTAAAAAGAATATGTCTCGATATAAATGTACTAGCACTAAGATTATTTAGGATATATGTCATTTAAGTGATGCAAGTATATCTCACAAAACAATAAAAAAACACAAAATAAGTTCAATTACTGGATCTACCGGCCAAATGAAAGCAAATGACTGTCTGAGACAGTTCCCTTCAAGAATAACGGCAAAGCTAAATTATATCGAAGCAGATAAAAAAATTACACAGACTTATCACCGTAACAGTACTGCGATGTTGGTGGCATTCGACGCTTTTTTTTCTCCCAAACACATGTACTGTTGTACAGAAAAGAGTTTAGTCCTTATTGAAGGTGAATCAAGTACCTACCTACCATTTCAAGTCAAAGTGATGATTCCCACTACCTTGAGGTCTCACCAAAAGATTCGGGATATATCTCGTGTCATGTTTCGGTAAAAACCAAACGCATGGGATTACTGGAATAGTGCACTGGTGAGTGGAGTTCCACAGGGTTAAGTTCTAAGCACATTTCATTTGTTTTTATTTTTATGTAAATTATTCCAATGAGAACTTCGTCAACGCCTAGTATCTATCATGGTGATTTCCCAGTGTTTTGCTAATAAATAACCAACATGAACGATTTCACCAAATAATTCATTAATCAAAACATTATAGTAGATTGGCGCAACCAACCCGTAATCTTCCCGTTTGCAAATACAGACAGTTCTGAGTTACGAATTCGCAAACACTTTAGCGCTCGCCTGTACAATATCGGCAAGGTAAAAAGTGGCGGGTAGACATGCCCTCTCCCCGCACTAAGGCAATAAATCATATGTGTAGTTAATTATTTTGATTAAAAGAGAGGGCGCAGTGAAATTGTACCGCCCGATATCTGGGCCACATACCTTACTCACAAATATTTTAAGGGCAAGTTGCTTGAGCTGCTTTGTCAATTATTCCGAGTGTTTATTTTCGAAATTAGTTCATCAAATTAATGTGATGTTGAGGTATGAGGAAAATGTGGTGAGAAAATATTGAGTATGAATGTAGACGGCTATAAGAGTATGGGACGACCAAAGAAACGATGCGATGGATGGACACTGAGAAGAATAAAAAAAAATGGATAGAAAGGAGGTGACTACTGAGATGACAAGTAATAGAGAAGTATGGAAGAAGAAGACATGTTGGGCTGACCCCAAATAAATTTGAACACAGACAGGACAATGATCATTATGAGTTCATCAAATGCAATATTACAGGCTAGAATTTTTATGGAGAGAAAAAATATAAGAACTGACCGAGTACCTTTGACATTTTTCTTCGTTCGGAGGAAGCTCCAGAGAGAAAACCAGATTTGTCGTAATACCCTGTCCGTATTTTAACCCCAGGTTTTCTCAGGACACCTTTGCTTTACCCGATATCAGAAAACGGGTCAGTTAGTGAGGAGAGGCAAATGAAGGCAATTCATGATCAATGAGTACGTAATTCTGGACATTTACTGCTGCTGTTAAACTAGTTAATCGGGGTTTTATTTATTATCCTAAAGTTGTAATGAATTAATTGTTACATTCAGAATTGTATCTTGTTTGTAATCGGTATTGATAGATATTTCGGATGCATGCAGTTTAGTTTATTGTACACCAAAAGAAATCACAGCAAATGCAATTAAATACAAAATATCTTCGGAATGATCCTTCATTATATTACATTGGTCCTTCCTTGGTTGGACTTTTGTAAAGGACTTAACTACATAGGTTTGGAGACTTGGGAGGAAATAATAGGTTGGATGAGGAAGTATCACAAGTAAAGTGGACAAATTCACGAAACTATTCACAAATGATCTTAGGCAATGCAAGGGCCCATATGCACGAGAACCACCAATAAGAATGATGATCAATCATCCACCATTCACACTCATAATGTTCAAAACAAAATCTTAAAGCCATAAAACACCAAAATAGAGTTAGGGAACCACTACAGCAGTACATCGTTAACGGCTGACCCGATTCGCTATCCCGAGGTAGTAGGTGTGGCAGAAATAGAACATCTATACACCTGTACGGTTCTTTGTTGTCAAAATATGGCGTTTTATAAGCTTTCCTTCTTTGTTTGTTGTGTGAGCGGGTTCTGTATTGACTGCGTGTGTTGCTGCAACGGTTTTACTTTTAACGGGTAAGTTGATGAGCGATGTTGTGTTGTGTTTTACAGCTGGGTGTGTTTGCAGGTTGCTTTTATTAGTAAACTTTTTACATTGCACTTGCCTGATTTCTTTAATTTCTACAGGTTCTTCTACTTCATTGACATTGACTGAGCTTATCTGTCTGTCTTGACTGGTACAGCTCTTGTGCTCATCGTGAGTTCATCTTCTGATTGTGGCTTCGCCGTCGATAAGTTCTTAATAAGCAGAAATTTCGAACTTTTCAACTAGGTGACCTGGAAGTTTTTAAATAGGCTCTGACGCAGGCTGATTCATAGATTCATAGATGACTCTGCCCAGAGTGCTAATGTGGTGTTGCCCAAAAACGATGGACTTGATATCGTGTCCTGCGTGTCCTGTTATTTGCACATCATAGGGGCTCATGGACGCAACTGAAAATGCCAAACTCGTAGCACAAATTTTGGGCTGTGCTAAGATGAAGACTTGCTATCTACTAGCTGTAGTACTCGTATTAAGTACTGACTTTCTTTAGTGTCTTCCTACATACAGATTGGGTCGAAATTCGAAACCAAAAGTGACAATAGTTACTATATTATCTTCAAACTGTTCGCCAATGTTGCGTACGCTTGCTCTATGCACTTTGGCAGGTATCTGTCATTCATAAATACTTCCAGGAACATATCCCTTAAAACTTAAAATATCATTTCAGAATTTAGACGCCACGCATAGATCAGCATACTAACCTGGCAATAAGCTGACTATTATAACATGTCTCAAAAATCTAGGACACCATCTAAATATAACGCTAACGATCAAAGGGTATTACGCGGATGCGGAAGACTATTGCATATAGATATTTTATCGAGTCGACAACGTAACGGGCCATTAGTGTTTTGGGGTTCAGTTTGTTGGATAAAGAGTCTTTTTCAATACACTTCCTCGAAAACTAGCTCATAATGCACTACGATTAGGTTCGACATGCAACATATTCCGCACGGGTGCGTTAATCTTATTGTTCCGCAACCAAGGTCGGGAAAGAAAATTATCACAGATAACTATACCTTATCATCATCTGCCTAGCCTTTTCCCAACTATGTTGGGGTCAGCTTTCAGTCTAACCGGATGCAGCTGAATACCAGTATTTTACATGGAGCGACTGCCTGACCTCCACAACCCAGTTAATACTAGGTAATATGATACTCTTTGGTAAGACTGGATGTCAGAATTACAGGTCACTGACTACCTGTAACGACTGCCAAAGATTTATAAATGGCAGCCGGGACCAACAGCTTAAAGTGCTTTCCGAGGCACGGAGGAAACTCGGTATGTCGGGCGGTTACCCGCATCCACAGACCTATTAGGTAAGCACAGCTTTACCTAAAGATCGACCCGAGTGGCAGTTTATATTAAGCCACGAGCTCCTCTAACTATACCCTATAATTATGTCCAAATCGATTAAAACATAGGAAATTTAAAAAATAATCACCACCGAGTCACCAACTATAGAGTCGGCGGTGTTTTTTTTTAATTTCGTGATTTTGATTTGCGTCTTTACAGTATAAATATTTATTTGAATATTAAATTGTTTTTGTAAAAAGAATCATCATCATCATCTGCCTAGCCTTTTCCCAACTATGTTAGGGTCGGCTTCCAGTCTAACCGGATGCAGCTGAATACCAGTATTTTACATGGAGCGACTGCCTATCTGACCTCCACAACCCAGTTAATACTAGGTAATACGATACTCTTCGGTAAGACTGGAAAAAAGATTAGAATACTTTAGATAAACATGATTATTTTAAACAACGATTTACTTTTAAAAACATTTATTTGTGTACTTATTTAAAAAAATATTTGAATTTATATTTTTCCTATGAGGCTGTCTATCGGTTTTATACCTTTGCTTCTTCTTCAATCTGGCGAAATCAAACCGCGGAAAAAAAGCAAATGAAATCATTATATAGTCTCCTAAAAAATGATGACAAAAATACTTAAGTATCGCTAATAGTTAATTTCTTCGAAAGTGTATTGAAGAACGTCGTTTGATACACGTGGGAATTTGTTACTGCATTTCTCGACCCCATGAATACCCTCGCCATACGGCTCAAGTGTTCTATCCGCCTCGAATGCAATAACATACTTTCCGCACTTGTATCAAAATGTACTATTTTTGTAGCAATTATTGTTCATGACATGCAGTTTTTGAAATGGTGTTAGAACCTGCAAAACATTGCCCGGGGAGACATTGGTAGGAAAGAAAAACGGTCGATAACAAGAATGTTTTCTGTTTTGAATGAAATGGGTTACTATATTAAGAGAAAAGCTAGATACCTGATATAATTAAAACTTGAATTTATTGGTTTTACTAGCCTTTATTCTTTCAATATCATGTCATTTAAGGCCCGTACGAGACCCAGTTCTGGATATATACCCTGCTACGTGTGTACCTTCTTGTTAATATCTAATCGACCAATAATACTCGTATGCTCAACCTTTCAATTATTTCCATCTGCAGAACCATTCATTACAGTCACGCTGACGCTTGCCCCGTTTCCGATATCGATCCTATAATGTTAGTACTTTTGTAAATATTATTATACCGGGAGAAGCTATAAGATAATGGTTTTCGCTGACTTACTATTTTGTTCTAAGTATTCACTAGTCGTTTAGAGTTCACCGAGTTTTAATGTCCATCATATTTCATGGAGATTGATAGGTATTAAGTATATTGTAGGTTTTATTATGATTTGTTTTTTGTCTTAACTCTATCGTGTCACTCACAGTCATATTTAATAACCAAGGTGGCGTTCTATGAGAGGGAGAAAACCTCTGAGAGGGATAGAACCTCTGAGAGGGAGAGAACCTCTGAGAGGGAGAGAACCTCTCGTCCCAGCCGCCGTGGGAGGCGCTCCGGGCGTCGGGGGCCACGTGATGGCTTCCGGCCACTGTAGACGCGGGCCTGTGGACGGTGAGTGATGGGTAAGCTCGCCGTCCGTCCGTCTTAAGACGACGACAGGCCGTGTCGACGGCGCGTTCGTGTTCCACGCGCGCCTCAAAGAGATGTCAGCAACATGGAAGGGGCCCGCAAGGGCCGACGCCTGTCGAGGCTGTGGGTTGTCCGCAAGGGATACCGCGGCCTCGACATGAAGGGCGAAGAAGGAACATGGGTGGTTTTTAGTCAGTAGAAGTCTGACACTCCCTTTCGCTCTGCCCAAGAGCGGGAGGGGTTATTTGATGATTTCCCACCCCCCCAAAAAAAAAAAAAGGTGGCGTTCTATCATTTCTACGTACCTACGTATTCTTAACCAAGCAATCAAAATCTTTTCACCGTTCCTGTTTGCGGGGATATTTTCGTGTAGGTACTACATATTTTATGTAAATCTCTAAAACAATGGATATCGAAAAGTTTAAAACATGCCTTTGATAAAAAAATAGCAACAAAACACTTCTGGTTACATTAATTTTTTCACGCTTAGTTAATTATTAGTTTGAAAACAATTGAAGAGACAGTACCTTTTACATTACCTATAATAAAACTGCAGCTGTGCATATCATGTGGGTGATGCCCCGTGACCACCGCGAATGATTATAACAGTATAATATTAGGACATGAAACAAAAACATCCTTCTGAGAGTTTGAGAAAGAATAAGTGAACATTGAACATACGAAAATAGGTATTTAATTTACCTTCTTTGTCCTCAATATTTATTTTAGATTTTGTTTCAGAAGTACAATATAGTACATCTTCAGGCGAGCTTTCTAATCACGAATTACTATTTTTTCCCTAAAAATCGTGGTACTCTTTTTTTGGAACTATTTTGTGACATTTTCTAACAAAATAAGTTTAATGTGGCAACATTACTTTACTGTCAGTTGTCACTTGTCGGTGTTTGACTGTTTGTCATCCATACAGAGTTGTCAGTTTACCACCATGGCGGCCACACTGCTGTCAAACAAGCATTTAAGCAAATTAATTCGACATCAT
The DNA here is from genome assembly GCA_949774965.1 of Diarsia brunnea. NCBI lineage: Eukaryota > Metazoa > Arthropoda > Insecta > Lepidoptera > Noctuidae > Diarsia > Diarsia brunnea. The sequence continues at coordinate 20,486,008 of OX459001.1, forward strand.
ATTAATTTAGCAAAAGCTTTACCATCCTTCACATCTAATATTGTGAATAAACCACCGGTCAATTTACTATGTCAACAATGTGCAGCCACGAGCCATTACAGGGTAATATATTGCGTCTTAACTGCTCATTTTCATTTGGTTATATTTGTCGTTGTTTTTATAGGTTTTGCGTATAATATGGTGTTAAAAGGAATTTTCTTTGGTTGTAGCATTATTCTTCATCAAACCCGACACCCCCTGGAAGTTCAGACGCGGCAAAGAATGTGTTGGCAGCTGTGTTGGCAAACAAACCTAAAACGGGAAAAATCCCTGTTGGTAAGCAAAAAAAAACGTTTTGGATATTATAATGAAACAATTTGAACTTCAAAAATTCTGTATGCAGACCTTTTATACATTTTCAAGTTAACGGAAGTGAGACAGTTACATAATATTTGATAATGACCTTGTACGAAACGCTAATTTAATCACTAGACACCGAGTAAGCACACTTGAATGATAAGCATAAAAATAAACTTATACTCACTACCAATATTACAATGTACTGATAGTGAAACTGCCTATTAATCTACAATAAACATTTATTTCAGTGTTTTAAACACTGGATAAATCAATATAATGACTGTCAAATATTTAAGAATAGCAATAGTTAACATACTTGTTGATAATGTTTACTTTAGTTGAATTATAGTGGCCTACTATGATTTATGGAATAGCTATTAACTGAAGAAATGTCTAATACATAGAATACAACAAAAATATTTTAAAGTGGTCATTTGGAGAAGCCTATATATCCAAAAGTGTATTTAAAGTATTAGTATTAGTTTAGTAGTATTTTTAAGTGTATTTTTTTTTTATGGTGTACATAATAAAGAGTATTCTATCTATCTATCTATCTATTTATGCAGATTTGATGATAATGAGGTTTTCTGTAAGACATTTTTTTGTCTTACAGAAATCCTAATTGAACTAGGAAATAGGCTGATCGCATTGGAATATTCTAATAAGAATATTTACTAAGATGATTCCCCAGTCTTACGAAGGGATATCATATTACTCAGTACTAACTGGGTGGTAGAGGTCAGTTGCATCCGGTTAGACTGGAAGCTGACCGCAACATAGTTTGGAAAATTATGATGATTCCTAAATTGTCACAAAATTGCAAGATCCCATTAGAAGTATTGTAGATACTGGCTGGAGCCAATTATGACTAAAATATTTTGTGTCTTTTAGAATTGTAAAATTTTTTCTTAAAATTTTTTTATCAAAAAATTAGTTTAGTAAGAATTATTATCTTACATACCTACTTTCTTCTATCAATGTAATGTTTGAATGTTTAGCATAACTTGTATGTGCCAAAGTAGATACTTCCCTTGTGACGTTTTCTCTAATTTATCCGTACTATTTTAATTTCCCCCTTGTGAATGTGTCATTAATACTTTACATAGTTACATGCACTTCACAAAAACCTTGTTTTCTGCTTGAAATGTGCAACAAATACCTGTTATGCTACAATTTTGTACTTCATAGTAACGTAGTACCCGCACAAACATTTTTGATTTCAGCTTACCAAAACATGTTACTGCAACCTGCTACTTTTATTTTTGTGTATTTTTTGTTACTAATACTTGGTTGGAACGCAGCTCTTTGTTTATTCCTTTCATGTCCTTTTCGTCCTGCATGTGTCCTGCCCGCTTGTAACCTTTCCCTGTACGTAACCCTATATGCATATCCTTAAAACATCCTCATTGTATTCTCCCCTCCTTAGGTATCCAAAAAAGAGACTGCTTTCACCCAGGTGCATCTGTTTTGTCTCGTGAAGATATAAACTTGGCGGATGCGAAGCCGGTGACGGGGATGGATATGATCCGCGGGATGATGGAGTATGTGTGGCCTAAGGTAAGATTTTGTACCTGTTTGTTGTTGAGACAGATGGTTCGGAGCTGCTGTTAAAATAAGTACTAGCCTTGAATTTTAATTAATTTATATTCATGCAAGAAATTAGTTGATGTTAGCAATAAATCATTTCTTTTACTTTACATTCATATTGATGAGTACAATTTTCACTTTTTTAGTTGAGACATTTTAATTGTAACCCAGTTTAATAACTATCTTCATCCAAGATTAACCAAAATACCTATTTGACATGTCTTTAATGGACACTTATAAGATGATTGCATTATGTGCATTAGCTTGTCTGAGTACTCATTCATGGTCCAATCTGGTTCCTAAAACAATTCCAATTCACTTAGAATTCATTATGGCGACTTGTAATACAGGTTTTTTTAGATACCTACGTCAAGCACCAGTCTCTCACAATGTTAATTCCGTGTTCGTGCTCCATTGTAACCCTAGCTTTAAGTAACTTGTGTGGAGAAAATAAATTTTATATTATTATTATTGTATGTATGTAGACAGAAATTGAATTTCGTTCCGTTTGAAACTAACTTGCCAACTCCCATATCAATCAATACTCACCCTTATCACCTCCTCCCAGGACAATGAGATGATCAGAAACCGTGTGATGCTATCCCTCTCCCTGCTGTTCGGTGCTAAGATGCTGAATGTGACAGTGCCGTTCCTGTTCAAGTATGCTGTTGATGAGATCAATACGGCAGCGGTCACACCAGCGGGGGATGCGTTGCTTGGCATGGCAACTGTGCCTCAAGCTGTTGGAACTACTGCCTTTTCTTTACTGCTTGGATGTGAGTATGCTTAATTGTGTGGACTTTATAACGGTCAATATGTCGTCCATCAAACTGACAGACGCGCAAGGTGTGAATGGTGTTCTGACATAGCCGCTTTGTGCTTAGAGTTTTTCGGTCAAAGTCGAAAATCCTAAAATGAAAGAGCAGCACACCAAAGTTCTCAACAACAACTCTAGAAAGCCGTCGAATGCCGAAATCGGCTAGATGGCATCACCAGCATCAAGATCTTTAATGCTTAATGTTGATTAACCCTAGAAACAGAAAGTACATCTTGCCGTTGCGTCCATCGCCGGTATAAAGGAACCGAGAGTGCTCCTGTACCTGCACGTACACTTGTGGACTATAATATTTTCCGCGCCAATGGCTAATCTCCGCTAAGGTACGTGAGGTAATCACTTCCTTGAAGACGTGCAATCGCACCTATGATATATGGAAATCTGACTCCAAGTGCGCCGGCTCGGACCAATCCGAATATGTGTGCACAACCAAAAACTTGCTTTGCCATATCTAGAATCAGTATGACATACTAAGTCAACATTATAAATTTCAGACGGCATAGCCCGCGCCACAGCGGCCGGTTTCAACGAGCTGAGGAACGCGGTGTTCGCTAAAGTGGCACAACACTCCATCAGAAAGCTGGCCTGCAATGTCTTTACGCATCTGCACAATCTGGACTTGAGCTTCCATCTGGGGAGACAGACTGGCGCTTTGTCAAAAGTAAGATACATGGATATTTATCATTATAAAGCAGTCCTGAACCTGACTTACCTCCCCAGTCATACCAACTCGATTTTCAGCAACTCTCAACTTGCTGCTATATCATACACCCTTCGAAAATCGTGGTACAACCTAACCTGAGTGTATCCTATCTCCCGTCGGGGCTGCGTGTTGTTCGAAAGAGATACCGCAGCCTCGGCGCAAGGACTAAGAAGGAACATGGGTGGTTTTTAGTCAGTAGAAGTCTGACACCCCCTTTCGCTCTGCCCAAGAGCGGGATTATTTATTTTTATTTGATGATTTTACACCTGCCAAAAAAAAAAAGAAAGTGTATCCTATCTCACGTTTATAGATTCACACATAACATAAGACCACGCCTGTTATCCATGAAGGATTAGGCAGAGGTGTACCCATTAATACACCCACATTTCGCCAGTTGTGTTGTGTTTATATATTCTTGGTCTCTAAATTACAAATCCCTAATTAAAACAGCTTGTACTTAATCTTAAAAGTTAAAGAATATATTTATTGCAAGCAACTACATATTCGGTGTTTTATGAATCAGTAGAGTTAACAATATTTTTTGTTTAATATACTATTGACTTCACAGGAATGAAAATTCGTTCTTCGTAATTGAACTGGTTGCGACGTTTGTGTAACCAATATTATTTTTTTTTTTTTTTAAACTGGGTGCGTTCACAAACATTTAAACTCACATACACAAATACCCAGACCCGCAACAACTATCAGTAGGTCATACAAATATGTGTTCCGTGCGGGGATCGAACCAGCGACACGCAGCGTAGCAGTCCATTGCTTGAGCCACTGCGCCAACCGTGCCGTCAATTGCACAAAGCGAGCGTATCAAATGTTGCAACTTGGTAGAGGTTACGAGAGTCTTGTATTTCGTTTCACTTCACTTGGCTATTGTAAAACGATTAAAGTCGTTTGCTCAGTTGAGTTAGATAAAACAAAAGATTACCAAAACAATAACAAGTCCGAATTGCATTCGTTTATAATGTTTTTGATAACACAATAGCACTTATGTGTAATATCTGATCTTTGTTAGATAATTTTTTATCTAAGTAGGTACATTTGCGTTTGTCGATTAACTTCCTAAAACTGAGCAAAGTTCTTATTCCGAATCATATTTATTTTTGTGTATATTTAAGCTCGTAATGATTTCTTATATTTTTCTTTTCTTTAAAAAAGCATTGCCTCGTACTAGGAATTTCTCCTGTATCGTGGGTGCATTCATAAACATTTAAAGTCACATACACAAATACCCAGACCCGTACTAACCATCAAAGGCTTGAACTCAATAGGGATGTTTCCTAACTAAAAAAAAATATGATTCTAATTAGTCCGTCTGTTAGATTATCGAAAAATATTGGATACGTATTTTTTGTTTTATCAAACAATACAAATTGATGAAGATAAAACGCGTCAAAGATTTGAGTGGGGGATTGTGACGTCACTGACCGGTAAAAATGTCATACTAATGTCTTAGAATATGACGTCACACGTGTTTTCAAAGCACTGTATCGTCTTCACTGTTTGTTAACGTGAAAAAAGAAAAAATACGTGTCCAATATTTTTTGGAAATCTATCTGACGGACTAATTCGATTTTTTTAGTTAACTACCCTATTGAACTCATAATGACTACTGGACATAGGCCTCCCCCAGGTGTCGCCACATTGCCCGGTCCCGTGCGTCTCGCATCCATCGGGTCCCCGCAACCTTCACCAGGTCATCCAGGTCCAATTGTAATGTGTTACTTGAAATATCCACAGACAATAGACCGTGGTTCCCGCGCTATAAACTTCGTGCTATCAGCGATGGTGTTCAACATCGTGCCCACGATCTTCGAGTTGGCGCTCGTCTCCACTATCCTGGGGCTCAAAGGAGGACTAGCTTTTACCGGTAAATTCTTGATGCATGGCATGGCATGATGCTTTCCATATAATGATAATTTATAATTATGAAGTAACATCCATATTCCAGGCACCCTATTTTTCTTTTGGAGCGCGGGAAATCATCAAATGACTCCTCCCGCTCTGGGCAGAGTGGTAGGGAGTGTCAGACTTCTACTGACTAAACACCACCTATGTTCCTTCTTAGCCCTTGTGCCGAGACCGCGGTATCTCTTTCGAACAACCCGCAGCATTCAAGGCATTACTTACGCACTGTCTGTACACGGATCACTGATATGAATAACCCATTTTTAATGTATGATTCGATAAAGCTCCTTGGTCAAGTTTCTTTTAGTGTTTTCTTTGACAATACTGAATTGTATGCTTAATTATTAGTTTCTGCAACAAAAGTTTACTGCCAACTATGGAGGCTTGTAAATGGCTTAATCATATCGCAATTTATTTTTGTATTGTTAGCTGTAAGACACCCAAAGACAATAAAATTTAATAAATGTAAAATTTAATAAATCTTATTTTGTGAGTCCATACCTGGATCTAATCAACTTAATTTAATTTCTAATGTCAAATGACACTTTACATCCTGAGACTCTTATTGAAAATCTGATCACTTAAACGTTAGGAACTATAGGTAATACTAATGAACAAAACCTTTATTCCAGGCCTGGCGTGGGGTTGCGTGGGAGTATACGCAGCGTTCACACTGGCCATCACTCAGTGGAGGACCAAGTTCCGCGTGTACATGAACAAGGCAGAGAACGAGGCAGGCAACAAGGCCATCGACTCGCTCATCAACTATGAAACTGTTAAGGTGCGTTATTTATACAAATACATTATTTTGTGGGATAGAAGAACAGGATGTAAAGTTCTTCATCTCCTATAGAAAAGGGAGGACCCTTTTTTTTACAGAAGAACTCGACAACAACTGTTGGGTAATAAATAGCCCACCAGACATAACACCCATCTGGTCGGAGGGTCCTCCCTTTTACCGTAGGGGCTGCGGGTTGTTCGCAAGAGATACCGCGGCGTCGACATGAAGGGCTAAGAGGGAACATGGGTGGTTTTTAGTCAGTAGAAGTCTGACACTCCCTTTCGCTCTGCCCAAGAGCGGGAGGGGTTATTTATTTGATGATTTTCCACCCGCCAAAAAAAAAAAAGCATGTCAAGGATTCATTTCCCAAGTCGAGTATATTGTTATGGGTTTTTACTGTACACCACGACTTCTAAACCCGTGCCCGGTTGATAAAATAGGCTCACCTCTAGAAGATGTGACTCAAACATAACTGGCAAATCGTGGGTGAACAGTTAGATACATCTCAGCCTAACATTTCAAGGATTATTGGCGTGATTTTATGTTAATTTACCAACTACACCATTTTTTTAGCACTCGTAACCGGCGTGCGTGTATGACCAGATGTATGAATGTGAACGAGGCAAAAGGAGTATGTAAGGATCGTAGCAAGTGGCGTTCTGTGGTTTCTGCCTACCCCCATGGGAAAAGGGTGTGAGTTTATGTATGTGTGTGTGTACCATTTTTTTTAAACAAACCTACCACACTATTCCCAAACCACTGCACCTTCTGGGCGCCAGTATCAACCACCAGAATAGCGACGACAATGGAGCTTGACGAAGTCTCAGAGACCACTGCAACTCCCGAAAGCCGAAACAACAGCGGTGACCACCAGAAAACATCGAGACAATGAAACTCGACGAAGTCATAACTGCACTATTTTCTCTGTTAAATAACTATGTACCCACTTTTCAGTACTTCAACAACGAGAAGTACGAGCTAGAGAAGTACGACATGAGTCTGAAGCGCTACGAGGCCGCGTCGCTGAAGACGGCGTCCAGTCTGGCGGTACTCAACTTTGGACAACACGCCATCTTCAGCGGAGGACTCAGCATCATCATGATCATGGCTGCCAACCAGATCGCACAAGGTACGCTCATCATTTACTCTTTTTTTAAATTGCTTGATGTCCTGGGTTTGATTCCCGGGTCGGGCAATGTTAAATATTGGGTTTTTTCATCAGAAATTTCTCTGCAACTGGCTGGCAGCAAGTTGCGCGATGTGAAGTAATAATGTGGCCGAGGGTGGAGCACCCGTTTGTGTAGGCAGAAATGTCTCTATTAAATTACAAATTGCGCATGTTACTTGCTCTCTCGAAGTAAGGCAAATTAACTTTACTTATAGAGCAGTGGTGGCCCAGTGGTGGCGGCCCCGTATTACGAACAGTAAGTCGTGGGTTCGAATCCAGCCAGGCGCGTTACTTTGTGTAATTTATTTCATCACCACTGCTCTCAAAACGGTGAAGGAAAACATCGTGAGGAATCCAGCATGTCTTAGAACCAAAAGATTCAAAGACATGTGACATCTACCAACCCGCACTGGGCCCGCGTGGTGGATTATAGCCCATCCCTCCTAGAGAGGAGGCCTGAGTCCCAGCAGTGGGAACATTATAGACTGATGATGATTATGAACTCTACTTATTCCGATCTCGCTAGCCGTAAGACTGCGTTGCCCGGCTCCCTCCTAAATGTTTAACCAACCCGCCCCCCCCCCCAGGCCACATGACCGTGGGCGACCTGGTGATGGTGAACGGTCTGCTGTTCCAGCTGTCCATCCCGCTGGGGTTCCTGGGCTCCGTGTACCGCGAGGTGCGCCAGGCACTCATCGACATGCAGACCATGTTCACGCTCATGACTGTGCAGTCCAGGATTAAGGTACGGACGCGTAAACACTAACATACAGGGTGTAAATCAACCCATCACACAGCCGTCAACCAAGCATTCTGTACATCAATCTAAGTACCCCTACGCAAAAATTTTTGCTGGGAAATGATTTTTTTTGGGGTCAAAAATCACATTTTACGATAAAACTCAAAGTAGCACTCTTAAAACAATGTGCTACTGGATGCCTTGAATAGTAAATGGGTTATGGAGGTAATTTAGATAAAGTTTTAACCTGAAAAACTAGTATTTACAAAAACAGCTGTGAAAAATTTGGAACTTTGACCCCCAATATCTCCGTAACTAGGAGGTTCCCAGGTATGGTCTAGAACAAAAAAAATATCACAGTGGTGGGGAGAACAAATACCCTTCGTTTGCGTTAAGGGTACTTTTACACCATATATACTGGAAAATTTATTTTTGTAGGATTATCAACTCTCGATGATGCGCCGAGCGTTGCGAACTAATTAAACCGATGGTTGATAAGCGACGAGTTGTCGGCTATTTACTCACTTAAGAAACGTATAATTGATTTGTGTCAGTAAAATGTTGTCAAAATGTATGAAATAACAGCTTTTTTTTTTATATAACTGATGAATGCAGACCCCGTAGAAGGTGGTGTGACGATCTAATCTTGTTTGCAGCGCGAACATGGCTAGATATTGCACAGTATAAACTGGTTTGCAAGGAAAAACACGAGGCCATCAGTGGGAAACACCACATTGAAACTCATGAAAAATTTCAGGGGAGGTTCAGAATAATGTACTAAATAATTAAGTGGTAACCATTTTCGCGTCGGTGCCCTTCCACCTTGTATAATATAAAGGGTGGCGTACACATGGAGCAATCGCTGTTATGTAACCGTTTAACGACGAACCAAACTTTACAATAAATAATAAATATAGATTAATGAATAAATATAGATTACTGCTGACGATCACACTGATAATAATGGTCTTTACTGGTATTGCTGTACTAACAAATCTGTTTCTAGGTGACCATTTACTTTTCGCTATTTATCGGCAACGGTACAGTAGCCATAGCATATAATTATTTCGCTACGAATATTTCATTAAAAATTACCAATGTATTTTACTGGCCCAGATCTGTTTTATAGTTCACGTCAAATAACTTTGCCCCTCTGAAGTTAGCCATTTGCAAAGATCGCGCAAGTGCAGTCACGTAGAAAATTAAATTTAATTAATTAAATTAAAATTAAATCGCGCCGCCATAATAAAATAAATATACATAAAAAAAAAAAAAAAAAATACATACACACGAACATATAACCTCCTCCTTTTTTGAAGTCGGTTAAAAATAATAATGCCCGCCCCCATGACTCGCGCATGCGCAGTTGCAGTTTTGTACGTAATTTTGAGCCACTCGTAGCCAACTTCAGAGGGGCACAGTTATTTGACGCGAACAGTACCTGTTCGGTTAGATTACTCCAGTGAAAGTAAAATTGTTTTAGCAGCTGATGTATAAGTAGACTTAATTTTCAACTTATATGCAACTATGTGCAGGAGAAACCGACAGCCCCCGCCCTCATATGCGACGCGAAGTCATCAACCATCGAGTTCCAGGACGTCAGCTTCAGGTACATCAACGGGAAGCCCATCTTCAACAACCTCTCCTTCAGTATACCGGCCGGGAAGAAAATCGGCATTGTGGGCGGGTCGGGCAGCGGGTAAGCAAGTCAGCATAATTTTACTTCAAGGTTTAAGCAACACAAGCCGAGGTCGGTCCATGATGGGTAACCATCCGTTATATACCGTATTCTATAAAGCGACTGCCTATCTGACCTCCACAAAGCAGTTAACACAGGGTAATACGATACCCTTTGGTAAGACTGGTTGTTAGACTTTCAGTTCACTGACTACCTGTAACGACTGCCAAAGATCTATATATGGCGGTATGTAACGGGTAACCCATCCATAGACCCGTGTGGCAGTTGTTATTAAACCACGAGCTCTTCATTTTCCTTGCAAGCATATCAAACCAGAACTAAAACTGCAAGATCGTCAAAATCACGCTACCTATGTCATCATCATTTCAGCCATAAAACGTCCACTGCTGGACATAGGCCTTCCCCAGAAGGGGGATTTGCCATAATCGCCACGCTACCTATGTAAAAACAAATTATAAGGATGTTTACTGACAAAAAAAAATATGATTCTAATTAGTCCGTCTGTTAGATTATCGAAAATATTGGATATGTATTTTTTATTTTATCAAATCAATAAAAATTGACGAAGATAAAACGCGTCAAAGATTTGAGTCGGGGTTGTGACGTCACTCACCGGTAAAAAATGTCATACTAATGTCTTAGCATATGACGTCACACGAGTTTTCAAAGCACTGTATCGTCTTCATTGTTTGTTTACGTGAATAAAGAAAAAATACGTGTCCAATCTTTTTTGGAAATCTATCTGTCGGACTAATTAGATTTTTTTAGTTAACTACCCTATTCTCCGTTACAGTAAGTCCACACTAGTCCGTCTGCTGTTCCGTTTCTACGAGCCGCAGTCGGGCAGCATCAAGGTGGCGGGACAGAACATCCGCGACGTCGACCTCGCCTCCTTGCGGCAAGCCATCGCTATTGTACCGCAGGTTAGTTATACTTCACGCCAAGTAACGTTGCCCCTCTGAAGTTAGTCATTTGCAAAGATCGCGCAAGTGCAGTCACGTAGAAAATTATTTGAACAAAATAAATACATATTTTTAGAAGATAACATAGTTTTGTATAAATGTTGTATAATTTTTGACTGCTTTTTGACTTTTTGTTTCGTAACGTAATTTGGACTGCTGCGCAACCACTCGTAGCCAACTTCAGAGGGGCACAGTTCTTTGACACGAACAGTACTAGCATGACGATGGCGTCTAAAATGATCTTAGATCATGAACTAAAGTACAGTCGTTTGTTATACAACTATGACTTAAACCATAATAGTTTCTCACAAACTAATATAATACAACCCATTGTTCCCAGGACTGCGTACTGTTCCACGACACAATCCTACACAACCTGCACTACGGCGACCTGAAGCAACCGCACGAGAAGGTGCTGGAAGCCAGCAAGATGGCTGAGCTACACGAGTCTGTGAACACTTGGCCTAAGGTACGCAACCCGTGCCCGGTCCCGTCGGGGTGCGGGTTGTTCGAAAGAGATACCGCGACCTCGGCGCAAGGGCTAAGAAGGAACATGGGTGGTTTTTAGTCAGTAGAAGTCTGACACTCCCTTTCGCTCTGCCCAGAGCGGGAGGGGTTATTTCATGATTGTCCACCCCCCCAAAAAAAAAAAGGTACGCAACTGGTATGTGACTTATGGTGGGCCATTTTAGTGTGTCCGACTGAAACGCCGGCTAAACTTGATTGCAGTTTTTTGCCAAAGTATTCATTTACACTCATAAACAAAAAAAACTTGAGAGGTGTCAAGGAACACCCGGATGGAACGAAGTTATTGTTATTATTTTTTATTATGAAAAAAAAAAAAATAAAAAAAAAAAATGTACAAATGAAAATATCTGGCTTGTTTTCTATAAGAGAGAGAGACAGACAGAGAAACATGCGACGCCGCACAGCTTACAATAGCTTACTATAGCAAAAAGTGTCGTGACAACTTTTCGTAAGATTTTTTTCCGTCTAGCCCCCTTTCACAACGCGCGATAAGGAACTTCGTTCCAAAAATAACATAACATAACATCACGCCTGTAATCCCCAAAGGGTTAGGCATAGGTGTACCTAATAGTACACCCACATTTCGCCAGTTATGTTTAAATCACATGTAATAGGGGGCGAGCCTATTATTAACCTATATTTCTTACTGTTTTCTTTCTTTATTTTTTAAATGATCCACTTCTGGGTACCCTTTTTTTGTTTTGGTGGGTGGAAAATCATCAAATAACCCCTTCCCCTCTTGGGCAGAGCGAAATGGAGTGTCAGACTTCTTTTGACTAAAAACCACCCATGTTCCTTCTTAGCCCTTTATGTCGAGGCCGCGGTATCTCTTGCGAACAACCCTTACCCTGCGTCCCCTCTACACCCCGTGCCAACACCTGCGTTACCTCAGACGTACCCTACCTAACCTAACCCTCGTCTCCGCACAGCAATACGACACACAAGTAGGCGAGCGCGGACTGAAGTTGTCTGGCGGTGAGAAGCAACGCGTGGCCATCGCGCGCGCCATACTCAAGGATTCACCCATCATTGTGTTCGACGAAGCCACGTCCAACCTCGACTCCCTTACTGAACATGTACGTATACTATACATTCATTTATCAACATGTGTGTCAAGAAACCGGCAACCAACCAATCATCATCATCATCAGCCATAAGACGTCCACTGCTGGACAAAGGCCTCCCACATAGAATGCCACAACGAAGCATCAGATCAAACTATATAACAGAGCAAAATTAAAACTGATTGTATAACATAACAATTTTCAATCTTCAATATCTCAGTCACTACAAAGTAACAATACCTATAAATTAAGGGAAGCGAGATCGAATCAAAAATGAGAACATCCGCATGAGAACCAAGGTTACCGACATAACCCGAAGAATTGCCAAACTTAAGTGGCAGTGGGCACACATAGCTCGCAGAACGTCTTAGATCAATGACAGGTCTTAAGTATACTGAAAGTTGCCAACCTGTATTTAAAGCCCTAAAAATTCTGACATTACCTAGTTTGTACATACTAGAAGTTGCCGTTTTTGTAAAATTAAACAAACACTTATTTACCTCAATGGTTGACAAAAGACAACGCACAGGACCAATGAGGTCCCAATATAAAAACCAATTGCACACAGGTGGTCATAAAACAGCCTTATTAAAAAATAACATACTTACCATGGGACCGCTTATATATAATAAAGTACCTGAGAATCTGAAAGATCTACCCATAACAAAATTTAAAAAACATTTAACAGAACTGTTGCTTAACAAGTGTTACTACACAATTAAAGATTTTTTAAATGATAAAACTGTGCAGTAAAATGTTGATGTTTAATATAATGATGTCATTGCTATGCCTTTTTGTGAATTTTTATTATTGTGTTTTATTAGATTAATTGGTCGACATTTTATATATAATTTGACATACTTATAATATTGACATTACTTGCATATTATTATTATGACATTATTATTTATTGATTGATTTGGATTATTATATATCATGACATTAATATTATTTACTGAATGACACGCGAGACATTTATGATTCATTTTTTTTTTTTTTTTTTCATATTTTTGTGAGACTGATCTGTTTCTGCCAACTAAACTATGACTTGTGCTGTGGTAATGATTATAATATAATAAATGTTGTGTGTAATTAAATTCAAATGTAATATTTTGCACGCCGGAAGGTAAAAATGTATCGGGACAATTCAAAAATATGCGATCTTATCATGTATACCTACATTTTAGCAAATAAATGATTTCTTTCTTTCTTCTTTCTTTCTTTCTAACGGATGGCCGATGGGGACGGAAAGTTGTGGAGTGGCCATCGCGAACTGGAAGGTTGGGGACCCGCTGGGTGCGAGACACACGGGACCGGGCTATGTGGCGACATCTGGGGGAGGCCTATGTCCAGTAGTTGACGTCTTTTAGCTGAAATGATGATGAATGATGAAGGGAAGGAGCAAAACAACCCCAACACAAGTATAATTTATTACTCGGGTTGTTTCATTTGCATGCATTAATCTAAAAAGTAAGTTATATTTGTGTTAAATATAACTTACTTTTAGATTTGTTAAAAGTCGATAATAACGCTAGCCAAAATACAAGCTAAGTAAACACAGCATGCAATAAAGAAAATTACAGCTAAACAGCGTTTTCCTGACATTCTCATGTAATTTACCTTATGTAAGGCCGCCTTTATCATCCTATCTACTTTGTGAGAGGCTTCCTAATGTAACTTCCAGCAATTTTAGTTGACTAGACTATTGGCTGTTCATATGTTTAGTTACACTTTCTGTATTCTGAACCGCTTTGTAATAAAACACACCCAAAACCGTGACGGATATGACAAAAGACCTAATAGTCACGATCTTGTGTTCAAAAATGAAATTAGCAAGTGGAAGTTTTAACCGTGAACGTGGTTATATCAACAATATAAGTTTTTAAACTGACATGGTCGCTGACACTACTATTAATATTAAAAACGGGATATAATATCGGGAACTCGAAACAAAAAGTAAACATGGTACTTAAATATCCCGTTTTCAGTATTAATAGTAGTTAATTCAACAGTCACATTATGTAGGAGAGCGGTCTGTTAAAATTACAAATAAAATATGACGTGTTTTTGTCCACAGGCGATCCTGCAAGCTCTAAAAGCAGCAACAATAGGACGCACATCCATCTGCATAGCTCACCGCCTGTCCACGGTAGCGGACGCGGACGAGATCTACGTACTGGAGCACGGCGCCATCAGCGAGCGCGGCACGCACGCGCAGCTCATCAGCAACCCGAGCTCGCTGTACTCGCGCCTGTGGGACAAACAGAAGGAGCAGCCCTCCCCGCCCCCCCCGCCACCCCCGCCCCCCCAGCCCCGCCCGCACGCACACGCTACTGCGGGCGGGGGGCACAGCGACTGTCAGCACTAGCTGTGAGCGAGTGAAGCGAGCGTAGCGAGCGTAGCACGTGCACTTGTGACAGTGAAGTGTAAAGTGTAGTGATTGAGAAATCGCGGTTTGAAGACTTTGACGTCACCCGTCTAGCTCTTTCCCTACTATGTTGGAATCGGCTTCCAGTCTAACCGGATGCAGCCAATCATCAATATTTATAAGGAGCGACTGACTTTCCGACCTCCGCCACCCGGTTACCGGGTAACACGATACCTCTTAGTGAGACTGGATGTCAACTTATCCTTATCGTAGATAAATCAATTCAGAGAGAGACAATAGTATTTTTCAATGTATTAAAACTTCGACAGACCGAAACCGCGATAAATATAATGTTAACTGTTTCAGTTATACTTTTTTTATGCAACCACCAAAACGAAAGGGTCTAAAATAAATAAAAAAAATGTTATAGACCTTAACAACTTTATTACTTTCTACCTGTTTAAAATCCATACCAAATTTATATTTAGTGTGAAGTCTAAAAGACACCTCATTGTTTTAATGTAAATTACGATTTCTTTGTAATAAATCGCATATGTGATAAGACGTTAGGAAAGTACACATTCACTTTAAAGCATTGTTGGCTCCCGTGATGAATTCTACACAAACAAGAGGTCAAAATAGTTTGTACCAGCAGTGCCTATTTATTAAGTTATGCTGGTAATGTAAGTATGTATGGCGTGAAGTTACCTACAGTGTGTTTGTAGTCTGTATTTAATTTGACAGCTAGTTAGGGCATTTTAATCTGGTCAAAAAAATACTGTAAAATTTTTGGTTACTCTAAAATTGGCCTTATGTCCATAATCAAGCCTCATTTTCAGGTAAACTGAGACAAAAGATGAATGTTGAGAATTGTGAAATGTTTATGTAAATAAAAACGTTGATACAATGTACAGTAACTAACTTGTTAAATAAGTATATTATTTTGGTTACATATTACGTGTTTTATTTTATTACATTTATGAATGTGACCTAATGTTTTTTCGCTAATTTATTGGGGTCTGTTGGGCGCCATTACATTGCTCTGAATTTTAAATTACGTTCAAAACCTTCTTCTTTGTTCTCAGAATAAATAAGGTTGCTGATTGGTTGCCGTCAGAGGTAATACGATACCTCTTGGTAAGCCTGGTTGTCGGAATTGATCCACTGACTACCTGTAACGACTCAAAGATATGCAAATGAGAGCAGCAACCAATGGCTTATACCTATTATATGTGTACACGTTTACGTGCTTTCTCATGAGCGGAGAAAACTCGGTACGTTAACGATGCTCATTCATCCACGGACCAACCTCGAAAAGCACTGCCTAACCTTGAAGATCGACCCGTGCGCTTGTAATTATTTAGCCACGAGCTCATTGTTAATGCATGAATTGCGGCCAATGTCTAAGCATGCAAGTACATATTCGCCCGGTAGGTACCAAACACCGCAATTCGATTCCACCTCATTTGACACACATACGAGTCATCGGCACAAATCTATAATAGATAATAGAGATTCCGTGTCGCAACATGCCAGTATCATTACGAATTTCGAATCTATCGATTGACATGTTATCGGTTGCCATAGCAACGCGCGTAACAACATCCAGCTGTCGAAGGGATTTATTTTCAACAATAAATATCTGCTCGGTTTTTGAGCGTCCTTACTTTTGTAAAAAAATGGTGTTTTGAATGTGAAACAAAGGATGTCAGTGTTGAGTTTAATTCCGGAAGATAAACGTAAAGACCACTGTAGGTAAGTTTAAAATACCTAGGTATTCGTTGTTTGTTTTTTTTTCATTCATTCGTCGAGAAGATAATATCTTTGGTTCAATGTACTGTAGTGTTGGTTTCGGCTATTTCCATCAAGGTAAAGCTGAAGTTCAAGACTCAAACAAGCGCGGGAATATGTAAGTGGAATAAGAAGGTAACGTTGCAAAAAATATGCTAATGCTGCTTTTTAGTTTTTTACTCCGGAAGTAAAAAGGTTTATTGGCTTAGACGGACACTGACAATAAGGTAAGGTACAGTGCTGTTGTTTTCAAATTGGGCATAAGGAACTGGACCTCCTACCTAACTAGGGACCTGTTCTTTCAGCGACCGAAAAGGCCTGTGATCACTGATCACCTCACACAGTTAGCCAGCTGTGATGGTAACAGTGAACAGGTAAGGTAAGCATCTCAATCCGTAAACGATTTAATGAAGAGTGAAAATGTAGAGGAGGTCTTATGAAGGCTTGACTAATTGCAAGCCTCAGAATTGGTAATTAGTAGATACCATCTGAGCTACTATTATAGTGTTATCAAACTATGTTAGCGGGAATGGGTAGGTACAGTGATTTGTTGTATCTGTTACCGATAATCTAGGCAATCCTAAAGTTTCAGTAGAATGCCTGAAATATTCAGGCAACGTATGAAATATATTTTTTTCCATATGTACTTTATCGAGGCACAAAACCGAACGTTCACTTGGTAATGTGTTGCTACGCGGGAACTATTTCATGCCTTTTTTGGTGGGTGGAAAATCATCAAATAACCCCTCCCGCTCTTGGGCAGAGCGGAAGGGAGTGTCAGACTTCTACTGACTAAAAACCACCCATGTTCCTTCTTAGCCCTTCATGTTCAGGCCGCGGTATCTCTTGCGAACAACCCGCAGCTCAGATCTCCGTAAAGCCGTCTATTCAATGCCAATAACTTATTGTACATACAGCAGGGCAAATACATAACACCACTGTAGTCTCCGAAGGGTTAGGCAGAGGTGAACCTGATAGTTCCCCCATATTTCGCCAGTTTTGTTTAAGTCTTCTGTAATAGAGGGCGAGCCGATTGCCAACATGGCGTAATTCCAGGCCACGTGGTTGCTACTGAGAAATTCCTGACTGAATAGCACTGCCCGATGAGCAAGGCCATAATTATGGTAAAATATTAAAATTTCAATATTTCGTTCATCAATTCATTACTAAGTAGGTCGGTACACTAGCAGCCGTTAATTGTGCTGTTCGATGGCTAGATGCTATTCTTAAAAAAATACTACTTATATTAAAATTCCTGTAAGTATACGACGGAATATAAAATCACATCATGAAACGCTACTGCGAAGGTACTTTACATTACGCGGATAATAGGCCTGTCAAGGTGATTCCAGTTATGCTGTCTGAGCCACAGAAAGATTCTGCGGCATAAGATCCGTTGTTTTTTTATAGGCTCTTGAGAAACTGGTAAAATATCACTTTTTACATAGGATATTATGTGGAAATTAATGTCTTGTCATTTTCCCTAAAAACCTAGTGGTAAGTATGTATAAGGATACCTACCAAGTTAGACCGAGTATATTGTTTATTATTCATAAAAGCGTTTCTACGTAAAAGTTATGCACGTCATCGGCAATTGTTGTATTCTATCAAAGGTTTCCTTGAGTTTATACATATTATAGGGCGTTTAAATGATAGTATAAGGTCGTCGCTACACAGAAAGCTACGGATCGAGTCAATAGGTCCTACCTAGTCAAAGTCGTTAACTTAAGTAAAATATATTCTTTATCGCTAGGCTTCTGCTTAGGCCTGCTTTTTGTGTGGTTGAAACTTTATTTTTATTATAGCTAGTAGACGATTTAAAAGCTTATGACATATTTCTATTGAAAACCCTTCAGTTCTAGCTGCACTGTGTCTATACGAACATCACAAAGAGCTAAATGCCATCAAGTCTGTTCCCGGTGCTCCCGTAAGTTTATAGTTTCTTGTTGAACGGTTTTTTGTGTCCTTAAAGATGTCATTCGGTGATCTAGTCTTCAGAGAAAGAGTCTTCAGTCACTAAATCTAGATTTTAATAGGTCGGTGGATCGTCTATGGCAATAACACGAGCACACATCTGGCGTGTTTCCCCGTGGGACCTATATCATCAGGAACATTGAAACTACTAAACATCGCTTAGTTGATATTGTGAAGGTTTGAAGTAGATTACCTTAGCAGACAGTGTGCCATCATCATTTTCATGATCATTATCAGCCTTGTCCTAACACGAAGTAGAGAATTGGTATCGTTCCTGTTGTGTTACGCTTCCCTGGTCCGTACAAATCTCTTCTAGGTCTACCCCGTATTTTTTTTGTAGGTCCACCAATTTTCCTGTTACTCTACTATAGAAGATCGATAAAGACAGTAGTAGTGGTAACAATCGGCTTACGTACATTGGCAAAGTGGGACTTAGGGAAAACCCTTTTTAGCCTCCACAGAGAAGTGCTCTAACGGCCACTGCACCAAAGGGGGTAAGGATCGGTGCAGATGGTGGTCACTAGAGTGGTTTTAGCGAGATATAAGGTATATCTAAAAACAATATACTTAAATTCCAGGAAAGAATCCCTAGAGAGCGTATACAGCAGCAACTCTCGTTTGAACCTCCTAACTAAGCGCAAGCGCTTGAACCCGCTGATGATGGACGCATCTACCACATCGCTGAACAAGCGAGGAGACCAGTATGTGACCCAAAGGGTGCTGTCAGCCAAAAACAACCGAGTGAAACAGTTACAGAACCAGCTTTCAGATGCGCATTACCATTTGCAGGTAAGTTATAGAGTCAACTCAAAGTCATTCACAAATCACTCATTCCATAGGCTATTATAAAGATTTTTTTTTCAAACTTCATAATTTCACGTTTTGACTTTCACAGTTATTCTGCCTCGTAACGCTACTAAGGTTGCTGTAAGATTGCTGCCAAAAACAAAATGTAGCTGTGAAAGACCATATTGTTTAGTTTTCTAGAAAGTAGGCGCGTAACGACTATGCTGGTTAAGGCAATGTTGATTCCATACAGTACTTTTATATGGAACAATTATTTGACGTTTTTGTGTAAAATTATGTCGCCTTTGATGACAAAACACGGTACAGAACAGCAAAATAGTGAAAGTGACAGTTCAATCTTCTGGTTATTTTCAGGAGTTGAGTAATGAGAACAAAGTGTTACGTGCCATTCAGAAAAAACAAGAAATAGCATTGCAGAGGTAAGAACGGAATTCTCTGTAAAGATCTTAGTGTGTTAGTGGATGGTAATTCCGAGACAATATCTCCTTTTGGCTTATTGTAGTCTTATTGGTATATCTTCTATTATTTTGATACCTACTCTAAAAACTATATTCAAATTACGACCAGATACGAAAACTCGAACGCAGAACTGCCCCAAGTTCTGAACTCGCACAGCGAGGAGATCAGAATACAGCAGATGAAATTCAAGCAACTGAAGGCGCAGCACAAGGAGGCCACAATGAGGCTGAAGGAGAGGGACATGCAGTTGCAGCAGCTGAGAGATGAACACCTTCATCTCTTGGAGCTTAGCAAGGATAGGTAAGATTTTGCAAGCGTATTGCAGAAATATAAAAAGTAATTGGTAGAGAACGATAATATGGGACACGGTTAAGATAATGATGTTTGTAGAAAAATAAAAACCAGAAAGTCGCAGGATAAATTGGTGAATTCTGTCGGAGAATTCTTGGGCTTGAAGGATCTTTGAAGCAGGACTTTGTGCAGCAGTTGTAAATTAACTGTTTAGTGTACTTACAAGATCTCGATTCTACAATTTCTGCGAACTACTTCTACCCGGCAACAATGTTACTTTGAAATATTTCAGAAACCTCCTCGACCGCGAGAAACTTCAAACCCAGGTGGCAGACCTAACTTTGAAAGTTCAAACACAGAACGATACGATTACGATGCTACAACGTCGTTTAACACTCGAAGCGAAGAATTTCAAGCATCAGCTGCAGATTGAGATAAACAAGCATAAGGACACCAGGCACGATCTAGACCTCGCAATCAATAATGCTGATAAACTCACTACTATTATTGAGGTAAGTTTTTTAAAAATCCTGAATAACACTAACAGTCATAACAGCCAAAAAGGTTCTTAACCTTAGAGGCGTCCGTAAAGTAAGCTACACTTCTCCAGTTCTGTTTGAGTTCTATGGGACTTGAAACAGAACAAGTAAATCTTCCATAGTTAATAAATAAATAAACATGGAAAAAAGCTTGCTCCCTAAAACATGATAGGAGGCTAGACCTTTTCCAACAAACGGGCCGCAACGAGCAATTCCTAGTATGAAAATCCAATGAGATTTTGCCCGATCTGCGAATCGAACCCAAGTTCAGCTGTAGCGCTTGCTTATCAAAGAACCGCTTTCGCTTTTATCTGATACACATTCACCCCTAAAGAATCAATATTCTTATTTATCAGTAAACATTCATAAAGACACTTTGCCAAATGGGACAAATAATAATTTGTTCATTGATTTTGGAATTGTCTCGAACAATAAATTGTAATAACAACTCTCGCGACATTTTGGTATCTTTTATTCCCTTGTGTCCCCATTATATTGTAAGGCCATTCACAATTCCGTTTCAGAATGATTGCTTTGGCGTAACTAATTAAAATTTTCCTAATCAAGTTTTCGCTTTTCGTTTGTTCATTGTTGTTTTAAATCTGTTGTTCACTGTGAATTTTAAGCCGTTTTAAGCTTTCTTTCATTAGACGGGAGTAATAAAGGCTTTTTTATCTCATTATTCTTGTGTTTCAAATGTATAGAATACAAACGACAACTTAATTATTTAGAATAAATTGTTGTCAGACGCATGGCTGAAAATATATCAACAAAGCGATAAATAAAAAGATGATTTTAATGCCGCTTAGGGAGCATGGTTTATCAGACAGGAAATTTTCTTCTTTTTCTGTTCTTTATTTTTTTTTTTATTATTTCATAATTTTAATTGTTTCTCTTATGTTTACCTTTTTTAATCTTTCGTTTTTTGTCAATTTGGTTTGTCCTGAGAATACTTTTTCTTTCTTTAAAAAGTCATGGATAGTCTCTTCTAAAATCAGTTTCCTGGAGCTCCTACAGTTAAAGTACTTGTCCTTACTGCTCCATCTCACCAATTTCACCAATTTCAATTTCACCTTGTACTTAAGTAACATTGAAGTTATAATCATCCTGGATGATATAACTACCCAACCTATCTTTTGCTTCAAGATGAAAGAGAAGATGCTGAGCACAGCATCGTGTCGAACCGTCAAATCGCCAGTGAAGACGTCATCATCTGGCTCTAACATCCACATACCGAACAGAACCAGCCGAATACCAGTAGAGCAGGCCAGCAGGACGAGGTCGGAGACTGACACCAGTTTACCGAGGGGGAGGGATGATCGACATATTGTAAGTTTGTGTTATGAGGAAGTTGTTGTGATGTCTAGGACTTGGGTAGGTGCTTGTTTCGTTCCCATCAAAACTCTTTTCAAAACCCATACGATGTTCACATTTTGTCTCTGGGCTTTACCAGCAGTAACGAGGCGCCAACGTTTTGATTGCCATGCATTGTACGTAAACATCAAAGCTCAGAGCAGATGACAGTTCTTGACGGACGCCGATCGGAACGCACGCGCAATTTAATATTCCGAGTTTCGAATCTAACCGAATCTACGTGTGATCATCATCTCATCTCATCTGTATTTGTGAACCCTGGCCCCATCGTGAGCTCATGGACATTCGAAAGGTGGAAGTTCAGCGAGTGTCAGTTTGCAGTCTGAGGTACGTACTTTGCACATATCTTTACTGTTGGCTGCCTAGATCAAAGTGGACATCTTATTTTTATCGTGTAACTCGTCAGACCTCCCATCCCAGGTCTTCCCTGTGTAGCAGAAAGCCATCACGGTATTTCGGCGTGGTGCGAATGCTACAGTGCTAGTTATCAGAAAGTGCATTTAAGTCATGGTTAATAAGCTTCTTTTGACAAGCAAGATTATATTAAACACGTCGACTTTTGAAACGAGAATACAATTATCTTGTACCGTTTTACTTAAATTGTAAGCAAACAGAACAACTACAGAGATATGAATGGATGCTTTAAATTGTACTTATTTAAAATGTTTATTCGACTTATTTACGTTTACACCGCGCGCTTTTGCTAGGGCCTCTGATTACCGATTTAGAAAACTCTGTAAAATATTCTTTAAGGCAATGACGTACGTATATAGACAAAAACCTGTGACAAAGGCCCTTTCAGACCCAGATTTTACTGTTTGTATTGAGATTACGTTGACAATTTCAGTCTAGTCCAATATGCGAACGCGTGCCTAAATGTTTGCATACATTTATTTCCCCGGAGAATCCTTTTGTTTCGAGGGTACTATTGTTAAAACTCCACATGACATATTATGCCCTCTGTTACTTTGGCTGAATTGTTGTATAAGCCAATTTAACGAACGTATTTCTATTCTTAAGTCATTGTAGTGAGAAATTAGTGGAAAAAGGGAATATTTTCATACTAATAAAACTGATATTTCTTTATTAAGGTATTAATAAATAACAATAATCTATACTAGGTATACACCTGAACAGAGAGGCCTATACCCAGCAGTGGGTGAGCTCAGGCTGTGGATGATGATGGTGTACATAAAATCACTCCTTTTTGCAATGTGGTAGAAACACAATGTGTACAGAACGCCACCTGCTGTGATCCTCACGTACTCCTTTTGCATCGTCCACGTCTATCTGGCCAGGTCATGCACGCACGGCAGTATTCAAGGCTTTTGGATGTTTCAGGTGGAGCAAAACATAATGGCAAAACTAGCCGAGAATTCTCGCAGTCTCAGCAGCGCGCTATCACATGACGAAGAATCTTCATCGTCCGCCGAACCACGCTCACGCTACGCTAGGAGCCGATCTAATTCCACCCTCTCTCGATCCACTCCTAACCCTGGAACTAGAAAGAGTTCCAAAGCTTCTGAAGAAATTATGGAGCTAGCCAAAACAGTTCAAGATGGTATGGCAGACCTCACAATATACGACGATGGTTTTAGTGCAAAAACATCTCCTGATGAACTGCATTCAAAAATGGAAGCTATGAAATCAGAACTTATGAATAAAATAAAAAGTGAGGAGACCGCATCTAGAAAATCTAGTGCGTTAAGAAGGAGAAGTTCAGCTGAAGAATCCATCGAAGAACTGTCGGAATCAGAAG
Organism: Diarsia brunnea; assembly: GCA_949774965.1. Taxonomy (NCBI): domain Eukaryota; kingdom Metazoa; phylum Arthropoda; class Insecta; order Lepidoptera; family Noctuidae; genus Diarsia; species Diarsia brunnea. The sequence continues at coordinate 20,509,695 of OX459001.1, forward strand.
AACATGGGCGTCCCATGTCTAGGGGAAGAAGAAATTCCAACGTGTCTTTTTTCGATCAGGCTACGGTCGAGGAGTCTGTCACAACGGTAGCAATACACCAAGGAGAAACAGATATCATACGTGAAACTAGTGCGTTACAACGTAAAATATCGGGTAAACCCATAGAAAAGTATTGCAAAGATATCATTCAAGACATAGAAAAGAGCAGCTTAGTGATTGACAAACACATGAAATGTTTCAACCAATCCAGATACGAAGGTGACAAATTAGTGGAACAGTTAGAGGCTGTCGATAAAATCAACGAATATGTGAACGCCAACGGGGAAATACCGGAATCAACTTTGACTGAGCTGAATAACAACTTTAAAATGTTAACGGACCAAGTATTTGCAGATGTTACCCCAGTGGGTAGAAAAAGGTCAGTTTCTAGCAGAAAAAGCTCTAAAGGGTCTAATTTGCTCGGTGATGCGAATATGACCAACCAACAGATGTTAGAAGACCTGTTGGGGAAGAAATGATATACGGCCTTAGAACTAAAAACTATAGACAAATGACGCTAGGATTTCGCGATTCTAGCTTCTGCGGTTTCAACAAGTTAAATGTAAAATCAACTTGACTTGCAGAGCTTTGAAACTAATTGGGTAGTTTGCTCAGACGCGAGTTCATTAGGCTACACCAACATTTTTATTTAATTAACTTGAATTTATTTTTAATCTAACATGGAACCGGTAAGCGAAATTTTTCGGAGTTGTGTAAGGAGACCTCTTAGGTCCCCGGGGATTCTAATTAGTCACAACTTTATTTAGAGATTTGTCGCCATAACATGGAATATTCCAAAGAATAATGGCTTTGAATTGACAATGGATCCAATTAAATTAGATTATCTTAATGTCGTTAATTAAAATGAAAAGGGTCTCGTAACAAGCAAACTTGTAATGGATAGGGAAATAACAGTAAAATTACTTACCTTACGGAAAAGTTTTACACGATATCCGTTTATGTAGGAACTTTTGGTAAACTTTTTCATCGTTATGTTTGTTATTATGATCATGTTTTTTTATTTATTTTTCTTCTTAGCGTATCGATCGCAAAAAGTTCAGCTGTATACACTCCACATTTCGATGTAGCAATAAATCCAACAAATACTCTGGAATCATGGAATTAGAAGTTGGAAAGTGGGTTATTGTCTGTGGGGAGAGACCACATACGTAATTGAGGTCTGAGCCGTCCATGAACCTCCTTTCTCATGAACCTCTGGCAAGGACCTGCTAAAATCAATTGTTTGGAAATCTAATTTGATATAATTTAAATTATAACAATAGGTATAGTTAACTAAAAAAATCTAATTAGTCCGACAGATAGATTTCCAAAAAATATTGGACACGTATTTTTTCTTTTTTCACGTAAACATGCAATGAAGACGATACAGTGCTTTAAAAACTCGTGTGACGTGATATTCTAAGACATTAGTATGACATTCTTTACCGGTGAGTGACATCATGACCCCCACTCAAATCTTTGACGCGTTTTATCTTCGTCAATTTTTTATAATTTGATAAAACAAAAACATATCCAATATTTTTCGATAATCTGACAGACGGACTAATTAGAATCATATTTTTTTTAGTCAGTAAACATCCCTATTACTAAAACATCAATAATTGTTTTTGTTAAAATGGATATGGTTTCCAAATCACTAGATAGTCTAGATTTCAATTTAAAAGCATTAAGCTTAATACTAAGTCTGTTCAATAACAATCAAATAGAAATGGAATCGCCATAAAATGGATTAGGTAAACGAGTATTTAAATATACAGGGTGTAAATCAACCCATCACACACCCGTCAACCTGGCATTCTGTATTCATACTGAGTACCCCTACGCAAAATTTTTTGCTGGGAAACGACTTTTTTTTTTGTTTCAAAAATCACATTTTACTGTAAAACTCAATGTGGCACTGTTAAAACATTGTGCTAGTGGATGCTTTGAATAGTAAACGGGTCATGGAGGTAATTTAGGTAAAGTTGTAATCTGAAAAACTAGTAGTTACAAAAACAGCTGTGAAAAATTTGGAACTTTGACCCCCAATATCTCCGTAACAGTGGTGGGGAGAACAAGTGCCCTTCGTTTGCGTTAAGGGTACTTTTACACCCTATATAGGTCTAGACGGCTCTAGCCACCCGGGTAATAAGAATAATGATTTTAAAGATGTATTTACGCCGATGTAACTTTTTTGTGAAGCAACGTTTGCAGGCGTCAGTGGACAACATTAATTAATTTAATTATTTATTTATTTTATTATTTTATTTTGGCGTATTGAGTGATTGCCAAACTTTTAAATACAGTCACAGAACAAGTAAACATCATTATAATATCACATAAATTATGGACAAATTAAATATGGATAATTTTTTTATTATTTTATTATGATTACCGTGACTGATGTGATACACGAAAAGTGACTTAAGTTTTCATGTTGCTCTACAAAAAGTAAAAAATGCGGTGTGGATGCATCTTAATAATACAAACCCTAATATAAACTAGATACTTATTTTCTAATAAATAGTTATAGCACGGCCAGGACCAATTTAGATTTCGGAATAGAAATAAAACTCCCAGCTGCTGAAATTAGATAAAATCACGTTTTAGGTACAAATCCAACAGCGTCCGCTTAGGGTTGCAAAGAAAAAATGGTCTAAGTAAATTACTTAATCTTTTAACAACATTTTTGTTACTTCATTACTCTATGTTAATCAAAATCTTGGAGCCTAAAAACTTTTCCCTAAAAAGACACAGTTTTACAAAATTTTCTATTCTGTCCATCGTTATAGTCATTCTAGTTCAATATTCATTGAAAAACGTAGGACTAACAGAAGTACGGACAGAAATACGAGTAAGCGTCGTATGTAGAAAAATTTTCAGCCAAAAACTGATGTATTTATAATTATAATAACGTGTATTTATAGAGTATTTAGTGTTATGCATGTGTGAATGTGTGCGTGCGTGTGTATGTTTGCGTTTTTGTATATCGATGTATAACTGAGCTTTTTATATAAATTGTTATTAATAATACCTACTACACCATGTGATTGAAGATAAATAAATAATTTATTTTTGAGTATGGCTGTATTTTTTTAAATATTTACCTATTTCACTGCTATTAAAGTCCTGCCGTTGTCCCATGTTTGTAATTTTTACACAGTGCATCATCTTCTGCCTAGCCTTTTCCCAGCTATGTTGGGGTCGGATTCCAGTCTTACAGGATGCAGCTGAATTACATTACATTTTACATGGAGCGACTGCCTATCTGACCTCCACAACCCCAGTTAGTACAGGGCAGGGTATACGATACAACTTTGTAAGACTGGTTGTAAGACTTCTGGCCGCTGACTTTCTGTTACGACTGCTAAAGATTGACAAATGTCAGCCGGGACTTCCGTTTAGTATCCGTTTAATGTGCTGTCCGAGGCACGGAGGAAACATGGTTTGGTATTGGTAAATTATATTTTTAAAGTGCATTGTTCACAAAAGTCGCTTCTATTCATTCTTTAAACTGAAACACAGTTATTAGTGGAGTGCCGTAAGGCATAAATATTGTAAAACCTCGGAATCCAGGGCCGGTCAATGAATCTTCATAAAAATTTTTGGACTGCATTGGTAAAAGCCCAAATAAAGAAGTTAAAAAAAAAAATTTGCGCGCTCTTCTTTTTTTTTTTTAATTCGGCAATTTACTGAAAAATGATAGGGACAAGGGAAAAAAAATGTTTAGAGCTACTAAATAATATTTTCACCGTGACTTTAATGTTAATTTATTAATATTTCGCAAAAAAGAACGACATACAGCAAAAAAAAAAAAACGTATCTGTCTAATACCTTTATAGGAGCAATTCTTGTAATATAGTATAATTTGAATCTCGGTTACGGCTTCAACGATTTTCATGAAATTTAGTATGCAGGGGGTTTTGGGGGCGATAAATAGGTCAAGCTAGGTTTCATTTTAAAAAAACACGATTTACCAAAACAACCAAGCAAATTTCGGTCATCCAGGTACGGTACTATACATTAAAATAACATTATTGTTAATTACTGTCGTCGTCGTCGTTGATGTGGATTGTTGGTGAAGGATTAGTACCTACAGCTGTCACAAAAGCATTCTAAATTTTAAAAAATCCTGTGGATGCCTTGAGTTAAAGGCCTCCTGCCAGAGGCATATCTTACTTATATTATACGTGTGAAAGTTTGTGAGGATCGATTGATGTTTGTTACTCGTTCACGCAAAAACTACTGAACGGATTTGGATAACGTATATAGATGGTTTATCGAACTCCACGCGGGAGAAGCCGCAGCCATAAGCTAGTAACTGATATAGGTACTATAAGTGACTAATCACTAAGGGCACCTCCTGTGGGGTATGGACCTCAAAGTAGTAGGGAAACCAGTACACTTAGAAATAAGAAATACAAATATCCCGACCCTTGCTAGAGCCAGCTTGCAAAGCTGAGACAGTAGTATTAAACCAGACCCTAAATAATATCTCTCAGATTAAGCCTGTCCCTTTGTTGCCCCCCCTCAGTGACGTCCTAAACCGAGGTCCGTACCCCACAGCAGCTTTCCTTAGCGATTAGTCACTTATGGTATATCAGTTACTAGCTCGATAATTGCCCCACTGGATCATACTACCGAGATAAAATTGTGTCATATGTTTTAATCCAGGTTGTAAACCATATCTATTTGCGATATTTAACCTCCAAATCCGTTCAGTAGTTTTTGCGTGAAAAGGGGCACAATCAACAATCCATCCTCACAAACTTTCGCAATTATAATATTAGTAGGATATGACTCTGGCAGGAGGCCTTAAACTCAAGGCATCCACAGGATTTTTTAAAATTTAGAATGCTTTTGTGACAGCAGTAGGTACTTATCCTTCACCAACAATCCAACTCAACGATGACAACGACAGTAATTAACAATAATGTTATTTTAATGTATAGTACCTGGATGACCGAAATTTGCTTGGTTGTTTTGGTAAATCGTGTTTTTTTTTAATGGAACCTAGCTTGACCTATTTATCGCCCCCATAACCCCCTGCATACTAAATTTCATGAAAATCGTTGAAGCCGTAACCGAGATTCAGATTATACTATATTACAAGAATTGCTCCTATAAAGGTTTTAGATAGATAAGTTTTAATTTTTTTTTTTGCTGTAATTCGTTCTTTTTTGCGAAATATTAATTAATTAACATTAAAGTCACGGTGAAAATATTATTTAGTAGCTCTAAACATTTTTTTTCCCTTGTCCCTATCATTTTTCAGTAAATTGCCGAATTAAAAAAAAAAAAAAGGAGAGCGCGCAATTTTTTTTTTTAACTTCTTTATTTGGGCTTTTACCAATGCAGTCCAAAAATTTTTATGAAGATTCATTGACCGGCCCTGGATTCCGAGGTATAAATCTTACGGCACTCCACTATATTATTACAGATCCCTTTTAGTATGGCGTTCAATCTTCCTGGGCAAAAACGTATCTAATAGAAATTTGTACCTTACAAAAGGAACCCGTTTCCCCTATGTTAAGTTGGAATTGGGGTGCGAATCCGCCAGATGTCGGGTCCTTACAAGTTCCCCTAACTCGCCAATAGATGCCACTATACAGTGACGTCACGTTTCTGAATCGCGGTGTTAAGATTCTCCGCCGTTGAACGACCTCCGCGCTGTACAGTGCAAAATTCATACTTACCTGGCATAGGGGAAACCGTGATCAAATAGGCGGTCCCCCAGGGCGAGGCCTTTCCATTGCACTGCGGTTAGGTTGACCCTTGCGATTATCCCTAATGCGGATAACTCGGATGCGTAATTTTTGGTAGTGGGGACTGCGTTCGCGCCGTCCCCTCAGAATCTCTTGAGAAATCATACATACAGGCCATACTCTGTGTCGTATGCAACGTGTAAAGCTCTCTGTATTCGACCGTTCGACGTTCACTATTTTCAAAATAACGTGGTCTACAATTATGCAGGCAATGCAATTATTAAGTAGCTATATGTACTTAATTTTGAGTCAGCCGCGGTGCCTTCAAACAATAACCGAAAATCGATCAAGCTTTTACACTTCTTGATGTTATTAATTTTCTTGTTTGTTTGGTTGATGACTACTCGAAATTAATTTCTAACTTCATACTTTGGAACTAGCTTCAGTGCCAGAAACTTTTGTAAAACTTGCAGTATACAAGAGCCTTTAGGGTTGGTTTTTTTTTCAATTTTAGAGCTATAAATTTGAGCTATACCTTATCCAATGAAGAAGAATCATTGAAATCGGACTTCTCTGTAAAAATGTATACATGTACATACAAAAAAAAAATACATGTCGAATTGAGAACCTCTTTTTTTCGTCGGTTAAAAATGCTGTGGATTCAGTTTAATTAAGATTGGAGACTTATGTCTGGAAACAATAATTTATGTTGTATTTTAATGTGCTTATTAATTTTACTAAGTTTAAAATAAAATTGCGTTTTACTACGGCTTATTATCGTGTTAATTCATGTTACCAGATTTCTCATTATTTGGTTTTCCTTACCTTCTAGACCTGATTATTTTGTATCTGTAAAATGTAGTTTCTGTTTCTCGAGAAAGGTTCTCATTGTAACATTCAAGTTCTAAGCTGTACTAAGGTCGCGAATGCTGGACAATGCATACAATTATCAGTATGAATAATCATACCATATCATATCTCTTAAGAGAGACATTTGTTTTAATCTCCTTGTCATCGTAGACCTATAATTATTTTTGACCGGTTATATTATAATGCTGTAAAATCTATGGCTTTTTTCGTTTGGATAGGCAGGCTCTCTGTAGGTTCCCTGACTAATCCTGGACATTAAGCTCTGTTATATACAGGAAGTCTCTTTGATTCCATAATATTCCTCTCAGAAAACACTGGGTAATTTCTTCCGCAAATATGGCTGATTTGTCTTACCTGTCTCTGAACATTTGATTTAAACGAGCACCTCGGGAAGAATTATTATCACATCTATCTCATCCAGAAGGGTTCGCATATGGACTGCGGGTTGTTCGCAAGAGATACCGCGGCCTCGATATGAAGGGCTAAGAAGGAACATGGGTGGTTTTTAGTCAGTAGAAGTCTGACACTCCCTTTCGCTCTACCCAAGAGCGGGAGGGGTTATTTGATGATTTCCCACCCTCCAAAAAAAAAAAAAAAACTGGGGTTCACATAGTAAAGTTATAGCACTAAAAATATTTTGCCAATACGTTTCCCCAATATCGTCTTATATTGCACGCCAAATGTAAGTTAGCAGGGAAATTGAAATACAGCCGTGTAGGAAATGTTATGACAGGTGGCGGTAACATGTTATGTTATGTTTCATGTGCGCAAATATCTTTGAGAAGGCACCTATTTATGTAAATACGGTGCCTTATACTAAACCTTCCGTTATGTTGCTTCAGGTATAATCGAATTAAATTCATGATATTTGACAGGATAAAAGTATATTAGTATGTTTTTATTTATAACTGGATTGTCATCAACAAAAAAATTGTCATGACTGTTTGTTTTAATCCATTTAAGTGAAACAGTCATGACAATTTCTCCCAATTTATCCTGCGAAGATAGATAGATAAACCATTACCTAGAAACGATGAGGAAAAAAAAATTCATCAAATTGTGTTTTAAAACCTTCTTTTTTTGTCGGTAAAAATATTGTGAACAACAAAATGGGCAAATAACAAATTTAACGGGGATTATGTTTCCAAATCGCAATTAATCTAAGAGCTATAGCGCTAAAAGTATTTAAAGTGATTAGATTAGAAAAGGCTAAGCAGATGAGTGTGCCTAAAAATTGAAACAAAATCAATTTTCCATATCTCAAACATCGTTATTAACGGATTCATTTGTAAGTAACGACAGTTGTATATAGGGTTGCCTTGATACGCCTTTTTGCAGATACGATACCGATACCGATACTTTTATAAAAATATCGGCGATACCGATGCCGATACCGATATTGAAATAAATAATAAAGGTAAAATAATAAAACACAAGTCAGGTTATTTTTTTAAATTATTATAAAAATACAGACAGGCTGATATTAGGTAATAGTTTTAGTAATTAAAATTAACATTGATAAGATTTTTGTTTAAAACACAAAGTATTCTTAAGTTTTGCGGAGAAAGGCGATTTCGCAAGTCTGTTTGAATAAAACCTGCGGTGGAAAATGGTCTCTCCGATGCGACAGAGCTCATTTGGAAACTAAAGTACTTCTGCGCCATTTTTTTCAAGTTTGGGTATGAGACGTCATTGCGCCAGAAAACGAACGGATCTGCATCTCTCGATATATTAGGAGACCTTAGGTATCTCTCGACTTCTGCTTTGAGAGAATTAAAGCTCAGAGTACTTTAAGTAGACAGGGGCTCATCTTCCTCGGACTCTAATAATATTTTCACAAAACGCTCCAAAGCCCGCCTCTCGTTTGTAAAGTATTATTGAATCGGCCATAAAAATATCGCCGATGCCGATATATCGGCAAACCCGAAGTATCGCCGATATATCGGTATCGGTATCGGAATCGGATGCATCCCTAGTTTTATATAGAGTCAAAATGCAAATCTTTAATTCAGTTTTTTTAATTGAGACGTTTTGGATAACACAGGAAAAAAATTCTTCCAAATTGCAACAAATAAGACAAAAATAATATTTTACCTCGTGTATAAATTGCTGATGTCCATTTTCACAGATCCGCAACAAATTTTGGCAATAAATCGCCACTTGGCACCGCTCACAAAACTACAGTTTTGTTCTACCTACTCAATTATTATCAGCTACTAACGCTAAAGTTCTTTGCCAAAATATTATGTGCAATTCATATGAAACTTATCACGGAAAGATACGATCTCCGGATTCGTTTTGTAATATAGTTTTATTTCTTTCGTATTCCTTGCCACTCGCCGTCCGTCCGTCTTATGACGACGACAGGCCGTGTCGACGGCGCGTTCGTGTTCCACGCGCGCCTCAAAGAGATGTCACCAACATGGAAGGGGGCGCACCCGCAAGGGCCGACACCCGTCGGGGCTGCGGGTTGTTCGCAAAAGATACCGCGCGGCCTCAACATGAAGGGCTAAGAAGGAACATGTGTGGTTTTTAGTCAGTAGAAGTCTGACACTCCCTTTCGCTCTGCCCAAGAGCGGGAGCCCCTTATTTGATGATTTGCCACCCGCCAAAAAAAACGTTTCTCTTTGTTTTCCACAAGGGACACACATAGGCCATGTTAAGTTATGTGTTACTTAATAACATTTTCAGACTTTCTTAGAAGTTAAAAAAAAACAATACATCATCATCTGCTTAGCCTTTTCCCAACTATGTTAGGGTCGGCTTCCAGTCTAACCGGATGCAGCTGAATACCAGTATTTTACATGGAGCGACTGCCTATCTGACCTCCACAACCCAGTTAATACTAGGTAATACGGATACTCTTTGGTAAGACTGGATGTCAGAATTTCAGGTCAGTGACTACCTGTAAAAACTGCCAAAGATCTATATATGGCAGCCGGGACCAACAGCTTAACGTGCTTTCTGAGGCACGGAGGAAACTCGATATGTCGGGCGGTCACCCATCCACAGACCGACCTAGGCAAGCACAGCTTTACCTAAAGATCGACCCAAGTGGCAGTTCTTATTAAGCCACGAAAAAAAACAATACATTAACTGAATATACAGAGACAATCAACTTAAGTGTTAGTGTAAGTTTTTCTTAATTCATTTATGTAACTTGGCTGAAATTCCTTCGTGTTAGTGGTCCGTGTATTTCCACTGCACCCCACAATAAAAAGGCAATACTTGTGTTTATATTTGGGAACATACATTCTGCCGGAATGAGGGCGCTCAGTTTCGTTTACATTTCGGCTTGGCTGTAATGAGTGCCTGCTCACTGGGCAAAACTGTGCCGTATTCGTAGTGGGGACCTTTGTATAATTTGGGAAGGACTAATTCACTAATGGAATCTGTATTGCTTGTATTAATATGCTAACATGATGGTATTGAAGCTTTTGCGTAATTAAGAGGGTATTCCAAAATATTTGTACTTGAATCGGAATTATTTAAGTATTTTGGCAGAGTATAACCACAGTCAACTAGTAATGTTCTCAGTACTGGGACACAAGTTTTATCTTAATTGCCATGTTTTGAATATTTTTGCCAAAATACTTCTACGATTCTGAGATATGTAAAAAGGTAAATTATATTAAGCCGAGTTCTTATAACCCCAATCTATTTAAGTCGCTAGTAAATAGGCTTATTCTGGGTTAGCTCGTTCCATCATCGACCTCATCTCTGCCCTTAGGACAAGATTAAGGTCAACAGTATCATCTCATATAAAATAAAATAAAAGTTTAATGTTCCTACTATGCCTTAAAAACAAAAGACCGAAAACGAACTTCGTAATACCACCAAAACATTTCTCTGACCTTATAGGTAAAATAAAAAGTTCAGACTATGAATACCGCTCCATGCATGCTGAGTTCACATTTCGTATTGTGGCTGAAACACTGCAATAGAGCACATTCCGACTTCCAGGCTGCAATGTTTATATTTAAACTTGAACCAAGTTCTCGTCAAGACCTGCACACTGCACATTTGGGTCTCGAACAATCAAGCCGTAAAACAATGCATTGAACTTTTATTACGGTTTCGAATTTCTGAAAACTTGGAGCGTGAAATCTTATTAGGAAGAATAATTTTCTGACTTCTATATTCCTGTTTTGTTCACTCCTATCGAGGGAAGTACTGCTTGAAATTTTTTGTATTGTTAAGTTTTTCTTCTATGTGGAAGCTTACTGCTTGACCTTGACTTTAAAATTAAACAAAAGCAAGGCAATACGTTTATAAATGCAAAAACGCGTTGGCCATAATCCACCACGTGCACTTCTTGTTGATTGGTTTGAAGAAAAATCGATTTCCTCACCATATTTTCAAATACTTCGGGAAAGCTCTCTAACTTTCCCACAACGGTCGTCTGGATAAGGTCACCGTTACCTACCGATCCTGTGTATTCTTCCCGGATGTCCCTCCTTTCAATGTACAATGCAATATACGAGTAAATCCATCATCATATTTATTGGGAGGGTTTTGTTCACCCGAGGACGTTTTGGATTCAATAGAAAGCTTTTAAGAATGAAACCTTTTTTATACCTCTTCCGGGGACACCGCGCGGATTAATAGAAAAGATAGTTTATAGATATATCCATTATTAAATCAGTTGGCTCGCTTTTTGTGATCGGCTTTTGTTAAAGCCTTAAGAGCAATTAAATTGAATTGCCGATTCGAAAACTCCGTGAAAATATACGAAATGTAAGTATGAGCTGATCGGTAGTGTTTTTTGTAAAATTATTTTTAGAAGATCACTAGAATTTCAACGTATCCTAAACGTTGATCTCTGTGTATTAGAAAAAAATAAGACACTTTATTTGATTCCTTTTTGTCTTAAATTTTACGTAAAGGTCCCCGAAGAAAGTCGCATCTGAGACATATTATACGGAACCAGGAAAAAACATATATTACATATAATTTCATCATCAACATTCTCCTGCCGTAACCCTAATCTATTTGGGGTCGGCGCAGCATGTCTTCTTCTTCCACACTTCTCTATTACCGTCTCAAATCATCTTTTGCACAGTACATCCATCAATTCTTTGGTCTTCCATTACATGCATTACATTTTATTTAATAGCATACGATTTAAACTAGGTTTAAATGGTATGCTATAAAACTTAAAATTCTTTATTATATCTAGGTGTCTCCTATTACCCGTAATTCTGTATCACATTTTCAAAATGTAAATCCATGCAAATGAACATCATATTGTTATTAACTTCTGTAAATCTTAGAACAGTAGAATTAGGTCGTAAGTTAAAATTAACTGAATAAAGGAAAGTTTTGTGGGAAGTCAGGTATTAACTATTTTATTATGTAAAGTTGTTAAGCTAACCTCTAATAACATTATGGGTTTTACTGCTGTCGGTTTAACACCACATGTAAACTCATCCGAGTCGTAAGAGAGAGTTTGAAATTAAAAGTGCGGAATAAAACTTGTGCTGAAAGCGGTCATCACAAATGCCTATTTGCACTATAAGCCTTCTTTTTTTGAGTGGTGTTTCGGACTAATCCTTTTTAGAGGCAAAGTACCGTCAGCCACATAATTATGAATTATAAATAAAATAAACATTAATGAGTGATGAGCTGACAAGTAGGGATGCCTTTTAATTTTTTGGAGGGTGGAAAATCATCAAATGACTCCTCCCGCTCTGGACAGAGCGGTAGGGAGTGTCAGACTTCTACTGACTAAAAACTACCCATGTTCTTTCTTAGCCCTTTGTGTCCGAGGCCGCGGTATTTCTTTCGAACAACCCGTAGCTCTGGACTATGTGTCTCTGATGACAATAATAGGAAACTCAATGGTTTAATATAAGTTGACGTTAGTGAAGTTTAATCAAAATAATAATGATCAAATAAGCATAAAAACTCGCACAAGGCAAGTACTTACCTACTAAGGAAGCTCTTGGAACATCAAGATCATGGATGCGGATGCCCTTAGAGGACAGGGAAGTTTGATCCTTCTGGATGGAGGTGAGCTGGTTGGAGTAACCATGGCTCTCGTACAACTAAGTGTGGAAACCAAATACCTAACATATAACATAGAAGGTAAGTATAACTCTTCCATACTGAAATACACTTAATCATCATCAGCCTTTGATGTTCCCACTGCAGGGGCCTCCTCTCTAGAAGAGGGATGGGCTTTAATCCACCACGCTGGTCCAGTGCGTGTTGGTAGATGTCACCATGTATTCGAATTTTTTGGTTCTAAGACATGCCGCCGGTTTCCTCACGATGTTTTTCTTCACCGTTTTGAGAGCAGTGGTGATGAAATAAATTACACAAAGTAATGCGACTAATGTCTTTCTTGAGAATTGGAGGGACGTGGCACAGAATCGTGACAATTGGAAGGAATGGAGGGAGGCCTAGTGGGACAATATTATAGGCTAGCTATAATAATATAATAATGCGGCTACCTGGGTTCGAACCCACGACTTACTGTACGTAAATTGGGGCCGCCACCACTGGACCACCGTTGCTACACATAATACAAACATTAAAATATTTCTTTCTCTCAATTTACACTAATAATATTATAAAGAGGAAAGATTTGTTTGTAACGAATAGGCTCCGAAACTACTGGACCGATTTCAAAAATTCTTTCACCGTTGGGAAGCTACACTATCCGCGGGTGACATAGGCTACTTTTAATCCCTGTATTCCCACGGGAACGGGAACTACGCGGATGAAACCGCGTGACGTCCGCTAGTAATTTATAAATCGTGGAAGCGCCAAACTACGATGTTTCGTATGTTTCCATGTAAATCGTTGGCTCTTTCAGGTCACAGGTCATTATAACTTCGTAAATCGATAGCCCTGTGGCTTTTACACTGATTCGGTAATGTTAAGCCGAGTAAAGCTCATGTAATCAATTTAATTTGGTATTTCTGACCGTGAACAGCTTCTCGTAGTGAGCACGAACACACGGTTATATAATTTACACGTTTGTAGACATTATTTTCAACATGGTAAATATCCCGTTTTCAGTATAAATAATAGTGCTAGTGACCATGTCAGTTTAAAATCTTATATTATTTTCAAAACTCAATCGCATAATTAATTCTCCTTATTAGTTCAATCTAACTGGAAAGCATAGTGAAATGAAAAAACGCTAGTCGCCCAGTGCACAGTGGTCACCTAACTTACAAAACGTGACAGGCAGACTTCGTGTTGATTTGATCAGCACTGCTCTCAAAATATTGTTACGTCGGTCATCTAGAATCTTCAAGAAACCTCGCTTATAATTGTGTAGTGCCTAAAACATTCCAGTACATTCTGTAGGTATCATTCCATCGTGTTTACAAGGTCAGCACGGCGGGCGTCGGCGACATAATTGCCAATGTAATTTCGACCGTATGCCGAGTGCGCAAAGTAACTTCTTCTTTGTTGGTTCTTTTATCTATAAGTTTATTTTTAGTTGTTTTTCTTTTTGAATGTTTTATTCATTTTTAGTTAATAAAAGGGAATTTTCTCGAACTTTTTTTGTGTGTTTGAGTATAAAAGGACCGACAGAGGTCGGAGCAGTCAGTCTACTTTTAAAGCGAGACAACGAAAGGTTCGAAGAGATATCTAGTGCGATAAAGTGTTCAGTTTGTTTTTTTTGTTTTATTTATCCCATACCCAGCTCGTAACAATATTTTGGTGGAATCGGCATAAAGGTACTCGAGCATAAAATAAGGTAGTTGACTGACTAAAAAATATGATTCTATTTAGTCTGTCTGTTAGATTATCGAAAAATACTGGATACGTGTTTTCTGCTTTATCAAAATAATAAAAATTGACGAAAATAAAACGTATCAAAGATCGTGTTCCACGCGCGCCTCAAAGAGACGTCAGCAGTTGGCCCTTACCAACGCCTGGCCCCCGGCTGCGGGTTGTTCGAAACAGGTACCGCGGCCCCGGCCACAAAGAGCTAACAAGGAACAAGGGTGGTTTTGAGTCAGTAGAAGTCTGACACTCCCTTTCGGTTCCGCCCGAGCGGGAGGAGTCTAGTGAAACTATTTCACCCACACCGATCGAACCTTTCCGACTTGGGTTTAGGAACCAGTTTCTTCATCTTTCGTCTTTGTATGACTTCATTGGAGTACTAGGTACTGTACCTAAAAACACGCTTTGGACGTGGAGTTGCGGGCACCATCCCGATATACAGTAGGTATAGATACAGTCGAACAAGCTAGAACACTGAAAATATTAAATAGAAATTTTGTTTTTTTATAGTATTTCGCATTAAGCGACTGATATCAAACGCTGTGTCGTTTGACATAAGTCTCTAAATTTATCTGTATTTACTTTACTTTACTTATTAGCTTGATCGACTGTACAACTCAGCATAATCCTTCGGGAATACAAGCGTGAGGTTATGTTTATATTTTTTGGACAAACTCGCCACACCATTACGGAACCACTGTAACTCCTGTAAGCCAGAATCAACTATGGCGACCACAAAAAAAGTTCCTAGACAATGAAGCTCGACGAAGTCCCAGAGAAACAATTAAACTGTCTTGGATCCTGTGACGAAATTATAGCGGAGAAGTAAGAAAAACAATAGCCAATCAAATATTTGAGTTTTAAGCGTAATCAAAAGGTTAGCTTCCCGTTTTTTTGCATGAACTGGACTGGACAAGGTTCCAGTTTTGCGATATACGGGCCCACAGCTTTACTGGCAGACATGGCCTGCCCAGTCCTTCCTTCCTTCCTCAAAATGTAATAACTCAAAGACCAATTTAAATATTTTTCTTGCGCAATCACTTTTATAGCAAATTAGTTCAACGCCCGCATTTCAGCGAAACTTTCCTTTGACAGCAATGAGTCAGTAATGAGGCGCTACGTTAAAGGTATGCAAATTGTGTAGCGGGGCTAGGAAAAACTACGGCGGTGCTACGACGTTGCTACGAGAGTGCTACGCCGACGCGAGACGGTACGACAAACTATTTGTTTACTTTTCCTTCATGAGCGTTCAGTTTTATTGTATCTACAAATAGTGCTGTGCTACAAAGATCATTTTTTGGTGGTTGAATTTTCATTGATAGGGGGATTTTCGGTGAACATAATTGTGAATTTGCATTATCCGAAAACCTTTACATTTTTAGTTTAGAAATAGTATTTTTAGAGAGTTTTTATATCAAAATAAATTTTTCGTCATTGGCAACATTTTGCGGGCATAGGAATTATTGATCATCGCCCTTGTTTTGTATTTATTTCTTATGTATTGAAATTAAAATCAAACTTTTAAATAACTTTACAAATATTAGCAATGTTAAAGATATTTTTTTCAATATCATTTTAGTTTAGGTTTAAACTAGTTTCTTTTCAATTTAAAACTTTGAACTATTCTTAGTTTAATGGCCAGTTAGGTACTGTATTTGATTAAACAAAAAGTTTTGTAATATTAGAATAGCGGTCGCTTCTGTCGGTATCTACTCAAACAATCCCCGACTTATACAATGAAATGAAAGCTAAGGAATTGTGGTAAGTAAAGAATTTCTATACAAATTTAAATATTTTAAAAACTATTTATAAAGAAACCTGTAAAAGCTGGTAAGCAGCATTTTGGGTATACTATAATTTATACTCAATGTATCCTATTTAGTGCTCTTGTTGCTAATATAATGTTCAATAATAATATAATCTAAGATTGAATATTGAGAAATTGTAAGTAAACGATACATGGTAGAAAGTTCTTTGTTCTCCAAACTAAAGTGAGGAATTCTCCAACCAAATGCATGATGTGCCCGGTGGGGTATTATTCAGAGGTTGTTATCGGTTTTCTGAACATGCAACGTGTAACAAAAAGGGAATATACGTATATATAAACGTATCCAATCAAATTCTTATCATCAAATTGAATAACTGTCACCATCATCTACCTAGCATTTTCCAACTTTGTTTGGGGTCGACTTCTGGACTAACTGGATGCAGCAGCTGAGTACCAGTATTTTACATGGAGCGACTGCCTATCGAATCTCCACAACCCAAATACACGAGTACTGGGTTATACGATACCCCTTGGTAAGACTGGTTGTCAGACATTCGGGCCACTGACTACTTATAATGACTGTTAAAGATATACAAATTGCCCCACACTAGGAATTTCTCCTGTATCGTGGGTGCATTTACAAACATTTAAACTCACATACACAAACCAAACACCCAGACCCGAAACTATCTGTAGGCTATACAAATATTTGTTCCGTGCGGGGATCGAACCTGCGACAAGGAGCGCAGCAGTCCAATCGCTCAGCCACTGCGCCAACCGTGCCGTCTTTTTAAAGTGCTCTGTAGCCGAAAGTCGCTTCTCTTCATTATGTACTGAAATATAGTTATTATTTCCCTTTTAACATAGCATGGTCATTGATTTTATTCAATTCTCCTGAGCAAAAACGTAATAGAAATGTGTGTCTTTCGATGCTCATAAATAACTCCAGTCACTGGGAATCCCATTAGGAAGCACGTGGCAACACTTGGCAAGCGATGGTTTGATTTATAAGTTGCAATAATTATTATTTGATTCAGCTTTATTAAACACACTACTACTGAAAAGGATACTTGTGCTAACGACAGAGGGTTCTATTTCAAATGTCTGCATGATCGTATAAACACAATATGTTACGGTAATTATAAATGTGAATATTGCAATGAATAGCGTCCTTGAATCACTGTGAATACCAAACATCTAAATCTAAGATTAAATTCAATCTTATCCTCTAAATTTTAAGTTCGAGATTGTACTGAATGTTCTACCCTCGTATATTATTATGTAATAATTATTTCGTCTCAAGTGAAGATTTGTTAAAGTTTATAGGCGTACTTGAGACACGATTGAAGGGTTTATTTGTTCGAGTTAATTACTCGTGTGTTTGTCAATGAAACATGGCTCCTAAATAAGTCGTACGACAATTTATAAAGTTTGTAAAGGTGCGTATATATTATGTAACATAATAAAATGTTCTAAAAAGTTGTTATAAAACATGTTTCAGTAACTTGTGTTTTAAGGTTATATTTACTAACACAAGGTGTAATTATATTATATGGATGTTATATGTTAATGTGGACACCGAATGTTATAAAAAGTTTTATAATAACAAGTTGTGTTACATAATTTAGGCGTACACGTGTTCTCGAGATGCGACAAAGTCATATAACATTGTATAATGCATTGTTATTCTTATGTATACAGTATTGTCATAATAATTATTATGTTGCAAAGTTGAAAAACAATGTAACTTAATGTGGACGTGTTATAAAATACTAGATACACATTACACAACATGTTACTAAATCTGTACGCACCATTAGGTCGATTTTGTTCGCAAGTTAGTGCTGGAGCGAGGATCGATAGCAGCTGTCAGAATTTCAGCGGCCTAGATACCATTTATATGATTCAATTAGAGCTGTCGTGTTGATTGCATTAGAACAGATCGAATTATCGTTTATCATTTGGGACGTCTTTTGGATTAAAAAAAATGGAACGATACAACATAGACCTAGTTTGATTGCGTAATTTTATTTGCTAATGAAATCAAACTAAGGCCTTTCCTTCCTCCCCGTCCCGTCCCGTTCCTTTACTTTCTCCCCGTCGGGGTAGCGGGTTGTTCGAAAAAGATACCGCAGCCTCGACACAAAGGGCGAAGAAGGAACATGGGTGGTTTTTAGTCAGTAGAAGTCTGACACTTCCTACCGTTCTGCCCAGAGCTCCTGCTCTGGGCAGAACGGTAGGAAGTGTCAGTGAAGTGTCAGTGAAGTGTCAGTGAAGTGTCAGTGAGGGAAGTGTGGGTAGGAGCCATTTGATGATATCCCACACTCTAAAAAAAAGGCCTACTTTATAAGCCTTTGCAATTTTCACTTCCCTTCCAGTGATGGTACAGTGCGCAGCTAATTATTTCGCTCGCGATTATTTTTACGATTCTCGTGTTCCGCGCTCGGTTTCTGGCTCGTGAATTGTCCCTGAGTTTGTGATTTTGTGTGGAGTGCTGGTATTGTATAGTTTTTTAACGTTTTTTTCATCGGTTTTATTGGTAATAAGTTAATTTCGTTGACTATCGGTGAGTACAGTTATTTTTTTTTATTTTTTTTGGGTGTGTGGGTAGGTACCTCGAATAAGTTTCATCATAGTTTCATTCCTTTTTTCTATTACTATTTAATACGTTTCTGTTTTGAATTCCGTAATATAAAACATGTTGTCAATTAATGAAGACCCTCCAGATAGGGGGAAAGACCCACCGCGCCGTAATAATAACACAACCAGGTCACCAACTACCTCCGCTAGTTCCAAAAGATTGTTCAGTGAAATGTCTCCTTCTTATATTTCGCCCGAGGATAGATCGAAACGGCTTCAAACATCTGACTCAATCGAAAAATCGTCACCGATATTAAACGTCAGTCCGACCGCGAGCAATGACGACTATAATTATTGTGATTTAGTTTCACAGGGGTCTGCTTATTTAAGCAAAATTAATGAACTTGTCAGTGACCTAGGTTCCCGCATTAATGTAGCAAATAAATCCGCTATCATGGACATGACTCAGCGCGTAACGACCATAATTTCGCTGTTGGCCATAAAGTCATCCTCCAACGAAACAAAATTAGCCAATACGGAACGCGAATTGGATAAAATTAAATTAAATTCAAACATCAATATAAGTGAGTGTAACAAACGTTCGTATTCGGATTCATTAAAACTTCGCCTACCAAAGATTGTGCCTGTTGTAGAATCACGGGCTCCATTACCGTGTGTTGTCGCGTATCCTATCCCGGAGCGGGAGGCGGAGTACTCATCATCATCCGCTACTAAAAACGCGCTTATGAAGGTAATTAAACCTAGTGACGACGGGTTTCAAATTGTTGGCGTAAAAAAAACCGCGAAATCTGGTGTTGTACTACGTGTCGCTAATGATAACCAAATTAAAAAATTACACTCGGTCGATGCCATTAAGTCCGCGGGCTTGCGACTTGAAAAACCGAAAGGCCGAAGGCCACGTATATTAGTTAAAGACGTCCCAACCTCAATGGAAGACAATGCTTTTTTGCACGCGTTATACTGTCAAAACATCAAAGACGAGCTGCCAGTAAATGAGGATGATTTTATTAAATCAACCAAAATTTATCGTAAGCGTTCTCTGGACAACGGTCGCAAGTGGGTAGGCGTTGAAATCGAGCCTACCGTGCGCAAACATTTAGTGTCCACTAAGGAAAAGTTATTTATTGATTGGGCGACTTGTCGGTTTATTGATGATATCGATATAGTCCGTTGTTTAAATTGTCAACAGTTCGGTCACGTTAAGAAATACTGCGTTAACAAGTCACCTACCTGTGCTAATTGTTCCGAAGCACATGGAACAAACGATTGCCCGCATAAGGACAATTTAAATTTTAAACCAACTTGTGTGGCGTGTAAGCGTTTTAAAAAACCATTTGACCATCGTTGCGGGTCACCAGAGTGTACAACGTACAAACTTAAGCTCGAACAGTTAATCCTCAACACAAACTACTAAAATAATGGATAGTTTAAACATAGGACAATTAAATCTCCACAACGACAGGGTAGCGACTTCTGAATTAGATAAATTAATTATCGATTACAGCTTAGATGTAGTACTCGTTCAAGAACAATATCAAAGCGCACACTTACGTCACAAAGTAGTTCAGCTGGATTCAAAGTCACGAGCCGGAATTTACGTGTCGCGTTCTTCTAGCTTTACAGTAACGTCTTTGCGTAACCTCATGACGCCGCACTGTGCCGTTGCGGAAGTCTCATCGGCTTCCTATAAAGTTTACGTTGTGAGCTGTTACTTTCAATATTCAGACCCAGTTGGTCCTCACATACACAACCTCCGTCATGTCTTGCGGTCACTCGCAGGCCGCAAAGTTATCGTTGGCGCAGATGTTAACGCGTCATCGTCTCTGTGGTATGGCAAGGTACGGTTTACGGATTCAGACCGACGTTCCGCTGTCGAAGATTTCATTGCTGAGATGAACTTGTCGATTCACAATACACCTGATGCACCACCTACTTTTTGCAGCCAAATGGGCGAATCTTGTATTGACGTCACACTTTCTAGTGCAGACGTTCGTTTGGATAGGTGGCGTGTCCTACCAGACGCGTCATGTAGCGATCATCGGCTTATCGTGTACGAATTTGTTCCGATGTTTACTCAAGGTCCGTCACATATCATTGGTAACTTTAGGTATAAATGTAAAGGCGCAAATTGGGAATTCTTTAGCTTACTTTTTGCATCTCACACCAAAGACTTCACTCGAGACGGGCTGTCAGCTGAAGAAAGTGCTGAAATTATGTCAGACACCTTCACTTACTGTGCTGACATCGCCATTGGTCGCGGATCTATGACCAATATACGTAGATGTGATTGGTGGTGTGATTACTTAATTGAACAACGTAAAAGTTATCGCCGAGCGCGTAGACATTTAAATAAGGTTAAAAAACGAATGGTCACCGGAGACCCACTTACCTCTGCTTTAAATGCGTTTAGAGTTGCCAAGTCCCGCTACAGAGCATCGGTAGAAAAATCTAAAGGTAATTTACTTCGGAAAATAGTAGAAAAATTAGATAAAGAAGGTCCGTGGTCTCCTTTGTATCACGAGTTCAAAGCAAATCGATCAGTAGACCTTGCGTTCGTAGAAAACATTAAAGTAAACAACAAACACACCACCGGTATTGAGGAGACAACCGAAGTTCTATTAAATACTTTGATACCTGATGATTTGCCTGATAATGATAATGACTACCACCAGCAGATCAGGGCGTGGGCGGCTGTGCCACCTGAATCACCAGCGTCAGACCTTCCATCTATTGACGAATTTATTAACGTTGTCAGGAAGCTACCACTTAACAAATCGTCAGGTGAAGATAAAATATCGAATCGGATGATAATAGAAGCATGTAAAACAGCGGCCGACGCAATTTTAAGGGTATACAACAGTTGTATTGCAGAAGGCGTCTTTCCTCGTGTATGGCGACGCGGCTTCATACGAATAATTCCGAAAAGCGGCGACAAGCCACCGGACGACCCTAAGTCTTATCGCCCTATAACACTACTACCATCTTTGGGGAAACTCCTGGAGCGCCTTATCGTTCCACGTTTACTACCAGACGGGCCAAAATTTCACAACAACCAATTCGGTTTTACCGTGGGAAAATCTACCGTAGACGCGGCACTTTCTGTCAGGAAAATTGTCAATACATCCGAACACAAATACGTAGTTGGGATCTTTCTAGATATTTCTGGGGCTTTTGATAACGCATGGTGGCCGATGCTACTCCTAAAACTGAAAATTCGTGGTTGCCCTAAAAACATATACAATCTTGTTTACTCGTACTTCTTAAATGGTTCCGCGAAACTCAAACTCGGACATCATTCTATGTCAAAGTCCCTTACCATGGGATGTCCTCAGGGTTCGGTTATGGGTCCGTATGTATGGAACGTAGGCTTCGATGACTTCCTCGCGATTCCACTTCCATGTGGCTGTTCATTAACCGGTTACGCGGACGACGGCCTGCTGCTCATTCAGTCAAGTACTCGGGCTGGACTCGAAAATTTGGCTGACACTTGCCTAAAATTAATATCCCAGTGGGGTGATCGTAACCGTCTGACCTTTGCACCGCACAAAACTTATCAACTTCTTTTAAAAGGTAATCTTAAATCATGGCCTAGTATTAAATTTAATAACGTTCCCGTTAAAAGGAAGCAGTCCGTGTGCTACCTTGGGTTTGTCTTAGAGAAGAATTTTTCATTCATTGAACACATAAAAACCGTCGGTGAAAAAGCTAAAAAGAACTTTTATGCCTTAACGAGAATATCCAAATCTACGTGGGGTTTGTCATTTTTAACTCTAAAGACTATCTATGGGGCTACTTACTTGGGGTGTATGTGCTACGGGGCACCAGTATGGGCCGATAGGGCCACTATAGGAGCGGTACGACGTAAATTACTTCAAAGCCAGCGGTTGGCCTTGATTTTCTTGTGTAAAGCGTATAGGACGGTTAGTACTGAAGCCTTACCGGTACTGGCAGGGGTACTTCCAGTCGATCTTGAAGTGCAGCGCCGTGCTTCAATGTACTACTGCGCACGAGAGACCGCGGACGCAGACTTTTTTAATGCAACGTGACCGTGCTAAAATAGCTAGATTACTAAAACCACAGACTGACGTCTGGGAGGAACTTTTGTCTGAATGGCAATGTAGGTGGGATAATTCCATCAAAGGCCGACACCTCCACCAGTTCTTTCCATCCGTTCGTGAGCGGCTGGCCAGGACATGGCTGGAGGTGGATCACTGTGTTGCCCAATTTCTCACAGGTCATGGTAACTTTAAAAGTAAATTATTTTCCTTCAAGCTTGTTGCCTCGCCTTTTTGTCAATGTTCTACATCTGACTGCGAAAATGAACAATCCGCACATCATATTTTATGGGAGTGTAGTCTTTGGCAGAATGAACGTAATATTATGTTGGATAATGTACAGGTTACATCCGGAGTTATTTACTATACCGACCTTGTAGAAACTAGAACAAATTTCCGTGCGTTCAAGCATTTTTGTCATACCTATTATTGGAATCAAATATAACGGCTCACAACTTAGGACCCAGTAATATTAATGACAATAATATCCGTGGTGCTAGGCAACTGGGCTTATCCCAGTTGTATACGTCCCTGTGTGCCTATTGGCCTTGTTCTGTTCTGTCTCCTGCTGATACGGAGGGAAGTGGAAATTATGTTTTTTCCTACTCCTCTGCTATTATTTTCTGATTAATTTCGTTGCGGGATCCAAGACAGTTTAATCGTTTCTCTGGGACTTCGTCGGGCTTCATTGTCTCGGCGCTTTTCTTGTGGTCGCCACTGTTGATTCTGGCTTACAGAAGTTACAGTGGTTTGGGAATAGTGTGGCGGGCTTGTCCCAACTAAAAAAAAAAAAAAAAAGCCTTTGCAATACTTTAGTTATTCATTCGAAAGTTATCAACTCAAACAAAATAGTGTTCAATAACAATTTTTTTTTTTTTTTTTTTTTATCTTTTATTAAAACGTTGCCCCACACTAGGAATTTCTCCTGTATCGTGGGTGCGTTCAACATTTAAACTCACATACACAAATACCCAGACCCGGAACAACTATCTGTAGGTCATACAAATATTTGTTCCGTGCGGGGATCGAACCCGCGACACGCAGCGCAGCAGTCCATTGCTTGAGCCACTGCGCCAACCGTGCCGTCAAAACAATCCATCGACATTAATTATTATACTCTTACATAAAATTAAGCCGACCCCAACATAGTTGGGAAAAGGCTAGGCAGATGATGATGACTCTTACATAAAATTATATTGTAAAATTTTGCTCAACTGGCGAAATGTGATTGCACTAATGATTACACCTCTGCCTAAATATTTTACAGGCGTGATGTTCTTACGCTTATATTTTAAATAGGAGGTTATTTCGCATCTTAGGTCTTCAGTCAGCCAAAACGATGGATAACACAGGACACGCAGCATGAATTACGTCAGTTACTTCTATCATTATTAAAAAGGCCCATATTTACCATTGAGAGAAACAGTATACACCATTGAACAGCTATTTATTCACAATGATAGCGTATTTATCCATTCTATCGGCCGCTACATTACCCTGTAGATACCTAGTGAACGAGGACCCTGTCACACCACAAGCGACTAGCGACAAGCGAGTCGAAGTCACAATTAGAAACAGCGATTTATAAATAGCGGCAGATGAATAAGAAGATAAAATAAACAGACGAATAACATTTGTTTTAGTATATGCAACTTAATAAAAAACTATGTTAGTAACACTTCATTTGCACGATATTTTGTGGAAGTTATCCGCGGAAGCGACGGAACACTACATCCTACTACGGTCAAATTTTTTTTCTTTCTTACGGCACCAATTGGAGTAAACACGTTAGCATGCGCACCACAAATTGACGTTGCAGCACGACTCCAGCAGCTGCACTTTTGGCGTGTTCTTTAATCTTTGGCGCACGTACTCCTCAATGTCTTCGGTCTCAGTGGTGTAATGATGTACACGCTGCGGAGCCGAACATCCCGGTTGTTCGGCTTCGCGGCGCGTAGTTTTACTTTGGGCTCCATAGGGGGGCCTTGTCGGAGCGGTTCTTACAGTTTCGCAGACGATATTTCTTCCTTTCCAACGGGGTAATGACCGGACCTTACTTATGTGAAGGTTTTTTTTTCATTACCGTTTTCCGTACCTTTCATAAATGAGAAAACATTCGAGAACTACTCGCTACTTCGCTGCGGTGGGACGTTGCCTGCAACATCTGGCCTGCAGCCAAATATTCAGTCTCAATGCTGATTTACGTTGTTTATTTGATCGATCTGTGTATTGCGAATTGAAAATGCAATTTTTGTGTATGTTAGATAACATTCTTGTTTTGTATAGGAAGTTTGTTTGAACATGAGTTATTGAGGATGTGCCATTCAATCGGGAATGTGAATTTTGATTTGTCCGTCTATTTAAATTGGAATTTAAGTGCAGTCAAGATCTTGTAATCTTTGAAAGCGATTTCCGAATGGAAACTTTATTAGAGGAAGATTTTACTAGAAAACCGACTAGGCTGACACAAGGAACTACCAACACCATAAAACCATGTAGCCATGACATGACATGAAACCGCTAAAAATTTAGTTTCTTGGAAGACATTCAACTTTTAAGGTTGAAGAAGGAAATTGTAACCAATAGAATTAAGTAAGTTTAGATCATGTCGTTGTGATCTTTTAAGATCAGATGAGTAATTTAGGTATTTAGGAATATACGCAATATACGCGCATTAGACGTGGAGTTGCGGACACCCCGTCGGACGGCCCGTTGTACTAATACTTATATTTAGGTATGCACTGAAACATTTCAGTATATATGTGAAACTGGTTTGATAAACATCAATGTTTGCATAATTCATTATTTTGCAATTTCGTGAATATACATTAAATTGCCATCTTTATTCTTTGTCACCCCACACAATAAAAATACCACACAGATACGGTTTACCCAGGGCAGACTGACATACCTACTGCCATCGGCTCTAACTAATCCACCTTGCTGGAGCGACAAGGTTGTACGCCGGATAAGCTGCGCCATATAAGCCTCCCTACATTGGCAGTAACAACGAACGATCCTTAGCGTAGTGCTATAATCCCTACGAAATACTACGCATACCGTGGTCACATCACAGATACAGGGAAAAAAGGAATATTGCGAATAATATTCAGGTACTATACTTACTAAGTCGTATTCGAAGTGCTGATAGTAGTAGGCTGGGCTTAATGATTAATTAAGTGTTGCCTAAAATAAGTAATTAATACTTTAGCATTTTTCTGGTGAGAATATCCTTGTAATATGGATGCCTGAGATTTAATTCATCATCATTTCAACCGAAAGACGTCCTCTGTTGGACCTAGGCCTTCCGCATGTGTGTGATAGTGCGTCTCGCATTCCATCAAATTCTCGCAACCTTCACCAGGTCATGGGTCGACCTAATGGGAGGCCGTCCAACGCAACAGCTTCCGGTTCGCGGTCTCCACTCCAGAATTATTTTGCCCCATCAGCCATCCGTTCTGCGAGCAATGTAACCTGTACACTGCCACTTGTGTTTGGCAATTCTTCGAGCGACGTCGGTGACTTTGGTTCTCTTGCGGATGTCATCTACTTCTACTGTCTACTTTCTATTTTAAGAGTGTAGTAGATACATTTATGGTAGATGGTAAGTAACTGCGTATTTAGGATCTAAAACTGTGTTTCACTGCCCTATTTTGTGCTGATTTCACAGTACCAACATACAACTACTACTTTCATTTAATTAAAACTCGCTATGAAAATAAAGTGAACCAAACTTTTTTTAATAACCACATTTTCACTGAAGCATACAAAAAATTTACATATATAAAAATTGTTGTCAAACTCTGAGCTCGCGGCGATGTAGCTAAAATATTAAAGTGGTGTAAAACACTAATTAGGTTCACTTTAGAGCTCAAACGTACACTTTCTATTTCCTTTGGACATGTTTTTTTTGCAGTTCATTGCGCATTTCATTGAGAATTGCGTGGCTATCGCGAATTTTTATTTCGTACTGCAGAATAATCGAATTATTTTTATCCGACTGCAAGGGATGGGTAATGTTTTTAACTTGGTAAAAGTGTTACCCAAGCGAATTTTGACGGCATTTTCCAACAGAGACTACTAAAGTACAATATGTATTTGATTTCTGTCTCGTTTGTCCAGTGGTTGCAAGCGCGACTGCTGTGCATGAGGTCCTGGGTTACATTCCCAGGTCGGGCAAAGTTTAATTGGGATTTTCCATCAGGAATGCATGAATTTGGATTATAAGCGTGATTTTATGGTGATATATTTCACAGTATCAAGTATGAGACGGAGGAATTTGTAAGAAATGGGCTCATCTGTGGAATAGCTAACCAAAAAAAAAATGTTTCTACAGTGTCGTACTAACACGCAAAGTATTGTCTCTGAGAATTCAATCTCATGAGGCTCATACAAGTATCTACGACCTCAGTGTTGGCATTTTCCAAAACGACATTATAAT
This sequence comes from Diarsia brunnea, assembly GCA_949774965.1. Lineage (NCBI taxonomy): Eukaryota > Metazoa > Arthropoda > Insecta > Lepidoptera > Noctuidae > Diarsia > Diarsia brunnea. The sequence continues at coordinate 20,536,920 of OX459001.1, forward strand.
GTTCAGTATGATATAAGACAACATTTACACAATAAAAAGTAACTACACATAAAAGAAAATCAAAATCGTCAAGAGAATATTGCGACGTCTAGGTTTTTGTATAGAAAAAAATCTGGCCAAGTGCAAGTCGGACTTGCACATGAAGGGTTCCGTACCATCCGGAGGACACGGTGGAGCACACCGTGGAGGTGTGTCCCGCTTGGGCAGAGCCACGCCGTGTTCTCGTAGCGGCGATCGGCGGCGGCGACCTCTCGTGCCCGGCCCTGGTGCAAGCCATGGTCCGGGGTGAGGAGGAATGGGACGCCGTCGCCTCCTTCTGCGAAGCAGTGATGCTAGCGAAGGAGGCGGCGGAACGTGGGAGGGAGAGAACCTCTCGTACCAGCCGCCGCGGGAGGCGCTCCGGGCGTCGGGGGCCACGTGATGGCTTCCGGCCACCGTAGACGCGGGCCTGTGGACGGTGAGTGATGGGTAAGCTCGCCGTCCGTCCGTCTTATGACGACGACAGGCCGTGTCGACGGCGCGTTCGTGTTCCACGCGCGCCTCAAAGAGATGTCAGCAACATGGAAGGGGCCCGCCGACGCCTGTCGGGGCTGCGGGTTGTTCGCAGATACCGCGGCATCGACTTGAAGGGCTAAGAAGGAACACGGTTGGTTTTTAGTCAGTAGAAGTCTGACACTCCCTTTCGCTCTGCCCAAGAGCGGGAGGGGTTATTTGATGATTTCCCACCCCCAAAAAAAGAAAAAAAAAGGGTTCCGTACCATTGTACCAGATATTGAGAGATTTTCCATGTTATTTTAGCACCATAGACTTCTGATAGGTTTTCCTGTAATTTGTAAGTGTTGAACTAAATTCTGTATTTTTTTCAAAATTTTAGGCTCAGTAGTTTTGGAGATAAGGGGCGGGGGGGAATGGTCGGACAGACAGACAGACAGACACACGAGTGATCCTATAAGGGTTCCTTTTTGAGGTACAGACCCCTAAAAATCATGTTACCTACTGGCATTTTAATAATGCGAAGTTGTCACCTTGAAATATATTCTGTCTGTACTCTTTTAAAGAGTTCTTAAGATTGATATTACTCTAGCAGCTGTGCCCAGTCACGTTCGAGTGTAATGTTCATAATATTTTGTGACATAATGTTTCTCCGTACTTAATATTTCTAGTAGGCTCTATTTTCAAGTTACGTGAAAAAAAGAAAGTGATATTGGTTTGGTGTAACAACTGGTGAAATGATGCTGCATCTCTACCTACCCATTAGGTATTACATTAGGACATTAGGTATTTAAAAAAAGAAGAAGCGGGGGAAGTAATTAGAAGTAGTAATTTTAAAAGTTTCCTCATATTTACTTAATTTTTTTGCGTATTGTGGTCGTGTTTATAATCAAAATGTCACATGCACAAACTCTCAGAACCATAAAACAGTTTGTAGATCATACAGTATATTTAATGCGAGTTAACTAACTGTGTACATTAATTAAAAACTAATAAATAAACTAACAAGAAACTATAAAAGGGCATCAAAAAACTGCTCCTCAACGCTGTCAGCCGGTAATGTGCCCAAAAGTCTGGCGGCATTGCCACGTTGTATGGCAACACTTAGCCTCTGGCCAAGATAAAAGCCAGCCCTTGGGTCACGAGAAGCGTCAACTAAGCGTTTTGAAATTTCCTTAAACAGGCTATGAGCACTCGGACCCCACGGCCCCAGAGTTTCAATCCCAAACGGCTCGAAAATGTAGTTTCCACAAAGGTTACTATATTTACGCCGCTTGAGGTTCTCTGCAGCGCCTGTCGAGGCTGCGGGTTGTTCGCAAGGGATACCGCGGCCTCGACATGAAGGGCTAAGAAGGAACATGGGTGGTTTTTAGTCAGTAGAAGTCTGACACTCCCTTTCGCTCTGCCCAAGAGCGGGGGTTATTTGATGATTTCCCACCACCCAAAAAAAAAAAAAAGGTTCTCTGCAGCCGAAGCGGCACCACCTGCGCAGCACGATGAACTTGGAAGATGTGATGGCGCAAGAGTATCGAGTATCGATCATACAGTATTTCTGTCACTTCAGCTTGCTAAATCTATGTGCTATGTAACTTTGAACCTCTGTCGGATTATTCTCGATTCAGATTCGATCCGTCAGACAGACTCCAAGCCCGTTTCAAAGCTCTCTCGTAAACCGTTCCAACAAATAAAAAAAACTGGCCAAGTGCAAGTCGGACTTGCACATTAAGGGTTCCGTACCATTGTAGTAGATATTGAGAGATTCTCCATGTTATTATAACACCATATCTATCTATACTATACTAATATTATAAAGCTGAAGAGTTTGTTTGTTTGTTTGTTTGTTTGAACAGGGTAAACTCTGGAACTACTGGTTGGAATTGAAAAATTCTTTTAGTGTTAGATAGTCCATTTATCGAGGAAGGCTTTAGGCTATATAACATCACGCTACAATCAATAGGAGCGGAGCATACATGAAAAATGTTGCAAAAACGGGAAAAGATATTCCTTTTTGAGAGCTTCCGTTGCGTGCGCTGCGAAAACGGTTTAAGTTACGCAAATATCATGTATCAAGGAATTGTTCCTTTTTAAACATAAACATAAACATAAACATAAATCATTTATTTGCATAAAAACATGGTATACAATGGTGTTAAATAAAATTAAAATAGTTCAAACATGTTTAGCTAAGATAGATCATAGCATGCAAAATTTTAGGTTTGAGCAAAATGTTATAATGCATCAAAATCGTGTATCAATAAATTCTTTTAAACTATAGAAATTGCATTCATTTATCCACTTGTGCAATTTAATCTTTAATAAGCTTGAATTTAATATTTTGAAGTGGCTTGGCATCTTATTATAAATACGTACGCACATTGCTAAGCAGTTTTTATTATATTTTGTAAGTCTTGGCAAATCATTTAATACTAACATAAAAGGATCTCGTCTGTTGCGAGGATTTACATCGTTTGCTTTCTTAAATAGTTCTTTATTCCTTACCACGAACATACATATTTCATATATATACAAAGATGGCAACGGTAACAAACCAAGTTTTTTGAACACTGGTCGACATGAGTCATCAGGTTGAAGTCCACATATTGCTCGGATACACTTTTTTTGAGCGATAAATGCTCTGTTCATATCGGTGCTATTACCCCACATAACTAGACCATACCGAAGTAGTGATTCTACATACGCGTGGTATGACATAATTGCAGTTTTTACGTTAGTTACATTTTTAACTTGTTTCAGAGCATATACAAATTTATTAATTCTAGTGCTTATATTATCTATGTGGTCTTTCCAGTTTATATCCTTATCTATTACTACGCCTAAAAATCTTGTATGTCCTACCTCTTTGATTTTATTTATATTAAGTTTAATGTTATTTTTATTATTATTCGACTGGTTAAATTGAAGGTAAACGGATTTGTCTAAATTTATTTTTAAATGGTTCATGTCAAGCCACTGCAGCAATGTATCTATTGTATTATTAATGTCGGACTCATGATCTGCAACGGTATTTTTCTTTTTATCAGATGTCACTATGATGGATATATCGTCTGCAAATAATGTACATTTATGTTTGGTTATTTTAATAATATCGTTAATGTATATAAGAAACAATATTGGGCCTAAAATGCTTCCTTGCGGAACGCCATATCTATTATGTTTATATTCTGATGAATAGGGTATCATATCTTTATTTTTGTTGATTTTATTGATAATGACACGTTGCTGTCTTTTACTTAAATAGGATGATATCCACTGTAGTGCAGGGCCCCTGATCCCGATAGCCTCCAACTTATCTAGTAATATGTCGTGTGACACTAGATCGAAGGCTTTCGATAAATCAAAAAAGAGGCCAGTGGTTAAATGATTATTATTGATATTTGTAAGTATTGCTTTCATAAGAGAAAAAATGGCTAATGATGTTGATTTATTTTTTTGGAATCCAAATTGTTCAACAGTTATTATTTGAAATTTATTGCAGAAGTCAATGAGCCTTTTATGCATGCATTTTTCGTAAATTTTAGACAAAACAGGTATTAACGTTATAGGTCGATAATTATTAATGTCACATTGATCTCCCTTTTTGAATAAGGGTTTTATTATGGATAGTTTTAGACTATCGGGAAAAGTTCCAGATAAAAATGACATATTGATAAGATGAGTTAAGATACCAGTCAGTTCATTACAACAGGCTTTTATGATTTTCGTGCTTATTTCATCATAGCCTTCCGATTTGGTGTTGCATAGAGACATTACTTCCTGTCGCACCTCATTTTCGAGCATTGGTTTGAGGAACATTGAGTTGACACATTTATTTTGTCTAAAGTTTTGGGTACCTTTTTGTTGCGTTGGTATATGCGTTTTTACATAATGGTCATTGAATATAGTAGCCATTTCCACGGGGTCTGTAACTACGGTATCATTTAACTTTATGGTTTCTATGTTATCTTTGTGAGTAGTATTATTTATTTCGTTTTTAATGACAGTCCAAGTGGCTTTACATTTATTATCATGCGCGTTAATATATTTTATGTTTGCGTTCTTTTTTGAACCATAAACGCATTTCTTGAGCATAGAGGAGTACTTATTGTATTTAATTTTATTAGATGTGTTTTTATTTTTGTAGTACTGATAACGCAGTTTTCGTTTAGTTCTGCAACTTTGTCTTAGCCCTTTGCTTATCCACTTTTGTGTGTTTTTTGTATTATTGTTGACCTTGACTCTTACCTTGGGAAAACAAAGATTGTAGAATAGGCACAGCAGTTTATGAAAATCATTAAATGCTGAGTTTGCATCAGTGTTAAGATATACATCAGACCAATAAAGGCTTTGTAAGCATTCCCTGAATTTCCGGATATGGTCCAAGTTGTAATCTCTTTTATAAATGTAGTATATTGGTTCTTTTTGTGGTTTATGTTTAGTAGGAAAGCTAAGCATTTGTGCTGTGTCGTGATCTGAAAGATGCAAAGGTAGTACGTTAGCAGTTGCATTGGCAATGTTGCTTAGTATATGGTCAATACAAGACAATTTACGTGTAGGAATATTGATGTGAATTTTCAAATTATGATTGTTGGATAAGTCTTGTAATTCGTTTGTGATGTTGCCTTTTTTTAATGTATTTATGTTAAAATCACCGGCTATAACTATATTTACTTTAGTTTTGTATTTCTTTCGTATATCGTGTAAAAGTTGATGTAATTTTGTTATAAATTGATTTGGATCCGACTGAGGAGTTCTGTAAACACATATAATAACTAGTTTATTACACATTAGCTCTATACCGCAGACTTCGAACGTGCTTTGTGTTGCATAACTTTTTACAAATGATAGTTCTTTAAAATGTAAACCTTTTTTTACTAAAATACATGTGCCTCCCCTTTGCTTTTCTCTACAGAAGGTAGAACCCATTTCATAGTTATGTATTTTGACATAACTTTCGTAACCCTTTTTTATAAAAGTTTCAGATAGACATATTACATCTGGATCATTGTTTGTATCTTTTAATTCCTGAATAGTTAATTCTAGTAGTTCTAATTTGGATAATACACTAGCTATATTTTGGTGAAATATTCTGAACAGGTGCGCTTTACTGGCTTTAGTCACGAAAAAATGGGTTATTCTGGTTTTGTACAGAAAAGTAGTAGGGTATAGTACCCTTCATCAGACCCTTTGCATTGGCTTGCGCAACGGAGGTACTTTCAGGTTTTGCAGTTTCAGGACGACATAGTGTTTTAAAATAGTAGGGAATTGACCCTTTTTTTGGTTCATGCAGACCAATGTTCAATTTGCAACTTGATTTGGTACTCGCTATTCTCTTTCGAATTTCGCTAGGGTTCAAATATTTATCACTATAATCACTGCAATCTATAATAAAATTTAATGACTTACAAATGTCGGACAGGTTTGTGCATGTTTGTTTAACAAAATGACATTTTTCATACTTACTACAAATATTTTTTATAGAATAGTTTAATTTATTGACATTGAGATACACGTTATTTACAACATTTAATACAATTATAGTGTTATTTTTAAATATGTCCAATATAATTTGTAGTTGAGACAAGATTAGGTTTAAGTTATGGTCATTTTCACCTACACAAATTACAAGTTTGTCGTCGGTTGTTAATTTTATATTTCTACAGTTCGCTATTATTTCGTTGCTTGGTGCATTTGGCTTCGTTTCTGCGACGACTCTGTATTTTTCGTACTGTGTATTTGCTCTTGCATGTGTGATGGCTGCTCCTAGCCCGACGCAACGCTGACTACCGAAAACAAATATCTTTTTCTGAGGTATCTCTCGGCCGCTTACGGCAGTGCAAGTCTTAACACTAGGGACGTGCACAGTACTTCGCTTCGGTTCTTGCATGACATTTTCACAAGCATTCTGATTACGTTGCATTAATATTTCTATACGCTCTGTAAGGGTTGTAATCTCCTGTTCTGCGATGTTTAATTGCTGTTGTAGAGTTAGAATTTCTTGTTTCAAGCGCGATATATTAACGTAGTCATTTATTTCGATATTCACTGTAGATGATGATGGAGAGGACGACGGTAGAGAAAGCGTGTTGTGTTGTTGTGACAGGGTTTCCTGCCTTTTCTTATGGATTGTACCAGGACTGCGGAATATGGAGGAAGTTTGACACAAGGATTTCAAGGTATAGTTCTCTGTACTCAACTGGCTTATTTGTTTATGAAGTTCGGTGTTTTCTAGCAATGTATTCCCCAGATCATTTTCTGTACTTTCTAATTTAAGTGTAAGTTGGGCTATTGTCTCCTTCATTTCTGAGACTGATAATAGGTCGGTTACAGTTCTGTCAACACTTCTTGATGATTTATTAGGCGTAGCATATGACTCATCAGACGTTTCGCAGTCAGTAAGAATGTGGGAATCAAGTAATTCTGTGCTATTTTGAACTGGGGAGAGACGTTTCATAGTTTCATCATTTAGATTTTCCTTTATTTTTTGTGTTTGTTCCGCTGGCGACGAGGTTTTGTTCGAGTTTAGTTTTTTGCGTATAGTAATATTAGATGTTGTGTCGGTGTTAACATATTTTTTATTTCTAATACACACCTTGCATCTCCATTTCTTCTTTGCTTCTGCATCCTTGAGTCGATATGTTGGTTCAGGATAGCCATCGCAATCAAATTCGTATCGGTTACCACAGACGGAGCACAATGCAGTACTTCTTATATTCACATGTTTTTTACATTTATGACATGTTACTAGTGGTGCCATCTTGCGGATATTATTGTTGATTGATGAATATAATCAATGTTATTAATTTTATCACAGGAACGCTAATGAATATTTAAATAAATTGAAAAATATGAATTTAGATGTTTCCTAAAAGTGAACGTTAATACTGAGATTTGAACTCGCGACCACTTGTTCGAAACTTCTACGGCAAAACTAGAGGCTCATACCTCCGAGCTATCCGCACATTGATGTATCAGGGCGAATTTTTTGACTACTTGCGGTAAATTAAATTAAATAAAGTTCGTTGCGTTGATAATGACGCAGGTTCAAAATCGTTATTGTTTGTGACGGTTGAACTTTAAATCACTGTTTTTATCACTTTTGCACTTTGTTTTTATTTTTCTGTTTTTATCACACTTGTATTGATGGTATGTATGTTTAAATAATGTTGTGAGGGCTGTATATTTTCTGTTTATTGAGTGTTGTCACTTTACGTTATTGTTTTGGGATGCTTTGAGAACTTGGAGGTTTTTTTAACTAATTTTCAAAGTTTGTGTATCAAATTCGTAAATAACACTGTCACTTCGTTATTAGTACATATTTGATAGGTTCACTAGGTTTCCATTCACTTTCACACATTTGTAGTATTTTTAAAAGCCTTATTTTTAAATTCCTTGATACATGATATTTGCGTAACTTAAACCGTTTTCTCTTTCTCTTTATTTAGATATAGATTAATACCATATGGGTTAAATAAGCTTCACAAAATATCATTCTTTTTAAACGAACATTTTAATAGTAAATAAAACCGGCCAAGAGCGTGTCGGGCCACGCTCAGTGTAGGGTTCCGTAGATAATAAAATATTATGTAAACGAAGTTAAAAAAAAAATACGGGCAAATGAAACTTGACCTCTGGATTGTATAGGCGCTCATACGATTCAGGGACCAAATTATATTGGTTAACTGCAGTTTCCATCTGTTGTTTCCATCCAAGTTCAAAATAATTTTCCTAGAAAGTCCTTATAAAGTTGTACTTTTCAGATTTTTTTCGTATTTTCTAAACTTATGGTTCAAAAGTTAGAGGGGGGGGGACGCTTTGTTTTTTACTTTTGGAGCGATTATTTCCGAAATTATTGACATTATCAAAAAATGATTTTAGTAAACCCCTATTCATTTTTAAATACCTTTCCAACAATATATCACACATTAGGGTTAAAATTAAAAAAAAAAACACTTCCCACTTTACATATAGGGGGGCTACCCTAATAAAACATTTTTTTCCAATTTTTATTTTAGCACTTTGTCGGCGTGATTGATACACATATTGGTCCCAAATTTCAGCTTTCTAGTGCTAACGGTCACAGAGATTAAGCGAGGACGGACAGACAGACAGACATGGCGAAACTATAAGGGTTCCTAGTTGACTACGGAACCCTAAAAATGGTTACAGTGAGTCCACTGTAACCATTTTTTATTATTTAACCCATATGGTATTAATCTATATCTAAATAGATGTGTTTATTAGCACAGAAATTTAATATAGAATATTTGTGCCCTTTACTCTATACAGTTTAAAAAAATATCTTAGAAGATATCGCAATGTAAAAATATCCGCGCGACAAAATAATTACGCGTGCGGCAGTCATTCGGTCCGGTGCGGTAGGTTGGTGGAAGATTCTGGCCTCCGGGGACTCCGGAGAAATGCAAATTCAAAATATTTACTGATTACAAGGTACAAGGTGTTACTGTATATTTAATAGTAAGAGATACCTATAGTAATTCATACTTTAATATAATCTAAACTAATATTATAAAGGGGAAAGATTAGTTTTTTTGTTTGTTACGATTTAACTCAATTTATGTTGACATTATTTGTTATAAGCTATATTATGTGACGCAGACGAAGTTGCATGGGTCAGCTAGTAATATATACTTCTTATAGGTTTTCCTGTAATCTAGAAGTGTTTAATTAATTTCTGTATTTTTTTCAAAATTTTTGGATTCGGGTTTTGGAGATAAGAGGGGGGGGGGGAATGGTCGGACAGACAGACAGACACACGAGTGATCCTATACGGGTTCCGTTTTCTCGTTTTTAGGTACGGAACCCTAAAAAGAAATCGAAGCGAATATTCACGATGACTAAATATACCGTCCATCACACAACCCATCCAACCCATGAATAGACAGACTCTCAATATAGTCTAGACATTATTGTCCTTGGATTTTTAGTAAAACACTAGTTAGTGCTGACTCGTGGGAGAGGATGCTTCATTAATTATTCGCTTCCACTTCAGATGCGCTGATGTGTGTACTTGAACTTCCCTCCATGAACGACTTCATTGAGTGGAGGATCTAAATATAAAATTAGACAGTGTAAGAGCGTAGGTTTCAGAGGGGGAGGTTCATTATTTTTGTTTTAGCTTTTGCCCGTGGTTTCACTCGCCTATCCTATATTTTAACACATGATCTACCTTACTGACAAATATTTGTTTAAACCCATTCAGGGTCTTTAGATTGAGCCGCCCTTGCCTAGGTTGGTCTGTCGATGGGTGACTATCCATTACATACCGAGTTTCCTCCGTGCCTCGGAAAGCAAGTTATTACATTTAATCAGTTATTATACCCAGTATTAACTGGGTTGTGGAGGTTAGATAGGCAGTCGATCCGTGTAAAATACTGGTATGTAGCTGCATCCGGTTGGCATAGAAGCCGACCCCAATATAGTTATAAAAAGTTACTTTTATTTGAATGTGACAAGCAGTGTATTTAATGGAATATCCCATTGAGAAAATGTATTCCATAGAAACTTCTATCGCCATATTACAGCGGAAAAATAATGCAAAATTACGTATATACTTTTTTCCAGAAACACGAGTCCAGAATCTATAAAAATATTTTGTGAATAAAAGATAAAAACATAATAAAACAAAGCGCTTCTTTTAATAAAGGAAAAGATATGAAGCTATCAGTTTGAGGATAACAATGTCTTTTTTAACATAAATATCGAAATATGAACTCGGTTCCAATTTCTTTGTCTTTAAAAGTACTTTCAGATTGTATGTTTAGTGTAAAACTTTATTTGTACAAAAATAATAATGTCATGCCAATAACTGTTTCCACGAAATATATTGCGGAAGTATCTTCGAAATCGATTTTGGAAAATATTGTTTTATTGACAGAGACATAAACGTTCATTTTGTTTACAAAACATTTACCTTTATTGCTTTCCACGTTTCTCACAAAAACAGATATCTCATTTTATTTCTTATATTGATATCCGGAAACAATGGGAAATTAAATCGTTACAGTGACTGCACAGTGGACACAATAACAAGAAATTATTTCTATTTATTTTCAATACAATATGAAACGATGATTTGGTCAGTAGAGCCATTAATTGGGATAAAAGCCGGAAAGCAATTAATTTGGTTAATCTAGAACGATTCCAGTTGAATAGTGCATTTAGTTGTAAATTATCTGTTCGCTCTAGTTAGTTTCAATGGACAATACAATTGTGTCTGTGAGTTTAGGCCAGTTGTAATTTGGATGCTTTTTGACACTAATGAATTAAATATTAACGTTTTCCGTCCATCTTCTGTTCTTGTTAAAATGTTTGTGTCTGCAGAATAATTTATTTGTCGCATCCAAGTACCTACATAGGATGCTGGTCAGGAAATACTAAATGATATATATAGTCTGTAACCGCTGTTTTGGGCACAGAATATCTTCTTATCGTGTGGGTAGTAAGGTCTAACGACCCCACCACCCTAGTGTCAGAGTTTCAAAACCGCCTCAAAGGCCTGTGACATGGTTTGACGACCGCCATTTGGCGGCCGGCTTATACGTGCGTTCCGAAGCACGGATTCATCTTTTTATCAGACAATCAGGTGATTGAAGCCTGCAATGTCCTAGCCAAACTAGAAACAACTTCACAGAATGTGATACGAGTAAATGAGATAAATAGTTCCGTTAACTTCATCATCTTCCTGCCCTTATCCCATCATATTTGGGGTCGGCGAAACATGTTTTATTTTTCCATTCTTCCCTGTTAGACGTCATAGTGTCATTTACTCCTTTCTCTTCCATATCATTCCTCACACAATCCATCCATCTTTTCTTTGGCCTTCCTCTACCCCTCCATCCATCAACATTTATATCCATCACCTTTTTAGCCACGTGCGATTCGTCCTTCCTCATAACATGTCCATACCACAACATTCGATTCCCTTTCAACTTCTCTGTAATTGGCGCAACTTTTAAACTTCCTCTAATATACTCGTTCCTTACCTTATCCATTCTTGTCACATCCACCTCAACATTTTCATCTCAGCTACAATCTTTATTCATCCATTTTTTTCACAGCCCAGCATTCCGATCCATACAGTACGAGTACGACAGGTCTAATCACGGATTTTTTTGACTAACTAATACTCTGAACTTAAAAGGAAACACGGAGCAGTTCCTAGACAGTATGTGTCGTGACCATGACCATGCGTGTGTGTATCTTAGAGGAGACATACGTAATTGCAAGCCAGTTCGTTAGCTCATTTGCAAGTAGGTATCTCAATAGTTGGTTGTTTTAATGAGTTTATTACTTGTTACAAAAAAAATAACTTAGAGCTGTGCATGAGAATTGCAAGACACGGTCGGTTATGCCTGCAGTCGTAACCAAGCGGAAAAAAATATTGGCCTGTACAGTACAGTATTCTCCTACATACCTACATTCATGCATGCCTGCACGGTTTGACTATGCAGGTATATTCCATGGCTGTTGACGGTGAGTAATGGGCTAACTCACCGTCCGTCAGCCTGATGACGACAGGCCATGTCGACGGCGCGTTCATGTTCCATGCGTGCCTCAAAGAGATGTCAGCAACACTGAAGGGGCCGACGCCTGGCGGGACTGCGGGTTGTTCGAGATACCGCGGCCCCGGAACACAAAGGTCTAATAGGAACATGGGTGGTTTTTAGTCAGAAGAACTCTCCCTTCCGCTCTGCCCAGAGACGAACGAGTCATTATTCCTACATACCAAAAAAAAAATGGTATCCTCCACATGCATAACCATATCTGGCCCATTTTACGGGACGAAAAAAATTACATACACTTGTGTTGCTTAACGCTAGTGGCCGTAAATGCGAGGAACCTATTAATATACTGTGTCTATTATTTTGAATCAATTTCAAAGCTGCGGTGACTATGTTAGTGGAATTCTGAGCGTGTACGCTTCAATACTGTTGCGATTAGTTTCTGAGGGTAAGTAAGTGGTATCCGGTGTAATACTGAAATTCCGAGTAGTTGTTGATAAACCGGAAGGTTTGTACGTTACATTACATATCTTCCCTTCATTCTGCGAAGGGGTAAACAGAACTGTGTATTACACTTTAGAGTTTAATCAAACAATTAACTAGCGCATGTCTACCCGTTGCTACTAACACTAGGCCATACTTAACCCGATTACTTGAAGATGGCTGGACTGATTTGGATTTTTTTACTTTGTATTGTTATATCAGGCTATGCGCGTCCCGTCGGGGCTGCGGGTTGTTCGCAAGAGATACCGCGGCCTCGACATGAAGGGCTAAGAAGGAACATGGGTGGTTTTTAGTCAGTAGAAGTCTGACACTCCCTTTCGCTCTGCCCAAGAGCGGGAGGGGTTATTCGATAATTTTCCACTCGCCAAAAAAAAAAAGGCTTCGGTTGAAAATTCGAAGACTAGATCATTAATTTTATTTATTAATTTCACCCAAGGTACATGAGCAGCCTAGTTTGGGGACCTCTGTTTTCTAACAAGTACCTTAAATTTCTTACGAGTTTGTTCATTAATAGCGCTAAGCTAGATTAAGAAAAGGTTGTAATAATGGCTTAATAATTCCTTTTCTAATTAAAAATGGCAGAACCAGTTAAGGCATTAGATACTACAGTATCCAATGCCGAGATCTGCCTTCAGGGATTTCTGAGATCTGGCAAATAAGCAAGAATTTCAAGTTGTTACTTTGGTTAAACTAAAACTTTCCCATACTACCTACCTATCTAATTCCCCGGAGTGTGATCTGTTTCATCATAAGTAAGACCAGCCGCCGCAAACTAGGCTTATGATATTATAACGATTTAGACAAACAACTAAGTAACATAAAATCAAATAAGCTCCTTTACATTCAATATTTACTCTAAGGTACAAGTATTATTCTGGAACAGCCCACAACCTCAACAGACTGATTTTTATATAATAATATATATGTATATATATATTTTTTTTCTCTAGCCTGTTTCGAATTCCGAATTCCTTCCACGTTCTCTTTTCCTGAGCCACCTCGAACCAACCCTCGTGGTGCGCGTCCAGATCGTCTCGCCACCTCTTTCTGGGCCGGCCTCGGCGGCGGGCGGCGGCGCCGTCCGTCTTCCGACAACCATCGTGTGGAGACTTTCGCCCAGCGGTCATTGTGCATGCGGCTGACGTGACCCACCCAATCCCATTTTAGGCTAGCAGCCTTCTTGCCAACGTCGACTATGCCCGTTTTGGAGCGCAGCGTGGTTTATCCAATTCTATCTTGTCTTTTGACACCCAAAATGCTGAGTTCCATTGCCCTTTGGCATACTCCAAGGCGGAACTTCTGAGTTTTGGTGAGAGACTTTTTGTATAAAGATATCAGTTTTATATAAAATGAAATCAGCAGCAGTACCTTTGTGCTCTTTCATTTTTTTATGTTTTTATCCTTTTTTTGCATTTTGTGTGTACATCATCATCTGCCTAGCCTTTTCCCAACTATGTTAGGGTCGGCTTCCGGCATTTTGTGTGTACATAAATAAATAAATAAATAAATAAAACGTAATATAATATTACGTCTACAATCCCGAAATGGCAGAAGTGTACCTACACCCTCATTTCGCCAGTTACGTTAAAGTGATGGAAGGCTATTGCCACCAACCACGCACAGATTTAGACTCCATAGCTGCTACTGACATATTACTCATAGAAAATACAGTAATAGTTTGTCCAACCTGGAAACCGAACAAATGACCTAATAATACTCAGCAGGTGCAATAGGGACCACTAGACTAACAAAACAACATTTTCGAAATCGCTTCTTAAGATGGCGATATTTATGGTGATGATTAATAAAGATAATATTAAAGAATAATTTATTGTTTAAAAAATTATAGTCGTTGTGTTGATTCCTGAAACTCACACTAGGATTCCGTGTCGTGAGTTCCAGGCTCCTTCGTTTCGTTTACATTATTGTGGTACAAATAGTACATACGTTACATTAAGTTAGGACTGACTTATCAATAAAGTATAATCTAATTTAATAAAATATAATCTAACAATTGCCTGATGCTGTTTTCATAAAGTAATACCGGGTGGAAGGGATGAAACATACAAAAAAAAACATACAGACGAATTGATAACCTCCTCCTTTTCGGAAGTCGGTTAACAAAACGTAGCTAAACATTTTACTGAAAGTGGTTTGAGCAGAAATTAAGATTGTTAATTTCTATTTAGTTTTAGAGCAATTTCTGAAGTCGTTAGCATTACCCGAAGGTATTGTAACTTGTTTATAATTTTGTCTCTGTTGGTCTAAGACGTTGGTATAATTTATTGTGGTACGTGCGACTGTCAGCAAGAAGCGTGGATCTTATTGTGGAGTTCTTTATGTTTCCTGTAGGATCATAGAGTTTAGACTTTGTATCCAGGTTAATGACAAACCCGCGAACATGAATATTTGAACTACATGACTTATAAATATTTTTTTGGTTCTGTTTTTTTACAAAAATAGTCGTAATAGATTAAACGTTTATTCCAATTTGGAGGTAAACCCACGGCCTAAAACTTCTAAGTCAGGGCCGATACAACAAAGACCAAAGAGATCTTAACATTGCAGGGGCCCGCAATGGCCGACGCCTATCGGGGCTGCGGGTTATTCGAAAGAGATACCACTGTCCCAAACACAAAGGGCTAAGAAGGAATATGGGTGGATTTTAGTCAGTAGAAGTCTGACGCTCCCTTTCGCTCTGCCCAAGAGCGGGAGGGGTTATTTGAAAAAAAAGGTATTCTGTTGCTAACTAAGTGTAATTTAGTGACGGATGTGAAATTGCGTATTAAAGCAACAACACCTCGTTGGTCACGTCCAACTTCAGTGAACGTGTCGTCGCATTGATTCTGTCCGAAAAACCAAATTTAAAGTGTTTCAGGTGCTTGTAATTTTACGTCCGCTCTGTACAACACTTATGCCAACAGGCTGTTGATTTTGTCAACTTTTTTGAGTTTTTTTAGGACTGGCAATTATAAAATTCTGACCTCATTATAGGTGAAGTCACGTCAAGTTTTATAAGTGGTCATGTAGGCTTATGTGAAACAGAATATTTTAATTTTTTTACTACAGCAGAGACATGAAATCAGAAAAAAACTACTAGAATTTGAAGGTACCCGAAATTATCTTCATTCTAAGTACTTCTGAGAAAACCTCCTAGTCCTAAGTAAAGCATAAACGAACATAAAAGTTATTCACGACAAGGAAGCAAGGGCGCGGCTGTAAAATAAATTAACAAAAGCACTCACATACCAAAATGTTTTATAAAAGGTCTTGCGGACGGCATACTATAATTCTGAGCTTATCTCTGAAACTGCTTACGACTTTAAAATAGTTCTAAAGTTATTTTTGTGTTAGAATTGTAGAAACTCACGCTTTTTCCCATGACCAGCTAAACTATGGAACGCCACCTGCTAAAGAGTATAGTAGCTTTCGTCGGGGCTGCGGGTTGTTCGAAAGAGATACCGCGGCCTCGGCACAAAGGGATAAGAAAGAACATGGGTGATGTTTAGTCAGTAGAAGTCTGACACCGGACCGGAGCGGGAAGAGTTATTTGATGATATCACTCCAAAAAAAATAGGATCGTAGCAGACCGGTCGGGGCTGCGGGTTGTTCGAAAGGGATACTGCGGCCTCGACACTCACACACACAATTTAAGAACATGGGTGGTTTTTAGTCAGTAGAAGTCTGACACTGCCTACCGCTCTGCCCAGAGCGGGAGGAGTCATTTGAAGATTTCCCACCACCCCAAAAAAAAGGATCATAGTAGGTGGCGTGTATGACCAAATGTGTGAACGTGAATGACCACTCGTGTGGCGAGTCATCATCATCATCATCATCTTCTCGCCCTTCTCCTTCCACTCTAGTTTTGGTCATTCTCCCCTGTCAGACGTCACGGCATCATTTACTCCTTTTCTTTGATTAGTTTTATTTTATATCATTCATTATCTTTCTTTGACCTTCGACGCTCCCTCTCCATCCGTCAACATTAAGGTCCATCACGTTTTTAGTCACATGCATTTGCAGTAATTCTAATAAAATAATGGTATTAAGAAAGGCTTTGGTTCGCAAGTGTCCACCGCTAGTTTCATATACATGACCTAATTGAAATACAGGATGATTTATGCTGAACAGTGGCCGGTCTTAGTCCGAGCCGTACCATGAACGAGGCACAGATGCATTATGCAACGTATTACTTGTATACGGTGACTTACGTGAACACCCGGTACAAGCGGGTGTCGGACAGGCAGTGAACTTCCTGTACCAAACTTGGTTGCATCGCTTTTCACGTAAAACCTTTGGCCCCGGCTGTCAGTTATAGATCTTTGACAGTTGTTAAGCGGCCCGAAAATCCGACAGCCCGTGCTACCAAGTGGGATCGTACCTATATAACCTGATACTGATCTGTAAATTGCAAAAAACGTAAGAAAAAATGTATTTTGTGGGCTACATGCACCTCAAGCAGCAAGAATAAGGAACTCTTTCACAATAAGGATAATAAGGGACTGATTCATCATCAGAAATCGGAAGAGTTCATCATATAAAATTCAAGATAGTAATTTCATCATCTGCTTAGCTTTTTTCCAATTATGTTCGGTCGGCTTCCTTTCAAGATAGTAAGTAACTATTGGGTAGTAAATATCTCCTTCTTTCTGCGGTACTCAGAGATATTTAATGGTTACTTAAGCTGTCACTTAGTAAAGATTTGACATACTTTTGTATGAAAAAACTGTCAAAACCTTTACTAAGTGATGGCCTAAGTAATCATTAAAGCTCTCTGAGGGCGGCAGTTAGAAGCTGTATTTCGAATATTAAATGATTCCGGGATTTTATTGGATGGTTTATGAAGCCATGTGTTACTTTGGTACCTCTCTAAGTTAGGCAAATAAACTTTAGGTATTCATATCTTTGTTCATAAGATACATTTATAAAGTACCCGGATTTCTTAAGACCTTGGTTGTCCCGAATGTTTGTCACCTTAATAAGTATGGAATTCTCAGTCCTCAGATGAATAATTAATATACTTCCTTTGAAATAAAACCAGCTTTTGTATTATCATTACAAAGGTAAGAATAACAATGGAGATAAATATTAATTACAAAGCTTTCTGTTCATCTTAATGTAGGTTGTATAATAATAATATATTTATACAGTATGTTAGTTTAAATCAGGGACATATTGAAACCCGCAAAAGGGCATGCTTACAATATTATGAAAAAACACTGATAAATTAATAACAGACAGAACCGTACCAAATATTTCTGATAAGTCTCGCAACCCTTGCTCTTATCACAGAAAATGTGCGCGGGTCAATGACTTTCAGGTATAATCCATTTTCCCTTCATATTTTAAAACTGTGTCTCATGAGAAGACGAGAAACGAGAAGTATGGAAGAAGAAAGACATGCTGCGCCGACCTCAAATGAATTGGGATAAGGGAAAGAGAATGATGCTGATGATCACTGTAATTTTGAGTTGTACACGTGCCTAATAATACTAGAAACCATTATTTTAACAAAAAGGGAACCAGAAGCGCTGGTTTTTAGTCAGTAGAAGTCTGAGACTCCCTTTCGCTCTGCCCAAGAGCGGGAGGGGTTATTTGCTGATTTCCCACCCCCCCAAAAAAAAAAAGAGGGCTAGAGTTGCAGACAAATTGCAATCGCTTTCAACGAGATTGACATAGACTCTTCGTTAGCTTAATATAATATTATGTTATTTTCTGCCATTGCAATTGTAAAGTTTCGTTTTCCACATCCTATGTTTTACTTAGTACCTCTAATTATTGTTAGTTTTCTAGAAAATCATTAATACTCGTTCAGGTCACTAAAGATCCACAGCTGTAGTTCATTGAATAACAGTAGAAAATAATTGCTAGACCCTCACCAGAACTCGTTTAACATCTGATTGGACCCATTGAACTGGAGACTTGACACAATTATTTTATAACCTCGTTCTGTTTTGTGCTGAGAATAAATATAATGGTGTCTTACAAATTGATTGTCAATTGTTTCGCATTTAAATGGCTGACATTTCTATGTGATCATTTGAAGCAAGGAAAATGGAGGTGTTCGGGTGATTTGTGGGTTTAGGCATGACTCATAAAGTAATTAAGTTAGATATACATAATTATTATTATGTAGATACAATGTTTTGGAAAAAGCGGCTTAGCTTTGACCTGGATTCAGCGAAAGGAGTCAGTTGATAGACACGAATTTAATAAATGCCGAAAATGTGGAGTAATTGTCTTGCGTCTTGTTTTGTCCTACAATAAATACTACTGAATTGAATGTGTCGAAAAAGCCTAACAGAATAAGCGAGGAGCATCCCTTAAACTACGGGGGGAGGGTTCATATTCTTTTGTTCACAAGATTGCTTTGTATGTACCTACATAATGATAGAAGCATAAAAACCGCGTAACCAGCTTAAAAATAGAAATACAGTTCTTGCTTCGTTAAAGATACCTACATAATACCCAAAAACCAACCGTTTGCCGACTACAACAAATAATAACGCATAAATCCTATGACCGACCTTACCCTTGGCTCTTAAAAAGGTAGCCAATGGATTTATGCGTTCAAAAAAGCGAAGTCAGTAAATTGAGCCTGTAACTTGTAGACAAATAACAAACAAAATAGGCGATAATAGCCATTTATTTGAAGAAAAGTCAAAAGTAACGAAACACTGCATTCTTTGATATTGTATCTTTGATATTTATTTGTTTTTTGCAGAAGATTTGTTATAACAAGACAATGACATGTATAAATTATAGATAGCATGGGTTGTACCCAGGTGTATCGGATTAGATTATTATTAATACCTCAGTTTGAGGCAGCTTGAGGTGAAGATAAATCCGATTTTAGACTCTATTTAATTTTCATAGAAATCTTTACGCTTGGTACGGTTATAAGTTTAATAGAGTGATTTAATAGCAAAGATTCGATTAAGACATTTACTCGGAGTCTGACGGATGACATCAACATTTTCTATTAGAAACAGCCCCGGTGCTGTTCCACAAACAATGGGGCACTTAATGTCGTGTCCTGCGTGTCCTATTGTTTTTTCACTACAGGAACTGATGGACGCTTCCAAAAACAATTTAGATTGCCATCCACATGCTAAGACGAAGAAGCGACTCTGGATGACAGGTATCACAGAAGAATTTATCGATTGTAAGGCAGAATTCCTAAAACGAGCACAACACGATTTAATTATAACTCCACAGTTTGGAAGAACCACATTTTCTCAGAATATTTTTTCTACAATAATGAGTCATTACCATAATAAGTGACTCAAGAGTGCTCTAAAAATAACTAAGACAGGCAGATTATAATTTTGGTACTTAAGACAGTACAATTCATGGTTATTTTTTCTATCTATATATCTACTCATGGTTTATTTTTGTATCTTATGAGATAGATACGAGTACTTCCTATTTAGATAAAATTATGAAACTTAAATTGTAAGAAATGCTGTACAAACCTGATAGTGTTAGATTTACAATATAGTTAGTAAAAAAATACAGATACAGTTTTGTCACCATCAATTCAGTGAATTACCTTATAATGTTTTACAGCAAATACTAAACTAGTTTTAGGTAAGTACCCTAGAATAACCACTCAGTTAAATAGCACTATGAACTTCGTATCGAATGTTACCTCGGTCCCACATTATGATCGGTATATAACCACCTTGAAACCTGCTAAAACCCATCTCTCAGTAAGTATCATTATTATCTTCACGTACAGAACAATAAGTTATTCTAAAAGCATTATTATTATAACAATTATTCAAATTAAATGGTCACTTTGGAAACAATTTTCGGGGTTTAGAGGTGACGTTTACGATTGAAATTTTTCTTTAGTTATTTTCTTTTGGCACTCGTGGCATAATAACACAACTTTCATCGTTCTCACGTTTAGGTACTAGAAACAGGCAATAATCTCGATATGACTGTAACAGCAGATATTATGAACCTCATCTGGAATGAAAGCTTATATTAAGCTGCTTTCGTATACATTTAGCAAGTGTTAATATTAAGCTGCTTTCGTATACATTTAGCAAGTGCTAATAATAAGCTACATTAGTATACATTTAGAAAGTGATAAAAGACGTGTGGCACTGGAGACTGCCGGGGTAAAGCTATTGCATAGCATTTTTATCAACTTATGCAATTATAATTATTTATTTATTTTATTAATGCAGTATTTTTTTTCCTTTGTTTTTTTTTTCTTTGATATTAATTCAAGTTACACTTTGAGCGTGGTGACCGATAAAAAAACTTTTTTTTTTCTTTTATTAAATAAATTAGTGTTAGGTTTTTTTCGTTACGGAATTTCTGGATTCGGTTCCCACGCTCAAGGCCCGCGATAGAAGCTATGCAATAGCTTAATAATAAGTTGCATGTAGTTACTCTGAAACATGACCGTAAAAAATTTGAGCCAGGGCGTATGTGTAATTGATGTGAGGATTTTCTTAAAAGAAAATTAGCAATCGATGTAGCTACAAGTATCTATGTTAATGTAAAGTACACAACGCCACATTGCATTGTTTGCACGAGGCGATTTTTCCGTAGATAGGAATATCTACGGAAAAAGCGCCTCGTGTTCACTTGAAAGCTTTTAAAGTCTCAAATAAACTTCATGATTTCACTTTATAATAGAAACATTTTAAAAAGAAAATAGTTTGTTTAAACAGTGTCAATACAAGCTTTCTTAGTAACGTCGAACCACCGTCGTTACAGAATTTCCTTCGTTTTTCGCTCATTAAAAGTGACATCATTCGATGAAAGCTTTTTGTTAAAACAAGCTAATGACGTTGAATGCAAAAGCAAGTTGAAGAGAAAAAGGGATTGTTTTTTCTTTTTACAAAATTTTTCGTTTTTATTGTATTTATAACAAAACATCTTGAAATCTACATTATTTCTCTGGAGTTTTATGTTCGGAACGGTTATTAAAAAAAAAGCTGATGTTCCATAAGTTTTGATCATGTAGGTATTCCACTTTTGTAGGAAAACGCATTTTTTTTTAAATAACCGAAATGTTGTCTGTAGAATACATTACAATGTTGACCAATGACCTAGAGTTGTCACGCAGTGGGTGCTGGAAGATGGGCGTTGTCAGCCGTCGCCGAGGTAGGCCTAGAAAACGCTGGCGTGACGACTTACTATGTGGGAGCCCTTTGCCCAGCAGAGGGACAATATAGGCCAAATTAAAAAAAAAACAACGATGTAATATGTCAATGTCAGGTGGTTTCAGAACCCGTAGGGGCTGCGGGTTGTTCAAAAGAGATACTGCGGCCTCGGCACAAAGGGCTAACAAGGAACATAGGTGGTCTTTAGTCAATAGAAGTCTGACACTCTCTCTCCTCCGCCCAGAGCGGCAGGAGTCATTTGATGATTTCCACCCTCCAAAAAAAAAAACTGAAAAAAGGGGGGTTCAGAATGATGTACTCAATACCTTACCGTCTGTACATCGAGGACGCTTTCACCTGTATATAAATAACAACAACCGTGGGTCTTGACCGCTTATTCTAAGATGATCTTAACTTATTCGAAATAATATTATGTTTGTTCAGGTATTAAGATTCTTAAAATGTAGTTTTCAGAATAACCAAATCTAACGATGTTAGCATAAAACGTTGAGGCAAAAATTTTGGAGATAGGCATTCGTACGATGTTCGCTCACCAATGTGCTGCATTGTGGGCGAACAAAAGTAACGCACAGCTTTTCCGTTGGAAACGTTTCTGCAGCTCAGTCCTCGGATTTGTACTGCACAAAATGTGCGGCAAAAATGTTTGCGAATAATTTATGGTGGAATCGCACCATTACTTTGTAGGATGTTTGTTTGAATGAACGAATTTTAGTTTTTTGTGAAAGTGCACGTTGCTCGTTCCATTCAGTTGTAGTAAAAGTACACTCCAACACACACCAAGATAGTGAGAACTTTGGACTCCTCAAACGTACCTTCTACGTAATCTTTATCGTTCTTATTTTTACTTAGTATAAAACAAAATCACTACAGCTGTTTATACGCTTAGATCTTTTAAAATAGCAACGGATTTGAATTCAGTTTTCAGCAATCGAAATAGTGATTCAAAAGGAAGGTTCAAATGTAGTATATATGCATTTTATAATTATATATTATCCGGGATAAACAAAGGTTGGAAGTTTGTATGAAAATCTATCACTGGACAAGCTAGTGCGGGTCGGCTGGTTTAACCACAAAGTAGTTACACCCATAAAGCTAAGAGTATAAACAGTACTGTAAAAACCAATGGATTTATTACATAAACATGCATTTAGAGTTACCTATTAAATCGTAAATCTGTAGGAAGCTGTGTTTGTCTGCGAGAGAATTTATTAAAATTTAATTTGGTCCATTAGGAACGAAGGAAGCTAAATTGTTTGTTTTCTCGAAGTTGGGAGTGAAGCAGTGTTTTTGAAGGCGGTTTTAAATAAATAGAAAGGGTTTTTTGGCACATTTGAAAGGTTTTCAGGAAATGGCTGATTTCATCATCAGTGACATTTTGTAACAACATTTTGATTTTAAAGAGTGGCGATGGAGATTCTTGCCCATTTTTGTCCATTGAGATCG
Source organism: Diarsia brunnea (assembly GCA_949774965.1). Lineage (NCBI taxonomy): Eukaryota > Metazoa > Arthropoda > Insecta > Lepidoptera > Noctuidae > Diarsia > Diarsia brunnea. The sequence goes on from OX459001.1 coordinate 20,560,027, forward strand.
ACGTTTTAGGATGGGGTAATTATAGTACTTTTGTTGTTATTATGCCTTGTGACTGTGGCTTTTCCTTTAATGCTTATTTCTATGTTAGGAAAATTTTCCTTTTTGTAATCTTCTGATATATAATATTCCACTTTATTTTTATAGAAGAAATAAAAAACATGCTTTTACCATATTTCATATACGTTTGATGCATTATGAACCAGACACAATTTAAAGGAGTACCTACTTCTACAGTCTAGAATTCTTAAAAGGTTTTTATCCCCATATTATCCTAGTAGATTTTTAAGTATGAAAACGGAATACTAAACGGAGGAACATTTATCATAAGTACTAAAGTATTAGGATTTAGAAGCTTTTTCATGTAGGTAGTTCTTTGTTCATCGACTTCGATTGAAAAATAATGTTCATGGTCGTTTACTTACATTTATTATTACTGAAAAAGATATATTGCTTTTTAGTTTTTGCCTCGATGCGCATTGGCCGAGGAGATGTGCGTTGGTGACTGCAGTGCATGAGGTTCGATTCGCGTTTGCGACCACTAGGCCAGCGAGGAAGTCATGGAACATTAGCGGTTGGTATAAAATTACCTGTCAAATAAATAAAGCCCATTTCATGGATACAAAACATTTTTTTGGTTTTAACTTACACATTTTTTTTTGCTTTCGATTCGTCCTCGATCTTTAAAATACTGTTAATCTAACCTACTACTATTTCTTCGCAGCTCCATGCCAGATGACAAGTACTTACCTCCACTCTAAACTGAGCTTAAACAATCAATCGCTTAGTTAGATTGGACCACAGTACCAGGGCGCCAGAGCCTCTAGAGAGAGAACTCGTCCGTGATTGCAGTATTGTATTCTGAAATTGTTTCCACCGCGTTCTGGTTTGTTTACTATTATTTTTCGAACTTCATGTTTGATTGTAAAAGTTGGGTGTGAAGCTGATAGTTAGTCGTATGTTGGTATTTAGTGTGTCGTGAGTATTTAAGGTGACCCAGACGTACAGGTGAGTAGGAAACATTCTGAAACGAAACCTAAAGAAAATTTTCCTCGTTTATTTTCCAATATCTTTCTATTCAACCTATTTCTAGTGAGTTCTGAGTTAAAGTTTCTCAACGGTCTTAGGTTTAGTTACTTTATTTAATTTGATCGTGTATGTGAGTGATTTCAGACTATTAAAATCTCTGAAAATATAATTTATTAACAACCGATGACCGTGAACGTTTTGGGGTGGAGAAGCCGAACTTGCTATAGGATCGTAAGCAGGCCACGGGCCTGGTGGTCCGTCAATAAAAGAAAGAAAGAAAAATATTTATTTAGGACAAGCACAGGAACTACAAAAATAATAAAAAAAGAATCTAAAACTAAATAATAAAAAAAAGACCTGTGCGAGGCCAAAAAGGCTCCTATCTCAGCATGGTGCTGCGATAGATGAAAAAACAAATACCGCAGCGCTGGTATTCTGATAGGGCCCACTGTGATGTCACGGTCAATCTGATCAGAGTAACAAGTAAATGTAGTTGGATGCAGGAGGCCATTCACAGACGTGATGGTTTTTAACCGACTTCAAAAAAGTAGGAGGTTATATGTTCGTGTGTATGTTTTTTTTTTTTTTTTGTATGTTATTGGTTTCTACATTAAATATTGCTAAGTTTGACCTTTACCAAGTCGCCGTAGGCCTATCAATGACTAAGATAACATATTCTTGCACAAACATTCAATTTATTTTTGACGTAGGTTTCACGTCTGCCAGATTGACCTTTGATATCAATCCCGACGTGATTACATAATATGTTTCTATGAAGGCACGTAGCTCGTAAATATTTTAGTATGTTGTCAATAAAAGGTATTGGCTAGAACAATCGTAGGGCTCATCACCATAAACTCGCCGTGATATGTTTGCAGACCTAGTAATGGAGGTACAGATGCAGAGAAAAGCTTCTAAACTTTTTAATAGATTGGGCGAAGGCAAAGATAGGATATAAGAAAATGCACCTAAATGGCAAGAGATCTTCTTAGTGCCTTTTTTATGGTGGGTGGAAAATCATCAAATAACACCTCCCACTCTTGGGCAGAGCGAAAGGGAGTGTCAGACTTCTACTGACTAAAAACCACCCATGTTCCTTCTTAGCCCTTCATGTCGAGGCCGCGGTATCTCTTGCGAACAACCCGCAGCCCCGACGGGCTCTTTTTAGTGCCTTCCTGGAACATTGACTCCTGAACAACTTAATACTTTTCTGAGTTTTCCTGAAAGTTTAGTTGAACTATTTAACGTAAATACGTTTCTGTGCAAACATTTTCAACATATTAAAATTCCAGTATCGTCAGACCTAACTATTTTGAAAGATTTTGCTTATGACGTTCCTTATCATATTCTCCCGGCAGCTGCATTGGCTTGTCATGCTCTCTTTAATAAAACCGTTTAGAGAAGATGTTCAATTTTTTCCCGAGTTAGAAATGATCTTGATGAAAACAAAAACAAAATATTCCAATCAGCTTTGACTTCGTTTCATTCCGTGAACTTAAGAGAAAAATAAGGAAAATGGCATTTAATAAGCTTACTTTAAGGAAGGCAAAAAGCTCACGGTCGCCTCAATTGTTTGAACGTGTATATTTAATTTAGCTGAAAAATAGACTTTTGTGATTTTACTGTGTGAAAGTTGGATTTCCTCAACTTTTTCTGTATAAATGAATAGCCAAAAGGTATTTTGTCTTAAAGCGTTCTACACGTGGATGATTTCATGGAAATCTTTGTTCAAGGAAATTTCACCACTTTATTGTTTATTTTGTTCCTTATTTGAATAGAAACATCGATTTGACTGTATTGTGCAGTAATGAAACTTTTCTTTATATGGAACTAGCACTTAGCCCGCGGCTTCGCCCTCGTGGATGTCGGTCATTGCGACCAAAGGTATTCATAAAATTATATTAAACCTTACTCGATAACCATTCTATCCATTGGTGACCGACAGACCGACGCGGTGGAAGATTTTGTTTCATAACCTGTATAGTGATAGTAATTAGTTTAGATTTAAATAGTAAAAGCAGTAATTGTGAGTTATCCGTTTGAGATAGGCGTTTGATGTGCCGTTTTTTTTAAAACATATTGATTTGCTCTTTAATATTGTAGAACATTTTTTTGCGCTGTCAATGCTGTCATCAATACTTTTCGCAGCGCATGCGATGAAAGACATTTTACGAAAAAAAAAACACTTTGGATTACATTATTCAAGTTTTCTTAGAGATCCCTAATTATTTCTGCAAGTAAATATAATAATAATATTTTTTATTTATTTATTTTAGACATACTCGAGATCCATACATAATACAAGAATTAAAATGGCATACAACACAAATATAGCCTATGTTACTCGGCGAAGATGTAGCTTTCTAACGGTGAATTTTCAAAATCGGTCAAGCAGTATTTGAGTTAAATCGGTACAAACAAACAAACAAATCTTTCCTCTTTATAATAATTAGTTTAGATTAGTTTAGACAACTGTCATCATTAGTATTATAACGATAGATGACAAAATATACCTGCCTGGTTTGTAAGGAAACTCGGAAGTAAAGTGAATATTATGTCCACATTGTAGTGTCCGAAGATGATGGATTGGAATTTTAATGCTAACGGATTTTTTCCGGAACTACATTGTAATGTTGGAACATTTCAAAAAGATGAATCGTGTTTTTAATAGAAAAATAACGAGCGTATAGAGGTACTAATAGAAGTTGAAAGTCTCTTGTTCATTGCTTTGTGATTTTTATTTACGTACTGAGTCTGCACATGAAGCTACCCGAAATTGTCAAATATTTCCGATTAACCTTAAGCCTAATGCTTTAGCGATAAAGTTGAAAGTCTATTAAAGATATTTTTACGAATTGTAGTAGCTCTATGTGCTGGCGTCTGTAATTGACTATACTTACCTTCTGTTTCTCAAAATATTTTGAGAAACCCAAACCAGTAAGTATACAGGTTTAAAATTTTAGATTTTCATCATCATCATCAGCCTATAATGTTCCTACTGCTGGGACTAAGGCGTCCTCTCTAGGGGAGGGATGGGCTATAATCCACCACGCGTGCCCAGTGCGGGTTGGTAGATGTCACATGTCTTCGATTGGTTCTTAGTTATGCCGGTTTCCTCACAATGTTTTCCTTCACCGCTTTTAGAGGTGGTGATGAAATAAATTACACAAAGTAATGCACCTGCCTGGGGTCGAATCCACGACTTACTTACTTCCTTACTTGACTTACTGTTCATAAGTCTCGACTTATGAACAGTAAGTCATGCAATGCAGTGTTTTAGGTTTTACTGAACCACATTTAATGTGGCTATGGCTTCTCACATGCATCCACAAACACAATATTTTGCGTGTGTCATGCCATCGTAAATTAAATAGTGTTTTATGCATGCGAAAACTAAAAGTCATTTCGCAGCAATAACTTTGTCTTGCTTTGAAGTATTGAAAGCTAGTTGGCAGCAATTTTTTCTGCAGGGCTGACTTCTGCTAAACGGGACTATCCCGTGGGTGTCTTTGAATGTAAGGCCTCCAGCCAGGGTGAAGGTAGTTAGTGGCTATGTATGTGCAGATGTGCCCTTTTTATACCCTGGACATGCTTCGCCTAGGTTGACGTCGAAAATGATACCAAGGTAATGTTTTACCGGGACTAGAATGAACCGTCAATCCTAACCCAGATTATTCTCTATATATGACAAAAATGTGTTAGTCAATCAAACTAACATTTATACACACTTCCATATTTATAACTAGCTGTGTCCGCGTGAAACTGCGAATAAACTAAATTACTGAGCATTTAAACTAAAACCTTTTAGTACATCTTTATTTGAACTCGTATTAAGAATATTAATCAGAATAATTTCACTCCCGACGAAACAGTTCTGTACGCGCCAGTACTCATGTACGAGACCTCATTAGCACTATATGAAGTCTTTGATAGACTCATAATATACGTCATATTATATTCATTTAGTTTTAGCTCACCTAATAATTACTAGAACTTATTCCATCATTATGTGGTAGTAAGTCTGTCGACTGAGCAGCGGTGGCCTAGTGGTGGTGGCCCCAACTTACGAACAGTAACTCGTGGGTTCGAACCCAGGCAGGCGCATTACTTTGTGTAATTTATTTCATCACCGCTGGTCTCAAAAGGTGAAACAAATAATCCAATATTTTTTGTGTCATTTAGAATTAAGGTTCGCTTCCTTCGTCAATGTCAAATTACTTTAGAACCTCACGGTTGAATGTTAATTGAACTTCATAAAACCAGTTCCAGTTTTGCTTCAAGATCTACCCATTTATTAACATGTTGAGAGTTAGATACTTTCAACATTAATGAAGTTTTTATTAAAAGGTATAAAGAAATACTACGTCGGCTACACAATGCTATATTTCTGCCAAACATAAAATCTGTAACTTTTACAGCTAAACATGAAACATGGCAAACAATGCGATACTATATATCCGGCTACCAGCTCATCTGCCCTGATCGCCTGCAAGCCGTACTTTGTTAGGATCATATCAGACATTGCAGTTGAATGAAAGGTTCACTCAAGTGACAGTTCTCTTTATCAGACTGCGGCGAAGCCCAAAAAGAGGGTTATTGTATCAGTTGATTTTCACTCAATACCGACAAATTAACATAGGAATGAAGGTTCATCTGCAATTTTCATTTTATTTTACATTCATACAGTAGGTGAGTGAAATAAATATCACTGCGTCAAGTACGTAATTCAACATCGTTGTTTCAATTGATGAACTAAGTAAGATTACTCAGTCTTGGAGTGTAAATATTGTATTGCCCCACAAATGATGGGACCGATACTTCTTGTTATCATGTCATTATCATGTCGCTTGCACATCACAGCAGCTGAAGGAGCCTAACTAGTCGCTGAATGTTGGTCCGACTCAGTTTAAATTGCCATCGTCACGCTGAGAAGAAGATAGCAGTAATGAAATGGTTTTGTGTACACACTTTCAATTTTCGATTCGAGTGAAAGACGTTGAATAAGATAGTCATAAAATAACAAAAACTGAAGCGTCTGATATCGACTGAAGAGAGTTATTATAAACCCTTTCAGCAGGTTACACTGACCGACATAACTGTCGATCTGATGACGTCGATAATTTGCAATTTCGGAATCTTGTCTAATGTTCATCATTTTTCATCGTTTCAGCATTAAGACGTCCACTGCTGGACATAGGCCTCCCCAGAAGGGGGGGATTAGCCATAATCGCCACGCTTGGCAGGCGGGTTGGCGATCGCAGTATGATTGTTACGAAGGCACAGAGAACGCTGCTGCCCATTCTCTGGTAAGTCCTGTAGTCACCTCTTACGACACTCACGGGAAGATATGGGATGGTGCTATTCTTTAGGTCCAACACCATACGGTCTAATGTTCACCGTGTCCTCAATTCACCTGTCACCGAGTTCATTTAATTAAGTCTAAACGGGTGGACAGCCTTCGTAAAATTTTCATATAATATTAACATAAGAATTTACTGCCTGAAAAGGTGAAACAGGGTACTTTATAACCCTGCGCCTAAGGGTGATAAGGTCTAATCCCGATTATGTTTAAACCTTATTTTTCTGCCGTTTCAGCAAGAAATACGAAATTTTAATCTCGGTTTTGTGTACCTTATTACTGAAAAAGAGTCATTGTAGTGCTAGGCACGTTTGTATCCTTAGGATTATTTCAGTCACTTCCTTGTGAAAGAATCTTCTGTACTGATTCAACAAAATAATAAGTAATCATCATCATCAGCCTATAATGTTCCCACTGCAGGGACTCAGGCTTCCTCTCTAGGAGAGGGATGGGCTATAATCCACCACGCGTGCCCAGTGCGGATTGACAGATGTCACATGTCTTCGAATTTTTTGGTTTTAAGACATGCATTTTTTGGTTTTCTCACGATGTTTTCCTTCACCGTTTTGAGAGCAGTGGCATGATGGAATGCAAAAGTAGGCTAGAAATAAAACAACAAAATCTATCACATAATTACGTCAGAAATCGATGTAATTAGTTTTCACCCCAGACTGGATCCCTAATGGAGTAGAAACACGTGCATACTAATGAAACGTCTCTTGGACTTAATGCACACACTAAGGAAATTCTATTCCATTGGTATTCGTATCGCTTTCATCCTAGACATTAACACCGTTAGCGAAGAGGTATCTTGGATTATAGACACTTTATATACGAAGTCTGACATGCAATAATAAAACGTATCTCTTTAGTAATAAAAAGTTAAAAACACTTCAGTGACAGAAGGAGCTTAGAAAATGTTATATTTATAGGACTTTTTTTGGGGGGTGGGAAATCATCAAATGACTTCTCCTGCTCTCGGCGGAGCGGTAGGGAGTGTCAGACTTCTACTGACTAAAAACCAGCCATGTTCCTTCTTAGTTCTTTATATCCTTTCTCCCTGCAATGTTGCAGACATCTCTTTGCGGCGTGCGTGGAACGCGAACGCGCCGTCGACACGGCCTGTATATAATTATATGACTTACTAGTGGACGTCACGCGGTTTCACCCGCGTAGTTCCCGTTCCCGTGGGAATACAGGGATAAAAAGTAGCCTATGTCACTTGGGGATAGTGTAGCTCCCCAACGGTGAAAATATTTTTCAAATCGGTCCAGTACTTTTTAAGTTTATTCATTACAAACACACACACACACACAAAAATACAAATCTTTCCTCTTTATGTGTAGAAATATAAAAAAAGTAAAAAGAGTTGCATTTTTATTGCAAGAGATACCGCGGCCTCGACATGAAGGGCTAAGAAGGAACATGGGTGGTTTTTAGTCAGTAGAAGTCTGACACACCCTTTCGCTCTGCCCAAAAGCGGGAGGGGTTATTTAATGATTTTCCACCCGCCAAAAAAAAAAGAAAAGGCAACATTATCTACCTGTGTTCTAAACTTTACTTAACATAGAAAGTCAGACAGTATAACGACCGATAACTGTTCTGGTTAATAATAAAATGTTACGGATACTTCGGGATTTGGAGACTTTACACCTAATATTATTATTATCACTAAAGTAATCCCTAAAGAAGACCAAGTTAGTTTCGTCTCACAGCGAGTTACGTTCCACGTAGGGTGTCTAATTCCGAATTTCTAAGAGTACTGACAGAAAAGCCAGACTTTTCCAATAAAATCCGGACATTTTATTTATTTCTCGTTGTTTTTGACGTTATCGTTTGCCCTTCTACAGTAAGTTGATACTGACGTGGCCGGACAAATACCGGAAGTGTCGGGTCAAAAAGCCGAACTTATCCGGAAATCCGGATGGTAACCATAATTCCACGTGACAAGGGCTGAGTTTATCTCTCGGCTCAAAGCTCAAAAGTGACGAGATATTTCTAAGAGAAAACGAGAAATAAACTGACCTTGTAATTGAAGCTGTGTGTCGTAGGTTGCACTAATAAGGCCCCTAGAGAGTTACATCTGAATGTCCATTGAAAAGATAAAATAGATTTAGAAAAAAAGATTTGAGTTCAATAAGACTGTTAAGTGCAATGGACGAAGCGTCTATAAAATAATAAGCTATTTAGTTTTTCATTCGAATTGTTTGAGAAGACCTGCGGGATTTGTTTATGATTATTATAACATCTGCCAAGATATGCCTAATGCAAGCATCGCGGCGGGTTTATTAATGTATTACTTCAAATTCATATATGATACAAAAAAATGATAGTGTGACGACTGACAGGGCAGAATGGAAGAAAAAAAAGGGTGTTGCGTGACCTCAAATAACATGGGATAAGGGCAGGAAGAAGAAGAAGATGATGATACATGGTCTTAAATTTAAACTAATAATGCAAGACTAAAGTTTAGTTAAACTATCTTGCTCTGGCCCAAATCATACAGTTAACTTTTCTCAGTTAAAGTTACGGTTCAAAGGCAGTAGTAGTGTACTACCACTACAGACACCAAGGAAGTGTGTGTTTATCAGTGACACGAGAAAGAACAGTTTGTAATTATTTTCTGTAGATAATTTCTCGTAAATATAAGTGTCAGGTACACTCGCTTTTTGTGCTAAGCTCCAATAGGGATGTTTACTTACTAAAAATAATATGATTCTAATTAGTCCGTTTGTTAGATTATCGAAAAATATTGGATACGTATTTTTTGTTTTATCAGATCTATAATTATGACGAAGATAAAACGCGTCAAAGATTTAAGTGGGGGTTTGTGAAGTCACTCACCGGTAAAAAAGTCATACTAATGTCTTAGAAAATGACGTCACACGAGTTTACAAAGCACCGTATCGTCTTCATTGTTTGTTTATGTGAAAAAAGAAAAAATATGTGTCCAATATTTTTTGGAAATCTATTTGACGGATTAATTAGATTTTTTTTGTTAACTACCCAATTGTTACTAATCATTATGGATCATTGTTATCTGACAATAAATTAAAAGTTTTACGTGAACTTCAATTCACGATTCTAAAAGTTAAACGTTGAAATGACGTGAATATTCAAGTAACGTCTTATCACTTTATTGACGAAGTTGGAAGTACCTGAAGCACCAAAAACCCTTATTACAAGATCCCAGATGGATAAGTTCAATAAAAACTCTACTTACCCTACTTTATAACTTGCTAAGGATGAAGATAACTCTTAGAGTTCTTACTCCGACTGATTTCTCGCTTAGATCTCGATTTGGATTCGTTTTAAAATCTGACGGAATTGGCAATGTCTTACGTCGGATATAGATGTGCTTTCCGAGACAATTTACCGGATAATTTGAAATCTTGAATGCCAATAGCAGGTACAGTATAGATTTAAAACTTAGATTTCTAGGAAAATAAGAGTTCTAGGAATATATTGTACCTAAATAGCGACGTCGGTTTATAACAGCTATAAACGCTCCGGGCGTCGAGGGCCACGTGATGGCTTCCGGCCACCGTATACGCGGGCCTGTGGACGGTGAGTGATGGGCTAGCTCGCCGTCCGTCCGTCTTATGACGACGACAGGCCGTGTCTGGGGGCTGTTCGTAAGAGATACCGCGGCCTCGACATGAAGGGCTAAGAAGGAACATGGATGGTTTTTAGTCAGTAGAAGTCTGACACTCCATTTCGTTCTGCCCAAGAGGTTATTTGAAGGGATTATATGATTTTCCACCCGCCAAAAAAAAAAAGGCTATAAAACTCTGTAGCTAAAAACAGTAAAACAATCAGGAAAATCACAAAAAACTAAACCGCGCTCAACAAAGACATCATTAATATCATTTGAGATTGAAAAATCTAGCCAAAAACAGGAGAGTAATGATCCCGATACTGCTCTAGACCGAAACTAAGAGGAAAATGTATCGCTTTATAAGTTGCGGCTCTTCTTAATAATTTATCACCATCTTGGTCAGAATAAGGCAACGGGTGCAATAAAGCTGAGGTGACCTCAAGGAGACGTGACATATTTTATAATGAAACAAGAAAAAAATCAATGACCACAGCCACTCCCTATTCCAAAATACCTATAAGCTAATAGGTTAGCATTTTGTTCAGTTAACCCCAACGGTTCGTCGTGTCAAAAATAGTTGGGAGAACACGTCGAGATTTTCTGAATAAACAAGACTGAACCCTAATTTATACGATCGGCGGCGGTGGCGGGCGGTGCAAATGCGAGATTGTCGCGTTTATTTGTAGGTATCTCAATTGGACGGTAAACCGTAAGGCCCTGTTTTGGCGCTTTCACGTGTTCGGATTTGCCGCACAAAATTATTGATGATGACGTGTTCGTGCGACGATCGCTTTGGTTAGCACGTGGACTTATAAATGACCGTGATAATCGTACATTGTAAAGTCATCTTACCCACGTGAGGATCAGGTGACAAAAAATTAAATGTTCTCAAATAAATCATTTAACATGTTTGTAATCTTTCCTTTTCAACTTATGTAATAGGTACTTATTCCCAATATAATAGATTTCGAATGGTCTCTAGAACTCAAAGCCAAGCGCTTTACCGCTCTATTGATGTAATACAAAGGGTCGAATTTCATTGATATGGGTATCGCATGAACAAACAAATTATATAGAAGATCCACTTTATACGACAATTTAAACTGCGGTGGACTGGTCGTCAAATACGAATACTGAGCATAAGGTCCTGGGTTCGATTCCCGGGTCGGGCAAAGTGTTATCGGTTTATCCATCAAGATTTTTTCAGTAGCATTCATGGAGTCTGGATTTGTGTCCGGTGGGTGACAATAGACTCGGTGTGCAATCCAATCTGGGTGTACTATATTAGGTACACCTCTGCCTAGCCCTTCAGGGATTACAAGCGTGATGTTATGTTAAATTTATCTGATCATCGGGTTAGACTTGGAGTGCACCCCAACATTGTTTGGGAAAAGGCTAGGCAAATGATGATGTTTGCTGTAAATCAATAAATAAAAAAATGTAATACAATATCAGGTACCACATAGCAAAATAAAGTTTTAATCTGTAAAAATAAACATAGGTACCGAAGAAGACTACTGGGCCAACGTAGTTGGATAAAAGCTAGGATGAAGTGCGTAAACGGCGCGATCGTGTTCCACGCGCGTCTCAAAGAGATGTCAGCAACATTGCAGAGCAAGAGCCGACGCCTGCCGGGGCTGAGGGTTGTTCAAAAGAGACCACGGCCTTGAACACAAAGGGCGAAGAAGGAACAAGGATCGTTTTTAGTCAGTACAAGTCTGACACTCCTTTCCGCTCCTCCCAGAACGGGAGGAGTCATTTAATTTTGATGATTTCCCACCATCCAAAGAAAAAGGTGCATAGTTAATTTAATCAAAAGAAAATAGCAAAAAGCAGGAGCAAATATTTGTATGGTCTACAGATAGTTGTTTCGGGTCTGGGTGTGTTTGTGTATGTGAGTTTAAATGTTTGTAAACGCACCCACGATACAGGAGAAATTCCTAGTGTGGGGCAACGTTTTTAAAGAAAAAAACAAACAAATAAATAATAATAATAATAAATCTTCTTACCATCGACCCGCTCGGAAAAAGAATTTAATCTTCTTGTATGTATGGGCCCACTAAATTTCCCTGTTTAGTTCAATGACCTTGAAATCTCACATTACTATTCAATATCGTATTGAAAGTTCAATAGCGGTCATGTGAACCTTGTGCTGAACTATTTCTGCGTTTGAATTCGGGAATTATTGGGGTCTTGTCAATACGAATATGTAACTAGGTACCTACTTATCATAATTTGGGTTCCTATACGAGTAATAATATTACTTTAATACTACACATACATACAAGTAATATACCCGTTTTCATTCAAACAAAGCGAAACCGTTTTTTAATAAGTCATAGCCGTAGAAAAGCAACCAACTTCCAATGAAATACTAAAAAGCGGAAAATAAAAACAAAAAACGTAAAATATGAAACAAAAAAGACAAATTACTGACGTCCAAAAGTTAGACGTCACAGTCGGTTGTTGTTTTTGCAAAAAAAAGTTATTATTTTAACGTTTTTGTTGTTGAAGCATTTCACACAAGTTCTTATCATGTGTACATTTTATTTTGTAACTAGACGATATTAATAAATCATCAACATACTGCCGCAGTCAGACAGCTTTAACGATTACTTAGGCCATCACTCACTGCGGTACTCAGAGATATTTAATGATTACTTAAGCTGTCACTTAGTAAACATTTGACATACCTTTGTATGACAAAAGTGTCAAAACCTTTACTAAGTGATGGCCTAAGTAATCATTAAAGCTCTCTGAGTGCGGCAGTTAGTAAAGGTTTTGACAGTTTTGTCATACAAAAGTAGGTATGTCAAACCATTACTAAGTGACGGCTTAAGTAATCATTAAATATCTCTGAGTACCGCAGATAGACCCATCAAAGAACCACCAACAGGCGAAATGATTTAACTTAGGATGTTGTTCAATATTCTAACCGATTACGATGAACTTCAGTGGCTATATAGATATCTAAGAAACTTGTCAAGTGTCCCGCTCGTAAGAAACTTCCAAAGAAATATAGAGCATAAACTATCAAAGATTCCATTAAAAGTTAAAGCTTTGACACTCGCACATAGTTTTAAGTAGATGATTTAATTTACCTTATGACAGTGATGTGATACAAAAGTTTGAACTCACATAAGAATTTAAGGCCAATATTTATTGATATTAAGTTTTCCAAGAATATTGTTTACACTGAATAAAAAAATAACACATTCTTAGTAATACCATTCAGTTCTTTGGATAACAACATATCGCTTGTAATCGCCAAAAGGTTCGGCAGAGAGCGAGCAAGCATTTTGCTAGTAAGTTTGAGTCCCATATACCTAATAGGGAGCGCCTTTTGCCATCAACAAGACACACATTTAGACTCTGTAGCTGCTAATATGCAATACCTGGAAAAACCCCACAGCACCTTTCCTTTTTTTTTTTTTTAACCCCTCCCGCTCTTGGGCAGAGCGAAAGGGAGTGTCAGACTTCTACTGACTAAATACCACCCATGTTCCTTCTTAGCCTTTCATGTCGAGGTCGCGGTATCTCTTGCGAACACCGGCAGCCCCGACGGCGAACACCCGCAGCTCCGACGGACAGCACCTTCCCTAACCTGGGTATCGAACCATAGAAGCGGTTGCAACCACTAGACCAGCAAGGCAAGGCGTGAAAAATGATCGACTACTAGTGCATGCGGTAGTATATACCGTGAAATTTAAATCTTTGTTTTCCCGCGGCTGAACAACTTGCCATAAGGAGCACTTTCGAAGCATGGAGTAAAAGTAAAAAAATAAGGATGTTTTTGTTTTAAAATAATAAAAAAAATATTCATCAACTCGAAAACGTGAGAATCAATAGTCTTACTACAACGCTAATTTTATCGTATATATATATTTGTCTTCAACCAAGTGAAAGACAGCCTCTGCAGGACCCCGTTCTTCCATTTCCTATGACCATAAAGGGCATACCCGCAACCTTCACCAGTTCATCGGTTCACCTCGTAGCCGGCCCAGGCAACAAGGCAACATGATGCAAGATGTTGATTAATAATTATTATGTTCGGTGTTATCTATCGTAATCCGGACGCAAAATACGCGCTTTGTACTTTCGGACACCGGCCCGTTGTACAAAACAATATTGTATCCGAATAAAAAATTATTAATGTCCCATACATTTTTATTTTTATTATCAACTGCCTAGCTTTTTACCAACTATATTGGGATAAGCTTCCAGTCTCACGACTGCAGCTGAGTACAAGTATTTTAGATGGAGCGAATGCATATCTGTCATCCACAACTTAGCTACTGTTTAACACGATTTAAGACTGGTTGTTCGACTATCCGTAACGATCGTCAAAGATACAAAGAAATTAAATCCAGGACTAATGGTTCAAATAATAATATGTTCTTATATGCAGCAACAAACAAGTAAAATAGTTACACCCTCCGTCAGAATCAACTAACAAAACCAACAAAACTTTCCGCCACCCTTAAAATAAAAACGACATAAAAACGGAAGTAAACACTAAGCCATTTAACAAATATTTGCACAAAACTTTCACAATGAATACAAAAATACATTTAAAATACATAAATATGATCGTAAAGTCATGTAAACAAGTTTCAGTTGGAGCTTTCAGCTTTCAGTCGCGCGAGAGCTGAGCGGCGGTGACGACGCATCGCGAGCGAATGTTACGCTGAATGAAAGTTTCACGACGAAGTTATAAAAAATAATATCGAGAAAAAGTTGTCCAGTGCTTTGTGATTGTGTCAGTGATTGTTATAAGGAGAATAGTGATTTTTTTGGAGTGTCTAATTAATATTAAAAGCACATAGGCTAAAACTTTTTGGTTTTGAAGCAGTCAAGTAAATAATTCTTGAGAAAATAATTCGAATTGCTTTAATAAGTAAATGTGTGATCTAAAGTGTTTTAAATGTGAATTTTGAAGTAATATTTGAATCTAACTTTTGCTAGTCAAATAAATATTGAAAAGAAAACTAGTTTAGAAAGTCTGAAAGTTTAATTTCACAAACGGACGTGCTGGTTTTGACACGTATAAGGTATTTATTGCATTTACTTATTTATATTATTTTAGCTAAGTAAATAATGTATTCATTTTTTTACAATTGTCTCATCGGCGTTACAATTTACATATTCAAATAACTGCAACACAAAAGTTTTACCAAACTAAAAAGCACTTGTATCAAGTTGATCATGTTCATAAAAAAAAACAACTAAAACTCGACACAACTTTAAGTTAATCAGTCCAAACTCCAACGCCTTCATCGATGAACTATTGGAAATACTACATAATTAAAGAAACTTTTTACAAAAAATTAAACATCAAAGAAAGAAGAAAAAACGTATTTAATTGGCATACAACAATAAAAAAAAACTTTAATCTAAACAGAAAATAAAATTGTTTGTCTCACCGCTGCGTCAAATAGGTCCCGTTCAGCAAACTACCGAGCAGCTGGTACCTGCCATGACAATGACATAACTTCATGTCTACAATCCTCTTAAGATTATATAATATATAATTATATCCAAACTCACATAGTACATTCAAAAAAAAAAAATTAATAAAATGCATCAACAATTTAAATTCCACTAACCTTTTCCATCAACATGATTTAAGCGGTCCAAATCCAGCCTTGCTTTTTATAAAACGATTATATAACAGCTGTACGAGATACCAACTTTCTTTTAAATCAATTTAATAGCCGTGCGATGTTTAATTACTTTTCCATACGCCAAGTCTTATACAATTAAACAATACTGAGATATATTCCGATGGGCTGACGTAAGAAAAGCTGTTGAAAACTGATTTTGTACGAATAAATTGGTTTCTATGCAGATTTAAACGTCGTAAAACTGTGAGATTGTTCATCATTCCCGTAGTATTTTTTAAAGTGAAGCTCTTTCGTTTCTTTTGTATGGATCTACGATTAACTTGTTGTGAAAAGGTTTTCACGACAAAAAAGCCTATGCATAAATACATAACTCATGCCATTTTCCCGTGGGGTTAAGCGGAAACCACAGAACGCCACCTGCTACGATTCTAACATACTTCTTTTGCCTTGTCTATATATCTGATCATATAAGTATGCTGGTTGCGAGAACTTGACCTTTCTGAAGAACTTCGCTAATAAGGTCACCCTAGTGGTATGTCCTTCTATGTAGTTAGAGCGTTTCGGCGTTGCCACTTACATCTGGTTTGGTCTCTCTCAACAAAACCAAATATAATAAAATAATAATATGTAATTGTACGAGTAGGTATTAAGAACATGTGCATACCTACATGATATTATTAAGTTTTTTGTAAGAGACTCAGAGATCTCACAGTTAAACTGCGTAAGCAGTTTTGTGGGGCAATGTATTTAGCTTTAAGATTTTTTATGTAAATAAATCATTCATTCATTCCTCTAAGCAAATTGCGGTTAGCTTAGATGGTTGTCGTAAATAAACTTAGACTATCTTTTACCAAATAATATATATACTGGCATTACGTGTGGGTGCAGTGGTGACCCAGGGGTGAGGACGTGGGTACAGTGATGAGCACCTATATAATATGTACACACGAAGCAACTTTTAAAAGTAATATTTTCCTGTTATGTTGAATAAATTTAAGTTTTACGAACATAGCATTTTAAAAGCCATACTATTACGAAATAGGTCTAACGAGTATCTCAAAGAGAAAACCGTTACATTTCAAAAAAATAGCGTTTGATTTTTTCTAAAAGATACATATTTTTCCTCGTGACTGTATAGACCCAGGTAGGTGTTACTATGTGTGATTTAAAGAAACGGTAAAAAAGTGTGGAGAAGGAAAGGGAGGCCTTTCCCCTGCAGTTGGGAAAACAAATATATATATATATTTTTAAATACGTTGCCCCACACTAGGAATTTCTCCTGTATCGTGGGTGCGTTTACAAACATTTAAACTCACATACACAAATACACGCAGACCCGAAACAACTATCTGTAGGCCATACAAATATTTGTTTCGTGCGCAGCAGTCCAATCGCTCAGCCACTGCGCCAACCGTGCCGTCAACAACTATGTCTTAGAATTTTAAGTTGCAAGATAATGCTGGTTTCCTCACAATGTGGTCCTTCATCATTTATTTAAGAGCAAATACGATGAAATTACTTACACTATGTTAAACTAGGACAAAATTGTCGAGATCGGAGATTGACTATTTAATATTCTAAACCAAGACGAAGAGCTGTAAAAACTTAATAACTTTGAACCTGAAGTAGTTTTGTAATAAAATCTGAGTTGCGAGTAAGTCCTTGGTCTAAATCTAAGTTATAGATCGTACTGCTTATGCCCCTGAAGACGTGGGGACGTGATAAGAATTTGTCGTCAGTTGAATTTATGAAACTGAAAATGCTGAAACACATTTCTCGGTCATTTTGCTTATTACGATAGAATTTTTAATATTTGTATTGCTGTCGTGGCGTTTTATATGAAGATCTTAAACTAGACTTATTTTTGTTAGAAGAAAACAACTTTGAAGTTTTCAAGGGTTTATAGAAATGTTCCTGTATTTTTGGTATTCAATTAATTATTAATACGCAGCACAGAATTGCATGCTTTTGCGAAAATTACTGCGGAAATGTTTTTTTTGGAAAAGGAAAATGTAAAACGCTGACTCAGCTTTTAGACCTCTCTGTAATCAACTAAGTAACATATAAGTAAGTAAGTATCGTGTGTAGTATGTTGGTATCTCGTAGTTTCAACGAAAACATGAAAATGATCTGAAATATGAATATTATTCTGTTGTTTGCCAGGAAAACTTAGAGCATTAATTTTAATAGTAGTCTGTAGTCTTATCAGAGCTAGGCACTCATAATTATTACCACTTTTTTAATTGGTTAAATGTCTTATCAATTATCATTCAGTTCGTTACATTTTGACCGTTTCATTTCTTTCTAACAGAGCAAACACGTCAATGTCTGTTACTCCGTTTGTGAAACCATAATATTTTCCTCAAAGTGTTATTGAGTTTTGCCCTGAGGAATTTATAAGTCCCGTCGGGGCTGCGGGTTGTTCGAAAGAGATACCGCGGCCTCGACATAAAGGGCTAAAAAGGCACATGGGTGGTTTTTAGTCAGTAGAAGTCTGACACTCCCTTTCGCTCTGCCCAAGGGCGAGACCCCATTTGATAATTTTCCACCCGCCAAAAAAAAAAAGGTTTTTATAAGTAGGAACCTTAAGGTATGAATGGGTGCCCAGTTGATGGCAATAGGTTCACCCCCTATTACATGGGGTTTAAACAAAACTGGAGGAATGTTGATGAATGAATGAATGAATGATTTATTTACTAAAAAAATCTTAAAACTAAGTACATTGCTCCACAAAACTGCTTACGCAGTGTATCTGTGAGATCGCTGAGTCTCGTAAAATAAACTTAAAATCATGTAGGTATATCTATAACCTATACACATATTCTTAATAATTATCTACACTTACATAATATTTAATAAATATTTACGATGTACGTATTCCTTTTGGGATAACAGGCGTTATGTTATCGTTGTATTTCTTAGGTAACTTTGAAACGTAATACTCTTGAAATTTATGAGACCGCCCTCAAAAATATGATAATATTATATGATAACAACGTCAGTAGCCGATACTTAAGTACCTACTTTATATTTCCGATCGGCCAAGTATTTACATTATTGAATAGCCGGACCTAATGGCTATATTGAAGTGGATTCTGATCGGTTCTGTGTGTTTGTGTGTTTTGTGTTTTTTAAAAAAACGTTGCCCCACACTAGGAATTTCTCCTGTATCGTGGGTGCGTACACAAACATTAAAACTCACATACACAACCAAACACCCATACCCGAAACAATTAGATATGCTAGGGCTGAGCTCTGGTACTTTTACGTTTATAAGTGATATTCATGGGACTAGCAGCTGGCTGGATCACTGTGTAGCCACTCACTCGGCTAAGCAGGTTGTTGTGAGTGTAGATGTCAAGTGTGACACTCTGTGGTCTGATCATTTCCCACTTTTTATAACGTGTGATTTAAAATTACTGACTCCTAAGGTCGCATCATCTGGAAATTCTTATGTAAATAAAGATGTAGTATGGGGTGTAAAAAGCAAGGAACACGTTGTAATGTATGCCAGGGAGTGTCATATGCGTCTAAAACTTATTGACTTTCCTTCAGAATGTGAAGGCTGCGCTGATTCTTTTTGTAGTAACCGTGGCCACAGGCATGTTCTGGATACACTTTACTCTGACATTGTGACTGCCCTCCGTGATGCGGCAATGGCGAGTCAGGGTAGCACGAGGAAGGGCAGGGGTGGACCACGCGTAGTGGGGTGGAACAAACATGTCAGCGGGGCTCATAGGTTGGCCAGGTCTAAGTTCATGGATTGGGTGAGGTGTGGAAAGCCTAAGTCGGGATTTCTTTACAAAGAAATGTGTGACAGCAAAAGAGTGTTCAAGTCTCGATTAAAATGGTGTCAAAACCATCAGGACCAAATAAAAATGGACGCTTTAGCTTTAAAGCATAGTAAAGGGGATTTTCGCGGCTTCTGGCAGAGTACCAGGAATGTTAATTTACGACCTGGCCTTCCTGTGAGCGTCGATGGTATGAATGACCCGAAGGAGATTGCGAATCTGTTTAAGAATCATTTTTCTGTTAAGTCACCGTTGAGTGCGACGACTGAGGTGCTCAATGCTGACATGAACAACCAAAAGGTAGGGACTACCTTCCTGTCAAAGGATGTCACTAAAGCCATTAGGCTCATTTCAAGAGGGAAGTCACCAGGCCATGATGGACTCAGCATTGAGCATCTGCAGCACGCTGGACCTCACATTGCGAGGGTCCTGGCTATGTTCTTCTCACTGTGCGTGAGCCATTCCTACTTGCCACCCGATTTTATGAAAACAGTGGTAGTGCCTGTAGTGAAGAATAAAACGGGTGATCTTACTGATAAGAGTAACTACAGGCCTATTTCCCTTGCCACTGTTATTGCTAAAGTGTTTGATGGTATGCTCAACGCACAGTTGAATAAATATGTCAAATTGCATGACAATCAGTTCGGGTTTCGTCCCCGGCTGTCCACTGAAAGTGCTATATTGTGTCTAAAGCATACCATCAAATACTACACTGATCGCAAGACGCCCGTGTATGCGTGCTTCCTTGACTTATCCAGGGCCTTCGACCTTGTGGCGTATGACCTGTTGTGGAGTAAGCTGAGGAGTATTGATGTGCCAATGGAATTTATTACCGTGTTTCAGTACTGGTATGCGCACCAATGTAACAGTGTCAGGTGGGCGGGGGCAATGTCAGATCCGTATCAGCTTGAATGTGGAGTCAGGCAGGGCGGCTTAACATCCCCTACATTGTTTAATTTGTATGTTAACGGGTTGATCGTCGCGCTCAGCAGTCATCATGTTGGATGCCACATTGATGATATATGTGTCAACAACTTTAGTTATGCTGATGACATGGTGCTGTTGAGTCCGTCGATCTGCGGCCTGAGAAAGCTGGTGCAGGTGTGTGAGGAATATGCCGGTGGTCACGGCTTGATTTACAATGTGGAGAAGAGTCAGTGTATGATCTTTGAGACCGCCACGGCGAAATGTCCTAGGATCGTTCCGTCGGTTAGACTTAGTGGTGTTCCGCTGGAAAGGGTCTACCAATTTAAGTACTTGGGGCATGTTTTGACTGTCGACCTCAAGGATCATGCAGACATGGAACGGGAGCGGAGGGCGTTGTCAGTTAGAGCAAATATGATTGCCCGCAGATTTGCTCGATGTTCAGGCGAGGTAAAGGCTACCCTCTTTAGAGCTTACTGTACAGCTCTTTACTCGTGCAGCTTATGGGCACAATACACTGCAAGAACTTACAACGCCATCCGTATCCAGTACAATAACGCATTCAGGGCTATGATGGGGCTGCCTCGATACTGCAGCGCCTCGGGTATGTTCGCAGAAGCGCGCATCGACTGCTTTCACGCGACTATGCGTAAGCGCGCCGCCTCCTTGGTGCGCAGAATACGAGCCAGCTCCAACACCGTGCTTGAAATGATTGGGGGAAGGACTGACTGTCCTTTTCTTCGGCACTGCTGTAACAGGCATGTCGTTGTACCAGTGCCGGAGAGGAGGCTGTAGTATGTTAATTTTAAATTGTATTATGTTAAGTACTAACATAGGATAAGTTGTATAATACTAACACAGTGGACCTCTCTGTATTATTCGTGATTAATATTATTTATTTTTAAATTTAATTTAAAATGTGATTAGACATTTGTATTTGATTTTATTTGATTTGATTTGTATTTGTATTTGATTTTAATTTTGACTTTTTAGTCCATTGTGTGCTGATAATTTTATTAAGTATGGATCCTGATATCCGAAATAAAGAAATATTATTATTATTATTAATTATCTGTAGATCATACAATTTTTTTTTTGTTTTTCATTATAGTATAAAGTTGAACTTCTTATTTTTAGGCACTTGCCATTTTAGCAAGTCGTACGTGTATTAAAAAAAAAACTTAAGAAATGGTTTCGATTCGAAACACTATACGCTTCGGTCCAAAACGGGCATAGTGGACGTTGGCAAGAAGGCTGCTAGGTTAAAGTGGGATTGGGCGGGTCACGTCAGCCGCATGCACGATGACCGCTGGGCGAAAGCCTCCACACTATTGTTGCCGGAAGACGGACGGCGCCGTCGAGGCCGGCCAAGAAAGAGATGTCGTGACGATCCAGACACGTACCACGAGGGCTGGTTCGAGGTGGCACAGGAAAAGAGGTCTTGGAAGAAATTGGGGGAGGCTTTTGCCCAGCTGTGGGACAGTGCAGGCTAATAAAAAAAAGAATTATAAATATAAAAATTCATATACGTAATCTCTAATTCACCAAGCAGACCGCTAGGTGGATTAGTAATTACGGACCATTACCTCACTCTGAGAAGTAGCCTGTGCTCAACAACTTCCCAGCAGAGGGAAGTTGGAAACACTATCGGCTGAATACCAACACAATACAACATCACGCCTGGTATCCCTGGATTAGACAGAAGTGTACCTACTAGTACCCACATTTCGCCAGTTACGTTTTAATCCCATGTAATAGAGGGCAAGCCTTTTGAAATCAATTGGGTACAAATCCACTCTCCGGGGCAGCTACTGAGAAACTCCTGATTGGAAAAAGAGATAACAATTTGCCCGACCTGGGAATCGAAGCTAGAACAACGAGGCAGACAGTATCGGCTGAATATGCTTATAATATAATATATATATATACATGCCTATAATAGCTAAACAGTACATATCCAGCATCATATTGGTCTACAAATCTGCCGAATTCACTAAATGCTGACAAAAAGTGCTCATAACATTTGATATACCGTCTATCAAAGATTTATTATCATGGCATTTTTTCTTTCATCTGGAAACAGATGGTTCCTATTCGAGATTTTTATTATATTTATATGGATACTTTGGATATAAACTGGTTTTCATTGATAAAATGGTTATGTTTTTGTGCTGACTGAAACTGCGAACATACTCGTAAGTTATTTCAGTTTGCATAACATAACATCACGCCTATAAATTCAAAAAGATTTTTTTTAAAAAAAAAACGTTGTCCCACACTAGGAATTTCTCCTGTATCGTGGGTGCCTTCACAAACATTTAAACTCACATACACAAATACCCAGAACCGAACAACTATCTGTAGGCCTTACAAATATTTGTTCCGTGCGGGGATCGAACCCGCGACACGCAGCGCAGCAGTCCATTGCTTGAGCCACTGCGCCAACCATGCCGTCAAGATAGATAGGTTTAGATAGAGTTAACTACATATTTTGAGTATCGCTAAACAACTCATCATCTGCCTAGCCTTTTTCCCAACTATGTTAGAGTCGGCTTCCAGTCTAACCAGATTCAGCTGAATACCAGTATTTTACATGGAGCGACTGCCTATCTGACCTCCACAACCCAGTTAATACTAGGTAATACGATATTCTTTGGTAAGACTGGATGTCAGAATTTCAGGTCACTGACTACCTGTAACGACTGCCAAAGATCTATATATGGCAGCCGGGACCAACAGCTTAACGTGCTTTCCGAGGCACGGAGGAAACTCGGTATGTCGGGCGGTCACCCATCCACAGACCGACCTAGGTGAGCACAGCTTTACCTAAAGATCGACCCGAGTGGCAGTTCTTATTAAGCCACGAGCTCCTCGCTTATCGCTAAACAACTATTGAAAGTAATTTTCTCTCACTTCATACTGTTATTTTGCTTATGTTTAATATGCAATAGGGCTTATCTCAAAGTTACAACTAACCGTAGTAACTTCTTATTGAACAAAGTGGTGCTCCAAGCTGTATCCGAAGTCTGAACTAAACCAAATTATTTTTTTATGCCTTCAGAGAAATTAATGATGGATACACCCATTAAAACTTTGCTTTTAAAAGGTGTAGTGACGGCTAAGTTTGAAGAGCTCGTGGCTTAATAAGAACTGCCACCCGGGTCGATCTTTAGGTAAAGCTGTGCTTGCCTAGGTCGGTCTGTGAATGGGTGACCGCCCAACATATCGAGTTTCCTCCGTGCGTCGGAAAGCACGTTAAGCTGTTGGTCCCGGCTGCCATATATAAATCTTTGGCAGTCGTTACAGGTAGTCAGTGACCTGAAATTCTGACATCCAGTCTTACCAAAGAGTATCGTATTGCCTAGTATTAACTGGGTTGTGGAGGTCAGATAGGCAGTCGCTCCATGTAAAATACAGATATTCAGCTGCATCCGGTTAGACTGGAAGCCGATCCTAACATAGTTGGGAAAAGGCTAGGCAGATGATGAATGACGGCTAAGTTTAAAAGGTGTTGTGACGATCAGATGGATTATTTTTTTACACCTATTAGACCATTTTTTTTTGGCGTGTGGAAAATCAATAAATAACCCCTCCCGCTCTTACGCAGAGCGAAAGGGAGTGACAGACTTCTACTGATTAAAAACCACCCATGTTCCTTCTTAGCCCTTCATGTCGAGGCCGAGGTATCTCTTGCGAACAACCCGCAGCCCCGACGGGACACCTATTAGACCTTAGCAGAGTTTTCATTGTTACTTATGACGTTGTTATCTTCTCCTCCGTAGCGTGTCGATGACAATTTTAATTGTGTCCAGGTGACGAATTTGGCACTTTTAGTAGCGTCCATCTGCTCCTGTAATGTGTAAGCAAAAGGACAGGCTAGACACAATATTAAGTGACTCATCGTTTGTGGGGCAACACCACATTCACACTCTAGGAAAGAGTCGTCTATGAATCTCCACCTAAACAGGTTTTCCTGGCTTTCACCAACCAGTGTCCGGAGACTTCAAAGACTTCCAGGTCCGCTACGGCAAGCAGTGGCCAGTCCTTTTTAAAAGTCAGTGTCTATCATAGTGTCCATTGATTAACTGTCAAATGGTTATGGTTTGGTACAAAATGGAACCATTTGACAGTTAATCGATGAACACTATGAGAGCCACCAACATTTAAAAAGATACGCAATAGCCCTGCAGATTATTAAGGTAGTTATTAGGGTTAGGGATGATATCAATAATGTTTATAAAGAAAAACACAAAACTAATACATTCCAGTCACATAAATACGGGGTCAGTACTAAGAGCCCAAGTTCACAAGAAATTGGCACTTCTACAAGAATGTTCTGTTGAAATCAATTCCAAGTTCAAGTAAGCTTCATCGACTATTCCTGTCACGATTTTCTGGTCCCGATCCCAATATACGTAGATTTTTGGCTCATCGGGTCGTATTGTCACTCGATTTACACATTCTTATGCCGTCTAAACCTTTACGAATTCGTGGATGTTCGAAATAGATTTGGTATTTTGTGCAAATTCAGTTTGTAATTACTAAGGATTTTACAATGTAGTAGTGATCACAGGGTTTAATTTTTTTCCATAAGTACCTACTAAACCGAACGTTCACTTGGTAATGTGTTGGCGGGAACTATTTCATGCCTTTTTTTTTGGCGGGTGGAAAATCATCAAATAACCCCTCCCGCTCTAGGGCAGAGCGAAAGGGAGTGTCAGACTTCTACTGACTAAAAACCACTCATGTTCCTTCTTAGCCCTTCATGTCGAGGCCGCCGTATTTCTTGCGAACACTACTTAGGTACCTTTAGGTTCAAAACGACCACTTCCCAAAACGTCCACTGTCTCAAAATGGTAATTCCCTAAATGTCTATTTCCCATTTCATCTACTTTCCCAAAACGTCTACTTTTCAAAATGGTAATTCCCTAAATCTCTATTTCCCATTTTATCTACTTTCCCAAAACGTCTACTTCTCAAAATGGTAATTCCCTAAATGTCTATTTCCCATTTCATCTACTTTCCCAAAACGTCTCCTTCTCAAAATGGTAATTCCTTAAATGTCCATTTCCCATTTTATCTACTTTCCCAAAACGTCCACTACTTAAAATGGTAATTCCCTAAATGAGTGGTGGTTAGCAATCATCTGACACAGTCAAACTGTTTGCACCCATCTATCATGTCAAATTGTGGGTGACGGGTACAGAGAGCTTTACACGTTGCATACGACACAGAGTATGTCCTGTATGTATGATTTCTCAAGAGATTCTGGGGGGACGGCGCGAACGCAGTCCCCACTACCAAAAATTACGCATCCGAGTTATCCGCATTAGGGATAATCGCAAGGGTCAACCTAACTGCAGTGCAATGGAAAGGCCTCGCCCTGGGGGACCGCCTATTTGATCACGGTTTCCCCTATGCCAGGTAAGTATGAATTTTGTATAAAATCGCGCGAGGGTCGTTCAGCGGCGGAGAATCTTAACACCGCGATTCAGAAACGTGACGTCACTGTCATCTGTTGGCGAATTAAGGGAACTTGAAACGACGCGACATCTGGGGGTTTCGCACCGCATTTCCAAATTAAGGTAGGGGAAGCGAGGTCCTTTTGTTAGCATTTTTTAAATTCCAAAACCGTGTTAATCTTTGTGCCAATAAAATCTAAAAATAAATGAAAGGGCATCAGTGTTGTACTAAGTGGGCCAATTTACGAGCTGGTGGTTCATAGTCGCCGTTAGACAGAGGTTAAACGTATTATTTGCTGTATTTCATTGATAATTTGTACACACAAAATACAAAAAAAGGAAAACATAAAAAAAATTAAGAGCAGAAAGGTTACTGCTTATTTCATAAGACATTTTGTAGTTCTTACATTTATCCTTTACTAGCGGTTGTCAGCGGTTTTTCTGCTACAACTCGAAAATTATCCCACGGGAAGATAAAATCGGGATAAAAACTATCCTATGTGTTAATCCAGGTTATAAACTATCTGTGTACCAAATTTTATCCAAATCCGTTCAGTAGTTTTTGCGTGAAATAGTAACAGACATACACTGACACACAAACTTTCGCCTTAGTGTGAAGTGTGATGTGATTTTTATATCCTGGATTCCTCACGAGTCCTTCATCTTTGCCAACATTTTATATATTAGACAAAATATTCACCTGTACACTAAAAACAGTGATATTCACAATTTTAACACTAGAAATAAGCATAAACTACGCGCTCCTTTTCACCGGCTTCACAAAGTTCATAATTCATTCGTAGGGCTCGGTATAACATTTTATAACAAATTGCCATCTTCTTTTCTAGACTTGCCATTTAATGCATTTAAAGCCAAAGTAAAATCTAATCTTTGTTTAAAAGCTTACTATTCCATTAACGACTACTTAAATGATAGGAATAGTTGGTCGCTGAGTTGAACACAAGACAATGTTTGTTTGTTTGTTATTTATGTTCTTTCTCCAAAATTAGTTTACTGACATGTTATGTCTTTTTTTTGTTTTTATTATTATATACATTTTTATTTTTGACTTGTGTCTGTAATCAATCGTAATATTAAGTTACACCTTTCTATTGTATCGAGTCTGGTTCTTCTAACCAAACAGACAGATGTGTTGCTGGGGAGTTTGTTCCGCCACTTCTTCTTTCCAGCAAAAAACACTAGGAAGTGTCGAAGGGTGGGCGTTTTGGGGGACTGTCACTTGTAAATGAGTAAAGTAAAGTAAAGTAAATTTTGACGTTCGAAAAGTGCTGATTATCAGCCTAGTTTGAATAAATGACTTTTGATTTTGATTTTTTTTTTATAGTGTTTAAAACTTAGCAAGAATATTTAAAACTTATTGAAAGGAAACTGCCGACAGGACCATTATTCCGTTATTCTATAGAGACCAGAATAATAGTCACTACAAAATCAGATGGGGACAGTCGTTTAACAAAAGCAACCCGTTCACAAGTGCCGTGGGGTGTAATGTGTAATGTTCAAGTGCCATGGGGTGTAATGTGTAATATTCAATTGTTCATTCAGGTAGAGTCCAACCATAAAATGTATTCAATCACTCATCCTTGAGATAATGTAACTAAAAAATAACCGAAGTAGTTTAATAGTTATGATTATTTTACCGATTAAAAAGAAAATAAAATGAATACTAGTTACATTAATAATATATTATTAAATATTGTGATAATCATGTGGAAAGGATGAATGAAAGGCGATTAACAAAAGGTATTTACAAGGCAGATGTGAGTGGTAATGCCGGGAGGGGACGCCCTAGAAACACATACACTGATCTTATTGGTGCCGTTCTTCTGAATGGACAGGTGCGTAGTACTCGTAACCGGCGTGCGTGTATGACCAGATGTATGAATGTGGACGAAGCAAAAGGAGTATGTAAGGATCGCAGCAAGTGGCGTTCTGTGGTTTCTGCCTACCCCCATGGAAAAAGGGCGTGAGTTTATGTATGTATGTATTGTGATAATATAATAAGTAGGGCGAAAAAGACACGCAGTTAAATAATAACAATGTTCAAAACAACATACTCATACACAAATCCATTCTAACATTGTAAGTACGAATGTTACGTCTACCGACTTTGTATCTTTACAAGTATAAATAGCTGAACGAATTTCGATGAGATTTGGAGCACAAGTAGACCACGACTTGGGTTAATATTTTTATTCAGGAAGTAAATTTCTGAGCTCACGAGTTAGATTCATAATTATATTTTCAATATCACAGGAACAGCGTCTCAACATTTCTTCGCTTAGTAGAAAATACCTTCTCGTGGTGAGTTTAGGGTTTTCATAACATTTATAACTTCGAGTGCCATTACTAGAGCAGCTACACTGTCACTGTTATCATTGTTGCGTGTGGTTTTTCAAAAGTTTTGAAGTCACAGTCAGAATTAATGGTATCTGATGCCTGTTCAAGTTAAATTATACGTATCTTGAATACGTCTAATTTAACTTTAATAGACTTTCAACTTTATCGCTAAAGCACCAGGTTCAAGGTTGCTGGCGTCTCTACTGTGAAAATTTGAACTAAGGCAAGGTCGTTTTGCATTAAATATAAACTAAAATTGGAAAAATATTACACATTTTTAATTACAGTACATTAAAACCGCTTACATTATTAAGATCGTGTTTGAACCACCCACAGCGAGGGATCTTAATAAAATTTGTAAACTGGATTATGTTGATGTGTGTGGAAAAAATTAATTACCACACGGAACTGCACGGGAACGCTGTGATCAAAGATGATAATATTAATATTTTATGCAATCCTCATATATATATTATAATACGAGGATGGAAACCTATAACTGTTTGCCTGATCTGCTTATCTACCTAGGTAGATAATTAACACTCCAATGTAGGTACATTGGTGTCTCCTTTCAGTCTAATCGCAGGCAAGTGACGACCTATGTTTTAAATAAAGCCCTGTAGGACTGACTACCGTAGATGCAAAACACACAGACCCAATGAATTGTTCACGAATTTATGAAAAACCTTACCAGTGTTAAAATCAAAAATCTGGACACGAGTTGTCAAAAAGCTGACCTGGAAGTCCTTGAATAGTCTGCGGACACAGGTTGGCCGAAGCAAGGAAAATTTATTCTAGTGTAGATTCATTGATGACTCAGCCCTGGAGTAGTAAATGTGGTGTTGCCCCACGAACGATGGGACAGTTGATATCGTGTTCTGCCTGTCCCGTTCCATCACAGGAGCTGATGGACGAAAATCGAAAATCGTCGCCAAATCTTGGACTGACTCAGTTTAAATATTGTCACCGACACGCTAAGAAGAAGAAGTCTTTAAAACAATATAAATAATTAAACAATCACTTATGTATTCTTGTTAAGCTCAATTTATCTTCCGTGGACCATAGCCTTTTTTTTTTTTTTTTGGGGGGTGGGAAATCATCAAATAACCCGTCCCACTCTTGGGCAGAGCGAAAGGGAGTGTCAGACTTCTACTGACTAAAAACCACCCATGTTCCTTCTTCGCCCTTCATGTCGAGGCCGCGGTATCCCTTGCGAACAACCCGCAGCCTCGACAGGCGTCGGCCCTTGCGGGCCCCTTCCATGTTGCTGACATCTATTTAAGGCGAGCGTGGAACACGAACGCGCCGTCGACACGGCCTGTCGTCGTCATAAGACGGACGGACGGCGAGCTTACCCATCACTCACCGTCCACAGGCCCGCGTCTACGGTGGACGGAAGCCATCACGTGGCCCCCGACGCCCGGAGCGCCTCCCGCGGCGGCTGGGACGAGAGGTTCTCTCCCTCTCACGTTCCGCCACCTCCTTCGCTAGCATGTGGACCATAGCCTTAGCCCCTAAAGTAAGGATACTGTTAACAACACGGCCTCATTTCTCACGGAAGTGCTTTTGAACTTACAATCAAAGTACAGCGATGACGCGATGCCAAACATTACATCGTCAGTTACAAGCTGTGTGTTGTGAATCGCTAAACTCAATGAACTTCGGATATACAGTAAAACTGTATAAAACAGACATATTATTAAGTCTGCTTAACGTGAATAACATATAGTTGTAGGTACTGTAAGCTATCAGAGTTGTATAATGCACCTCTGTTTTTTAACCTCGTAAGAAGTATTGATATTTCTCCATTCTATTATAACTGACATGTGACAATACATGTGACCGGGGTTAATGTAAGAGATTCTTTGTTTATAATATTATTTATCTTAGACAAAATTATACAGAATCTGATTCTTCAAACCTAATAGACTGAAGATGTGTTGCAGGGGAGTTTGTTCCACCACCTTCGTGGCTAAAATCATAGAAAGTGTAAGTGTAAGTGGACGTTTAGGGAGACATTTTGTTGGAAACTTTGAAGTTTATTACCAGCCTAATTTGAATGAAAAACAACTCATCTACCCTACGTACTAAATAAAAATGGTGAAATGCGCAAAATGTGTAAAACTTATAACCAAAAAGTCTCCTGGACTACAGTGCAGCAAATGTAATAAGTGGCTTCATTCTTCATGTGCGTCAATAACACCCGAACAACTTAGTGTATTGCACGACACAGATTCAGTGGACTGGAAATGCAAATCTTGTACCGGAGGTGGTAAGCCTAAAAGACTATCATGTATCATCCCCGATATCGACGGAGACGAAAATACAGATACAGAGTCTGCTACCCCACAGCCACTCGCTAGCGCCCATGGTGATAACATGATGCAGCAAATATTACGAGACCTGCGCAGAGAAGTGAGGCAAGTTATTAAGGAAGAACTACAACGTACCCTGCAATTCTACTCTGATAAAATTGACGAGTATGACACCAAGATACAAAAATACGAGAAATCGATGAAGGAATTGGAAAACCGTTGCACTGATTTACATAATCATGCTAAAAACACAAACATCAAATATGAAGTTCTAGAAAACAAACTAAATCAAATGGAGCAAGCACAATTATGCAACCATCTTGAAATATGTGGCATCGACCCATCAGACAAAGACAATCCTGAAGAAATTGCCAAGAAACTTGCCGTAACCCTAACACAAAACCCGGATGACGTCGTAAAAGCATACAGAAAAACGAGGAACCCTTCAAATGTGGCGAGAAATAAAGACCAGACTCCGATCACCGTAATACTTCGAGAGGGAAACCGAGATCTATGGATAGGTGCTGCCAAAAACACGACGATATCTGCTGCCAGCATAGGAGAAGACGGTGCTGATAAAGTTTACCTACGGGAGTGTCTGACTCCGTCGACGGCCTACCTGTTATGGAAAACAAAAGAAGAACTCAAGGAACTCTTTAACTTTATATGGTGTAAACACGGAAATATATTAGTGCGTAAAAGTGTTGAAGAAAAAAAAATAACCACAATCCGATCGATCGCCGATATCGAAAAGGTAAAATCATCGCATGTTAGACAATAGGTAAGTACGCTTATATTGTCATTTTAAATACATAAATATAATAATTCTCATGCTTGATACAACAGAACATAACATAGTTGAAACCAATTGTCAAACATGGAATGATTTTACCTCCTATATACCGACACCCATAAATTGTTTGTACTATCTGCACGTAAACATACGATCTATCAAGAAAAATTTTGCTCAAATTGAGTACATAGTGTTAAATAGTAAACATACAATTCACATTCTGATATTGACTGAAGTAAACATTAAAAATGATTTGGGACAAATGTTTGTGCTCCCGGACTACAACCTTTACTCAGAATTAAGAACCAATAAGAGAGGTGGGGGCGTGCTTTTGTATATTCATAAGTCTGCATCTTTTACTAGAAATAGTAACTTGTGTACACAGGAGTTTGAATGTGTGGCCGGCGAGTTAAATATTAATGGTCTTAAACTCGGATTATGTGCCATGTACAGACCGCCCGACACATCCAAACTGCGATTTATCAAGGAATTGTCGTCCTTAATAGCGAAATATCCTATAAAACAGGATTATGTATTGATGGGAGATATGAACATAGATCTTAAAGTATGTAACCCCGTGGTAAGACAATATTTAGATTCGCTGTGCACTTTGGGATTTATTAGTGGCGTTAATTGTTATACACGCATCGAAAAATATGGTGACAGAATTTCAAAGTCTTGTATAGATCACGTGTTTGTTCGCAACGCTAAGGCGCATAACATTTATACATCTGTTGTATACACTTCACCGGCCGACCACTACATAACCGGTTGTGCGATACTGAACGCGCTAAACAAGAATGAGTCACATTCGTCTAGTAATTTAATAACGAAGATAGATAATCGCCGAGTGCACAGCGAACTAAATAACATCGACTGGAGTATACCCCTTCAATACGGCTGTCCTAATGAAATAGTAAAGTACATACAGAATGGCTTTAATAATGTATATGATAAATGTAAATTCACAATTAATAAAAACAGTGTCAGCAAACGTAATTCACGTCCTTGGGCCAATGAAAAACTTAAAAAGATGTGTATGAAAAGGGACTTGTTATTTAATATTTGGCGCAAAGATGAAAATAATTCAAAAAAAAGATTGTTATATAATAGATATAGAAATAAAACAAATAAATACACAAATTACATTAGAAATAAACAAATAATGATGGAAGTTTCTCAAAATTTCAAAAATTGCAAAAAGATTTGGAGCATTGTGAATGGTTTAACCGGCAAAATTATGCAGTGTATTGAACATGTTTTACTTATAACTTTTCGAACAAATCCATCAACGCTAGCCAACACTTTTATGACTGAATTTAATTCTAATATTAAGAACTTAAGCAATTCTTGCAACGTGCCTCTTTTAGACAAAGGTACGTACGAGATAATTCCTGATAGGTCGATAAGAGTGAAACCTGCTCGAGAAGATACAGTTGAACGAATTATCAAACAAATGAACGATAGGAAAAGCCCGGGGTACGACGGGATACGTGCTAAAGATGTCAAGTATATATCAGCTAAACTAATCCCGGTTATTACACATCTAATTAATTGCTGCCTGCAGACTGGTACGTATCCCGACATTTTAAAGATAGGGGTGATACGTCCAATACACAAAAAGGGCCCTCGCGGTGACGTCAATAATTATCGTCCTATCACTATTTTGTCTTGTATAGATAAGATCTTAGAACGTTATATAGGTAATGAAATAAATAACTTCCTACGTACACACAAAATAATCAACAGTAAACAATATGGATTCCAGAAAGATAAGAGTACGACACAATTATTACTAGAATTTACCGATGAAGTCAATAAACAGTTAAATGATAAAAAACATGTGTTGGCACTTTTTATAGATTTTAGCAAAGCATTTGATATGCTCCGTTGTGATACACTTTTTAACAAGTTGTCGCAAAATGGAATACAAGGGCCATTATTGCAACTATTAAAAAACTATCACACCAACAGATTTAGCACGGTTAAAATACAAAATGAGTATAGTACAAAGCTTCCATCCACACAAGGAACGGCACAGGGCTCAATTATAGGTCCAACAGAATACTTACTTTATGTTAATGATATGAATAACGTTGTTAATTCAGGTTCTGTATACCAATTTGCAGACGACACGTGTATATTAGTCGCTAATAAGAGCATTCATGACGCGGAAGAATCCCTACAACGTAACTTCGACCAAATGTGTAAATGGGCTCATGACGTTGGATTAGTAATAAACGCATCAAAGACAAAAATTGTTCACATTCACTCATCACACAACAAATGCTCCACTACACCTACAATTATAGCACACGAACACATTTGCCTACATACCTCGCCACATACTTGCAAATGTCCGTTAGTGGAGGTAGTTGATAAACACATGTATATCGGTCTAATGGTCGATAGCCGCTTCTGTTGGGGACCGCATAAAGATTACGTATGTAACAAACTGAGGTCTATTCTAGGTAAGCTTAGCATACTTAAATATAAACTACCTTACAAAACGCTTAGAATGTTATATATGGCCCTAGCTGACTCGGTTATCAACTACGGTCTAAGCAGTTACGGGAGAACGTATCATACATACCTTACAGATATCTACAAGTTACAACTTAGAATACTTAAAGTAATTACGCCAAAACATATCAGGAAGAAATATAAAAACAAAGACAGCGACCTCTTTAAGTATTGTCAAGTTGTGAATGTGTTCAATAAAGTTGAATTCTTTACTCTTGCGGAGGTCAATAAACCGGAGCTGCTAACCGAAAGCACAAGACCTGACTTTCTTAGAAAGCTAGCACATAAAAATAAATACATCTTACCTACATTCAATAATGTGTACGGGATGAGGGTTTCAGAATACTTAGTACCTGTTTTTCTCAATAAACTTCCAGAGGAATTGCAAACGTTATATAAAACAAGTTCGAAAAGTTATAAGTATAAATCAAAACATTTTTTTACACAAAACTTCTCCTAAAAAATGTATGTACCTGTGAATCATAAAAATTAAGTTCTATAATGTAGATAATTTAGTATAGTGAGTAAATTTTGTTAAAGTTTAAATTAGATTATTTAGTATAGTAAGTTTTTTTGTTGTATTAAAGTTTATACGAACGGCTCGCCAGCACACAGATAAGCCCTGAGAGGCTTTCGATGTGTGGCTAAAACAAAAATTGTAAATTAATAAGTTTTTTAGACATTAAATAAATAAAAAAAAAAAAAAAAAAACAATTTGACGCTTAAATGTATGGTACAGCTGGTTTTTTTTAAATAGCCTATCTTTCATCCTTTATTGTGTGATTAGTATAAATCTTGTTTTCAGAGTTTTAATGGCGCCGAAGGCTTCTGACTATATGCTTTACATGCCGTCGAGGAATAAATTACTCGGGCATGCTAATCTTCTCACGATGTTTGTCGTCACTGAAACCATGTGAAAATAATAATAAAACAACAGCCTATAAAACATTTCTTTAAAAGATGATTCAGAATGACGTACTATACGTGGTGTAAATTAACCCATCACACAGCCGTCAACCAAGCATTCTGCACATATAAACTAAGTACCCCTACGCAAAATTTTATGCTGGGAAATTACTTTTTTTTGGGTCAAAATTACATTTTACGGTAAAACTCAATGTAGCACTGTTAAAACATTGTGCTAGTGGATGCTTTGAATAGTAAACGAGTCATGGACGTAATTTAAGTAAAGTTAAAACCTGAAAAACTAGTATTTACAAAAACAGCTGTGAAAAATTTAGAACTTTGACCCCCAATATCTCCGTAACTATATAGGGGGTTCCCAGGTATGGTCTAGAACAAAAAAAATATCGCAATGAGAACAAGTCCCCGTCGTTTGCATTAAGGGTACTTTTGCACCCTTTATACATGATAACCGTCTGTGCGAAGTATGTCCCTTCTTATCTTAGCTTTTATTGTCTAGCTTAATCTAATATTGGACTCAAAATTTCATTCAGCTGTATAATTATTATCTAGTATATTTACCTTGAGCATTTCTTTTAGGTTTACCTTGGGAAAAAGCCCTCCAATACACATTGTTAAAAACAAACAATTTCTTCTTTATCTTTTTTATTAAACCAACAAAGATAAAAGAATACTGCAGCAGACTATAATTGAATTGGCTGCGAAAATAGTTGGAAGAATATTATTTTCTCACTTTGTTGTCATTGGCAAAGCCTTGATCTAGTTGCGATAGTATTTTTATTTTAATAAAACTTTTTCGAATGATAACCCCACGTACTAAGCGAAGTGATCGGTCGGGTACATTCGCGATTTTCACGTTCATCATAATCATCATTTTGGCCGAAAGACGTGCAATGCTGGACAAAAGCCTTCCTCAAGTCTCACCACATTAACCGATCCTAATCATCTCGCACCCAGCGGATACCCGCAACCTTCACCAGGTCAATTGGTCAATTTTTTCACGTTCATTTATTATTATTTATTTGTTCGAGGTGATACGAGGCCGCGTTTGAATTCGCCGAATAAAATAAACACGACAGTCACTAACTTGTTCACGAAACGATCGTTTTCGTTTCGAAGTAACCTCAACGCCGAGAGGGCTTTTAATGAAGTAATCCTTCAAGAGTTACCAAGGTTCAATCTTCTTGAACTATATCAATGAACTCATTACTAGTAGGACAATATAAAGTGGCTACATTCAGCTCCACTTTCGTAGGGTTAATAGGAACATTAGTTTTGTTCGCCGCAGAAAATGTTCTAAGTTACAACAATTATATTTATGTCTACTGGACTACAGTAAATTAGGTACTCACTAGTAGCAGATTTTTAACAATTTGATCATCTTAGTTTTCTCAACGTAGATTACAGAAAATCGGCAGCGGTGGCCCAGTAGTGGTGGCCCCGACTTACGAACAGTAAGTCGTGGGTCCGAACCCAGGCAGGCGCATTACGTCACGTAAATGAAGGAAAACATCGAGAGGAAACCACGCAGGTTTCCTCACGATGTTTTCCTTCGTCGTCTTAGAAAAAAAATATTCGAAGATATGTGACATCTACCAACCCGCACTGGCCCCGCGTGGTGAATTATATTATAGCCTACATTATAGGCTGAAACTCAAGGGGAAGATTTATAAGATCAATGGTTAGACCTGCTGTCGTGTATGGATCAGAATGTTGGGCCACAAAAGGTATAAATGAAAAGCAATTGCATGTGGCTGAGATAAGAATGCTAAGGGGGATGTGTGGTGTGACGCGAATGGATAAAATAAGGAATTACATAAGAGGAAGTCACAGGAAAGAGGAAAAGTTGTGTGGTAATCGATTGTCGTGGTAAGGACATGTGATGCGAAGGAATGAAGGAAATGTTGTGAGAAAAATGTTGAGTATGAATGTAGATGGCTATAAGAGTAGAGGAAGACCAAAGAAACGATGGATGGACTGTGTGAAGCATGATATGGCTAGAAATAAGGTGACTGCTGAGATGACGAGAAATAGGGAAGTATGGAAGAAGAAGACATGTTGCGCCGACCACAAATAAATTGGGATAAGTGCTGGAGAATGATGATGATGAGTTTACAAAATTCTAGATAGATTGTATATTCTTTACTATACAAGTATTATCTTCTTCTTCACTGGCACTGTGTCACTGGCTGGTTTCGAAAAACAGCGAATCGAAACACTGAACGAAAAGCGCCAAGTACGTAAAGTGAAACCTAAGCCCTCCTACACCTATACGTATAACTCTTCCGGTCAACTCTAATGCTTTAGCTGTGACCGGGTGTTTAAAAGCAAATTCGGTCTGGCCAGCCATTTAAGGGCACACGCTAGGAAATAGCTTGTAAGGGTCGCCGTTACCGAAATCGGTAAGGAGGACTATATATCACTGGCACGACAGTATTTATATTTAGTTAGTTAAACACTTTATTATTTCCACGGCGTAGGCGGTGGCAGTGTAAAGGTCACTTTGGCTGCATGTAACCCTTGAAAACACAGACATGAAAATGTATTCTGTTCAGACATTCTACCTAGGGCTTTTTAGCCCGAGTTAGAACCCATACAGGAGTTGTAATTTGTAATATTTATAAACATAATAATACAACGTAACATTTCGCCTGTAATCCCCGGAAACGAACCCGTGACCTATTACTTATCAGTCGCATTTGAGACCATTAGACTAACAAAGCAGTTTGCCAAACTATCTCTATTTATCTATCTATCTATATAAATAAAATGCAAAGCTGACTGACTGAAGATCAACACACAGGCCAAATCCTCAGGACTACAAACTTAAAATTTCGCACACGTATTCCTCTTATGACGTAGGCATCCATTAAGAAAGCATTTTAAAAAATTCAAATTCATTTGGTGAAACAGGGCATGAAAGTTTGTATGGAAAATCGTCATTTTTGTAGTTCAAAAGCTAGTCTGTAATATTTGTTTTTGAAAAACATTTCATGCATGTCTGAATCAACAGATCCAGACATCATGTCTTTATAACAACTTTTTTCAGGTACTTGACAAGTTTTCTACAAATCCGAATGGTTTTATTCAGAATACATCTTTTGTGCTATTACTTCAGCTTGCAACCTTGACACATGTTTATCTATAATGAATGAGGGTTTAAAAGTATTTAAATAAATTTATAAACATGTAAATATAACATCACTCCCACGAACATTCAATCTCCTATCAACTATTGGTAGACTATACATAATTTTTATTCAACTATGTTGGAGCCTTTTCCCAACTATGTTGGAGTCAGCTCAGAGGCACAGTTATATGTTCAGAACCTATTACCTAGCTATAACCTAAGCTTGGTCTGCATCTGCTAATGACTAAGGGAGGAGTCCTAAAGTGCCCACATCGTTTTAGGACATACTAAACATGAATCTACTCGCACTAAAGCACTTAGTGTATGAATTTAATAGGTATATGTGCACGTTTCGAATTTCCACTTAAGACCGCTTCAGTACCGTAGTGATAGCATTAACATCAAGCTCATTCAGTATGCAAACATACATGCTATAGTTATAAGCTAAAGGTGTCTCGAAGTCTAATACCAGTATTCTCATTCAGACATGGCTCATTCAAATGAATTCATCCCCAGACACAGAGGTTAGACAAGTGAAAATCAGTTTCGAAGTGTTTTGCATTTCTACATCGATTTCTGGTTTCCGTACGAAAGTCTTCGATATTGACTGCGGGTTGTTCGAAAGAGATACCGCGACCTCGGCGCATGGGCTAAGAAGGAACATGGGTGGTTTTAGTCAGTAGAAGTCACTTCCGCTCTGCCCAAGAGCGGGAGGGGTTATTTGATGATTTTCCACCCGCCAAAAAAAAAAAAAGGTCTACGATATTGGAAGTCGAGTTATGGAACTCAAATGGATATGGGCAGGACACCTAGTAAGGCCTGGTAATGGCAAGTGAAGTAAACATGTGACCAAGTGGCATCCAAGGACTGGAAAGCGAAGCGTTGGTTGTGCGGTGGTCTGATGGCCATACGACATTGTTGCGATCACGATGACGCTGGCACAAGAACGTGGAGCTTGGCACCAGTAAAGAGAAGCCTATACCCAGCAGTGGGTAAAGTCGGGCTGAGGATAGTGATGAAGCCTGTCGGGGCTGCGGGTTGTTTGCAAGAGATACCGCGGCCTCGACATGAAGGGCTAAGAAGGAACATGGGTGGTTTTTAGTCAGTAGAAGTCTGACACTCCCTTTTTCTCTGCCCTCGAGAGGGAAGGGGTTATTAGATGATTTCCCACCCTCCAAAAAAAAAAAAGGATAGTGATGAAGGTAGTTTATGACACATTTTAATATTAGCGTCGTTTTCGCTGATGGAATTATTGTCATCTTTGCCTTGGCATCATATTCCAACTCCACAAATGAGAGCGATCCATAATAATGCAAAACAACTGAGCATAAAAACTGTTGCTCGACTTGAAGAAGAAATGTGTGTTTAAATATGCATTCTATCATTTTGTAGTACATTTATAAATTAGGATGTTAATCTTACCTCCGCGTTGTCCCACGAGGAAACTATTCGCGAACTCTCCACCATTTATAAGCTGCACAAAGTTTATAGCTTGCAAAACTTCATGCAAATATTTCACGTACCTATTTTTAAAACGAACTATTTATTTCCGAGCAAAAATAACTCGTTCGTATTATTGTGAGAAAAGCTGTTCGATCGTTTTCAACGATTGCGTAATAAAATAATCAAAACTTTTTTTTTATTTTCGATATTCTATTTCTTTTATGATGCATCGTAATGTCTGGGATCTTGTGTTATGAGAGAATAATATAAGATTTATAAGTGTGATGACTCGTTTACATTCTGATATTATTATGATAAGACTATTCAAACAAATATAATAACTGTGAAAGTGAGTTTCTCTGTCAATCTGGTTTATTTTCACGGCCAGACAACTGAGTATAAATTGTTAGAATTTAACAAACAAATAGCTTAGTAATGGCGCAGTTTACTGTTAGATCATGCAAATTTTGGAACCATACTCCAATAGTTATGTTTAATACCATATGAATGTAATGTTGGTTAACTGTTTCATACATGAATAGAAATTACTATCCCACCGTGATCCAAATCCTTGCCGGTTAAGAGTTACATTATTAAAATGTCAGCTTTAGCAATAAACAAATAAAACAGTATTTAATTAAATAATTCACTGTTATCTATTTGTCATACTCTAAGGGTGAGGCCAAACGAGCGTAATTTTGTGAGTCGTGAGTCCCAGAAGTTCGGTCGCAGAAATTCTGCTGCATCAGGTTTCATAAAAAAGTGCTATTTGATTCACACGGCGGGCGACGCAAAATGAGTTCTTCTGCGTTCGTCTGGATCCCAATAGAATTTCTGCCAAGCAGAATTTCTGCGACTCACGACTCACAAAATTAAATCCTAATGCCTAATAACCTAATGCAGCAGAGTTTCTGCAATCGAAATTCAGCGACTCACGACTCACAAAATTACGCTCGTTTGGCCTCACCCTTAAGTTTTGAGTTCAAAAGTGGCTTTGGCCGAATTCTTCTTCCTATCGTGTGGGCAGTAAAATTTGACTACCCCACCCACACACCCTAGTGTCAGAGTTTCTAAACCGCCTCAAGTTCCTGACATGGCCTTATTGAAATGATTGGTTTGAATATAAATTCACTGCCCTTTTGAGCATCATTAAGAATTAATGAGAGAACGTCACACGGTAATGATTTTACATAATACACACATCAAAAGTGTCTAGGGATCAAGCATTTTTATGCGGATTTCTTGAGATTGAGATGTGGCTTTGTAATAAATTTATGATTTTATAAATTTATATGGATCCTTTTTGGTGCATTTCATAATTTGAATCAGGAACTGTGAATCAAATTCGAGTAAAAGATGAAAATCAGCTGTCAATATTTTCCCTATAAAAACATACAACGCATTGAAGACATTATTAGTGCTACTGTTTCCCTACTACTGATTAAAACCAACGTTATTATGGAGCGGCGACGTCATTTAAGCAGGGAAGAAATGCTCAGAGCCGTGGGAATGATAGAAGCTGGTTCCCGGCAACGTACTGTGGCTTTAGCTCTGAATACAAGTCAGAGTGTTATCAGTCGACTTTGGACACGTTACCGAAGCACTGGTACCGTGGCTGAGCGCCATGGAGGACGGTATCGCTGCACCACACGGAGACAAGACCGATACATTCAAATCTTAACTCGAAGAGCTCCAACAATAACCGCCATGATGTTAGCCGTGAGGCTTCATCACTCTTCAGGGAACTTAATTAGCGACCAAGCAGTCAGAAACCGCTTGCATGAAGTGAACCTTCATTCCCGAAGACCGCTACGGGTACCACCTATAGCAATGCACAATCGTAGGATTCGATATCAATGGGCTCTTGAACACAGAAATTGGGCAGAAGAACAATGGCGTTTCGTGTGCTTTTCTGATGAGTCTCGTTTTGGTATGAGACCGGATACAAGACGTATACGACACTGGAGAACCCCTGGACGCCAACAGCGATTAAAATCCTGCCAGGAAGTCCATCCTTATAGTGGTGGAACCATCATGGTATGGGCGGGTATATGGATCGGCGGAAGAACTGAGTTGATTTGGATCAGAGGCAACCTCAACGCTCAAATTTATGCTGAGACGATTGTATCAGACGTCATCGTTCCTCTACAAGTGCAAATCGGTCCCTTATTTCAGTTAATGCATGATAATGCACGACCACACACCGCAAGAGTTGTAAGACAGACTCTCGCCGCAGCTAACATCAATGTCCTGCCCTGGCCTGCTCAGTCGCCAGACTTGAACCCGATTGAGCATGCATGGGATATGCTACAGAGAAGAGCTCTGCCGAATATGGAGGGTATCCAGTCGCAAGAAGACCTTTTTTTGTTGTTGCAACGAACATGGGCGGCCATTCCACAGCGTGATTTGGATGAACTCATTTTGAGTATGCCAAACCGATGTTCTTGTGTTGTTAGTGTTCGCGGTAGAAACACGGATTATTAATTGTTTAAGTTACCCAATAAAATTTTAAAGAAAACTGTTATTTCAGTCTTTTTTTCGAACTTTAATGTTAGTGGTTCAAATGTCAAAAATCCCTTTATTAGGAAAATGGCAAATTTCTTTATTAATGCAAAGGTGACTTGGTTTATCGTTACTGTGACAAACGAAAACACTTTATTTGATGAATCCTTAAAGAAAATTTTAATTAATATCAATCAGGAGAAAAGTTATTGCAAAAATATATGTTGATCCCTAGACACTTTTGATGTGTGTATATTCCTACTGGACCGTACGTACGGTCAGTAATGGTGATATGCTAGTGCATATGCTAGTGATATGCTAGTGCATATCACCATTACATAATAAATAAGTGAAAAGTTTACATAACATAACATACATTTAATATCAAATCGCGCCTGTCAGCCCCGAAGGATGAAGCCGAGGTGTACACACCCACAGGTGCCCACATTTCGCCAGTATTGTCTTTGTCCGGACACAAATTCAGACTCCGTAATTGGCATTGAAAAATTCCTGATGGAAAAATCTAATAACACTTTTCCCGACCCCCCGAAATAAATGATTATGATTATGACCCGGGAATTGAGACCAGGACTTCATGCTCAGAAGTTCTGCTTGCGACCACTAGACCAACGAGGGAGTAAACTTGAAACTGAAACCATTTGGGGTGAAATTTTTACATTTTTGCATAAAACGAGTATCTCTATAACAATCGCAGAATTGCACAGAGTTTCATCAATTTCACAAAGTGTAATGTGTTTGGGCATGTACAACAATGTCATGCAAAGCCCGTCAGTTTGAATGAGAAGTTTTGGCGCGTTTGCACGTAACCAGTGCCAAAAGTTCGCCCCGAAGCGATTGTTCGAATATGACTGTCCATTTATACTGTAAACGATTTCGAATGATAATGCTGAGGTGGGTACTACACTCTATTGTTTGGGCTCTACATATAGGTAGTATTTTCGGTTTATGGTACACGTCACAAATATTTTATGCCCATTGCGGGCCCCAGTCTATAAACCAAAAAATATTTATACAATGTTTGCTTTGTATCTCAAACTAAAATCATTTATTTCAATTGGACCGTTACAGGCACTTTTGAATATCATAAAAAACAACGAAAGTGAAAGTACAGTCACAGCCTTAAGGCGTGATAACTTATTAAAGTTGCCATTCCACAGCGTAGAACTTTGTGGAGGAGTGTAACACGTTGTTCATAACTTGCATTCGTTGTTCCATAATTCGAAGTCAGAAACATTGGTTGTTACGGTACCTATGCGTTGCTGCGTGCTTTCATCGTCACAGTACAGTATTCGTTGTTGCAAACATTCAGAACCGTGTTATTCGACGTAACATATTTCAAAATGACGTATCGCACTCGTGGAGAAGAATAGGCAAGGATTATTAGACTTAAATCCTGTTCATAATAACATTTGTGATGAAAAATAAACTATTTATTTGTTGAACAACAACGCCGAACCGAAACAATAAAATTATTTACCTATTCGGCGTTCATCTGACTCTTACCGATTGGTAAACCTCGTTCGGCATTTAACATCGCTTATATATAGCCGGGTCGGCTCAACAGCGGCTTTTTCTAATATAGTTTCACAAAAATATAATTTTGCAGCCTGACTGCGCCGTTTCATATCATGTGTATAGCACTTCTTGCTAGGAATGGTCGGTATCCCCATGTGCATTTCAAAGTACCTACCATAAAATATATTTTTAACTCGCCGGTCAGCACAGAGTAAGAAATAGATAAACAACTAAGATTGATTACCAATATACGTCGGTTTTTAAGAGTGCAGTCTGTGCAATGCTTCCTCTTAAATCCTCACGTATATTAGAAACCTTGACAGCTTTCCTTAGACAGACAAAAATTAACGGGTCTAGTATAAACGTTCAAAGTAAAATCCTGTTGTACAAAAGTAGAAGTATCAGAAATCCTAGTTCGAAAGTGCGATGTAAACGTGACGTAAATTCAAACGATTTTATGAAATTGAGAGTACTCGTTTTGGAAGCTTTCTCCATGAGAAAGCTTATTGAGCTTGTCGCAAAAGTTTAGAATGTTGTAGGTATTTTGTCAGAAATCGTTTTAATTTTTGCCAACGTGGTGCGTTCGTGTTAGAGCCTCTGTTACCATATTTATTTGCAAATAAATGTTTGACTTTGACTTTGATATTGTTTGATTTTTCTGTGAGTTTTAACCCAAGCCACACACAGAATAATATGTATTTCTAAATTCTGAGACGACCGATAAAACATCCAATAATTTAACATTTAAAAACATAACTAGCTAAATTAGGGTGTACTACACACCTCTGCCTAACCCTTCGGGGCATACAGGGGTGT
The DNA here is from genome assembly GCA_949774965.1 of Diarsia brunnea. Classification (NCBI taxonomy): domain Eukaryota; kingdom Metazoa; phylum Arthropoda; class Insecta; order Lepidoptera; family Noctuidae; genus Diarsia; species Diarsia brunnea. The sequence goes on from OX459001.1 coordinate 20,604,151, forward strand.
TATTATATTAGCTTAATACAACCACTGTTTTCTATTTCAGATCCCAAAGATGGCGGTGACATCTTCCGCAAATACCTGAGACAGTGCATTCAGAACTATCAGTATGAAGAACTTCAACACAACTTTCGAAGTAGGCTGGAACGAGACGGACGCATGGGGTGGTATGCCCCAGTTCGATCTGGACGTGTTCTACAGACCTGACGTGGTGATCATAGTGTTATATGTGGTGGTATTGACTGCTTCGCTGTCGGCGAATACGCTGCTGATATTTATTGTGATCAAGTTCCAATATATGAGGAGGTGAGTGCTTTTTTAATGGTTTTAAGTATTTTTTAGGAAGAGTAACATTTATTCATTAGTTTAAACAAGTACTTGCTGCACTTACAGTTTACACCAAAGCGTGCAGCAAGACAATAGCACTGACTAAAAAGTTGTATGCAACAAGCATAACTTTACGAGTCGTAAACATATTATGAGCAGTCAGGGCGTTAAGTAGATTCTTTGCATGGATTGTGGGCGCATATCGAGCAGTTTGGGTATGCACAGAGGGAGCCGCGAACAAACCTTGCGAGGCAATAGTCAGCAACTGCCGCAGTCGGTTTATATTATACAGGGTGGTGCCGACAATACGACAATAAATGAAACCACTGGTAGTTCTAGTTCATAGGAACATTTTTAAACTATCAAATAAATCCTTACACCGTCGTGGTGCCGACGATACGACACTAAACTACCTAAATGTCTTTGCCAAATTCGTTTGTTACATTGTATTTCCACACGTATATCGGTACAAATTATTCCTAAGGTTGGTAAACCAATATTTGTTTGTAAATTGTAATGTATTTCGTTTACAGTTTTATGCTACTTAGTTTTATTGTTTATTTTTTTTATTTTGCTGTTAAGATTTATTTGATAGTTTAATAATGTTCCTATGAAATAGAACTACCAGTAGTTTCATTTATTGTCGTATGGTCGGCACCAGCCTGTATAGGACAGAACAGTGCCCAAAAGAAGCCTATATTAACTCAGGACTAAAACCGAAAAATGGAAGGAAAAATACTTGTTTTATTTTTGTTTTTCTCCATTCAGAACTACTTGAACGAGCAATTAGCTTCAACTTTATGACTTACACGACTCCTTGACAAATTGAAAGTGCTTATTCAATCAAATTGAATTCGTGTTTTCATTTTCAATTAGTGTTTTTGTTTCCTTGCTTCGGATCGATGTTATTTCCGCGACGGTCGTCCCAAAAGTTGTTTTCCCGAAATCACTTATTGTTAACAATTTTTAAAATTAAATCGCAATTGCAGGATGACTGTGAGTTAGGAAACATAAAATTAAAACGGAAGGGAGGCTCTTCCCAAGTGATTTTGCTTTAATTCCCTTTGTTAATAATAATATGCTCATCAACGAATTTCGAACTAAAATATTATGATTACGAAAATTATTTATTTACACAATTAAGGAAGATAAAATCAACAATCAACAAAATGTTGTTCGTATTCAGGAACCACTGTGATTAACGTTGTGTTTTCACCCTGTTACTGTTACTTTAGGATTTGTTATTTGTATTATTGTTCAATGTTCATCAATGCAAATTGTTTTAACGTGTTTCAGGTCTCTTTACCAGAAATTCTCTTAATCCATACTGTATTATAAATTAGAAAGTGATTCTGTTTTTCTGTCTGATGAAAAATTTCACACGTTATTGTTGAAATGGCTTCGATGAAAAGTTCACAGGTAGACCATGACTTAAGTTTGGGTTTGAGTCATCCTGGTAAAAGATTAGTTAACTAGACTCTGCTTTACAGATTTCTAGTTGTACAGGTTGCGTCGTATGTTTGGATTCGGAATACGAAAACTTTTTTGCAAAAAAAAAACCGATTTCAAAAACACAAAAAAGTGTAAAACACAAGAAAGTGAAAAATAAACTTCACAAGAAAAAGCAGCTTCTGAAGTTGGTGACATTTTGTTTGTTTGATTTCGTTTTTTTTGCCACCGACTTCAGAAGCTGATTTTGAAAATCGGTTCATTAATGACGGAGACGGAGATATCCGATAACAAACATACAAAAAAAAACATACCGACGAATTGAGAACCTCCTACTTAATGGAAGTCGGTTAAAAATGTTGATGGTCGCTCGGGAAGGCTCTTTTTATGATAAATATTATTCGACGCTATGCACTTAGGTTAGCGCATAGGATATATTTTATCCCGGTAATAAGTTCTCATGAGATATCAACCACTACAACACAAGCGAGACCGTGGGCAATAGCTAGTTCAACCTAATTAATATTTTCTGACAGCAGGCAGCTTCGCAACAAACTTGTAATGACATTTAATTTAGACAATCTGGTAATAGATTAGGAGAAAAAAAAAAAAGTTCACAGGTAGACCATGACTTAAGTTTGGGTTTGAGTGATCCTGGTGAAAAGACTAGCTAACTAGACTCTGCTTTACAGATTTCTAGTTGTACAAGTTGCGCCGTATGTTTGTATTCGGAATACGAAAACTTTTTTGCAAAAAAAAACCGACTTCAAAAACACAAAAAAGTGTAAAACACAAAAACGAAAAACACAAAAAAGTGAAAAATAAACTTCACGAGAAAAAGCAGCTCCTGAAGTTGGTGACATTTTGTTTGTTTGATTTCGTGATTTTTGCCACCGACTTCAGAAGCTACTACAACACAAGCGAGACCGTGGGCAATAGCTAGTTCAACCTAATTAATATTTTCTGACAGCAGGCAGCTTCGCAACAAACTTGTAATGACATTTAATTTAGACAATCTGGTAATAGATTAGGAGAAAAAAAAAAAGTTCACAGGTAGACCATGACTTAAGTTTGGGTTTGAGTGATCCTGGTGAAAAGACTAGCTAACTAGACTCTGCTTTACAGATTTCTAGTTGTACAAGTTGCGCCGTATGTTTGTATTCGGAATACGAAAACTTTTTTGCAAAAAAAAACCGACTTCAAAAACACAAAAAAGTGTAAAACACAAAAACGAAAAACACAAAAAAGTGAAAAATAAACTTCACGAGAAAAAGCAGCTCCTGAAGTTGGTGACATTTTGTTTGTTTGATTTCGTGATTTTTGCCACCGACTTCAGAAGCTGATTTTGAAAATCGGTTCATTAATGACGGAGACGGAGATATCCGATAACAAACATACAAAAAAAAACATACCGACGAATTGAGAACCTCCTACTTAATGGAAGTCGGTTAAAAATGTTGATGGTCGCTCGGGAAGGCTCTTTTTATGATAAATATTATTCGACGCTATGCACTTAGGTTAGCGCATAGGATATATTTTATCCCGGTAATAAGTTCTCATGAGATATCAACCACTACAACACAAGCGAGACCGTGGGCAATAGCTAGTTCAACCTAATTAATATTTTCTGACAGCAGGCAGCTTCGCAACAAACTTGTAATGACATTTAATTTAGACAATCTGGTAATAGATTAGGAGATTAAAACTTACTAATTAAAATTCACGGTATTCCAGATACGCAGACATTAAAGTATGTCAGACAACTAATTATAATTTTTAACATTAAAACAGAATTTAAACGGCCTTTTGTTTTTTTTTATTCCAAGCGTAAGCGTTAGACATGTCACAGCATATTATAAAACAAAATCCTCCGCCGCGTCTGTCTGTCTATTTGCGATAAACTCAAAAACTACTGCACCGATTTTCATGCTGTTTTCACCTATGGATAGAGTGTTTCTCGAGGAAGGTTTAGTATATAATTTGACGTGGGCGAAACCGTGGGCATCAGCTAGTTTTCTACAATTTCTTGAAGTTTACTGCGAATGCACGAATGATGATTTAGAACTGATTTACTTAGGTAAACTGGCTGTCAGTTTCATGTGTCACCGTATCGTGTTGTATACCCTGTATCGGCCTCTAAAGCTTTTGAATTGAATTGAATGAAACCAATCTCTCTGTCTTCTTCAACCTTTGGCCACCCAATGCTAGGACTCTTTCTAATCTCTCCACTTTAAGTGGTTTTGTCATGGCTACTCTGTTTCTTCTGGGTACTTAAATGCGACCTATCCAATATTATCTTAACTTTTGTCGATTTCCATACTCTACGCCTACGGTATAGAGTGTTACGACTATATACGCGCGGCGGAAATAACTCTGACTGTCTGTCAGAATTGCTGAAATTTGGATTAAGCATCCAAATATCAGCATTTCTGACAGACATTATACTATTTTCCGGGTAGTATGTTTCCGAGGCATTCTCCTCCACGTGGAAGTTATACAAGTATATTTTTATCAAGCATCATCATCAGCCTATAATGTTCCCACTGCAGGGACTCAGGCCTCCTCCCAAGGAGAGGTAAGGGCTAAAATCCACCACGGGGGTCCAGTGAGGGTTGGTAGATGTCACATATCTTCGAATTTTTTGGTTCTAAGACATGCCGGTTTCCTCACGATGTTTTCCTTCACCGTTTTAAGAGCAATGGTGATGAAGCATAAATAATGAAAAAACTTTATATAACTAAAGAACTTAATAAAAATAAGATTTACGTAAAGGAATGGGTTATGGTATAAATATATTCTGTTATTGATATAGCCAAGAGATTACTGTCTGGATGTATGCGTATTTGATGTATGTCTATAATGACAGTTTTTATGAGAGTGTAATATTTATTTACTGTTAGGAAATCTTGTTATTGAGTTTCAGAGCAAGTGGGTCAGGGAATTGATGGGGATCCGCGAAATAGGACGTCGAAAAAAAAACATTTATCTGAACATATTGTACCTATTTGTAAATTATAGTAAATTTCGTGTGATCTGTTTGTGCGAACTTGCTCTTCTAATAAACGTAACGGATTTTGATGCAGTTTTCACCGTAACTTACTGAATTGTATGTGAAAAGTGCGAAACTGGGACGGGTCAGAAATAAACAGAAAAACTTGAGATGTTACAATAATACAATTCTAAAAGTTTGAATGTTTATTGTGTTTATATAATTGTTCATAAATTGCGCTTTACCGTCTTGTATTTTTCAAAGGGCACGAAAAAAGTACATACATTGTTGAAGCTTTTTTAAATTTCTTGCGATTAAAGACTTATGTATATAAGTATAAAATTGAAATATTAAAAACTTATTGTACGCCACTTACATAATTTCATACCTACCCTAAAATGACTAGATTTCACATTCTCATTACACTAACCTAAGCTAACGCTAAACAATAATGCTAATTATAGGTCAGCAAACTGAAGTTTGTTTGTAGATTTGCGTTTATTAATAACTTTGCAAATTCAATTCCAACCACGCTATGTTTGTTTAAACAGTTTTGGCTAACTATTCAGTTTAAACAATAAATCTGCTGTTATTATTGCTGATTGTTTAAACAATTGTATAAATGTTTAATTGTGTCTCTATTTATACTTTGTCAAGCGTGGGTTGATTGTTTTAGTTTATATTTATCAACTCAATGGAAAGTTTGATATTTATTTATTTATTTATTTATTTATTTAGGATCTCCAACAAAGAATATACACAATCATGCGAAATATATAGTGGAAAACAAAAGTATCATGTAAGTGTACTCCTTCACTTACAGGAGACCACAGCATGCACAATAAAATTAAATTTAAGCAAACAGCGATACAGTACCAATTGAAAAAGAAACAATAATAATTAAATTCAAAAATTCAAATCAAAACAACAATTAAAATCAAATAAAGTCAAAAAAAGTAAAAAATAATGTCAAAAACTAAAAAATAAAAAGTAAATGTCATAAATTAAAAATTAAAATTAAATCACATTTGGAAACATTATTTAGACTCAGAAAAATAAAATTAAAAATTGAAAAAATAAAATTATAAAATTGAAAAACAAACTAAAATTGGAAAAATAAAATTGGAAACAATTAAAACTAATTAACAATTACATAAATCTTTCAGACAATTTTTATAAGTTACGAGAGATTCACAGATGTCAAACTTGGTTGATTTAGCTAACATGTTATATTGCCTACAAAGTCTTGGCACAGCGGCGAAATGACCCAGGTTGGTTTTTCAGCCAGGAATGTAAAATAATTCATATTTATTATGCCTGGGAGTCCGAGTAGGAATTTAAATCGCTAACGAGCTCAAAAGTTCACTGCAATCAATCGTTCCATTAAATATTTTGTGAAGGATAGTGAAGTCCAGTTTTTTCCTTCGACTTATATTATTATAGACTATAGCAGATTTATCAGCCTTAGTAATACAGATTATAGCAGATTTAATTAGCGGTAAAAAGTGTTAATTACAGTTAATTTACATAGGTTGATATTATGTCAGTTACGAGTGAGTCCCAGACTAACAATTCCGTCTATATCTCTCAGGTTAGAAAATGATGGATTTCAAACCATTTTTAGAAATAGATGTCCTGATACTGAAATATAATTCTAGTCTGGAATATTTTGTGGATAGCTGTTGTTATCTTTAAGAAATGTAAGTATAGATGGTGTTATAATGGTAGTTTTGAAACTTTACTATTCTTGTTTCACATATCCATTATTAAATGGAAAAAAAAACTCGGGATCCGTGGTACCATTTTTTTGGTGGAAACGGATCCCGGGATCCGTGAAGACAACGCGCCGGGATCCGTGGCTAATCCAATCGTTTCCCGAGATCGGTGGAGACAATCTCCACTATTGTACTGAATGTGATTCTTATTTTTGTTTGTGTCAAGCATTGACAATTCGTTTCCTATTCGCGAATGACGTGACTAAAAGAAACGTGCACTGGAGCTTTTCTGGCTTCAACACAGTTTCTGATAACAAATTACGGCTATTTATCTGCGTACTAACATTTCTCATCCTTTCACCCAAACATCTTTCATTAGCAGGGACGTGTGTAAAAATCCTTCACGTTAATCGCCTTTCTGTTTTTCTGGTTCTGTTTTGTTCTTTTGGCCACAGAGAGTGGTGTTTGGTCGTTTACGTCGGAAGAAGAACTGCCACATGAACGCACAGTGACATAGTAAACAAGTGTAGTTTTACTGTACTTGTGTTATGTAAGTTTTTTTTTTTTTTTTTAAACGTTGCCCCTCACTAGGAATTTCTCCTGTATCGTGGGTGCGTTAACAAACATTTAAACTCACATACACAAATACCCAGACCCGAAACAACTATCTGTAGGTCATATAAATATTTGTTCCGTGCGGGAATCAAACCTGCGACACGCAGTCGCAATCGCTTAGCCACTGCGCAACCGTGCCGTCCGCAGTTTAAAGGGTCTATTTACTAACACAAATCATATTTATGTTAATCTGTAAGCTATATAATTATCTATCATACAGGGGCGGGGTTGCTTTTTGTTCGAAAGAGATACTGCGGCCCCGGATACCAAGGGCTAAGAAGGAACATGGGTCGTTTTTAGTCAGTAGAAGTCTGACACTTCCTATACCGCTACACCCAGAGTAGGAGGGTCATTTGATGATTCGATGATTTTGACAAAGTTACCTGAAAATAAATAAATGCTGTTGTTGTTTTTGAATTACAAAGATATTTTTATCGTTGTGGGTAATCCATAAAACCATTTTCAAAGTTTTTCCCGGTCTTGTCTTGATTGATTATTCTGTTGACAACAAAAATTTGGTAAAATAAATAACTTAAATTTTGAGGCAATTTTCGTGGAATTCAGGGCACTAAAACTAGGTTTCGAGAGATAACATCTGCTCAATCAATCAACTGAGGAAATCATTATCTGCCATAGGACATCCCGAAAAGGAGGTCCATTAGTCTGATAATAATAATCCTTTTATCACTTACAATGGCAATCGCGAGTAGATTAGGGGCAACGTATGCGGGGGCGACCTATTTTTGAGGTTTTGGTCAGAGATGTTAGAATCACTTGGTTAGCCTTTTCCAAACATTGTTGGGGTCGGCTTTCAATCTAAACGAATGAAGGTGAATTCAAGTGAGATACAGCGGTGTCGGCACAAGGGCTAAGAAGGAACATGGGTGGTTTATAGTCAGTAGAAGTCTGACACTCCCTTTCGCTCTGCCCAGAGCGGGAGGGGTTATTTGATGATTTCCAAACCCCAAAAAAAAAAATATTGTATTTTAAATGGTGCTACTACCAAGCTATCCTCCACAACCCAGTTAGTACTGGGTAATTCGATACCATATTTTGGTAAGACTGGTTGTCTGACTTTCAAGCCACTGTCTACCTGTATTGACTGCCAACGATCTTGATATTGCAGCTGGGAGCAACCCGTGGTCCTGCAACTGGGCTTATCCAAGTTGTATAAGTTCCTTTGTGCCTTTTGGCCTTCTTCTGTTCTGTCTCTCGCTGGTATGGAGGAAAATGTATGACAGAAAACATATTTATTTAGCACATGCCATAAATGCACACAACAAACAATAAAAAATAAAAAGAAACTCAAAAAAATACAGAAAAAAAAGTGTGTGCATCTCACGGCTGCGCCAAGTAGCCAAACAGCAAACTGCCGAGCAGCTTGTGCCCGACGCTGGTTTTCAACTGACCCTGAGATGGTCATGTAACGAACGGTAAACAGCTTAGTCCTTTGTTTTTATAAATATGTATGTGTGTGTGTATGTGTGTGCTAGCTTTCAGGAGTTACAGAGGTTTGGGAATAGTGTGGTGGTCTTGTCTCACAAAAAAGCCGGGTCCAACGGTGTAGCCGTTGGACCCGGCGTTAAGTTTCGCGTGTCTATTTTGCAGCTTATTCAATAAACAAAAACCTAACGATGTGTTATCGACATATTATGGGTGCCATAATAATCTACCGCAGATAGCGGCGGTAGTTAGTAATCCTCATGAAAACTAATAAAGTGTTCCATGTGATTTAGTGGCCATGTTGTTATGACATAGATTACAGTGACGCCACCGGAAACGATTGGACATAACTGTTTATACGAAAAGGAAATATAGGGCTATGACGTTAGCTGCGGGTTGTTTGCAAGATATACCGCGGCCTCGACATGAAGGGCTAAGAAGGAACATTGATGGTTTTTAGTCAGTAGAAGTCTGACACTCCCTTTCGCTCTGCCCAAGAGCGGGAGGGGTTATTTGATGATTTTCCACCCGCAAAAAAAAAGGGCTATGACTTTTTTTAGAGCCTGAATGCACAATGGTAAACATTTATTAGATTTTTTTTTTGAAAAATACACGATGAAAGGAAACTCCCACGGGCTACCAAGGCTAATGGTTAACCACGTATTCAAACATCATTCTGAGCCCCCACATAAAATATTTTATGGGTATTTTTTTTTAATCTGCTACTTCTAACCTTTTGACGGGTAGGTCCTACAACAGCTTTTTTTTCATGATGATGTATTGAATACGTGATAACCATTTTCGTGACGGCGTCCTTATAATAATATAATTTAAAATAACATATTCAAATTCATTTTATTTGCGTTCCACTATGTTGAAAAGGTGTCACAAAAGGCACGACAGCTGTGTCAACTCTGATTTTAATCAAGCACCGAAAAGCTTTTATACAACTATGGTTTTATCCATGTTTATTTGTTTTCTATTTTTGGTGGAGTATTGATAAATAGTAGATAAAAACCTAATTATTTTAGATATACTTATCAATTAATTGAGAAGCATATCAAACTATCAAACATTCCGACACTTCGGCTGATATTTTAATTTGATATTGGAGTGCGTGGCTTAATAATAACAATCGCGCGGGTCGACTTTCAGGTTAAGTTACGTTTGCCTAGGTGGGTTTGTTTGTGAATGGGTGACCACCCATTAATTATCAAGTTTCACTGGCTGTCATTTGTACATCTTTGGCAGTCGTTACAGGTAGTCAGTGGTCTAAAAGTCTGTTAACAAGTCAAGTACCACGGGGTATCATTATACCTATTACTAATTACTGGGATGAGGAGTCGTTCCAAGTAAAATACTGGTATTCCACTGCATTTGGGTACTCTAGAAGCCGACCCCAACATAGTTGGGAAAAGGCTAGGCAGATCAGGGACTGAAAGCGGTTAAGGTTAAAGGTTAAGGTACCTCAAAAATATACCAGTATCGGTTTAAAATAAAGGTTGAGCTATACCGGTACCTTTATAAATAAAGGTTGGGCTAAACCGTTATTCGATTTCGGTACCGAAATGCATGCGAGACGGGGCGCGGCGCGCGTGTGTGCGGTGTAAAACGGTAGAACTTGTTTATTTTGTGAATTTTGTTTGCTACTCTTTTACTTATCTCTTTGTTCTGTGTGAGTGGCGAGGCGATGCGTCAAAGAAAACCCCTATTTATTAAGGTTTAGGTACCGCTACCGATACATTTATAACGGTTAAGGTACTTCTACCGAAATATACCAGTATGGATTTTAAACCACAAAATTCCGCTACCGAAAAAAATAACGGTATCAAAATATTTCGGTAACCCTTATTTAACGGTATGGCGTCATACCGAAATTTAAAGGTACCATAATTTTTAGTTAATTCAGTCCCTGAGGCAGATGATCAAAAACAAAATCAAAAAAGTCATTTATTCAAACTAGGCTGATAATCAGCACTTTTCGAACGTCAAATTTTACTTTACTTATTTACAAGAGACAGCCCCCCAAAACGCCCACCCTTCGACACTTCTTAGTGTTTTAACTGGAAAGAAGAAGTGGCGGAACAAACTCCCCAGCAACACATCTGTCAGTTAGGTTAAAAGAACTAGACTCGATACAATAGTAAGGTGTAAGTTAAATTAAGACTTACTTTAGACACACATCAAACATAAGAAAAAGATCATGTAGTAGCTTAGATACACAGGCTTTTAGCAATTCTCCTAACTTGCTTCACTTTTTTATTGTTATTTTTTAATCTCTTTTTTTTTTCGTTTATCTAGTTGGTACTATGATACGAAAATCGGAAAATTTATACAAAAAGGGATCGACTATTCGCAATAATAAAAATATCCATTACCCCTTAATTGGGGACTTTGAAAACCTTTTAAAATGTTACTTACACCTGCGTCTGGTACCAAATGGGTGCCATTATAATAAATGGTAAAATGTCAGAGAAGTAACTTCAGTTGTATTTATGAAAAAGAGTTGAAAACAATTTTCAATTTGGAAAATACGGGATCAAAAATCTGGTATTTACATGACCCTACTAAAAAAAAAAATTCGCCTGTTTTTTAGAACAAAGTTCTACTTTTTAAACAACTGCCAAACGTGTAGGTGTTTGACAAGTTTTTGAAATGTTCTCGACGATGATAAAAATACACTGAGTTATTGTCACTAAAAATAGGGTGGAAACGTTTCTTAGCGGAGGCGGCGGCGGATGCGGAGGCGACGAGTTTCGCTGCGAAGGTGTTTTTTTTAATTAGAATTACGTTATATCGGTAAAAATTCGTATATTTGTATCATTTGACAAATGACATACAGACACCAACCGTGGTCCCGCAACGCAAACGTTGCTTTTTGACCATTTCACGCACAACACGCGGCCGGACGGCTGAGTCGTTGTCGAGCGTCGCTGCTCGCGCATTATTGTTCTATGATAACGTAAATAAAACTCCGTTACATCTTCGCAATAAATGTACGGAGACAGAAGCGAAGCTATTATTTCTTGCGGAACTTCCGCAGTGGAACACGGATGCGGAGGCGAAGTTCCGTTACAACTCTGAATAGTAGAGAGAGAGTATCACCATTTTTATAAAACAAATATACTTCTAGGTTGAACTTAATTTTGATGATGACGTGTATTATTCAGAAAGATTTTTATATTTGGGCAACTCACAAAAGCAGCCTAAAAAATATTAATATTTTATTAATAGTTTCCGAATTTGACTGCTGCGGTAGTCGCAAGTTTTGGGTTTGATTCTCAGTTCAGGCAAGATGTTGTTAGGTTTTTCTATCTGGAATTTCTCAATAACAACCAGGGAGCTTTAACTTGACCCGGTTGAAGGCAATAGATTCGCACCCGATTACATGGGACTAAAACATAACTGGCGAAATGTGGGTGTACTATTAGGTACACCTCTGCCTAACCCTTCGGGGATTACAGGCGTGATGTTATGTTATCCTAATCTAGTTCTGCATCTAAATCCGGTCTGTTGTTAATGTGATTGATGGTGTTTGCCTAACAAGCCAAATATAACTTCGGACACAATGCTGAAAGTTGCAAAATCAGTGCTCCCGTTTAAATCATCCATTTAAATTCTACTAGTGTTTGTGACAACATTGGTTTAGTGAAGTAGAATTTACGATAATTATTCTCAAGCGCCCTGGCTACGTACTTACATAATAATAAAGCTTCTAGCCTAGAAAATAGAATTTAAACGTTGCACTTAAAGCTCCTGCTCACGCTAAATTAATTAGTCGGTAACATGTTTACACAAGCATTAACTCCTGATAGAAGAAAACTATCGTTTCCTTATACTTATAGTCTTTCTAGATACAATGTGGATTTCATTTAGTTGCTACTAGCTTGTGCCAGCGGCTTCGCCCGCGTGGAGTTCGATACTTGTCCCATGGGATCATACTACCGGGATAAGAAGTATCATATGTGTTAATCCAGGTTATAAACTAGCTGTGTTCTAAATTTCATCCACATCCGTTCAGTAGTTTTTGCGTGAAAGAGAAACAAACATCCATCTATCTATACATCCATCCATACATCCTCACAAACTTTCGCATTTATAATTTTAGTAGGATGCTGGTTGAGAATTTTAAAGTCGGTTGTAGGTACACCGTTGCAGAATGATCAAGCCTACCAATACCTACTTAACAAATGCTATCTTTTGGCTTAGCCTTATGCATCATCACGCTCCTCGCCTTGTTCCATATTATGAAAAATATGCACATCACCTTTTATGGGAGTGTAGTCTTTGGCAAAATAAACGCAATATTATGTTGGATAGTCATTGATATAAAAACTAAAGATACGGTCGTCCGAATATTTGCTCGACGCGTTCGCCATACAGAGAATCGGTGTAGTCTGTAACCTTGTATAAGCGGCGTGGTATTTTCGAGGTATAAAGAACATTAAATAAAGCTTTTAATAAAATTTACGACCGCACCCGAAGAGAGCCGATCGTGGACTAGTTCACTTCGGCTTAGGAAAGACCGTTTTAGGACCAAGTTCGAGGCGTCATTGTAACTTGCGGTCCGCCCAGTCCTTACGCAGTAATATATAAGTCAATGTGGACAGTGTACAGGATACATCCGGGGTTATTTTCTATACAGACCTTGTAGAAACTAGATGAATTTCCGTGCGTTCAAGCGGCAACTGGGCTTACGGCCAGTTGTAAACGTGTCGTTGTCCCTATTGGCCTTGTTTTGTTCTGTTTCCTGCATTATATGGAGGGAAGTGGAATTTGTGTTTTTCTTTCCTCTGCTAGTCTTATCTCATAAGTTTCATTGCGGGTTCACAGACGGTGGAATTGTTTCTCTTGGGGTCAGCGCTACTTATATTCTCCTTATAACTACACCTGCCTATATTTGAAATGACACTGTAACTTTACTTCTAATTTAGTGGCTCAGGTTACACTATAAAATCATACCAAAATCTTTTCAAGCGATAATTGCTTTGATTCATTTGACTATTGCCATTTCAATCGACCTCGTTTGAAACAAGCAAATAAAAATGAAACACGTTCAAAATATTGAATCTGTGATATAATCACAGTATTTTCGCCATTTTCATGTTTGCATGTTTTATCCATGCATAAAAAAATAACACTGCGTTGTACACTATCTAAAAAGTTCAATACAAAAATATTCATAACACACAGCTCTAAACTAGGTAATTAGGGCATTAGCAAATGTTAATTAGGATGTATAATTAGGTCATGACTATGACGAAACTTAATACCCTCATTAGCAGGAGATAGCTCAGTCGGAACACGATTATACCTACGTAGGTACTACGCAGGTACATCTCGGGCATAGTCAAAAACGATTTACATATTTTCATTTACTAAATTATTAACCAGACCAGATGTATGAATGTGGACGAAGCAAAAGGAGTATGTAAGGATCGTAGCAAGTGGCGTTCTGTGGTTTCTGCCTACCCCCATGGGAAAAGAGCGTGAGTTTATGTATGTTTATGTATGGTATGTAAATTATTAATTATCTCTTTTAAATTTAAGTTCTAAGCAATATTACCGAAGCGGGCCCAATACGGTTGACGTCACCGTGTCTTCCAATGTTTGGTCCTAGAGCATGGCGGTGCCTCCACAATGTTATCCTCCATTTTTAACTCAGTGGTGTTGAAATTACACAAACTAAAATTACTTGAGTTCAAATCCAACCACCACACATGATGCAGAGAGTTGTGAGTCAGTAGCCATAAGCTTATAGGCATGTGTAAAAAACTTATGAAAATTCTAAAATCTGCTAGGAGTGGTACTGTTTTATTTTTGTTGAAAAGATTACGTAATCCGTCATTTATAATCCGATCTAAGTTAAAAAAAAAAACAATTTTTTTATTTATTTACTCTGCACCAAAGTATATTACCGGCTTATCTAATTTATTAATTACTTAAAGACTCAAAACTCGAAGGTCAAAAACAAAAACAAATCTGATTACTCAGAGTCTAAAAAACTAATTCACTCGCTCTTACTAAGATTATAATATTCTAATAACAAAATGCTTTTAATAAGTTTATTATTAACAAGAAAGGAAATTCAGTCTTAGTTTAATTTTCTTTGTAAATGAGTACTTAGATAATTTACTTATCAGTTTATTTTGAATTTAATATTTAGATATAAGCACTGAAAGAGGTTTATTTAGGCCTGTTCACACACTTGGTGATTCAACAAGGCTAGCAAACGGCAACGGCGTTTAATCAGTCGTTTGCCCACCAATTAGCAGATACATACACACAAGATCACGCCCGTCATCCCCTAAAGGTAAGACAGAGGTGTTCCTAATAATACACAGACTCCGTGACTGCTACTGAAATATTCTTGATGGAAAACCCCAATAACAATAGATTGGCCTGACACGGAAATCGAACCCGGGACCAAAGCTCAGCCGTAGGGGTCGCTTCCACTAGAGTACTAGACCAACGAGGCAGTCAGTGATTAACAGCTACAAAATCACTATTTTTGTCAAAGGAATTAGTTATAGTAATCGTAACTTTATAGGTATTATAACCTTGACTAGAAATGCTTCTTATCCTTTCTTTCAACTTATTTTCTTTTGCCGGGCCAGCTTATTAACAAAGATAAATAATAATATATAAGAAGAACACCATCTCGGTTGCAGTATAACTTTAGTAACAACAACAAGGTCTACAAGTTTTTCCTGAATTATCGCGCAACCGTCTTCATTACTGCCTTTTAATACCTTTTAGAGAGCGTCAGTGTAGAAAATGAGATATTTTGTACTGTAAGAATTGCCCCCCAATAACTTAAACCACTTTTCTATAACTACCAGACGAAATTTGATAACATCTTTTGCTTCATATGTTAGGAAAATTCGTCACTTCAACAAGGCAACAGTGTTAAGCACGAATACTATACTAGCTGATGCCCACGGCTTCACCCGCGTGGATGTCGGTCAAATTATATACTAAAACCTTCCTCTTGAATCACTCACTCACACTCTATCCATTAAAAAAAACCGCATCAAAATCCGTTGCGTAGTTTTAAAGATTTAAGCAAACATAGGGATATAGGGACAGAGAAAGCGACTTTGTTTTATACTATGTAGTGATTGAACTGTCTTTGCCATTTTGCCACGATGTCGACACTCAGTTACCATCTAATGGGCCTTTGGTCAAAACATGTAAATCATGAACAACTGTCGGTATACCATTACCATTTGGTAAAGTGGACTCTGTTATACAGCCATTGTATTTATTGGCCAATGATAAGTGATAGCAGTTACAGCACTATTCTGGAAATTGGCCACATAGTGCGATTGGCTATTACTAAAATTGGCAGTGTTTTGCTAGAAACCTACTAGTACAATCATTTAGTAAAAGGGGGTTACCTGTAAAGTTTTCAGGGAATTTTGAACTTACAACGAGTTTTCGTAAAATCCATAGTTTTAGCGTACTAGCGCAGCAAACTCGTTTTCACCGAATAACTAGTTTCCACACCACCTTGAAGTAGAGTTACATGGATTTCCCAGTATGGAAGGTCGTAAAGTATAGGAAATTTTCTTTTGTTTCATTTTGTATGTAAATATTAACATTGTAGAATGAGTCGGAAAGGAAATATCATCAAAAACTTGCTATAAGACACCATTTTTCCAATACGCGGCGCGAGCAGCAAAGATACGTTGTGGCAAAGTCGAAATGCGAAAAGAGCGCACCAAAATCTATAAAGTTACCCTTTTTAAAAAGCCTTGGAAAACTTTCCAGGTAAAACTATCAGATGAGTAACATACTACATTTTAATTGAGAAAAGAAGTCTATAAAAGGTTTTTTTTACATTTAAACGCTAAATCCAATCGCCGTCTTTAACACTTTTACGGAGAGAACTTAAGTAGTTTTTCTTTCAGAAAACTAAAAGCTTTTCAAGGGGAGGTAACAGCGGACATAGCTTGAGCTATCAGTAAAGTGTGAGGATACTTACTTTCCCTTGAGCTTATACAATACTATTTTAAAAGTAGTTCCTCAGGTTATATTAATTTTATCCTCTAAGTTCTAAAAAAATGTGTATTGTAATCTAAGGGACTCATGATTTGCTTGTGTAAACCCATTCATCATCATGATCAATATTTCGCCTCCCAAGTGCCGCCAAATTGACCGGCCCCGTGCGTCTCGCAACGTTTTCCGGTTCGCTTAAACGCAACGCGGCAGGCCCAGAAGGAGATGGCGGGACGAACTCGACTCTTTTCGCAGGGATTGGCAATTAACAGCATTGGTTAAGGATAAGTGGAAAGAAGGAAGGGATGCCTTTGCCTTGACGTAAACGTAAACGTAAATAAAATAATAAAATAAAAAACCTTTTATTTCTTGCATTCCATATTACAATTTCATTAACAAGTGTGCATGCAAATTAAATTTAAAATTAATGTGATTTTCAAATAATTAGATTTTATTAATATTATATTCAAATCCATTTAATTAGTTTCATTTAAGATATATAAGTAAAATTAATTATTGTTTATTAAATTAAATATTGTTACTATGTTATGTCAATTACAACATTAACTTCAAATTAAATAAAAAAAACGTAGACATAAATGGCTAAAAATAATAATAAAACATGATTGTGGAGCGTCATGAGTTTATGATGCTCCACCACCGTGTGCTAAAAATACAATACGTTAAAAAGGAAACTGACTATGAGTAGGCGGGATAACCGACACGGGTTGGCATGAAGTGACAGTTTTGTTTTCGTACAATTATTATATCAAATATTCAACAAGGACATCTCTTACAGAGTTATTATTTTGTACTACCTCCCTACGTTTCCCTTTGTATTTTTTATATTTTTAGAAAGTACACAACCCTAGCAATCATCTTTTTTATTTTTTCGCTCAGAATTTGTTTCTCATTATTATAATTGAGCTGTTCTGGGATGTTAGATCTTGTCAAAAGTCAAAGCTTCCTTGATATACGGAAAAAAGAATAATAAAATTACGTAACCGCCATGTTGCCGCATTACTTGGCTTTGTCAGTTTCAATAACATTGGTTTCATTGTACATAAAACATACTCAAATGTTTCTGTTATACCATGTGGCTGAGTATACTCGTGGAAGCCAATTTCCATAATCATTACACTTGGTGGGTGGATCGGTAGTCACAAGTTATATACCAAGTGTTTATATCCTTACATTTTCTTTTATCGTTTTCTCATGTTTCAAAATAAACCTTAATCGCGATGTTATAGTTCTCTGCAAGTTAGGAACATAATTATTATAGAAAATCACGACAACTGTCGCGCAGAAATCCACCAAACTTAACACCCGTCTCATCTCAGTCGGAAGATCCTCTTTTTAAGGAGTATTGTAGAATTTTATATACTGTTTCACATACCTCTAAACGTATTAGGTAGATACAATTTTCTTCAATATTTATACCACTATAAGACCTACATTCTTCACAATCGGTGGTCTTAGGTTTCGCCAGAAAAAATCTTCAGCGATATTTATATCGCTGAAAATTTAACGAGCTTAGAGTCAGTGGATGTCTTACATTGTCACTTACGGTATCTTCCGTGATTAGGAGCTCATTATAGCCCCCGATATTGCAACGCTGTTGTAAGTATCAGTGATCGCGGGATGAATATCGTTAATGGATTATTACGGAAGATATCATCCCGTAATAGTTTCAAAATATGTTTGGTTGTAAACCGTGTAAACTAAAATCAATGTTTTTCAGTACATGATGTTTTTACTATTATATTCTGATAAACATTGTTTACATATTACAAACCCTGTTTGTGAAAAAGACTGGCAGAGTTTTCAATATCGAGAACTTTGCATGCATTACTCTTCAAATAACTCTGATCTTATAACTAAAGATAAATTGCTAGAACCAACACTGATTTCATTAAACACTGAGGTACACCCACTACTTCACTATCGTACTAAAATCATAAATCTGCACCAGTCCCCGTATTTCACCTTGTCAAAAGCCTTTCTGTGAAAACAGTCGGTTTGAACTTCGCCATTGTTTGTCGGTATCAAACAGATAGCAACCTCGATTTACCTCGATTGTTCGGATTAACCTAAACACATGTGTTAATTTTGGTAATTGAGGTCAGAGAGACTAGATTCAATTTGTAAGTTTTATTGAAACCCTTATTAAGTTTTCGAGTTTCGACTCCTAGAAGTCTTGGAGGTTTTTGATAAGTAGATATTTATGAAAACTACGATGTTTTTTTACCATTGTAATAACTTGATTGATTTTGCAGCAGGATCTGCAGCTAAATCGAGCAAAATGAAAACCTGATAATTAATTTACGTCAGATGTGAAATATTGATCGACTATCAAATTGTTGGCTTTGTTTTCCTATTGATACTGACTGGCCGATACTTACTTGATGGAGCATATTTTTGGTCAACCTCGTAATGGATTTAACATCACACGTTAATTAATCTCAAGGTTTTTTTTTTTTTTTTTTTGTATCGGCGGCGGCGACCTCTCGCGTCCGGCCCTGGTGCAAGCCATGGTCCGGGGCGAGGAGGAATGGGACGCCGTCGCCTCCTTCTGCGAAGCAGTGATGCTAGCGAAGGAGGTGGCGGAACGTGAGAGGGAGAGAACCTCTCGTCCCAGCCGCCGCGGGAGGCGCTCTGGGCGTCGGGGGCCACGTGATGGCTTCCGGCCACCGTAGACGCGGGCCTGTGGACGGTGAGTGATGGGTAAGCTCGCCGTCCGTCCGTCTTATGACGACAACAGGCCGTGTCGACGGCGCGTTCGTGTTCCACGCGCGCCTCAAAGAGATGTCAGCAACATGGAAGGGGCCCGCAAGGGCCGACGCCTGTCGAGGCTGCGGGTTGTCCGCAAGGGATACCGAGGCCTCGACATGAAGGGCGAAGAAGGAACATGGGTGGTTTTTAGTCAGTAGAAGTCTGACACTCCCTTTCGCTCTGCCCAAGAGCGGGAGGGGTTATTTGATGATTTCCCACCCCCCAAAAAAAAAAAAAAAAAGGTTTTTTTTGTATACTTTGTTATTTTTTTATTAGCCTACACGTATGTACTAAAAGGCCTCCCCTAATACTTTCCAAGAGCTCTTTTTCTGTGCCTCCTCAAACCAGCTCTCGTGGTACGCATCCTGACGTCTCACCACCTCTTTCTGGGCCAGCCTCGGTGGCGCCGTCCGTCTTCCTGCAACCATCGTAAACGTTGTATGACGTATTAATGATGATTAGTGAACCATACAATTGGATCTATGTTCCTAACTATGCAACAGTGTGCATCAAAGCCCAAATCCCGCTCAGAACCAGATCTAAAGGCAGTTCCACGTGTACATTGCGTAATTCGTAATTAAGCCACTCGGTCAGTGTTTACCCGACAAAGAGAAACAAATAACTCCGCTCGTCTGTAACAGTCTGAAAATACAAATGTTGTTGTTTATCGCGTGGCGTCTTATTGGCTTTGTTTGTGTTAGTTGCATAACTTTGCAACTTGCTATCTGTTTGTGAAGTTGCAGTTTTATTTTGATTTGCCATTCGGAATCCACCAACTTTTTTTTGACAATTCCTATTTGTGCTTTCTTTTATTTTTATTGACATTTTATATTTCCAATCTTTTATTTTAATTGACATTTTGTATTTGTAGTTTCAATTGATATTTTGTATTGATAATTTTAATTTGCCCTTTTGTATTTGAAATTTTAATTAGCTTTTGTATTTTAATTTATATGTCAGTAATGACAAAACATAGCAAGAACTTCACTACTCATAAGATCCTTAATAACCTATGTTTAACAAATAAATAAATTATTATGATTATGATTGCCACTGGATTGTTTTCATAGTGTTGTTTGTTCGTATCTGTATCGTCTTTTGTGTTCGAGTTGATTAACGCTTCTTTGCAAAACCGATTATCTTCTTTTGCGCAGTAAATGGCACTTTCTTAAGTTTGTGGATCAGTGATTAATTGTAAAACTTCAGAAAAGCTTCAATACATTCACTTGTGTGCCGTGAACAAATACTAGTAGGTACTACACAGAAAAGTAAGACAAAATAATGTGCCAACATGTTAAACAGGGTTAGTTTTGAATGACTGACTTAATTTTCAGAGATGGTTTAGAATCGATAATATTTTCCATTATTATTATTGTAATGTCTTGTCCGTCACTAAACGAGCGTGTGGATAATATTACGGCAGACTAATTCAGTTCAACATCCTAGATAGGTAGCAGTTAGCACACACATACATTTGGAGGTGCAAGTCGTTATATTTATATCATGTGTTACGACACGTTTTAGACAAATTATTGGTTTTATTTAATTTTATTTGACAACAATATCGAAAATGCAGTTTTTTTCTTTTTTTTTTTGGCGGGTTGAAAATCATCAAATAACCCCTCCCGCTCTTGGGCAGAGCGAAAAGGAGTGTCAGACTTCTACTGACTAAAAACCACCCATGTTCATTCTTAGCTCTATAAGTCGAAGCCGCGGTTTCTCTTGCGAGCAACCCGCGGCCAAAAATGCAAGGTTAACTTAAAATTTTTACTGTTCATTGAAAACGAACTCTGTACAGAAAACTCCACTGACCTACTAAAAACCGTAGCAGTGAGAAAATGTTAGTCTGATGAATTGATAATGATAGATCGCTCGCTGAGAAACATCGAGTGTTTTCTTCGACCCCCGATCAAATAGCACGCACATGGATCGTGATCTTCGAAATAAAACCGGATGAGACGTCGTAAACTATTTGACGCCCACTTACGTACAGACTCAATGGACGCGCCGTAATATAGCGTTACGATCATTGACGGTCTATGACGTAGTTTGTCATATGTTACATTGTAACCTAGAAGGTCAACTTAATGAACGGCGGCTAATTGTTTCAGATAACTTTTATCATAGGAATTGATATTGCGGTTGATCAGCTTTTGAATGGGAAATCAGTTTCCAGCCACGTTGTTTTGTTTTAATATCAAACATGTTCCGCGGCTTAATAAGAGGAGCTCGTGGCTTAATAAGAACTGCCACTCGGGTCGATCTTTAGGTAAAGCTGTGCTTGCCTAGGTCGGTCTGTGGATGGGTGATCGACCGACATATCGAGTTTCCTCCGTGCCTCGGAAAGCACGTTAAGCTGTTGGTCCCGGCTGCCATATATAGATCTTTGGCAGTCGTTACAGGTAGTCAGTGACCTGAAATTCTGACATCCAGTCTTACCAAAGAGTATCGTGTTACCTAGTATTAACTGGGTTGTGGAGGTCAGATAGGCAGTCGCTCCATGTAAAATACTGGTATTCAGCTGCATCCGGTTAGACTGGAAGCCGACCCCAACATAGTTGGGAAAAGGCTAAGCAGATGATGATGTTCCGCGGCACTCGCTTATGATTGTTTAAATATTTTTTAAATTGGATGAATAGTTTTGTCTGCCTCGCAAGCGCGACTGCTGAGTCTGCATTTGTGCCCCCTATTATATGGAACATGTTTTTCCGAAAATAATACAGATAGTTATGTTATCAAACAATGGACGAAATATGAGTCAACTCTTACTTATCATCACAAACACTAATTACACCGTCCTCGCCAGGTAAAACGACCTCTGCATTTTTATAATATTATACAGGGTGTAAATCAACCCATCACACAACCGCCAACCAAGCATTCTGTACATCAAACTAAGTACCTCTACGCAAAATTTTTAGCTGGGAAACGACTTTTTTTTTTGGGGTCAAAAATCACATTACGATACGATATAACTCAATGTAGCACTCTTAAAACATTGTGCTAGTGGATGCTTTGAATAGTAAACGGGTCATGGAGGTAATTTCAGTAAAGATATAACCTGAAACACTAGTATTTACAAAAACAGCTGTGAAAAATTTGGAAGTTTGACCCCCAATATCTCCGTAACTAGGGGGTTCCCAGGTATGGCCTAGAACAAAAAAATGATCGCAGTGGTGGGGAGAACAAGTGCCCTTCGTTTGCGTTAAGGGTACTTTTACACCCTATATAATCATAACGGCTGAAATGTGGGTGTACTCTTGGTATACATCTGCCTTGTTTTTAGAGACCTCTCACCATTTCAATACTAACTTACAAACTGTATCTCTTTAAATTAAGAATTATTTAAGATTATTTTTTAAATTATTATAAAAAAAGGACAGGTGCGTAGTACTCGTATAAACCGGCGTGCGTATGTGACCAGATGTATGAATGTGGACGAGGCAAAAGGAGTATGTAAGGATCGTAGCAAGTGGCGTTCTGTGGTTTCTGCCTACCCCCATGGGAAAAGGGCGTGAGTTTATGTATGTATGTGTGTATTATAATGAAGAGGTCTGATAAAAGAAACATCGTGAGAACGTTTATGCAAATTAGTACCACACCTCCGCTCACATTTGAAGTACTATAAAAAAATTAAGCTTTACTTGATGTTTTTAGACCTTCTGTATACTAATAATATTTACAGTGACAAGTCATTTATGAGCAGTGACGTCATACACGTCAGTTTAAGATTAATGGACAGCGAATAGTGTGAGTAATTATTATGATACGGCATTGAAACGGCGACAATGTTCAATACACTGAAGTGACATGTATATTAGAAATGTTATGTTACCTGTTACGGTAATGACTTTTGAATAGCTGTTGAACATTAATAGAAAACGGCTGATTGAATAGATACCGTGTATTTTTAATGGGCGGTAATGTCCGGGTGGCGTTAATCTATATTAAAACGATAGGTAAATATTGATAAGTATGGTCATTATCTCAACTGACAGTAACCAATGTTGAACAAAAGTTTACCTGGGGGCCTAAAAAGGCCACTTTGATATTATTCTCAAAATTTCAAACGCAAAATTCTGACGCAGTTAAATTGTCATTATGAATTGTCTTCTTGTAGCTATTTTAAGCATTGTAACGTATAAGCAATTAAAGCGACCGTTTGTGTAAATTAGCCAATTTGTTCATTCATGCCTAAAATAAAATTATGACGCATATAGCTAATTCATATTTATCTGTGGTATCCTGTTTGGTAGCATGATCGTCGCGGTTTTTAATTATTTGAATAGACATCATATTTTCAAACAAACTAATTAGCATAAAACTTTCAACGAAATAGAACACCATTTATAAATTTTGGTTAACCTAAAGTATAATTTGCACTAATTCGCATCTCGAAATATTTAAGAAACGAATTTCTGAAGTAGCGAGTTGGCAACATATTGTGTTTAGTATTTATATCTGTAGTTTATACCGAGGCCCGAGACAGGCTCTTTAACCTGTTAATCTAGGTACCTACATCAATACATCTTAATAGAAAATGCTAAAAATGAAAAAAGTCCTGTGACTAAACTATTGGGTCGAACTGGAAGCGCGGTTTAATTAATTTATTATATTTCCTTTATTCATTTTCTTACTTAATACATTTTTAAATATTTCTATTTTTTTTTTAATTATATTATTATTCCCTTTATTTATTTGTAAAACAAACTTTATACATTTTTAAATATTTCTTATAAAAACAATAAAAAAAACATTAGATTATTTATTATTTTGTGTAGTTAATGTAATATATTAGACAAGGCAATTTTTTGCAGCCAATATCATCTTTCGTAGCGTTCCTAAGTATCAATACCACTTACAGTATTCATTTGGGATTTCCAAATGCTAATGAGACGGTTAGTTAGGAACACAATTCGATTATTGGACAGAGGATTCGGGCTTTAGAGCTGCGGTTGACAGCCATACGGATATCCGACTGTGGCCTAATTATTTGCTTTAGTGAGATCGAAGGTTTGTGTGGTGAATGGTACTCGTATACGAGTGCCGGAAAATTGCATCAGAAACCTAATTTTAATTAATAATGACAAGTCGAAAGCCGCGCATTGTTAAATAATTTTAAACGCACGGGTCGATCTTAAAAGGATAAGCAGTGCATGCCAAGGTTGGTCTGTGGATGAGTGACCACTGACCGTCAATTACAATATTATGAAGATTCTGCCGTGCCTTAAAAACCACGTTACACATTTTAATAAGCTGGTTTTATAATTATTCTATGGGTTATACTAAACTGCATGTAAAGACGAAATAAAACATTTTTATTAAAATTTTCTTGTTAATTTGTCTTTTATTAATAATAATATAATTTTATTTCAGACCAAGTTTGTCCATAATTGTTAGCAACAAATTTCTTAAAACTACGTTAGTGGGTGCTTATTATTTCAATTAAAATTCAATTATAATACAACATACACATATTAATAACAAAGGTCTTAAAACTATGTTCGTGTGCATCATTCATTAAAATTCAAATAATCAAAAATACAATAATTAACCAAAACAGCTGTTAGTTATAAACGTCTTAAAACTACGTTATTATTACATCAAATCTCATGGCATCAATCAGTAGTGTCACTACACTACGTCGCATGAAGCTGCGTAAATCTCCCCAGCACTGCGGAGTCTGGCTTCTCAGACATCATTTTTCTATCTTTTGCAATCTATTTAAAAATAAGTACAACCTCGTTATTGCATGTCTCTCTCACATTGCATAATGCATATAATTATGTTAACCAGTTCATAAAATGCATATAACATTATTATATTATGCTCTAAGTTCCAAGAGCCTTTGAACTTTGAGACGGTGGTATAATAATATTAAAAGCCACGACACGACATGCAATTATTATGTAAATACGTTTTCAACACACTTGCTCATAAAGTGGCTCTAATTTCACCGCAATTAGGCATATAATGACACCTGTAATCAAACTGTGAATTTTTCATTACCATTATTCACAAGTGAGTTATAGGTTTTTTTTTTAATTTTTTGGTTGAGTTGCTCTGTTCTTAAAAAAGTTTCGATACTAAAAAGATTGTGTTCAATACTACAAATAAATTAATGTACCTATTCCTTGCTCATTTCATGCAACTTCGAATTAAAATAGATAATTTCAACTTATACATACGTTTTTAATAAATAAAACTTTTGTTTTCTCTGTAATAAAAAAAACTTTGAATTCCCCATTTTGTACGTGACTGCAACACTATCCGCGGAAAGCAAAAAATAAAACTTAATCTTTTAGTCTATAGCCGATCGCCATTGTTAGATGCGCGCTCAGGATAATTTATTAATTTAAATAGATAATTTCAACTTGATACGTTTTCAATAAATAAAACTTTTGTTTTCTCTGTAATAAAAAATCTTTGAAATCCTCATTTTTTACGTGGCTAAAACACTATCCGCAAAAAGCAAAAAAAAAGAAACCTCATCCTTTTAGTCTATGGCCGATCGCCATTGTTAGATGCGTCATTTTAACTGTTGAAAACATGTTAAAAATGATTTTTTTGTGTTATTTTCTTCACAAGTGTGTTGAAAAACGTCGTATGATACACGTGTGTATTGATGATTACCGTCCTCGGCTCTCTTAAGACCCTCACCTAACGGCTCGGGTCTCAAAGGCGCCTCAGCGGTAATCACCAACGTTACACACTTATACCATAATGTACTATTGTATGACGCCTATGGAGATTTCCTATAGTTTAATCTAAGTCGCCAGTTTCATATGATACTTGTGTGCCTACATCTTTTATGTTGCCCAAAATAAACTCCTTGGCTTTGGATTTTCGAAGTCTAAGCGAAAAATACAGAGAAATTACCAGCGCGTCTTTGTATAGCTTCATGGCAAACGTACACCGGTCCTTCACAGCAAGGAATATCTGCTGAGGTGAAGATTTATAAATAACTCTGCCCTGGAGTGGAAATGTGATGCTGTTCCACAAACAATGGGGGACTTAATATCGTGTCCTATTGTTTGTTCACTACAGGAACTGATGGACCATGGATAGACCCTACCGAAAGCGCCAAACAAGCTCAGTTCTGGGGCGCCGGAGCTCCTCGCCAGTTTTTTACAATCGTCATCATCATCTGCCTAGCCTTTTCCCAACTATGTTGGGGTCGGCTTCCAGTCTAACCGGATTCAGATAAATTCCAGTATTGTACAGGGAGCGTCTGACTATCTGACCTCCACAACCCAGTTAGTGTTGGGAAATATATGATAACCCTTGGTAAACCTGGTTGTCAAACTTTTCTTTTGCGCTGTCATAGATGACAAATGACAGCTAGGACCAGCGGGATAACGTGCTTTCCGAAGCATGGAGGAACTCTGTATATAACGCAAGATTTTCCCGAGCGTACAAGTATGTCTATAATTTATATTCGACTAGCTGATGCCCGCGGCTTCACCCACGTAGATGTCGGTCAAATTATATACTAAAACCTTCCTCTTGAATTACTCTATCTATTAAAAAAAACCACTTCAAAATCCGTTGCGGAGTTTTAAAGATTTAAGCATACATAGGGACGGACAGACAGCGACAGCGACTTTGTTTGTATGTAGTGATATTACTGCCCAGTTTTATTGAATCATGTAAACCTGAACATACTATGTGTAAATAGCAACCATTAAGCCGAATCGAGCCAAACCAAGCTCATTATTACCCATAATTAATATTGTTCTGCCAAAATTACACAAAATATAACACGAGTAACTTGTTATACTGAAGTATTTTCACACGTACTGAATTAAAATAACTTTAGATCCATTTCTACATAACGCCACTCCTATAACCTCCAAAGGGTTAGGCAGAGGTGTACCTAATGGAACACCCACATTTGGCCAGTTACGTTTAAGTCTCATCTAATTAAATAATGGTGGTGAAAATAGTGGTGTGCCTATTGCAATCAACCGGGTAAACATCCAGGCTCCGTGGCTGCTGCAGACAAATTCCTGATCAAAAGACCCAATAACCCTTAGTCTGACCTTGGAGTCGAACCCTGCACCTCATGCTCAGCAGTTGCGCTTGCGACTACTAAGCCATCGAGGCAATTTCTAATGTTTTAGAAATCTTACCTCAATCACATAAATCCCTAATGCAATTAACAAATGGCTTAGGACTAATTAAAGATGGGTCTGATCCTGTCAAAAAGCAATTATAGTTATAGATTAAACTGTCATGAGCTTAATCTTGCTATCTTTTCAGTAATTAGTGGTAGTACCTATGTGTTAGATAAGACGAACAAATGTAAACTAGAATTAGTTGTGCCTTTATGATTGTAATCTGAAATCGAAATGGGATTTAAAAGGATAATTTTACTCTGGTTTTGAAAGAGGTTTAAACTGGCCATTTTTGAGGTTAACGCTTCAAAGCATGGTGGTAATTTACGGATGAAAAAACATAACACACAAAGTCGTACATTTGCTAGCCCCTTATTGCAGGGACTTAAATATAAGTGCCATAAAGCACAGTATTGCTTGTATTTTAATGAAGTACCCAAGAGAGAAACGTGACCACCATTTCTTATTCTTACCCGACTGCAAGGGAAGGGTAATGTTTTTCGCGACTATCTTTGTTTGTAATATTCTTTATTTTTTTCAATTTTGATCAAAGAGCACGTCAGCCTTCGTCCAAAATAATGTTTTCTTAACAAACAAGGTAGTAGCGTAAACAAACAAGACATCGTCATCTGCTCACATTTAACCGACTTCCCAAAAAGGAGGTGGTTCTCAATTCTTTTTTTTTTTTTTTTTAAAACGTTGCCCCACACTAGGAATTTCTCCTGTATCGTGGGTGCGTTCACAAACATATAAAGTCACATACACAAATACCCAGACCCGAAACAACTATCTGCAAGCCATACAAGTAAATACTTGTTCCGTGCGGGGATCAAACCCGCGACACGCAGCGCAGCAGTCCAATCGCTTAGCCACTACGCCAATCGTGCCGTCAAAATTATCGATTGGTATGATTGTTCTCAATTTTGTTGGGTTCGGCAAACTTAAAGGCTGACCAGCTAGACCAAAGTCTGTATTCAGTTAAATTAGACTATAGAGTCTAACTGGATGCAGCTGAATACCTGGATTTTGTATGGTGTGACTGCCTATTTGATCTCCACAGTGCAGCTGTTGTTATAACAAGATACCCCCTTTTTATGGAGGGTGGGAAATCATCAAATGACTCCTGCCGCTCTGGGTTGAACTCGCTGCGGGTTGTCCCGTCGGGGCTACGGGTTCGAAAGAGATACCGTGGCCTCGACACAAAGGGCTAAGAAGGAACATGGGTGGGTTTTAGTCAGTGTAAGTCTGACACTACCATTTCGCTCTGCCCAGAGCGGGAGGGGTTATTTGATGACTTCCCAACCCCCCAAAAAAAAGAGTCTATAAAATACAACAACAGTTCAACGTGATTTCCAAGGCACGGAGGGATTTCGATTTGGAATAACATGAAAATATTGTAAAAAAAAACCAAATCATTTTAAAAGAGTATCCATGGAGTTTCTTGCAGATTCTTTTCCATAGGAAAAGACCAACCCGAACCGTGCACCTTTTTTCGATGTTTTATAAGTGCCCATGTTAGCCTATGAGACATAAAATATTTTGATTTTGATTTGGTCATGCATACACGGATCCACTTCGACGAACGTTATTCGACCTTCGATCGATCCATACGATTATCATTATTTAGCCACGAACCCCTTACGAAACAAACAAGTAAGTTAAACACAAATAAATTAACCCATAATTTCCTTTATTGTCCGTCCGCCTGTTAACACTTTAATGCCAATAACTGACTTAGTACAATCGCGTCCAAAATTTATAGGCGGCCATAACGACGTATAACTACGCCCTTTTTGTTTATTACGAACAAGTTTTGTTTTGAATAAATTGAGGTACTGGTGCGCACAAAATTTTAAACCAATCATAACATCACGCCTGTAAGCCTTGGGAGGTTGGCCCGAGATGTTCCTTTAATGATGTTCCTAGTGACCTTTGTGCTGCTACCGATGACGCGGTGGGAGTGGTCAATTTCTGGGCTAACAAAATATATAAAATTGTGCCAGCGACACGAAATAGAAAAAGAACTGCACCATCACATCGCCAGATCTGTTTCAGTCCCATTTAAAAGAAGGCAAGCCTTTTGTCATCAAACAGGCACAAATCTAGACTAAAACTCTTTACCTGAACTTGAAATCGAACCGTGAACCTAAAGCTCGCTGTTAGCAGCTGCGATTAGTTGAACAAAGAAATAGACTTGAATGCGTACCATAAACTCACGCCCTTTACCCATAGCGGTAAGCAGAAACCACACAACCCCACCACAGAAACTACGAACTTAAGTCTTGAATAATTTTAGAGAAAATAATATAATATATAAAAGACGTACCGTAGGAGTTTTCTATTTTGGAATACTCAAGAGATTTTCTTGGACAGATATTGATGTATCAAATTATGGACCAATATAATTATCTTTAAATGACAATTCTAAATTAAATGGTACTTAATAGATTAAAATTGAAATAGAAAACATGGTCATTCGGGACTAAGACAGTCTTTCATTGTCAAGTACAAAATAGAAAGGGATTATAGTTAAAAAATTAGAACGTAAAATGTATTTGAAATGTAATCCCGGCGGTGTTTTTCTGAAGATTCTTAAATGTTTCATTTGAAATCCACCAAGCCAAATCAGGGGCCCATGGATGGCATAAAACCTTGACACCAGGTGAGCACTAACCATACGAAAAAAAATAAAAGAAGATTTTTAAATTAAGTAATTTACCAGTCATATGGCCCAATAAATAACCGTAGTCCCCGATCTAAATCAGCTGCAGTCGCCATTTTTCAAGATCATTTGATATAAGGTGTTGAAAGGAAACTTACTTATCTTCGGTAAAAGATATCGAAAGAAATATATCACAAACGAAACCCTTTTAAATTAATGTGGCCTCTGAAATCTTTCTTATTAGGGTTCCGTACCTCAAAAGGAAAAAACGGAAACCTTATAGGATCACTCCTGTATCTGTCTGTCTATCCGCCCACACCCCCCCTTTTTCTCCGAAACTACTCAGCCTAAAATTCTGAAAAAAATACATAAATTAGTTCAACACTTATAGATAACAGGGAAACCTAAAGAAGTCTATAAGTAGTGCTAAAATAACATGGAAAATCTCTCAATATCTACTACAATGGTACTGAACCCTTCATGTGCAAGTCCGACTAGCACTTGGCCAGTTTTTTTTTTGTAATACTCGTATCAGGAGCATCCATTTTTATAAACCGACCACAAGAACTTATGGAATATAATTTGTTGTTGAATATAACGAAAAATATGTTTGAGCTTGGAATAAATTATTTCTTTAAAAGTCAATGGAAAGATATTTATTCAGTATTTCGCTATAGATCTGCCTATTTTCAAATACCTACGACCATCTCAATAACTATTATAAAACACAGTGAAAAATAGAAAAAATATATTAATAAATGAAACTAAGAATGTAATAGATTTAGAAATATGCCTAAAATAATAAGTTAAACGAACTTTAGAAACTAAAGCAATAACACTGAAATGTTCATAAAATAAGTTAAAACAAATTGAATTAAATACTAATTGGTACTTTAATGTTTTAAATTATAATAATTTAGATATATTAATACTGCGGCTTGAAAGAACAATTAAATGATCTTTACTTTCATTGAACTTTGTTTTATTCAAGTTTCAAAAGGGGCAGTTTAATGTAAAGTGCAATTAAAAATTATCTAGTTTTAGTTTTGTTGTTGGAATTAGTCTCATTAAAAGTTATGATATTTGACTTGTGACCTTTGTTATTAAAGTCATTATTATTTTGTGCCTAACTCATGACAATTAAAACTACGATCATTAATTGTAGACCCTATTATGTTAGTTTATTAGGGTTCCGTACCCAAAAGGTAAAAACGGGACCCTACTACTAAGACTTCGCTGTCTGTCCGTTCGTCTGTCCGTCCGTCTTTCTGTCACCAGGCTGTATCACAAGTACCGCGATAGCAAGACAGTTGAATTTTTTCCAAATTATGTATTTCTGTTGCCGCTACAACAACAAAATAAAATAAATATTTAAGGCTTGTATTCACGCCAATGACCTTGTGCACACAAACTACCCCTCTCGGTCGTAGATACGGACTTTAAACGGACGCATTTTTCATTTATTATAATTAAAATAATACATGTTTTTAAAAAGTGACAAAACCAAATTATTTTCCTTTGTATTTCAAAGCAGTAGATATTTTTTTTTTATATTATTTTGTTAATAAATGAAGGAGTAATATAGTTCCATTCAACGATTTGGAGGTGATTTTGTGGATTTATTTTCTTATTATGTGATACCGATACAAAAATTATGGCTAAACCAAATTACGTGTCATATCGTGTAGATTACTAAAAAATTTACTCAGATGTAATTTCTCTGTAAGTGCCGGTGAAAAACTGCTTCATCTGCACGCTGTTTTTAAGCTTTTTCGAGAGAGGAGCCTTAAGGGGGCTCATACAAAAAACGCGATTTTTATAGATACGGAACCCTTCGTGCGCGAATCCAAATCGCTCTTGGCCTGTTTTGTTATGCACAACAGCACAACTTAAAATATATTTTACGAAAAATCTTTAACTAACTAAACTACATTACTTTCACAAGTTATTATGCCTTCTGACTGTAACAGTAGCTTTGCTATCTTTGTTTTTCTGATATTTAATAGTGACTGGAATGGTCTAAATGGAATAATTGCTTTGAGTTGGAACCTGCTTTCGAATGCCCGACTATACAATAAAATAATAATATTCATCGTATTTGAATGGATTCGGTTCTGTCAAAAAATTATATAAACCGAAATGCAAACTTACTTATAATTATTCTCTTTTAATTTGGCCTTAAGTATCCACCTAATTTTAAAATTCGTGGTCTCTGTTTCATGTTTTTTGGTTTGTCAAGTATTCGTCGATTTATATTCATGTATCATGCACGAATATGAGCTTGCGATATTAGCTTCTACCCTGAAAAGGATAAGGTTCAGTACGAGGTCACAGTTATTTCAAAATAAACTAAATTAAAATCAATATTATGTAAACGAAACAAAGTTATTCAACAAAACTACCTATTAAAAACAATTATTAACTAAAAATATATTCAAATCTTTTCACAATAACTAAAAAGCTTTTGAATTTCAATTGATACTTATTAATCTTTAAAAAATATTTTACTTGAAAATACACACTTTAGAATTTGAATAAGTAGGTAGTTATTTTTTTATTTACATATATCAATAGCAGAGGCGAAGTAAAATTTTTGCTTTGACTTCAATATAAGAATATTATGTATTGAATTTTCTATTCTTAATATTTCAAAAAGCCAATTTAAGAGTTTGACATTTTGTAATTGATAAAATTACAGTGTGTAGGATGTCTTTACAGCTGAACAATCAATTTAACTTTTATAGACTGACAATAGGCTTATTACTGATAATGTTAATGAGCTGTGGGTCTCAACCAGTTCCAATTATCGTATTCAGAGAAAGTCAAGTACATGTGAAGAGTAACTCTTTTTGGAGTAGTTTACTCTAAAGGGTGTAAAAGTACCCTTAACGCAAACGAAGGGCATTTGTTCTCCCCACCACTGCGGTCATTTTTTTGTTCTAGACCATACCTGGGAACCTCCTAGTTGATATTGGGGGTCAAAGTTCCAAATTTTTCACAGCTGTTTTTGTAAATACTATTATTTTAGGTTTTAACTTTACTTAAATTACCTCCATGACCCGTTTACTATTCAAAGCATCCACTAGCACAATGTTTTAAGAGTGCTACTTTGAGTTTTACCGTAAAATGTGATTTTTGACCCCAAAAAAAAAGTCATTTCCCATCAAAAAATTTTCCGTAGGGGTACTTGGTTTGATGTACAGAATGCTTGGTTGTCGGATGCGTGAAGGGTTCGTTTACACCCTTTATGTGTGGGCTACTTATTCATCATCAGCCTATAATGTTCCCACTGCAGGGACTCGGCCTATAATCCACCACGCGGACCCAGTGCGGGTTGGTAGATGTCACATGTCTTCGAATTTTTTGGTTCTAAGACATCCTTTCCTTTTTTCTTTTTTTGGGTGGGTGGAAAATCATCAAATAACCCGTCCCGCTCTTGGGCAGAGCGGAAGGGAGTGTCAGACTTCTACTGACTAGAAACCACCCATGTTCCTTTTTAGCCCTTCATGTTGAGGCCACGGTATCTCTTTCGAACAACCCGCAGCCCCGACGGGAGGCCGCACCCCCGACGGGAGGTACGGAACCCAAAAAATTAGAAAAAAATACTTCGTGAAATCTGTCTCATAAACCAACATAAATACTGAGTATTAAGTTATGTCTTAATAACTTAGTGTATTAGTAACAAAATCACTTGAATTCAAAAAACTACCCTAACAGACATACACTTAAAAACTTTACTTCATAGAACCAAGCTTTACTACCAACACAGTGCCAACTAAGCACTGATCACGAACTACATTCTCGTAGGTACCAGTCCCGATACCATATTACGTAGTTTCGGTCTCGATCGTAAAGTACCGAAACGGTTTTACGGTCTCGAACGACAAATGTCAGTGACGCTGATATGAGGATTGTGAACGGGTTGAATTTCGAACGTCGTAAATCATTATTTGTTTTGGGTAGGTCTAGGGTTATTTTTAGATTGGGAAAGTGTGAAATCGCTCCTGATTTTACGACTAGATTTACTGTTTTCAATTGAACCGGCAACTCAGATAAATTAATTAAAATTGTAGAAACAATCAACATTGTTTCTACAATTGTTGTTGTTGTTTGTTGTTGTTGTTGTTGTGTGTGTTTGTTTTTGTTCTAAAAATGTCAACACGTTTATAGAACTTATCTTTACATTGTTAGAACTGATATTTTACCTGTTATGAATAATTAGGGCCTGTATCACCACTTATCTTAAGTTCCCGTAAACTTATACCTCGAAAATACCACGCCGCTTATATAATACAAGGTTACGTTAACGAGCGGACTACACCGATTCTCTGTATGGCGAACGCGTCGAGCAAATGTTCGGACGACCGTATCTTTAGTTTTTATATCAATGGCCCTTGGACTAATTACATGTCATTAACCATAAACATAATATTCAAAAGTATATTTCCAGTACTATTCACATTTTAACTTTGAAATTGTTTAACAATAGTAATTTTACAACTAATATATTACTGCATAACACTAGCTTTGATGATAGAATGGTACAAAATGCGACAGTCCATAATGATCTAATTTTTTTTTTTAATTTACCACCTAAGTACACATTGTGGAATGCAAATAAAGTTTGAGTATTGAGTATTAAAATCGCAATTTACAGCATCTCTACATAATTTACTGCGATCTTAACAAGATGGCTGCCGGCGCAAACTGCAGAAACATATAAAAGGCATTATTTCCTCGCTGTTCCAGTTTCAAATCCGCTGAGATATTTTGCAGCGGAAGAAATGTCTCGGTCTTGAGCATCGAGGTTGTAACACGATTCTTATGAATAAAATGGTTGAGTTATTTCAAAGGTCATGTATGTGTGGTAAATCCACTGATATTGATATGCCTAGATAATGCAAGAGCACCTAATTCACGTGTCCGCTTAAGCATAAAAATATCTTAGTAATTCATTATTTTTGTTAAAATCCTGTCTGCCCGCGATTGTCCCAGCCATTACTCATATCTGCAATCGCTCTATTTCCTCAGGTTGTTTTCCCAGGGTTTTCAAAAGGGCTATTGTACACCCAATCTTCAAAAATGGCGATAGACACAGTGTGGATAACTATAGACCGATCTCAGTCTTGCCTGCCATCTCTAAAATATTAGAAAAGATCCTCAATAATCGATTAGTAGATTATCTTGAGTCTTACAAGTTACTAAGTAATAACCAGTATGGTTTTAGGCGTGGTAGGTCAACTGAAAATGCTGTTGCTGCCCTGGTAGATCATGTAGTATCTAAATTAGATAGCAAAATGAAATGCTTGGCGATCTTCTTGGATCTCTCTAAGGCCTTCGACACTGTGTCCGTTCCCCACCTCTTATCTAAGCTGGAAGCTACGGGCATTCGCGGGCATACCTTAAAAATGTTCCAGGATTACCTGAGTGATAGAACTCAATGCGTCAAAATAAATGGTGTTATTAGTGACACCATTTCACTGAGTTTTGGGGTTCCTCAGGGCTCAATCTTAGGTCCTACTCTGTTTCTTATATATATTAACAATTTATGTAAAATGTCTTTAATGAATTGTTCAATCTTCACTTATGCAGATGATACCGCTCTATTAATTCATGGCAGTGACTGGCCTGAAACAGTAAAGTACGCGGAACTTGCGCTAGAATCAGTGATGAAATGGCTGTCAAAAAACTTTCTAACCTTAAATTTAATTATAACGGTATACTTACCTTTCTCTTTAGTATCCACCAAACTCCCTTCTCCAGATTCAATGCTGCTTAAAGCTCATACTTTCTCACTCGGTCTATCTTCACAATGTGGCTGTCTTCAACTCAAAAGATCTAATTCTGTTGACGGCACGGTTGGCGCAGTGGCTCAAGCAATGGACTGCTGCGCTGCGAGTCGCGGGTTCGATCCCCGCACGGAACAAATATTTGTATGGCCTACAGATAGTTGTTCCGGGTCTGGGTATTTGTGTATGTGAATTTAAATGTTTGTGAACGCACCCACGATACAGGAGAAATTCCTAGTGTGGGGCAACGTTTTTAAAAAAAAAAAAAAAAAAAAAAAAAAAAAAAAAAAAAAAAAAAAAAAAACCTCGAAGCCTTTTAGGTATCCCACCACGGCTCTCTACACCGAATGTCAGGTCCTCACTGTGAGACAGCTCTTTGTCCTTGGTACTATTCTCCGCAAACATCCCTGTGTGTATTACCATCCAAATGCCACCAAAAAACGCAGACACTTCGATGTATGTTCAACTTGTGGATGTAGAACGGCACTTGCTCAGCGCCATTTTGGTATACTTTCAAACCATCTTTAAAATAAAATAAATAAACTCTGCTGCATTGCTCGCATGTGTCTAAATGAATGCAAATCCAAGGTCACGAAGTGGCTCTTGACATTGACCTATAATGAGACAGAAGATCTACTACAGATATCGATCGCCTAATATTGTTGATAGTGGCATTTTCATAATTATTTTTTATACTCTTACGTAAACACAAGTTTTCTCTATACTTATCTCCCATATCTCTATACACACACAAATACATACACACATACATACCTACATAAATAGGACACAACATAGTTGCATTAACAAGTAACTTTATTGTATTTTAATGAAAACGTACTGTGCTCATCTTACAACTACTACTGCATGTACAAATCTTAGGCGAGGACGCTGGCACCCTAAACACAACTTAAATCTTACATTGGGTGCCAGAGCTCATCGAAAACACTCTGTAACCATAGTTGTAAAGCTGCATAGTGTATAGATAAGTGTTTTTTGTACAACGGAATGT
Source organism: Diarsia brunnea (assembly GCA_949774965.1). Classification (NCBI taxonomy): domain Eukaryota; kingdom Metazoa; phylum Arthropoda; class Insecta; order Lepidoptera; family Noctuidae; genus Diarsia; species Diarsia brunnea. The sequence continues at coordinate 20,641,036 of OX459001.1, forward strand.
AATAAAAACTTATTATATATTATTCTAATTTCGGTGAATTCTGGTGTTCTGGAGAGGGTGTTTTTTTAAGGTTTCGCTTCGTTACTCAAATGAAAAAAAACGAAACCCTAAAGATCACTTTGGCATTCCTCTGTCAAAACCCTTTTGTATAAAACAACATTAAAAGATGTAGCGTAAAGTTCCACTTCAAGTAAAAAACAATTGTTTTAAATATTCAATTGTTTTCTCCTTCCACGCCAAATGTGAAACATCGAGCTACTCAACAGGTGTGTCGCAAACAGAATTGTTATAAGCGACATAATATTTGTTTCACAACACTTCGGATGCAGCAGGTGGCGATTCTGAACGAAATGTGATATCTCGCTCGAGAGATATCCGATGATGCATTTTCTTATATAAGGCTACAGAGAAAGCAGGAATAGTACCTATTTTGTTTACCTACAAAGAAGTAGGTAGGTAAAGTGCAGTAATTTGGTAGTTTTACCTTTAAAGTTTTCCGAGAGTTTTGTATGGCAATTTTAAAGATTTTGATGTGCTCTTTTCGAATTTCAACTTTTTAAAATTGATGTTATATGCATGTAAAAACAATTATTTGGTAATATACTTTTAAGTTTTAAAAAAAACTAAGTAAGTAAGGGCATAGATCTTTTGCCATCTTAACTAAGTCTGAACCACGAAACTCAGACAAGGTATTTCACCAAAAAAGTCGAATTAGTCCGTCTGTTATATTACCGAAAAATATTGGACAAGTGTCTTTTGTTTTATCAAATTATTAAAAATTGTCGAAAATAAACCGGGTCAAAGATCATGAGTGGGGGCTTGTGACGTCACTTTCTGGGTAAAAAGTACTAACCTTGTGACGTCACAAGACTTTTCGAAGCACTGTATCGTCTTCATTTTTTGTTTTACGTGAAAAAAGAAAAAATATGTGTACATTATTTTTGGAAATATATTTGATGGACTAATTGGTATTTTTTGGTGAAATACCCTTATGCTCCATCGTATTGGTTTAGTGTCTAATGATCACCCGGGTGAATATTAGATACTAAAGTGTCCTCAAGTCACCTGGGAGACAAGGTTATTAGTTTCACCCAGGCGAATTAAGGACACTACGTACTTTAATATCTAATGTTCATCTGGGTGATATCACCCAGGTGAACATTAGACACTAAACCATCGTATTACCCAGTAGGTAAATGGGTGCTACAGGTCAGATAGACAGTCGCATCATGAAATTGCTACATATTCCGTTTAGACTAGAAGCTGACTCCAGCATAGCAGGGAAAAAGCTACACGAATTGATAGTTAGTTATTCTTTTTAGCAAGAGCAGTGGCTCTGGTTTCAATTATGCCGTTACACGTCAGTGTTTTAGCCAGCTGTACGCGACGTGCGACGGAACGTTAATTTTATTTCGCAGCTGGCTGGCTATTTGAATGGATGGCATCTGCATAATTATTGTTTGTGATCAATAATTTTTTTATGTGTGAAGTTTATTGGTAGAAAATATCAGTACACAGGCAAAACTTACGTCAATAATAAGTTTATTTCAGTGATTTTAAATCATCGCAAATTCACGCAATCGTTATTTATATAACTCTTTCTTTATTACTTTTTTGACAAAAAAATATGCGGGAGTATAATGTCTATTTAATTATGGCCAATATCTACGAATACCACCACGTCATTATAAATTACCAATATTTCCTGCTATTTTTGACCGACTCAATTTAAATTATTATCGACACGCTATGAGGAACAATAAAATTTCATAAATCTTTTCTTCCCGTTGCCAATGACTTGGTAATGAATTTAGTATGTTACAATGGTGCACTAAAATAGATCAGAAGTCATTTATTTTTAATAGATACTTAATAGGAGCTCGTGGTTTAATAATTACTGCCACTCGGGTCGATTTTTAGGTTAAGCCGCGGTTGCCTAGGTTCGTCTGTATTGATGGGTGACCACCCATTACATACCAAGTTCCCTCCGTGCCTCGGAAAGCACGTAAAGCTGTTGGCCCCGGCTGCCATATATAGATCTTTGGCAGTCGTTAGTCACTTTAAGTCAAAGTCTGACAACCAGTCTTACCAACAGGTATCGTATTACCCAGTACTAACTGGGTTGTGGAGGTCAGATACACAGCCGCTCCATGTAAAATACTGGTATGTAGCTGCATCCGGTTAGACTGGAAGCCGACCCCAACATAGTTGGCAAAAAGTTAGGCAGATGAAGAGTCTGTAAATCCAAGCCTAACATTATCACTTCTACAGAGTCTTTTTGCCTTGCAAAAAATAAACTAGGAAATAAAGAAAGAAAAACTTAAAAATCAATACAGCCATCAATTACCCTCCCACGCGGATGTGTTAGTTATTATCTCGGATCCCATACATTCAGCTATGACGTCACGGTTCAGGTCATTGCACACCATTCCAGTTTATTAATAAATGCCTTCCGTATGCAGTTCGAATCCTTTTATAAATCTAGACTTTAGTAATAGAATCTAGTAACTTTTTCATTCGGAGTTTCAAAAGCTTAGCGTTTAAATAGTCATTATTTCGGAGTTGGGCGATTTTCCTCGTCCTTGAGAAGATTCCATCTGTGGACTATTTCTGAATGTTAGCAAGTTCGAGAAAAAGGTGAAAATCATAATTATAACACATTTTTTTCTTAAGGCATCTTAAGAAAAAATATTTATTGTTTCATCATCATCTTCCTGCCCTTATCCCATCCTATTTGGGGTCGGCGCAACACGTTTTCTTCTTCCATTCTTCCCTGTTACACGTCAAGGTGGCATTTATTCCTTTCTCATTCATATCATTCCTCACACAATCCATCCATCTTTTCTTTGGCCTTCCTCTCCCTCTCCATCCATCAATATTTATATCCATCACTTTTTTAGTCACATGCGTTTCATCCCTCCTCATTACATGACCATACCAAGATAAACGACTTCCTTTCAATTTTTCTGTAACAGGTGCTACTTTCAAACTTCCTCTAATATACTCATTCCTCACTTTATCCATTCTTGTCACTCCGCACATCCATCTCAACATTCTCATCTCCGCTACATGCAATCGTTTTTCATCCATCTTTTTCAAAGCCCAGCACTCTGATCCATACAGTACGACAGGTCTAATCACGGACTTGTATATTTTCCCCTTTAACTTGAGGGGCATCCGTGGGTCGCAAGTTGTTCCAGTGACCTGTCGCCATTTCATCCATCCTGAGTTGATCCGTTGCGTTACGTCCCGGTCTACATCACCATCCCCTTGGACAAGCGACCCGAGGTACCGGAAGTTGGAGCAGATCGGTATGGGAGTTCCGGCAAGAGTTATAGGCACTGGACTTGAGAGACCGCCGAAATCGCAAAACAGGTATTCAGTTTTGGTTCTGCTCAATTTCAGGCCAACACTCTCCAGTCTTTGCCACCACACCTCCAATCTGCTCTGGACCTCTGGGCCGCTCTCGGCAACCAGCACAATGTCATCGGCAAACAGCATACACCAGGGTGCCTCTTCCTGGATATCTGACGTGAGAGCGTCTATTATCATCAGGAAGAGGTAAGGGCTGAGGGCCGACCCTTGGTGCAAGCCGACAGCCACATTGAAGCTGCCGGTAGTGCCCGCTGTAGACCGTACTTGCGTACTGCATCGACTGTACATCGCACGGATCAACTGCACATACTTCCCAGGCACACCTTTCTCCTTAAGGGCCCACCACAGAACCTCACGGGGTACTCGGTCGTATGCCTTTTCGAGGTCGACGAACACCATGTGCAAGTTTTTATGTGCACTTTTGTATTTCTCGCACAACTGGCGGATAGCAAAAATGGCATCCGTCGTTCCCCGACCTGGCATAAAACCGAATTGGTTCTGTGAAATTTCGCTCTCTTCTCTCAGTCGCCTTTCAATAACTTTCTCCCAAGCTTTCATACTATGTGACATTAGCTTTATTCCTCTATAATTGTTGCACTCCAGCACATCACCTTTGTTTTTAAAAATGGGCACCAGCGAACTGTTACACCATTCGTCAGGTATGGCTTCTTCCAGCAACAGTTTATTGAAGAATAAAGCTAACCACATCCATCCATCCATCCGCAATAACTTCCATACTTCAACTGGTATCCCGTCCGGTCCTAATGCCTTACCATTCTTCATTCCATTTACTGCATTCCTCACTTCATCCACACTAACATTTCTCACTAGTCCCTCATTCACTGGTTTATTTTCAAGCACGCTACTCCAGTAATTCTCCTCATTCATCAGTCTTTCAAAGTAACCCTTCCACCTATCCTTAATTTTCTCATCGTCTGATATAACCATCCCAGCTTCGTCTTTTACGCATTTAACCTGACAAACATCTTTCGCCTGTCTCTCTCTAGCTCTTGCAAGCCGGTAAAGGTTTTTCTGGCCTGCTGGACTATCCAATGTGTCATAGAGTTTATTCTGGGCGTTTGCTCTTGCTATAGCCACAGCTCTTTTGGACTTTTTCTTAAGAGCATCATACTCACTCTTCTTTTGAGCTTTTAAACTTGCATTCTCATTTCCAACACTCTGCCATTCTTTGAACTTCTTCTTTTTTTCTTTCAGCACATTCTGTATCTCTGTCGACCACCACCATGTATCCCTGTCTATCGTACCCTTTCCTTTTGTCTCTCCCAAAATGTCTTTTGCTGCATTCCTAATACACCGAGCCATTTCATTCCAACATTCATTTACACTTTCATCATTCATATCACCCATCTCTATCATTTTATCTACCACTCGTTCTGTTAATTTCTTCGCACAATCAGACTTCTCTAGCATATGCCATTTTATTTTAGGGGGAGGTCGCTCTTTTTGTTTAAGAAGCCTTATTTGTACGACTACTTCCATAACTAGGAGTCTATGTTGTGAGACCAAGTCTTCTCCCGGTAGCACTTTACAGTCTTTGATGTGCTTTAAGTTGTTGCGTCTGATGAGGAAGTAGTCAATTTGCGTGTTATGCAAACCACTTTTATATGTTATAAGGTGTCCATCGGCTTTTTGGAACCAAGTGTTGGCTACTGCCAGGTCATATGCGGTAGCTGATTGCAATAGAGTTTCCCCCTCATTGTTTATATTACCAAATCCCCATCCCCCGTGTATCCTTTCATAACTTCCTCTCATTCTTCCCACGTGCCCATTAAAATCACCTCCAATTATCACTTCCTCATGCACAGGGACAGACAAATAAATATTTTTTCTTTCTGCTTCTTCTTTCTTTTACATGACAACATCACGTCTATTTACCGCTTAAAATTAGCTGGTGCCCTACATTAATTTGGCCATTCGTGTAAAGTCCCATATAAGAGAGTTCGAACCTTTGGCCAACAGTGGGGCACTAAACCAAACTCCGAGCTAATTCCTATTAGAATAATCTAATAACAAATTGCCTAATCCTGGAATCGAACCCAGAACTTCATGCTCAATCTCAACGAAGGCAGACAGTGATCCGAGAACGTTCAAGTTACAATGAAACAAAATTTCATTATACCTTTCAAAAACACAGTCCAAACAAATACAACCAGGAAAAACAACCTAAAACATGGTAATATGATATTTTTAGCTTCCACTATAAGGCCTCTTTTTCTTTGAAGAGTTGTCAGGCAGTTTTTTCTACGAAAGTGGGTCTGAATAGCCTCGTCGCAGCTAGAGCCCTCTAGTGACTTGAGTAGTAAACAACTGACCCGCATATAATTTCAGCATACAGAGTGGTCAACCCATATTTTCAAAGCAGTTTTGAATAGACGAAAATCAGCATTCATATAATTTAAGCATAATTTAAATTTTCCATGATATGTAGGGAAAATTTTGTACTGAGATTATGTAATAAGTAAGAACCCTGAAGATTTTTAGGTAATTAACAGAGGTAAATGCAGGTCGAAGTTCAGCTTATACGGAAAGATTAGTAATATTTTACATACAACTGGGCATACTTTTTCATTGTAGCCGAGGCGGAATTATTCCCTGTCGAGGCTGCGGGTTGTTCGCAAGGGATACCGCGGCCTCGACATGAAGGGCTAAGAAGGAACATGGGTGGTTTTTAGTCAGTAGAAGTCTGACACTCCCTTTCGCTCTGCCCAAGAGCGGGAGGGGTCATTTGATGATTTTCCACCCACCATAAAAAAAAAATAAAAAAAAGGCGGAATTATTCACACCGATGATATTCTCTTTATTTATAAAGAGACACATAATTCATAAAACATTTAAAGACAATCTTGTCTTAGATGAGAATTGAAAATTAATCACTGGGGACTATAGGAATTGTACCACATTACACTTGGTTTATAGTAATCTGTAGAAATAAAACGCTAGTAGAAAAATCACGAGTCTGAAATACACTGCATTCTGAACCTAACAGCAGTGCGATAAGAGACAGTTTTCGAGAAAATGTATTGAACATTGATTCAGTAAAGGGTTCAATAAGGGTAGAAACTCCGTAATTTTTTTGCCGATAGAAAATCCCATCGGACATACAGCTTATCATTAAGAATTCATAGCATACTACTGACCGTCATTTTGGCAAAAACCTTTGAGGAAAAAACGACATTTCAAAATAAAGTAATAGTCGTTTTTTCACGTCCTGGGGGACTTACTTTTAGATCGGACAATTTGGGATGAAAATGATAACATGTTTTATAACAATGAATATTTAATACACTTTGTTTATAGGGCACCTTATTTCATATGAATTTTATACCCTTTTAGTTTACACCGGTCAACCTTTAGGTCCAAAGGGAAGCCCAATAAAAAGTATTACCATATTTTAGTAGAGGCCGTTTTGGTAGTTTATCCCATTTTACCTATTCTACCAGATAATTTTTTAGTCACCGTCCAAATTCTAATATTTTAATCTTTGACGAAAATCATTGAATACGTGTTTTTACTTTAAGTATCACTCAATACAAAAATATTGAGATATCACATCACAAAGTTTTAACGTTTCACGGGGATCGGATAATTCTTTCGAGAAAATTATTTAATATGAAAATTTTAGGTATCGATTTCTTTTCAAAAATGGTGTTAGTGAATGATACCTAATGCCTAGAAAAAATTTGGACGGTGACTAAAAAATCTTCTTGTATATACATTAAATCGAAAAGTCAAATTACATGTTGCCTTAATTTTTTTATTTATTAATTATTCAAAACTGGGCATTGTAGTACATGTTAATAATACAGTTTTACAAAATAGGTAAGTACTATGTCTACAATCGTGTGGGTGAGCACTGCTCTCCTAGTTACCTATCTACATAATAGTCAGAGTTACCCACATTTGATTGGCCACAGATATGAATATACCTTTTATTTTTGGGGGTGGTCATCATCTGCCTAGCCTTTTCGGTCGGCTTCCAATCTAACCGGATGCAGCTGAGTACCAGTATTTTACATGGAGCGACTGCCTATCTGACCTCCACAACCCAGTTAATACTAGGTAATACGATACTCTTTGATAAGACTGGATGTCAGAATTTCAGGTCACTGACTACCTGTAACGACTGCCAAAGCTCTATATATGGCAGCCGGGACCAACAGCTTAACGTGCTTTCCGAGGCACGGAGGAAACTCGGTATGTCGGCCGGTCACCCATCCACAGACCGACCTAGGCAAGCACAGCTTTACCTAAAGATCGACCCGAGTGGCAGTTCTTATTAAGCCACGAGCTCCTCTTTTTTGGGGGTGGTAAATCATCAAATAACCCCTCCCGCTCTTGGGCAGAGCGGAAGGGAGTGCCAGACTTCTACTGACTAAAAACCACCCATGCCTTCTTAGCCCTTGTGCCGGGGCCGCGGTATCTCTTTCGAACAACCCGCAGCCCCGACGGGAGAATTTTGTACTTAACGAGGTAAATGTCTGAGCAAAGCTTATTTGTTAAAAGCAATAACGTTGGCTCGTGGTTTTGTGTGTGTGATGTGTGTGGTCCTGTGTTTAAAGACGGTGCTATTCGGATGCTTTTGCCGAGCCGTGGTGGACTGATCATATTTATCAAAAAGTAAAACCTACGAACTAAAATAATTATTTGATCCCTAAACGTTTATGCTGAACACAATTTTACTATGATCCTCTCTAAGATGGACACTACAAAGGGAAAATTACAATAAATATATCTACTGAAGATTAATAACCTATTTGAATATTTTTTCAAGGCTATTATTAATTTAGTATACAAAAATTGATAAACTGGCATGAGTAAATAACATTGCTTTGTGAAGTTTTGCCTCATTTGTGATATTGAGCTTCAAACATGACAAAATGTAAAAGTAGATATAGATCTACTTTACGTCTTATAATGAAATGCTCTAAATGTATTCCGTAATTTTGATTTTGGGTTTAACATTTTAATAAGCAACTAGTTTTGAGAACAATAAAAACTACCAAGGCAAACGCACTACTTTGTTTAATTTTTTTCATCACTGCTGCTCTTAAAACGGTGAAGGATAACATCGTGAAGAAACCGGCATGTCTTAGCACAAAAAAAAGAAGACATGTGACATCTACCAATCCGCACTGGGCCCACGTAGTGTATTATACCCCATCCCTCTCCTAGAGTGGAGGCCTGAGTCCTTAATCTCAGACCAATAAAGTTGTACAGAACCCGTCGATAAATATTGCACATCGACTGTTTGAAATTGATGTATTTTATACAAAGAATAAAAAGAATTATCAAAAAAAGCAAATCATAATACAACTACCTGCTAACAACCTGCTACCAACTAACTACCATAATACAAATACTGCTACCGAGTCGACCATGGTTCAGTGTACTCGCAATGTCTCCAACCGGCAGAAATGGAAGCACATCGCTGAAAGAGCAGTCCTTGGGGAAGTCAACGAACCATCAAACATCTCGCCGTGTACCTCGTCTGCACAACCACGACCACTCTGACAAGAGCGTACCGACTAAGAAGAGAGAATAGATACCGGACTGTTTGTATTTCGTGCGACAGAGATAACGCTCGACGAAGCCGAAATTAGCCGATTGTCTCTTTCCAAAGGTCGATGTGCAATATTTATCGCCGGGTACTGTACCAACCTACTCAGGGTCTGCGTGGCGAAGAAGAGGTCTGTGTCCTGTGGCTAATTATAGTATTCAACTTGTGACAACTTCAAAAAACAAGGTTTATTGTCAGAAGCAATTCAGTTACACTGAAAACACAAAGAGAACCAATTAAGACGAGATGCAGGCAATCCGCCTTGTAGTATAACTTTTATTGGAGGAGGTACTTCGTTGCAGCCCAGACTGAAACCATTATTTACTGCCAGTGTGAGTGAACTTTCCCCTTTTTGGAGATCAAAGACACTGTTTTTAAATGTAACCTATGTTTATGTTGATTGCACTGAAAAGTTTACAGCGGTAGAGTATGTTATTTAAACTTTATGCACAATAGTGATACATAGGCGGACTTAATGCCACAAGGCATCTTACCGTCAGCTTTGCAGAGTCTATAGTATGCACATTGTACACTGTCAATAACACTGGATATAATTATTAACTATTTGTACTTATGCATGACAGTCTAATAAGTCAAAGTTCTCAATCGTAGTGAAATAAAAATGGTTATTCAATACTGTTCTACTGCTGAACAAAACCTTTCCTTAATTCCAATCGAACTTATACAAATATTATTATTTAGCCATTTGTGTCCAACTGCAGGGCAAATATCTCCCTTCTTCTTTCCACGTATCCTTTTTTAACCGACTCCCAAAAAGGAGGAGGTTTTCTATTCGTGTGTATGTTTTTTTTTTTAAACGAAGTCAAACAAACAAATTTTACCGACTTCAGACGCACATTTTTCTTCTGAAGTTTATTTTTCACTTTTTTTGTTTTTGTTTTTTTTTTACTTTTTGTGTTTTTGTTTTTTTTCACGCTTTCATTTCAGTGCTGTTACTACCTATCCCTGCAAAAAACTAAAACTATATCAATAGATAAATTCGAATGGAATAAATAACGCAAGCAATATTCGATAATTATGTCAAAAGCTAATGAAAAAAAACAGCTTTTTACGGCGATATCATCACTACATTATTATAAAATAAAGTCCTCCACCGCGTCTGTCTGCCTGTCTGTCTGTTCGCGATAAACTCAAAGCACCGATTTTCATGCTGTTTTCACCAATGGATAGATTTTTTTTTATGTTTTTTTAAATAAAACGTTGCCCCACACTAGGAATTTCTCCTGTATCGTGGGTGCGTTCACATACATTTAAACTCACATACACAAATACCCAGACCCGAAACAACTATCTGTAGGCCATACAAATATTTATTCCGTGCGGGGATCGAACCCGCGACACGTAGCGTCAGATTGGTTCTCGAGGAAAGATTTAGTAGGTAGGTATATAGTTTGAACGACATCCACGTGGGTAAAGCCGCGGGCATCAGCTAGTAGCTAATGTGGTAAAGTAGGTTATGGTGGAAACCAACTTGTGTTGCTGACCGTATCTAAGTATCTATCTTATTTGGAGCACCATTAAACTTTTACAGTTTGGGTGTGAACAGTGATGATGTATCTTAATTTGCAAATTGCTTTCGTTTTATAACTTTTTTATTACTCCAACCGTAGATTGAATTGAAAGATTATTTCCCTGCAGGTGAAAAACAAAGTAATAAAAATGTCTGACTTTGCATATTAATCTAATGTTAGTTGTTGTCAAGTGGATTATTAAGATATTAAAGCTTTTTACTATTTGTTTTGGATCTAATATTGCTTCAATTATGGGTAATAAATTAGGTTCGAGTGCGTCGAGTTATTTTGTGTAGGTAGTGAATTATGGGGAATCGTTTCGTGTGTAGTCACGTGAAGAACGATGCATGTTTGGATATAGGCGTTCTTGAAACTTTTAAAATACAATTGTCAGTAACTTTATCGGTACGTTGTACGTGTTAGATAGCTTTTTTTTTATGGTGGGTGGAAAATCATCAAATGTCCTCCCGCTCTTGGGCAGAGCGAAAGGGAGTGTCAGACTTCTACTGACTAAAAACCACCCATGTTCCTTCTTAGCCCATCATGTCGAGGCCGCGGTATCTGCGAACAACCCGCAGCCCACGTGTTAGATAGCTTAAATTGGCAAATAAAAATGCCATACTAAAGCGTTTATATGACAGGATTAACTTATTATTTCTTAAGAGTTTATTTTGGCCAAGACACCATAGTTTTAGTAACAAAAACATCTTCAAAACTATATTAGTTTACATTTATTTGTAATAATTTGCTGGTTCAAACACTACACCCAAATACTAATAAAATATTTTTAAATATCGCCTCACTGATTTGAATCTCGACTGCATAGTTGAACTACAAACACAACATTACTGCTAAAGTAAGAACTTGGTTTCAAGGCCAAGGATAGGAAAGAAAACCTAATGACCCTTTTTTTTTTGGCGAGTGGTAAATGTTTGAATAACCCCTCCCGCTCTTGGGTAGAGCGAAAGGGAGTGTCAGACTTCTACTGACTAAAAACCACCCATGTTCCTTCTTAGCCCTTTATGTTGAGGCCGCGGTATCTCTTGCGACCAACCCGCAGCCCCTTTATTACCCTTTCACTGGGTTTTTTTTCAGAACGTTGTCTGTAAATTGAAAATTTACCTTCTTCTGGACTTCCGCATTGCTGGCAAAAATGGGGCTGTTCAAGAATTACACCTCTGCATAACTCTTAGGAGAAAAATGCAAACTTTTTTGGATAATAATTAAACATAGGTCAGCTTTATAAGATTTAACGAACACCATGTTAATTTTAATTTCGGTACTTAACGAAAGAATCAAATAAAAAACGTCCAGGAAACACCCCAATAAATTAATTGACTTTTAATTAAATTCGAATTTAATGGGACATTTCCTCTTTTGAATACGTCCGTCATTATTAATAGCATTTGGGATGGAACAAAACGCTATTAACGAATGGCAAAAAGCCATTAACGCGCTGTCCAGTGTCCATGTTAACGTATTGCGTGATAAAATCCCTTTGATCGGCTTGTGACTAGAAAACAGAAGTTAGTATTTATGTGCTGACATTTAGGTAGGTACTCACTACAATATCTTTTTATTACTTATACATATTTATGCCAATAGGGTAGTTGATAAAAAAAAATTGATTTCCAAATTTTCCAAAAATTTATTTGACACATATTTTTTCTTTTTTCACGTAAACAAAAAATAAGGACGATACAGTGCTTCGAAAAGTCGTGTGACGTCACAGTTTGTCACATGTTTTACCAGAAAGTGACGTTACCAGCTTCTACTTATGATTTTTGACACGTTTTATTTTCGTAAATTTTTATTAATTTGATAAAACAAAAAACAGGTAGGTATCCAATATTTTCGATAATCTAACAGAAGGTATCTTGCAGATAATTACGTGCGACGACCGTTCGACTGCTTTGTTGGTGTAGTGGTCGCAATCGCGACTTCTGTACACGACTTCCTGGGTTGTGTTACCAGGTCGGGCAAAATTCTCTTGAGTTTTTCCGTCAGTAATTTTTCAGTAGCAGCCACGGAGTCTGGATTTATGCCCGGTTGATGGCATTAGGCTCGCCCCCTATTACATGGAAGTTAAACGTAACTGGCGAAATGTGGTTTTCTAATGGCTCTGCCTAATCCTCCGGGGATTACATGCGTGATGTTTTGATGATAATGTTAGTTTTATATAAAGATAAAGATATAGTTATCAGAGGATTACTTATCTCAGTTTATTTTGTGTCTCAGCGTCGACTTAAATAATTCTGTCGACTTATTTATGAAATATTTACTTCAATCTTCTCACTTTGATGTTGCAAAGCATACTCAATTAATAATATTAATATAATGAGCTGGTGTGGGCGTGTCATTAGATATTTAAGTGACATCAGTCTCTCAAAGATTTAGGAGAGAGAATGTAATTTGTTTATTTTCAGTATTTCATTATTAATTCACGTCTGAGGGGCTAGACAATCCCGTCGGGGCTGCGGTTTGTTCGAAAGAGATACCGCGGCAACGGCACAAGGACTAAGAAGGAACATGGGTGGTTTTTAGTCAGTAGAAGTCTGACACTACCTTCCACTCTGCCCTAGAGCGCGACGGGATTATTTGATGATTTCCCACCCCCAAAAAAAAGGGCCTAGACAATGATATTCTTATAACTAGAATTCTAGAATTAGTATAGTTGTCATTTCGTTTATTAATATATTACATTCTTTAAATATTACTTTAAAAATATATAAAAATAGGTTTTTGCCAATGTCTGGAGAAAGGTCCAAGCTAGCGCATCATCATCATCATTTCAGCCAAAAGACGTCCACTGCTGGACATAGCCCTCCCCCAGGTGTCGCCACATTTACCGGTCCCGTGCGCCTCGCATCTCGCTCGGTTGCGGGGAACCGCTGGTCCCCGCAACCTTCACCAGGTCAAACTGGCTACATCCTTTAATTTGTATTTCTCCTTTATATAATGTTCTAGATATCAGGATATAGCGCAAGACATAGTAAAGATAAATCAAAAACTTATGGTACCTATCTCTTAAGGGGATCTAATAGAGCGTTTCGTTTTGTATGCAAAGGAACTCAACAGTAACATCATCGTCTGCCTAGCCTTTTCCCATTTTTGTTAGGGTCAGCTTCCAGTCAAACCGAATGCAGTGGAATACCAGTAGTTTACATGGAGCGACTGCCTTACATGCTTTCCGAGGCACGGAGGAAATACGGTACGTAATTGGTGGACACCCATCAGACGGACTCCACGAAAGCGGAGAAGAGTAGAGCGGAGAGGAGATGTCCCAAATTCAACCAATCACAGGAAGGGCGAAAGACCAGATGTAAATTTTAACTAATGCGATTGGTCGATTTCCGCACGTCTCCTCTCCGCTTTGGTGGATTCCGGGCCTACGGCTAGTGCGGCTTCACCTGAAGATTGATCCGAGTGACTGTAATCATCTTACCACGAGCACCTTGAAGTAACATCCATCAGCATAAAAAAAAACACTCACTCACTGCGAAACCGGTAAAGTTTACAAAACTAACAAACAATCTCTGACGCATATGTGCAAAGTATCACGTGATACTGTTTGGAATTACAGCTTCAATGAAATTAATGTAAGCGCCAGTGATATGTTTCCGATAGAATCTGAAGTAGATTCTTATGCTAAATGTTTATGTGAATGGAAATCGGATGTTATTGAGTGATCAGTATTAATATTTGTGCGGAATTTTTTGAACGTTCCATTGATGATGAAATGTTACATCATTGAAAGGAAAACAGACTGTTAGGAAATTATTACTGTTGGTAGACAACCTGAACCTGTATTTGAGATAGATCTTAGAGCTAGACTCTGTCCATAGATGACCCATCACGTCGGGGTCACCATTTTGGGGGTTAAGAGGAACCGGGTGTAAAGTTCCTCATCCCCATGGAAAAGGGAGGATCCTCTGACCATACGGGTGTTGTGTCTGGTGGGCTAGACATATTATGTCTATTGACTACAGGCACTATATCGAAAGACAAGACTTTGGGGGGTTATGAGGAACAGGGTGTAAAGTTCCTCATCCCCCATGGAAAAGGGAGGATCCTCCGACCATACGGGTGTTGTGTCTGGTGGGCTAGACATATTATGTCTATTGACTACAGGCACTATATCGAAAGACAAGACTTTGGGGGGTTATGAGGAACAGGGTGTAAAGTTCCTCATCCCCCATAGAAAAGGGAGGATCCTCCGATCAGACGGATGACTTTAAGGGGTTGTGTCACCATTATTATCGTCATTCTCTTCTCCATATCCCATTTTTTTTGGGGTTGGCGATCGGCGGTCTTCTTTCTCCATACTCTTTGACTTGTCATCGCATCGGACACTTCCTTCCTTGCCATTCTAGTCAATAAACTCGTTATAAAATAATAATCATCAAAAATTCATGAGAAAAAACACACTAATTACTATCTACTATTATTTGTACCAGGAGCTATCATTGAATTAACTGGAGTTGATCGGTTTTCGATCAATATTATCAAACAGATCAAACTTTGGTAAAACGGGTCGTATTGAATAAACCTTACTGTCCAGCAAACCGCAGGAAGAGCAGAGTGGTAGTCGCAAGAAAACGGAACCGTTTATTCTTTTCGGGAAAAGTCATCGCGTGGTTGCCCATAGTTTTCCACACACATAGAGATAATAAATCATAATATAAATCGTAAACGCGACCGATGACTTTGATTGATGAACATAATCTTGATATTATTCTGCTTGGCATCTAAAGAAAATCTTATTTCATAGTTTGAAAATGAACGGTTGGCTTTACTTAGAAATTTCCACATGTATATTTTAATACTACGAATATTATCACAAAAGTAAGCACAAACTCTGTTTCTACCCAAATATTCCAGCCAAATAGTGAGCACGTCTTACTAAATACCAATAAACCTGCTGAACTAACTCCACCTAATGTAAGCACGTGCCACCTGTATACACAGCGCCCCCTGGAGTGTAATACAAGAAACTTACGCTCATGCAATAGCCCAAGATGGCTGACAACAGATCATAACACCAATCTTACGCTAAAAGCTTTTATGGCGGTATTAAAGGAAGTTAAATGTAAAATATTGCGTTTGGCTAATTAATAAGGACGCCTACGTGTATTTATGAAACATGTGCATGAACTTTCATTCACCTTTACAAAGGTAGACCACTTTCGGTTAGTGTTAAAATGAGTTACTCTTCAGTTCTGGCACAGTACGCCCAAAATGTCTACAGAAAGATAAAGATACTTTTTAAGAAGAGGCAGTAGTAACAGACAGCAATGCCGAACTGAATGGAAGAAGAGAAGTTCAGTGCTTTCATGGAATCAGCCGTGCCGCTGTCATTTGCAGTCGTTTCACGTAGTCGATGGCACTAAAGCCTCGCAACCAGTCTCACCAAGGGGTATCGTATTCCTCAGAGTCTGGGCTGTGAGGGTCAGACAGGCAGTCGCTTCATATAAAAACTGGTATTCAGCTACATTCGGTAAGACTGGAACCCGACCACAACAATATTGACAAAAAGCAGGTGCAGATGATGATGGAATCAATTGCATCACTCCGACTTGTTTGACAGTGATAGGGTGGCAATGTCAGTGGACAAAGGCACCCTATTACCCTATTTGCAGTCACTAGCTTTTGAACTTATATGATTTAAAGATGCCTGTCGTCTCCTTTTCCGTATGGTGTCGAACGTAAAGAATAGCACCATCCCATATCTTCCCGTGGGTGTCGTAAGAGGCGACTAAGGGACTTACCAGAGAATGGGCGGCAGCGTTCTCTGGGCCTATGTAACAACCATACTGCGATCGCCAACCCGCCTGCCAAGCGTGGCGATTATGGCAATTCCCCCCCTTCTGGGGCCTACGTCCAGCAGTGGACGTCTTATGGCTGAAGTGATGATGATGTCGTCTCCTCACTGTACTGACTGGTCAGGAAATTTTTACTCCACACAAGAGGTCTAATTTCAACATCATTCAAAAACGAATAAATCCATAATATAGATAGAATAACCGAGTGAACTTTCCTAATACAGAAAGGCCTAACGGGCCTCTTAGCAAAACGGACCAAAGTGGACGAACAAAATGGGTGCTAATAGGCCTACATTTCACAAGGAGTCTATGTACCTAGAAATTGTACCCTAACTGACCCATTTCACTTGATCCCTCCATCAATTTATTACATTTCCTTGCTTAATTAAATTAATTTCACATTAAGGAGCTTTAAATGGTAGACATTTACACATAACCCTTTTAGTGTTAATTCGAAAAATCGCTTGAACAATGTTATAAAGGCCATTGTGTAAATTTAAAATTTCGGTTATCAAGCAAGAATGTATCACTTGTAACAAATAATGTATTTAAATCTTAGAAGTCAATTTACCCTACGTTTTTGATTTACCATCCATAATTTCAATAGTATGTCGATCGTGTCTATAAATTAATGAATAAACGATTCGTCAGCATAAAAATGATGACTATACGAAGAACAGTCAATTGCGTAGCAAGGGTTCGTGGTTCGTATCAATCAGTAAAGTTAAACATAGGTACCTATGTACATTATTATTGCCGACTCATTTGGGTTTCCAGGTTGAACTTTTCTTGGCGCCTAATTGAAAAAGTTTCATGACGCTAACTTTAATTGTATGCTCATGAATGCGGTACGAGAGAACAATTTGTTGAGAATTTGCATTATTTATCCGTCCTTAGGAGGACTGTTTGTTAAGGATGTGTGTTCTTATTAGTAACACCTATATTTATAGTGCCGACACAAGTATTTTAAAAGGGTCGTCAAACCATGTCAGAGGCTTTTTTTTTGGGGGGTGGGAAATCATCAAATAACCCCTCCCGCTCTGGGCAGATCGAAAAGGAGTGTCAGACTTCTACTGACTAAAAACCACCCATGTTCCTTCTTAGCCCTTCATGTCGATGCCGCGGTATCTCTTGCGAACAACCCGCTACCCCGACGGGCACCTACCTACCCCTCAATTCCAGCTAATGAATCCCTGTTTATACCCCAAATTAAATGTCCTTTCTTAATTATCTACAGTCTACAAAAATAATCCAAAGACATGATGATACAATTATGACGTAATGAAGACATCGTCTTTAATTATAAGTTTACGATCGTGTAAAACAGTCTATGTACCAGATTTACTGCCACATTTAGTACAGTTCATAAAAAAGTCCTATTATTTGTAGACTGTACTGAGAATTGAGTCGTTACGCGTAAGTCTTGAACTGAAACAGAAGGTGTGACTCAGAAGTAAATGATCATTATTTATTGTAAACGATGTAAATAGAAGCATATGGTTTTTGGTTTCCATGCTGTGTTGAGAGGAAGGAGTAGGCAGCTAACCACATAACATGACATAACGCTTGTAATCACCGGAAGATTAGGCAGAGGTGTACTTAATATTACACCCACATTTCGTTAGTTATGATTAAGTCCCATGTCATAGGGCCCCCTATTGCTATTTCATCATCATCATCATCAGCCTATTAATGTTCCCACTGCTGGGACACAGACCTCCTCTTTTTGAGAGGGAATGGGCTATAATCTACCACGCGGACACAGTGTAGATTGGTAAATGTCACAAGTCTTCGAATTTTTGGTTCTAGGACATGCCGGTTTCCTCACGATGTTTTCCTTCACCGTTTTTGAGAGTAGTGGTAATTAAATAAATAACACAAAGTAATGCGCCTGCCTGGGTTCGAACTCACGACTTACTGTTCGTAAGTCGGGGCCGCCACCACTAGGCCAACGCTGCTCGGTATTCCCATTTCATCAGCCGGGCATAAACCCAGACTCCGTGGTTGCTACTGAAAAATTCCTGATAGAAAAAATCCAGTAACACTTTGCCCGACCCGGGAATCTAACCCAGAACCTCAAGCTCAGCTGTCGCGCTCGCAACCACTAGACCAGCGAGGCATCAACCTCCTGTCAGTATTCCGTTCAAAATCCCTAAAATCTAAATACCTAATGTTTTTAGATACCTTAGCAACTAACACCTACCTACGAATTACCTAAGTTTAAAATACTGATTAAAATAAATATGATGTTTAAAATATCAACAGTTATTGATACGGACAAATGATGATTAGGAAAAAAAAGTTATGGCACTTTAAATTATGGATAAAAAAGTTATGTGACACAATAGAAAACCGTTTGTTACTGTAGAGTGTAATAGAATGAATGAATAGAATGACAGAAGAATTCTTGTTTGTTTCTTCAGCTGCGCTAAACCAAAGTAATGCTTCTGATGGCTGAGAAAATGCTTGGAAGCTGAAGAACTGTTTGCTCAGGTGATGAATGATGAAAATGAGGTGAGATATTCTACAAGAGGAATTTATTGCTAAGACTTTTTATTACCGTATGGTGTCGGACGTAAAGAATAGCACCATCCCATATTCTTCCTGTGGGTGTCGTAAGAGGCGACTATAAGGGATTTATCAGAAAATGGGCAGCAGCGTTCTCTGTGCCTTCATAACAACCATACTGCGATCGCCAACCCGTCTGCCAAGCGTGGCGATTGTGGCAAATCCCCCCTTCTGGGGGAGGCCTATGTCCAGCAGTGGACGTCTTATGGCTGAAATGGTGATGACTTTTTATTTCACTTTTGAATTGAAATTCTTTATCTCATGCTGCCATACTGTAATTACGCTATACTCGTCATTAAAACCACAAACGTCTGGTTACCCGAACCAACTCTAAAACCCGAGATTAAAACACGTCTCAAATAATACGAGCCTTTACGCAAAAAGCTTTTTTAATCTTGCCCCAACATCGCATCAACTATCTTTTATACACTCATCATAAAATGTCACAAGAAAATTTTGTGTATTCGCCTATTAAAGCTCCATATTAAAAAAAGCAGTCTGCTCTTTCAGACTTCAATAAAAAGTGCTGCGAAAAACAGTTAAGTGTGAGTTAGGTCCGCGCACTGAGGGTTCTGTTTCATAGTGATGCTAGCGAAGGAGGTAGCGGAACGTGAGAGGCAGAGAACCTCTCGTCCCAGCCGCTGCAGGAGGCGCTCCGGGCGTCTGGGGCCGCGTGATGGCTTCCGGCCACCGTAGACGCGGGCCTGTGGACGGTGAGTGATGGGCTAGCTCGCCGTCCGTACGTCTTATGATGACGACAGGCCGTGTGACGGCGCGTTCGTGTTCCACGCGCGCCTCAAAGAGATATCAGCAACATGGATGCAAGGGCCGACGCCCGTCGGGGCTGCGGGTTGTTCGCAAGAGATACCGCGGCCTCGACATGAAGGGCTAAGAAGGAACATGGATGGTTTTTAGTCAGTAGAAGTCTGACACTCCCTTTCGCTCTGCCCAAGAGCGGGACGTCTGTTACTTATTTGCCATGTCAGTGGCCACAGTATCTCAATAACTTTGAGAGAAGATCAACTGGCTAGGTTTTACAAATTAAAAAACGTAACCCTACAGGTCCCGTTGCTTGTCAATGTTTGACGACAGAACCCTAAAAAGCCTTCGTCCATATACTTATGGAACACAACTTTTTAATGTGCCAGGCAAAGCAAATGTTCGAGATTTGACCCCGAGCGACCTTGCTCCATTAAAATTGAGAACAGCTAAGGGAACGGAATCGCGAAAGCATTAATGAGAGGAATTCTGAAATGTGTGCGGATTAAACGGTTATAAATAAGTTGGATTTATTTATTTGATCCGGTTTACGTAAACTTTTTGAAAGTGATTTATTTATTGCTTTCTGGCCTTGTAAACTCGTAAATTGTTTGGTGGTTACAGTTACGAGGGATTCATTGTTTAAATTCAACATCATCATCATTTTAACCAAAAGACGTAATCGGTTCAACTTAGCCCCTTCTCCACGTGTATGACTAGAGGGCCTAGACGAGACCTAGGTTATCTGTAGTGGCAATGGTTTCCAAACGTTTTCTTTAAAAACATATTTTGTTGAAACAAAAGATCAATGCATTTTTATCTTTTCGATAAAGTTAGTTCGACTACCACGTTTGTGTGGTGGTCGCCAGCGCGACTGCTGTGTCTCAGGACCTGGGTTCCACATCCGGGTCAGGCAGAGTGTTACTGGGTTTCTCAGTAGCACCTAACGTAGTCTGGATATGTGCCTGGTTATTAAAAAAAAATTAACAAAAGAATGTGTAAATTTTATGAATTCGTTTTCAAATAAAGGCTATCCGCTTAAATATAAATCTGCTCCGTAATGGGTAGAACTTTTGTTAAGAACTGAATTTTCACTAAAGTCTCAAACGTCACGTTAGTCTTAAAACTAAAAAAAAACCTTTATTTTTATTACACGCCAGTAACATTCAACTTTAGGGTTCATTTAACCTACTTATAGTGACACGTACACAGATACTACGACAACCTTTTGCTCAGGTTATACGTCAAATAGGGTAATTGGCAATAAAAATCTAATAAGTCCGTCAGATAGATTTTCAAAAAATATTGGACATAATGTTTTTTCTTTTGTCATGTAAACAAAAAATGAAGACCATACAGTGCTTCGAAAACTGGTGTCACGTCTCATTTCAGTACATTTTTTACCGGAAAGTGACGCCACAAGCCCCACTTTTGATTTTTAACGCGTTTTATCTTTGTTAATTCTTATTAATTTGATACATCAAAAAACACCCCCCGCTCTGGGTGGAGATCCCGTCTGCTCTGCCCAGAGCGGTAGGGAGTGTCAGACTTCTACTGACTAAAAACCACCCATATTCCTTCTTAGACCTCTGTATCGTCAGCCGTCTCTACCACAAACTTTTATATGGCCACGGTATGATCGTTACTTAGAACGTACTTTGTCTTCGACATGCTCTCAAAGTAATAGTCGAAACCAGCACAATCTCCGAAAAATACTCTTGTATTATAATCATTTGTAGTGTAAAAGGACTTACATTTAGCCAAAGTAAGTTCTAAGTAACGTCAATAAATCTTGGCCTTGGAGTTTCACCTTGCTAACTAACCAATCAAGACCGTTTGTGAGGTACAGGGGTCTGGGGTAAAACCACAACTTTCTGAGGAATTAGCTTCAAGTCAATAGTACAGGGCTCTGCCAGGTAGCCTCAGGCTAAGTCTTGACCAATGTTTGTATACAGCAATTAATTAATTTAATTAATCGAGACGATTACTGAGTAAAATATATTTCAAAGTGACAGCTAACAGTTTATAGTATAAGTTTCGTATTTTTTAAGTAACAAACAAACAAAAACATGAATAATAATCACTATATTACATGCGATGTGACATAAACACGGCTGACTTCCTCAAACTGGTAAATTAAGTAATGTCTCTTCTTTGAATTTAATATTTTTGCAAGAGGCTTTTATACATAATTAAGTAGTGGAACGATCTTTATAAATAAATAAAGGGGTAGCTTTGATCATGCTATTCATGCCTGATTTAGTTATCTAAAGTGTAAGGCAACAAATTGACAACATTATTTTCATCTCTAGCCGCCATTTTCGCTCAGCACGTCCTACCCGTTCAATCGTGGTTCAATCTAAGATAATGACTCCCAAAGCTGCAAAGACGCAGATGTAAAAAAGGTTTTGCCATTTTATTTGTATCACTGCAAAATAGTAATTGCGTTGGTAGTTTCTTAAACATTTATACATTTTAACACAATTACTGATTTCACAACACATTTTTATTTTTTGAAAAATCAAACACGCGACAGCGCCCTAATCTTGGCAATCTTCGCGCGAACATTCGACCGTTGCGTTCATTTTGTTCGGCGAACCTATACCTAAAATAAGGCGGCTTGCTGGAATAAAATAAGGAACATTATTTTCCTTCCTTGTTTTCCTGATTGGCCTAATTCGGCCTAAACGTGGGGTAAGGTTCTACGTTTAATACAAAGTTTGAAAAGTTGCGATCCATTTTGTGTTTATAAAAAATCTTCGCACATGATTTTCGCGAAAAAAAACGGAATATAATAACAACTGAGAAGTTATCTCATTTCACGCCATTCACTTTCACCGAAATGGAATTTATTCAAATGTAAATGTGGTTATTTATTCTTATGGGAAATTGGATAAGAAAAGCATTATACAGAATCAGTCATCTAAAATGAAATGTCAGACACTTTACGAATACCGTTTATATGAAGTTGATGTCGTTGAAATTGAAGCTTGATATTTAAATAGATAGTAAAGCAGTTAAGTTTTTTGGTCTTGAGGAAAGTTTTGACCTAACCTACACAACTTGGTAACACTGTGTTTCAGACTTTCGGGCCACTTTTTTTTTTTTGGCGGGTGGAAAATCATCAAATAACCCCTCCCGCTCTTGGGCAGAGCGAAAGGGAGTGTCAGACTTATACTGACTAAAAACCACCCATGTTCCGTCTTAGCCCTTCATGCCGCGGTATCTCTTGCGAACAACCCGCAGCCCCGACGGGGGGCTACTTACCTACCGATGACGAGTTTCAAAGATCTACAAAATGGCGGCCGGGGCCAACGGCATAACTTGCTTTCGAGGCACGAAGAAAACTCGATGTAATGGTGATCACTCATCCACATATCAGCCTAGGCTTCACCTTGTAAATCAAGCCGAACGACTGTTATTCATTTAGCCATGAGACGAATGACCTAGTCTTAATACAAATTAATTGAACATGAACCCAATAACCCTTGAAATTGAGCTCACAAACCCTTGCTGATCAGAAATTAATATTCCTATCAATTGCAAGCTAGCAGCGTATCTTGCAAAATTAAATTAACTCAGAATTAGGTTAGTGAAGGCTGATAGCCAAGAGGCTCCCAAAACGCTTTTTATAAGCCAATTAAAGCCTTGTTTTTGTAGCCTAATTTCAGTAATCAGAAAGTTTGTTTGATATAAAATCTATGCTTAAAGTTATTGGGTTCATTTTTCTTTGGCTTGATATTGGCAATCTAAATTAAGTCCGTTCATAATTTGGTTATGAGCCTTCAGTAAGGTCTAATATTTTCTGTATTAGCGAATATACATGCCTAAAAATATTAAGTGAATTGGATTCAATGTTTTGCACCAATAATCGAACATGAATATATTTAGTTGCTTGTTTTGACGTAAATCAAATTCAAATAATTTATTGTGGATCATAGATTCATAAGATGTTAATTAGTTACAGGTTAGTTTACTATGTCCCGCGATTGAGGTAAACAAGAATTCATATTATAGCTATATTTTTTTCTTATGAAAGCTTTTCCCCACACCAGGAATTTCTCCTGTATCGTGGGTGGGTTTACAAAACTTTTTAACTCATATACACAGACACCCAGACCCGAAACAGATATCTGTAGGCCATACAAATATTTTTTCTGTGTAATAGAACCCGCGACACGCAACACAGCAGTCCAATCGCTCAGCCACTGCGTGAACCGTGTCGTCAGAAAAAAATACATATAGTCAATAAAAAATACTACAAAGATCATCAGAACAGGATAAAATTAGAAAGTTCATTCTAGGTCGAAGGCCGAAGGTCGTAGGTTATAAGAATTCAATTTTGTCCATGATTGACATGGTGAAAAATAAGTATTAGAATACCCAGATACAAAAAAAATACCTAGCTAAATTAAATCTCACTTCAAAACATACTCCAGGAGCCACGGTGCAGTAAACACAATTTATCCTCAAAGGGTCGTATTACAGGCCAGTCTCATCAGAATTCACGTCGAATGGCATGCATGATCAAATCCAATAAAATCCCTATTTATGGAGATCCCAAAGTTTATGCCTGCAGTATTAGGGACCAAAGGTCTTTGATGATTGACGCGTGAAATCCGACTTATTCAGAATTATTATCGACTTTTTAGGGTTCTGTGCGCAACTGATAAAAACGAAACCCTTAAATATCGTACATAACCATTGTAATCGGTAGTATCTTGAGGGAAATTTCAGTAAAACTATATTGTGCATAAATAAACGATTGTATAGTATTTAGACAAAAGAATAGAGGTAATACACCTCGTACCGACTGTTACAGTTCAGTAACCTAGGGGTGTGAAATGCAATGCATATAGCGTGTAAGGTATCCTTGAGACCCAATTCTAATATTTCAATTTGCTTCGAAACAAATATCTACATTTTACGGTTCTTAAAACTCCCGACTACGGAACCCTGTGCGCGGTCCAATACACACTTGACCGGTTTTATTTTTTGTAAAATGTTAATTAAGTCGTGGAGCTGTCAGTTACAGTGGTGTTTTGTTGTATTCGAACAATAAGGAAATTGTTTTTTGTTGTTTTAGAACAATGACGTCCTGTTGTTAGACAAGGCAATGATAAGGGTGGCTTGTTTGTGAGACTTTTTACTGAGCCGGGTCCTTGTAGACAAAACACTATATTTTGGAAGAATATAATATTGTAGTCGTAAAATATTTAGTGATGTAACAATGGTTTCTAAACATAACATATTATTGATTCGTTGAAACTTATGATACGTTGGTTTCTACTATTATAATAGGGGATCGGACTGAGTCAAAAAAATATGATTCTGTTTAGTCAGTCAGTTAAATTATCAAAAAATATTGGATAAGTGTTTTTGTTTCATCAAATTAATAAAAAATTACGAAGATAAAACACGTCAAAGATCATGAGTGGGGGCTTGTGACGTCACTTGTAGGTAAAAAAATTACTGACATGACGTCTTCATTTTTTGTTTACGTGAAAAAATTAAAAATGAGTTCAATATTTTTTGGAAATCTATCTGATGGACTAATTAGTTTTTTTTCCGATCCCCTATTGCGAAAGTCTGTAAATATGGATGGATAAAAATGTTTGTTACTCCGACACGCAAGAACTATGGAACGCATTTGGATGTGGTTTGGCGTACAGATAGTTAATTATCTGAATTACCACATAATATTTTTCTAATCCAGTAGTACGATCTCATCGGACAAAATGAACCTATATTTAAAAAAATATAAAAAAGTGGAAAAATAAAATGTATGGATTGCGTTATGATATTCTTAAGTAAACGTTTATGAATGAAACCGAAGCTACACTGTGTAGCGTAACATTTTGCAACATCTTAATGCAAACATCGTGAGGAAACCGGCATTTCTTAGAACCAAAAATTCGAAGATATGACATCCACCAACCTGCACTGGGCCCACGTGGTGGACTTTAGCCCATCCCTCTCCTAGAGAGGAGGCCTGAGTCTCTACAGTGGGAACATTATAGGCTGATGATGATGATAATGCTCAAGCTCTAAAATAGTAACTTTCTATTACTTTATCTTTGCTATAGCGTATGAAAAATAAGCTTCGGTGTTACTGTACCCATCCAATTTCCAAATGAAGGATGTGTCACTTTTCAAAGACTTAGAGGATTGCTTGACCTTTTTCGCCCGCGTTCGAGAGCCAGATGTTAAACACAACAAATCGTACGATACCTAGTTTTACATACTATGCAAATCTCAAGACTATAACTCACAAAGCCACGGTAATACCCATTAATAGCGCCATTATCGCTGCAGCAAACAACACTGTTTATCACTTGCAAACTGAGAACACTTATTACGCAGTTTGATTGCCATAACGACCGCCATGATGAAACTATGTGGAAAATTGTTGATCCAACCGGTGTGCTGAAATGTTGCAGATTGGACGCATTAATGGAATATTATGCATTTTAGTGGAACGTCTTTGTGTCTCGTTTATTATTGTGATATAATGCTGTTTCGTGCAATTCACTTGTATGTACGGTGAGCAACAAAATCAAAAGTCATTTATTCAAACCAGGCTGCTATTCAGCACTTTTTGAACGTCAAAATTTACTTTACCTACTTTATTTATTTACAAGTGGCAGTCCCCCAAAACGCCCACCCTTCGACACTTCCTAATGTTTTTGCTGGAAAGAAGAAAGAAGAAGTGGCAGAACAAACTCTCCACCAAAACAGAAGAGTTGTCAACAGAAGCACTACTTAAAGTTTTAAAGCAGGTTTTTGAATAAAAATTTGATAAATTTTACTCGTCACTAATAAGTTATTGAAGAGTAAGGAACATTTTAAAGAATAATTTTCCGAAACATTAAAATAATAGTTGGAGTCCTATGACATCAAATAATTAAAATTCCGAAATGTTAAGCTACTTCTGTTGTTGACCGTACGTATACCTACATTTATTTTCATCTTCATAGTTTAAATATCGATGCCAATTTCGTATGCAGTCTCGTTAGCTCTCTATTAATTTGACCTAGTAGATGTCAAGGGTTTTGAAGATGTCTGTCTCTTGAACTATTTATTATTAAAATTTATTTATAATCATAACTTAATTTATTGATTTATTCATTGATTTTTCAGGTACAAATGTTTATATTTCAATACTTATACATATTGTAATAGCAAAGTCAATACTTAAATGTACACCGAAATTGTTCCACGTCTCTTTTAAAATATTGCTTATTCTATGAGTACAATGGCAGTTTTGTTACTGCTGATATGGAAATCTTTAAGACAATCTTAGGATGAACTTAAGAACTCAACAAAAAAGCGCCTAGTTTGTACGGCATTATGGAAAAGAATTTTTCAAATTCTTCTCGTTAGAAAGTAAAGATGAAAAAGCAGCACAAAACGTCCTGTAATAAAGTTCAAATTATTAAAATGCAACACAACGCGTAAATTGCTTATTTATGAGCCAAGCTTTAACGCTCAGTAGGGTAGATTTTCTCATTATTTTTATACAACATTTTGTTTCTGACTAATTGTGAGTAATTTTATTAATTTAATATGTTTTTGGTTTTGACGTGATTATCTAGTTATTATTTCGACTAATTGCCTCGTTGGTCAAGTATTCGTAAGCACTACGTCCGGCCACTTAGGTGCGGGCCTGTGGACGGTGAGTAATGGCCTTGCTTACCGTCAATTCAATTCAATTCATTTATTGCATCAAATATGGTAGGTACATGAAGTTCTTATTACATAAAATATTTGATAACATACATTTGGCCAATATATAGCATGCAATAGTATACAAGTTTTATCATTTATGATACAGTCAAATATGTCGGTGCTTTATAGTATAAAATTTACAGGGGCACTTTTGGAAAAACTCATCTAGCGAATAAAAACACTCTTGCAACAAACACTTCCGCAACGCAATACAAAACTTATTAAAGGGTAGCTGAGTAATTGACCTCGGCAAAGCATTGTAGATTAGGGGAGCCATATAAAAGCAGTTCCGCTGAAAAAGTTCTAATTTTGGAACGGGCATTTCGAAATCTAAATGTGTAAGTTTCCTTTTATTTGTGCCGTCCGTCCGCCTATGACGATGACAGGCCGTGTCGACGGCGCGTTCGTGTTCCGCGTGAGCCTTAAAGAGATGTCAGCAACATTGCAGGAGCTCGCAAGTGCCACCGCCTGTTGGGGCTGCGGTGTGTTCGAAAGAGATACCATGGCCTCGGATACAAAGGGCTAAGCAGGAACATGGGTGGATTTTATTCAGTAGAAGTCTGACATTCCCTACCGCTCCGCCCATAGCGGGAGGAGTCATATTTTGATGATTTCCCACCCTCCGAAAAATTCACTATAGTTGGTGCCAGTTAAGATGTCAATAGCGGTCATTGCCCTTTTCTAATATCTCTACAAACCAAAACAAATGAACCATGTATCGTTTCTCATTTGCAAAAAAAAAAAAAAATAACGATAGATGACGATATAAGATTTGAACAGGCTTATTTTTGGATTTTAAAATTAAGAACTTTAATAGATGTAGGTGGGTCAATGACCGCTATTGACATCTTAACTGGCAGCAACTATCTATACTGCTCATTGCTACCGCAAGGTTAGAATCCTAAGTCGCGCAGTGATATTGGGCCAGTAATTTGTGTGCGGTTGACAGCAAAGGCCCCTCAAATTTCATGGAATCTAACGTAACATTATTTCCTCCGTGGCGTGACTCAGAAAGCCTTCATTTCCGGGTGTCATTTGTAGATCTCTGACATTCGTTACAGTTCAGTCAGTGGCCTTAAATTGTCACAACCAGCTCTAACAAGGGGTTTTGTATTATCCAGTACTAACCGGGTTGTGGAGGTCAGAAAGGGAGTCACTCCATGAATAGTACTGGCATTCAGATGCATGCGGTTAGACTGGATGCCACCCCAACATAGTTGGGAAAAGACTAGGCAGATGATGATATAATCATAATCGGAACACCACATCAAACTCATCGCTATTTGTACCAAATGTAATCATAATATTTGTTCAACTGAAGTAGGCTTCAGAATCTTCAAATGTAACCCACTGAGGTGGAAATACGAAATCTTAAATAAAATCCTGAAATAACTTTTCTCTTCAGATATAAGAGGGCTATAATTCTCATCGAGAGGCTACCGAGGCCTTTAATTTAATATCTAAAAAGGTTTTAAGAATTCTAAGTGGATTTAAATAGAAGTCATTTTCATTTCGTTCTCTTTCTTATTAGGCCTAAAAAGGAAATGACAATATGACCTCGGAAGTACGTAGGTAAGTATCTAGTATATGTTATCTTCTGTATACAATGTGTAAGATACAGCCCGCCTCGCAGATCGTTATGGGAATCTAATCAATTTGATGTTTTATTTTCTACGCAATGTATCGTTAAAACGCACGTAACGAACGGTAAGCGTGATGAACTCTGTAGCTAGGTAGGAAGTGGGCAGCAGATTTCACGTGTTGTTTGTGTGTGTGCAGTTGAATAACGTTTTTATTTTCTAGCTGTTTTGAATACGCGATGGTATCTCGCTTTATTAGTCATAAAAGTGCCTAATCACATTTAATTTAGATTATGAGGTATGCGGCGTGTCAATCTTTTTGTCCACATAATATTCACGCTGAAAATGACTAAGTTGTGTACATATTTACCTAAGCTCAAGTTTTCTTTGTGACGTGTTCATGGCCAACTCCTCCTATAGCTTTTTAAGTGTGCTACCGATTAGCTTATTCAATTTAGTATTTCCTGTACTTTTTCTTCTATATTTTATTTCACGTTGACAGCATAATCCACCAAAAGCTCTACCTTAATGAAAATTTTGTTCGATATAAAAGTAATTCAATTTAAACTGATCCATAATTCCGTACTCACTTCTAAATTACGTTGCCGTTGATCTGATGGAATTCGGATATTATTATTGTAGCGGGAAGATGAATTTTCAGAGTTCTAAAATACATTTATACTTTTAATCGATCTTGTCAACGGCGATGATCATACGTAAAATGGCTGGTTGTGTAGCGCCAACGTAACCACGAAAGTGTCTCTCGTATTACGATGCTGTCAGGTTTCAGTCGGACGTTACAGCATCGCTACGAAAACTCAACGGTAATGAGTTTGATCTCCATATAAATGAACAGCAGTTTGATAGATTCAATTTTTATTGGTTCATAATCATAATGATTGCCGATAGTATGAACAACAATGGGTTTTGGACGAATGAGTCGAAACAGTTTTTAGTTTCATTTATTAGGTTAATGCTTCAGTGGGTTGAAAGCCTGTCGACCAGTCTTACCGTCATTGATATAAAAACTAAAGATACGGTCGTCCGAACATTTTCTCGACGCGTTCGCCATACAGAGAATTGGTGTAGTCTGCTCGTTAACGTAACCTTGTATAAGCGGTGTGGCATTTTCGAGGTATAAAGAACATAAATAAAGCTTTTAATAAAATACGACCGCACCCGAAGAGAGCCGATCGTGGACTAGTTCACTTCGGCTTAGGAAAGACCTTATTGAGACCACGTTTGTGGCGTCATTTTAACATGCCGTCCGCCCAGTCCTTACGCAGTAATATATAAGTCTATGCTTACCGTACTAACTGGATTGTGCAGGTCAAATACGCAGTCGCTCCATGTAAAATATTGGTATTCAGCTGCAACTAGTTAGACTGGAAACCGACCCCAACATAGTTTTGAAAAGACTAAGCAGATGATGATGAATCCAAGTACTGTTTATTTTTCTTATTCATGTACCTAATCAGATGATGCTAAAGTTAATGTATTACTTTTATTGAAAGTTTTTCAACTCATTCATCACATTGATCATCTTCCATCTGGCTCCAAGATAGCCAAACTTTTAACAAAACCACTGATAGTAAAGACTGACATTAAAATAAATGCGATCTTTTCCGTGGAAAGTGAAAAAACTTCTCGGAACCGTTCCAGAAAAAGTTCCTTCTAAGAAAACTTGATTATCTTTAAAGTGTTATAATTATATTACAGTTTCCGACAAAAAAAATGGTACTTTCATTTTACTAAGACGGACTTCGTAAAAAGTTGAAAGTTGTCCGAATGTTTTCCTTCTTCTACTTCTTATCGCGTGGGCAGTAAGGTCTAATGACCCCATACCCTAATATGCGAAATTGGTTGGGTTGAGAAGATTAAAGGATGAATGAGTCAAATTAATGTTAAAATCAAGTATCATCATCATCATTTCAGCCAAAAGACGTCCAATGCTGGACATAGGCCTCCCCCGGGTGTCGCCACATTGAACGGTCTCGTGCGTCTCGCATGCAGCGGGTCCCCGCAACCTTCACTAGGTCATCGGTCGACCTAGTGGAAGGCCTTCCAACGCAACGTCTTCCGGTTCGCGGTTCCCACTCCAGAACTTTCAGGCCCCATCGACCATCCGTTCTGCGAGCAATGTGCCCTGGCCACTGCCACTTAAGTTTGGCAATTCTTCGGGCTATGTCGGTAACCTTGGTTCTCTTGCCGATGTCTTCATTTCTTTTGAGCTTTCTGATGAGGCCCATTGTGAGCGAACACCTTTCGGTCCCGTATGATTGTAATCACTGGAAACACACACAGGTCATAGACTTTCATCTTGAGACATTGTGGTATATGTTGGACCAGAAGATACCGGGCAACTTCCCACTTGCTGCCCAACCGAGTCGGATTCGTTGATTGACCTCTGTCTCGAATTTAAACCTTTGGACCGTTTTTGTCCCAGGTTACATGACCGTCTACAACTTCGTGTGTGGATCTCTGATCTTGATAGGAGTGGGTGTTACATGGACATTCAACATAACCTTGGTTTTGTCCATGTGATTTTAAAACCCACTCTTTCGGAAGCTCTACTAAGGTCATCGAGCATTGTACCAAGGTCCTCCATGGTCTCAGCCATGACTACTATATCGTCGACAAACCGAAGGTGAGTGATGTACTCGCCATTGACGTTGGTGACAAGTCCTCTCCAATCCAGAACCTTGAAGACATCCTCCAGTGCAGCAGTGAACAGTTTCGGAGATATGACGCCTCCCTGTCTCACACCGCGCTGCAGAAGGAGAGGTTCCGACGTCTGGTCCTGAAGTCGGACTGACGTGGTGGCGTTTTTGTACAAACACTTCAATACCTCGATGTACCGGTAGTCGATTTGGCACCGTTGGAGAGACTGCAGTACAGCCCAAGTCTCGATCGAATCGAAGGCTTCCTTGTAGTTCACAAACTAACTAAATTAAGTATATCCGTCTATATTCCCGGAATTATTAGTTAAAGGTACCCGGAAATTCGGTTACTTGTCAGTAGCTCTCTGAATAGGCTACCACTTTTCAATAATAATTGTCGTAAATAGCTTTGGTGAAAGCGGAAATGTAACACAAGGGAAATCATTTTTATTTTTTTTGAAGTAAAATCATTTTCAATACGGCTTCAGGCTTAAAATTTCGATCGCTGACAGTGTATTGTTGCGATTACGACAGAAATACGTTTGTCAAACCATCACAAAAATAAGTATCTTTTTAAAAATGGGAGTAGGATCCATCTACTTCTGGAATGATATCCGTTTTCACGGACCTTAAGTGACATGACATATCAGTCCACAAGGTCCCACAACTGGGACACAGGCCCGCTCTTTGGGATAGGTTATGTGCCATAAATAATCTCCCAAGCGTAATGCCTGAGTACTATATTTATTGCACCGAAGGTTTTTCTTGTGTCGAGCCAAAATGATTTTATTTATGTTAGCTTCACAGTAAATTCACTTAAAATTATTATATCAAACAATTCGCCAATTACGAAGAACGCAAAAACAGACATAAAATATAATAATATAACGCTCATTTTGGGCTACGCCGCAATCGAGTATAAGGTAGCCGACTGACTCCGTCGGGGCTGCGGGTTGTTCGCAAGAGATACCGTGGCTCCGAAATAAAGGGCTAAGAAGGAACATGGGTGGTTTTTAGTCAGTAGAAGTCTGACACTCCCTTTCGCTCTGCCCAAGAGCGGAAGGGGTTACTTAAAAAAAAAACGACTGACTGACTTTATTTTTTTAATTAATTGGCTTGAATTTAATTTGATAATTCATAACCATAGATACTTTTTATATGTATTTAGTGTTTGCATTAGGTAGGTACTATCGCAAATGCAATAAACTTCTGTAATCTAATAACTCTTAGCTAATTTGGTATTTCAGACCTAAACCTAATGTTATGTGATTTTTTACGAGTTTCGACACTTTTTGCCACCCTTTTCTTGTTTATGAACTTTTTATGATTAATTGTGTAATTTCTCCCGCGTTAAGGAGACCCTTATTGCATGGAGGCACTCAGTCGGTAATAAATCAGATTTTAAATGTTAATTTGGGCAAAAAATATCCTAATTCGTCTCTGTCTGAAGGCTGTGGGCGATACAAGGGTTATTATGGCGGTTGTTCTTGATTTTTGCAAATTATTTTAGGTAAGGATTTTTTATTGTCCGTCCGAAACCACTACCAACGCCGTCAATGTGGCTGTCTGAGTTTTGGTCGTAACACATTTAATTGAAATCATCGATACGAAAAAGAAGAATTGATCACTTTTACTAACTAATCTGATTTTTTTTTAACATTCTAAAGAAAAATAAACATGTTTTCTTTAATTATTGGCACTGTTAGTAATTGCAACTGTGAAAGTAAACACATTTGAAAAGGCATTTTCATTTATGTATGAAAAACTCCTTCCCCATCCTAAATCATGGATTGGTACATCACAAAGACTGTATATATTAAAAGTATTTTTATTTAGAAGAATAATGAACGGTTAAATTATGAGAACATGAAACTAGTATAAGTTATAACTCATTTTCACATCGACATACTCGTAGTTTATAGTAACCCGTCTATTTACCAACTAAGCGAACAAACCACAATATAACATGCAATCACATAACTGACAGTCACAGCATTGTTTATTTCCTTTAATATAAATGCAAATAATTCCAACCGGCACCGCTCTAAGCCGCGTAACCGCTGTGAACTGGTTCAAACCACTTCAAATTGGATTTTCACCTGCGAACTGTGTATTTTACATACGCCAACAGTTTTACTGAGTTCTAAAATGGTGATATAAAGTGCGAAGCCTTTGGTTGGCTTACAAAATGATATCTAAGACTATGTTATTAGAAAAGGCCAGTTAGTTACCTTACTCATATATTTTATTCTTGTCAAGGTCAACGTATAATCTAAGTAACTCTGCTGTGTTTAGGCAGAAGACGTCCGAAAAACATACTAGACTAAACGCCGGTTTTCAATCGACAGTTAACTTTTATCTGACGAATATGATTGTCATTTTGACAGTTTTTGTATAGACAATCTGTCATAACATCACATTTATACAACTACTTACCTTAGGGTAGGTCCTTAAGTAGCTAGTTAAGTGGAAATCATGTGCTCGGGTCAAACATAATTATCTGCTTTTCCCAAAATTAACTCTCTAAACACAAAGTAACTGATTAAACACTTGCGTGACTTAACTTTAATTAAGGGTCAGGAAAAACCAACAGTTTTACAAAGGCTTAAAATTAAAAATCTTTATCAATTTCCTCGCTTGGGTATTTTATTGCTAGCAAAATATTCATCTGTTTCGCGTATTTTTATTATTTTCCAATAGAGCTTGAGGTAAACTTGGTGGCTCTGGAGACAACATGAATAAGTCTGATTGATTGATGTGTATAGCCTAAAAGTATTGAATATCTTGTACAGATTTCGTTGTAAAGCCCGCTTTAGCTTTGAAATAAGTTTAATTCAGCTAAGCCGAGAAAATAAATATGTTATAGAAGTTTACAAAGGAAAAGACGACGGAAACAGAATTTGTTTTCTGAGAATTATTTTTTTGAGAAAATAAAAAGCAAACTTTAATCTTTTCCCAAAGGAACCCTTTGTTTGAAAACTTGGATTTACAAAATCACCTACAAAAGGAAAAACAGTTCATATTCTACCTCAACCAAATTACAATATATAAATAACAACTTTTTGACAACACTTTCACGATGTGCACCTTTGTTAACCTGGTTCGTGCAAGTTCATTTGTCGCCATTAATTTTATTTTTCTGGAGATATGTAAAATCGCATGTCTGTTCTACGCCGGATAAATCAGAAACTTGAGGACTTGGAAGCCAAAATTTAACTAATTATTGCCGAAACACAGCTTGATTTTTATGATTGAATTTAAATAGGTATAACTAGCGTTTAATGTTATTAGTATGTATATTTAGGTTAAGGTATTTGTCTATGGGCCTTGTTACCTGAAAATAAATGTATTCTATTCTATTTTATTCTATTTTGTTACCAAAATGAGGGCGTTCCTTCCAATAAAATAAGGAACTTCGTTCCAAAAAATATCCAACGCTTGCACCATATTTTCCAAATTCATAGCTATGTTCATACCAATGTTATAAATGTTGGTCTGACAGACGTAAGCAGAGATGTATGTCTGGTAGTTTTTACACCTATTATTTGAACAAACTACCAGGTACTATGACGTCTTAAAACAGTCCTAACTTAATCTCATTCTAGTGTGGAAACGTGACAGAACTATACAGGGTGTTTAGCGCCACCTCTTTTCCACACTGGATTAAGAATAAGTTAGGACTGTTTTAAGACGTCATGGTAGGCCTGAAGACACACATTTCATGAGCTAGTTTTGGATAATTTCCGACTCCTAAACTCAAAACGGTGAAGGAAAACATCTTGAGGAAACCGGCATGTTTTAGAACCAAAAAATTCGAATACATGGGCCCGCGTGGTGGATTATAGGCCATCCCTCTTCTAGAGAGGAGGCCTGAGTCCCTGCAGTGGGACCATTATAGGCTAATGATGATGAAACTCGAAAAAGGAGGTAGGAAAAGCTATTGCTGACATAAAAGGAATAGTCATTTTATTCCTGTCACTGTACCTAACACATCAATGTGATAACCTGTCAAGACCCATTTGATCATGTTAGGGTTCTATTTTCGTCATGACTGCTTTTCCCGAAATATACTCGAACATTTATACCAAAACACTTTTTATTGTCAGCCTACAAAACTATCTTTACACGCCAACCCTTATCAAATTGAGGAAAAACTTAATAAATGCTTACAAAGAGACTTAATTATTTCCTATACTTTGTATTTAACATGGCAAAGAGGAATAAGGAAATAGCTGTCAGTTAGACTACAAACAGCAATTCTTCTTTTACCTGAAAATAGAACTGAGATGTTCTGTTTTATTAATGAAAGAAAAAAAAAAACAATACGGGGTAAATCTCTTTTAATTGGTAATACTTCAGAAAAGTGAAGGGGTATAATAATGATTTTCTAAACTCACAATAAGAGTGCTTTTTAAAGTAACACAAGTGTTTCTAGCGGAACTACAAAAAGAAATACGGCAAGATAGTACGAAAAAGTACTTCAGCGCCATCTATGACACAAATGAAGAACTAACATCAAAATTAATCGCACCGTTAAAGTTTTTCGCGATTTAAAACTATAAAAGTGACCTCGGCAATAACTATCGGGCCTACCAGACACAACACCCGTGTGGTCGGAGAACCCTCCTTTTTTATGGGGAAAACCTTACACCCTGTTGTTCATACCACCAAAGGTCAAACCCGCAAGCAGTTTCGTGAAATTAAGAGCTAAGAAAAACAGTTTTCCTTTGTTCCATCAAGTTTTGTCATAATACCCATTACGTGTCTGAAGTTTTGTCAGCTTACTCAGTTTCACCCCGTATTATTATTACCTGATATTAGGTAACATGTGCAAAAAATAAGCTAAGTAGGACAACGATAATTTTATTAGATTAGTGAAGTTAGTGAGTTAGTAACAATTCTGCGGTCGTGTGATAAGGGTGTTGTAGCAAGGCTGATTAGGGAGAATTACTTACCTTTTGTGAAAAAGGTAGTGTAGCCAACCAAGGATGACTCGCATCTGTTGTGGCCTACAAGCTAGACAGTCTATTGTTTTACTACATTGTGAGTTGATGTTTTACGTTCATTAGTACACCGAGTCAGAGTGTGAGAACAAAGACATAATATTAACTGTAGTAGAAAGATACTTTGCAAATTACTTATGGACGTAGTCTTTGAAATGTACGTTGAGACAGATTTAGCATAATAAATACCGAAATAGACATATTATAGTAAATTTTAACGTATTTTAAAAACTACGTTTCAAGAAAAGCCCTAACCCAATTCCTTCCTAGTTATTTTCCATAAAACTATACATTCCAAATTGTAGTTTTGTATTTACCAATCAAAATTCAAAGGTTTACAAGATAATATGCTGGTGTATTGTTAAAATCTATGGGCTTCGAGTTTGTTTGTTAATATTGAAATACCACGGATAATTTGAATCATTAGATCCAACAAATAATTCTAATCGTGGTGTCCGTTACTCTCAAAGGCATCGACCGCAATGTTTTGTTAATTCCGATAATGTCTGCCTGTAGACAGATAGGATATTATACTAAAGGCCTCTAAGGACCTCGAAATATTGCCCAAATTTATAGCGCAATAATCTCCTTGACTGTTTAGATATATAGGTACTACAAGAAGTTTGTTTATCACAGTTAACTTTGACGAAGTATTAATTTTTCAAGATTTTGTTGAAATCTTTTACCTTAATCCATCATTTTGTTGAACGAGCTGGCCTAATTTTATATCCCTATCAAATTGGATAGAAGAGCTAAGTTACTTAATATATCTGCTGGCTTTACGGACTGAACTGGTGACAGGTATTTTTTACCTAAAAGATAGATATCATGTGAGACACGAAAAAATATTTTATCACATCAATCATTTTTCTCACAAATTCTAGTGACGTTAAATACGAGGCTTTACCTGATACGATACAAAATAAAACAAACTGACTTCAGTCCCCAGACCTTTAGACATCTATCTAGATTCTAGCCTATCTATAAATAACAACCAGTAGGTACCAAGGATTTAACTACGGACCGATCTTGGCAAGTGCGGCTTAACGTTGAAAATCGATCTGTGTGGCTGTTATTATTAAACCACGAGCTGCTTTTTTTGCCCGACTACGGTGAAGCCCAAAATAAGGTTTAATAAACAATCATTTCTATCCAAATTAGCTAGCA
Source organism: Diarsia brunnea (assembly GCA_949774965.1). Lineage (NCBI taxonomy): Eukaryota > Metazoa > Arthropoda > Insecta > Lepidoptera > Noctuidae > Diarsia > Diarsia brunnea. Next base: position 20,678,808 of record OX459001.1, read on the forward strand.
TAAGTCCACACTGATGTGGTGAGTAGTGATATCGATGTTAAAACACCATAAAACAGAAAAAAAATAGGTTGGATATTTTGTGGAATTGGTGATCATAGTTTTTAGAAAGATTTCTTCTTTCATCGCTTTTATATAATGATACCCAAGTCTAAAGAGTTAACGAAACAAAACTATTAATTCTAGTGAGTAAACTTACTGACGTCAAAGAATCATCAACTAAACTTAACTTTTTGATGTGGTCATTGTACTTACATGTTGATCTTTACCTTAAAATATCTCGATAACGTGATACTTTGGGGTACCATGTTACATGACAATTTTTGTTCGTCTAGGTTTCCTCTACCTTCCATACCAATTTCATCGTGGGCCGTGATTTCTAAAAAAAATCAAAATGGCGATGGGTCGATATGCTAGCTCCCATACAAAAAAGTTCTAACCCCTTTCTACGAAACAAAAAGAACGACAGGTGAAACTGTGCTTACCCCTTCGATACTGTCTCCGCGCAAAGTTCACGGATGGGTTGTCAGACAAACATGTTTCTTAACGATCGGGAACAACTGTTGTCTTTGTCTTCGTCTGTTTTCCGTTTAAGGGCAAAACAGAATTTATTAATTGTTAAGTTTTAATAGGTTCTTGTCAATGAGCCTATTAAAACGAATTAATTACTGGTTTTTTTGCTGTTATGCCTGTTTTCAAAGAAACCAGGCGACATTTAAGTGTATATCTAAATCATCAAGAAATAAGACTAACCGTACTAGCAACGTTTGTAATGGAATCAGAAATGGAAATAATTTTTAAAAATCCCCATGGTAAAACCAAATTTTAATTATTACACACCTCTGCCCAACCCCCGGGAGAATATAGACGTAATGTTTAATGTCAATAAGACCTAATTAAAACCCATATGACAGGTATTAATTAGACCAAAACTACGTACTAAAATTCTATTTCTGTACTACTTAAATACTAATGCTAGAATAACATTTTATAGCTCTATTAGGTTAAGATATGGCCTCTTTAATGTTGTTTAGTAATTAGTTGTGAAGGTAATAGTCGTAAGTTTTCAGATGTGTGAAGTCATGACTTCGGCCACGTCGTAACCATAGCGAACATCACACGATCAACTGAGCTTCGTATTCATTTAGTTCGGCGAAACTGAACGTGGATACGATAGCTTCAGTTATGACGCAAACCCCTGTGTTTTGCATTTACAAGTCGACAATTCTTTACTCAAAGTTCTCGTATGTATAATAAAATAAATAAAACCATCCCGTTGCATAGAATTATAACTTATATGAAACTAAAAATTAATTAATAAAATGGCTCTTGACCTTATCCTATGACGAAACAGAAAATGTTTTGACAATAGAATCTTAACGATACCTAATCTTGAAAGAAAGTTAATCAAATGCTCCCATTTCACTTCACACCCACACACACTCTACACACACACCCACATACACACTACACACACACACCCACACACACACTGCACACACACATATACTACACAGCTCACACATGCACAATCATTCAATCTATTTGCTGTGTTACTTTTAAAAGCTACTGTAAACAGACAGAAAAGTCGCGGTTGTATTATATAAATAGAAGCCGCAAAATCTCCGACTCCTAAGATACAGGTCTGCGTACCTAGTTTAGGATCCCGGAAAACTGACCTTATTTTTAAACTTGGTAGTACAACACACTGTTTCAACATGCTATGTACTTTGTTATTGTTTTTATGTACTAATAAACTTATTATTATGACACTGGGTGGATCCTTGCTGTGGACTCCACTAGCAGTCAAGCTTGCTGAGCAAGGCTCCCGGGTTTTATCGCCAGTTTAGGCAATGTTGTTGGGATATTGACTAGAAGTGATTATAGTTCAGATTTGTGCCTGAGGGTAAACAATGGCGCCCGTCGGGGCTGCGGGTTGTTCGCAAGAGATACCGCGGCCTCGGCCCAAGGGCTAAGAAGGAACATAGGTGGTTTTTAGTCAGTAGAAGTCTGACACTCCCTTTCGCTCTGCCCAGAGCAAGAGGGGTTATTTGATAATTTCCCAAGCCCCAAAAAAAAAATAAGGGTAAACAATGGCATTGTGCGTATGGTGGCATTACATGGTGGATGTCTGTAAGCTAAAAATCGCCTAAAGCCTTTATGCAATATAAACAACACTCCTGTTCGCCTTCTTCGCAAATGAGTAAAACAGAAAAAGTATTTATTAGTCTCTCACACAGGACAAAACAAGATGATGAAAAACATACAGCCAGAAACAAAATATTTTATAATATAAAATACAAGTCAAGAAACTCAAACGGCGTGCCAGTAGAAGAAGTAAAAACTGCAATATCTTACTGGTCACGTTCACCCACGATATAAGATGATACGCGAACGTACATTGTGTTGTGTTACATGGCGCCCGTCAAATAAAGGCACAAGTGAAAAATCTCATGCTCTACTACACGTTCTTAGCTATATTTCTTGGCTGTAATTTCCTTAACTCGCATTATTTACAAACAGGAACACAGTATGCTATTTGAGGCGTGAAATAAAGATTAATCATTCGAAATTAGAACACAAGTTTCTTCAAATAGGTGATTTACTTAATAGGGATGTTTATTGACAAAAAAAATAACAATATGTTTAGTCCGTCATGTTAGTTAGATTATTGAAAAGTAATGGATTTGTGTTTATACCATACCTACTCTAAAAAGCTTATTTTATTCACACAAAACAGTGAATAAAAAGGCCTTTTATTCACTGTTTTGTTTTTATTCACTATTTTGGTGTTTGAATTTGGAACACAAAAATATATCCGGTCTCTATTTCAATGCTTACACAAAATCCTTGCGCTAAGATTCGAAATTCAAAACTCTTTGGTGCAAATAAATTCTCGAGATTTGATTGGTCGATATTTGCGACAAGGAGTTTGGCATTAGATTAATAAATATTGTTTCACAAGTTGACCACCCTAATGATAATAATAAGAAAATTACGCTTAATTTCAGTCATTGCTCTAATTTTAATGTCCATTTCAATTAATGTAACAATTCTTATTTCTTGATTAAATTTCTATTTTCGCTTAAATTATGTCTTTTCTCGTAGTCATGATATAAAGTATAGTATGCAACTCCTGAATAAAGTACGAGGGCCATGAATCACTCGCGTCGTTCAGGATTCTAACAGTTGAATCACTCGCTGCGTTCGTGATTCAATCATTAGAATCCTTCACTTGCTCGTGACTCATCTACGGCCCTCGCTTTAAATCCGTCCTTTATTCACTAGTTGCATAATATACTATTTTTGTTTTATCAAATCACTGGCTGATAAAAATGTACTGCAATGTGACGTCACACGAGTTTTGAAAAAAGAAAAAATATGTGTCTAATATATTTTTTGGAAATCTATCTGACAGACTAATTAGTTTTTTTTTGTCAAGTACCCTATTATGTAAACATTAAAATGACTTCTGACTTCTGTATTTTGATTTTCTCCTTGTACAATAACTAGGAAAAAAAAAAATCTCGCTACTAAGTATAGTGGTCGCAAACGCTTCTGCTAAGTATGATGTCCTGGTACTGTTGGATTCCTAGGTCGGGTATAGTATTACTGATTTATTCCTGGAATTTGTCATTTGATTTCAATTTGGCTGATTTTTTCCTTGGAGTTTATTTCGATAGCAATAAACTTGCTGTTCATTACTGGCAATATATATGGGTAATATCGGTACGCCTCTGCAACATTATTCGGAGTAAATACGAGTAGAGGCGTGTTGGAATTTTAACATAATTTAGTATTTGTTTCAAGATACGAGTAAAATCGTTTTCAGTCTTCACAAATCGTTTGTCTATCAAAGACAAACAGCAGTCGTTTCCAATTTGCGCGCTGCCTTTGTGAAGAATGGTCCACAAACGGTAACCTGTTCTTGAGCAATTAACTTCGTTATCTTAATCACAATTGTCTGCAAACTTAATTAAAGATAAAGAGTGTCCTTTAAGAAACCAGATGCTTCACTACAAGAATAAATAAATTAAACGATGAGTTTTTAATCTTAAACTAGTGCTTGTAATTTTTTTTTTTGGTGTATGGAAAAACATCAAATAACCCCTCCCGCTCTTGGGCAGAGCGAAAAGGAGTATCAGACTTCTACTAGCTAAAAACCACCCATGTTCCTTCTTAGAGATACCGCGGCCTCGACATGAAGGGCATGTCGAAGCCGCGGTATCTCTTGCGAACAACCCGCAGCCCCGACGGGCATTTAATTACCCCTGTCGACGTCTAATCGGCTAATCGACCAGGAAAGGCTTATCGAGGAGTATCGTATTACCTAGTATTAAATTGGGTTGTGGTGGTCAGATAGGCAGTCACTCGATGTAAAATACTGGTATTTAGCTGCATCCGGTTAGACTGGAAGCCGATCCCAACTTAGTTGGGAAAAGGCTAGGCAGATGATGAAGTGTGATCGTTCGCTTATATACCAATTAGAAAGTTTGTGAGGTTGAATGGATGTCTGTAACTCTTTAACTCAAAACCTCTGAACGAATTTTGACAAAATTTGGCACTGCGGTAGTAGTAATTCGTAACCGGAATTAATACATAGTTATTAATTTATTATTTAGACAAAAAACGTAAACTTTTCTAGGTATAAATGTATTCATTACATAAACAAACTGAGAGGAGAACAGCAAATACCGGATCACCATTGCTACAAGACCACCGCATTGAGACCAATATTTGTACAACCAACGACTGTTTGTACGACCCGTTGGTCTTCCTACGATCTGTTGATAGTCACATAGAATAGTATCAGAAGGTTTCATCTTTACATCATCATCTGCCTAGCCTCTTCCCAAGTATGTTGGGGTCGGCTTCCAGTCTCACCAGATCCAGCTGAAAACGAGTATTTTTCATGATGCGACTGTCTATCAGACCTCCACAACCCAGTGTACTAACTGGGTTGTGGAGAGGGTAATATTATAATATTTGATGTGTTTTCATAATCTTTCAAATGTTTAATAGAATAGAATATTAAATTATTATCGATGACGGTAGACCTAGAAAATACCCCTAGGTTGTATTATAATGAAAATGAATAAAATTAACAAAAAAATATGACAACCAAGATAATTATATTGATGAGATAACGGCAAAAAAAATGTATTACTTTGTAAAGCTGCACGCAACATGAACACTTTCCTCATTCGAAGAACCTTGAGATTCACTTAAGCTTACAAGCGACCTTGGCAAGCGCGGCTAAACCTAACCGACCAGCTGTTATTATTTAGGTACGAGCTTCTGAGAAGGTTTCATCTATACAATGAGTGAAAACACACACACGCACACAAGCGTCGAATTACAGCTATTGCACGGGGACTCACAAAGAGGATCTCACGGATAATAGGTCGTTTCGTCCACTCTTCCTCGGTTTCATCTTTTTAAGTACCTATCATTGACGTTTATAGCCAAATAAAATCAAATAAAAGCTAGGTGATGTGTTTTCATAATCTTTTAAATGTTTAATAGAATTGAATATCAATTTATTATTGATGAAAGTGGACCTAGAAAATACCCCTAGGTCGTATTACAATGAAAATGAATAAAATTAACAAAAAATATGACAACCAAGATATAATTGATGAGGTAACGGCAAAAACATGAATTAACTTGTAAAGGTAAAGCTGCACGCAACATGAAGAGTTTGACTTATTCGAAGAACCTCAAGATTCACTCAAACTTACGACTAATACCTTTATCTGCAGTCAAGTTAAAGTAATGACCATTTTTATGCTATAGAAAAGAAATAGGGATGTTTCCTGACTAAAACAAATATGATTCTAATTAGTCCGTCTTTTAGATTATCGAAAAATATTGGATACGTATTTTTTGTTTTATCAAATAAATCAAAATTGACGAAGATAAAACGCATCAAAGATTTGAGTGGGGGGTTGTGATGTCACTCACCGGTAAAAAATTTCATACTTATGTCTTAAAATAAGACGTCACACAAGTTTTCAAAGCACTGTATCGTCTTCATTGTTTGTTTACGTAAAAAAAAAAAATATGTGTCCAATATTTTTTGGAAATCTATCTGACGGTTTAATTAGATTTAACAGTTCTAACTATAAGAATTACTCAATTACAGAATAAAAATCATCAACTGTTACTCTAGTAATCACTTTGATTTGTTTATAGACACGGATGTAATAAAGCTTCGGTTAAAGGGACGTTTTAAGGCCGTTGTCATGACAACCGAAATCGAACGGTATGAGTCGATGAAGTTTCTTCAAACGAACATGAACTAGGGGTGTACTATGTGCCCGTGCTTCACTTTTACTTATTGTATTTAGGGTGTAAATTAACCCTTCACACAGCCGTTAACCAAGCATTCTGTACATCAAACTAAGTACCCCTACGCAAAAAAATTTGATGCGAAATGATTTTTTTTTTGGGGTCAATAATAACATTTATCGGTAAAACTCAATGTAGCACTGTTAAAACATTGTGCTAGTGAATGCTTTGAACAGTGAACGGATCATGGAGGTTATTTAAGTAAAGTTATACCCTGAAAAACTCAAATTTACAAAAATAGCTGTGAAAAATTTGGAACTTTGACCCCCAATGTCTCCGTAACTAGGAGGTTCCCAGGTATGGTCTAGAACAAGCAAATGATCGCAGTGGTGGGGAGAAAAAGTGCCCTTCGTTTGCGTTAAGGGTACTTTTACATCCTTTATACCTGACCTTCTGCCCTATCCACTTCTGATACTCGACCCATCTACCTATATGTGTTGGTAAACTATTGGTTCGCTACAAGACGCAGACGTATCTACGTTTAAGTTTGAAAGGGGAGCACTTTTTCCCAGATTGAGTGCAAGTGGAAGAGATATGTATTTCAATTTATTTTATTCACTGAAAAGTGGATGAAGCTCGTAGTTTATTTCATTTTTGTTACAGACTTATGACGATGTATGTGTCAACTGTTTAAGAGGTCTCGCTGGTTCAGTAGTCGTAAGGTCCTGCTTTTGATTCCCCGGTCGGGTAACATTTTATTTGGATTTTTCCATCAGGGATTTCTCAGTAGTAGGCATGGAGTCTGGATTTGTGCCCGGTTTATGATAATAGGCTCACTCCCTATTACATGAGACTTAAAGCTAATTAGCAAAATGTGAGTGTACTATTAGGTACACCTCTACTTATCCCTTCGGGGACTACACACGTTATGTTATGTATCTTTAAGCGGCCATTGGAAGTGTTTTCGATGTATTGTTCCGTTCTATGCTATTTACTTGTGATTTTTCGTTCATCGATCGATATTGAACACGATCACATTAAATAACTCTTTGTTATCCTTTGTTGTCCACTAATACTAAATTTTATTTTGCTCCAAAAAGTAACTTTGGATTGTATGCTTCTGAATAATTTATTTCTGTTAATTTATTCTATCATTACATTCGTTTCTCAAGCAGCCATTACTAGCCAAATCATCGTGACATTTTCAACATGGACGGATCTATTTTGGTCCATCATCAAACGCTAACCCTCTTAATTAATCTTTCAAAGTTCAAAGGATCATTAAATTGGAAGATTTTGATGGGTCCGTTTATTGAAAACACAAGATTGAAAAGTCAACGCCCATTGGTTATAATTGAAAAGGGATTGATAGTAATTGGCTGATGTCAAAGCCGTGGTCAGACGACCGAGACACGAAGATTCCATCTTTGAAATCAGTCAAAAAAGCTATTTTATTTTTAACTAAATGAAATTCAAATTTTCTTAAAGTTAATAAGGTCCTATTAAAATAGATGGACAATTTTTAACACAGCAATCAGTACGTCTAACCAGAAAATACCAGCAAAAAAACACTGAAATAAAATCACTTTAATTTTATTTTGACCTAAAATGTTGGGTAATCAACATTTTTTAGTTATTTTTCGTTAGCTGATTGCGTTTTTCTTATTTTCTCTTTACCATTATCCTTATTTTGGTGGTTTTTATTATATTAAAAGTTTGTGTATCTATTTTGATGGAACCTTTTAAAAGGATTTCTTTAATTTTACAACCGAGATCAGCGCATTACACGTCGAGCTAGTAAAGATCTTGCACAATAGACTTTCTACCGTATGCTGCGAGGCTTTCAATGGCTCAAATAGGTTGTAAAGCCTTTGTGGAAAAGCTCATTGAAGAGCATCATTCTGTACGATCTTTTCAAAGAGATGCACTACAATAGTCGTCCATAACTATACTTCCTTAGGTATCCGTTGTTACTAACACCACATAAAAGAGAGCAGTTTGATTTATTTCCAACGTATTCATTTTTAGAGATGCCTTGTGTTTGAAAAAGGTTACTAGGTAAAACATCCCACACACCCAGGGACAGTCGTGTTTTCACCACAGTGACTGAATTAAATCAGTGTGACAATAATATTATTTTTTATGTGTTCAATTTCATAGCTATGTGGTGTACATCATCATCATCATTTACAGCATGAACACACCCACAGTTATAGTTTTTAAGACCTCATATAGGCCTCTTACCTTGTGCCAACCTCTACGCTCCCGTGGCAGCCTCATCCAGGTGTTTTCCTCAATGACAACTATGTGGTCTACCCATCTCGCCACTAGACGATCCACATTTTTTTTGCCAGCTCTTGTATACCATTCGGTTATAGCTTTAAGTCCACCTGTTATTACTGCGCCTCGCAAACGCAGAAAACTAACTCTATTTTATTTGACTATATCAATATACTTTGCCCTAAATCCCACATTAAATAAACACATAGGTTTATTATTGGATAATAAATAAACATAGTCACACGGTTCGTTGCAAATAATTTACTTACGGAAAAGGTTCGAATTGGCATAACATTATTCCATTTGGTCAGCGTATCGTATTTATTTAGGCTTGTAGACAAGGTAAATTGAACGATATAGTCGAGTTATAGCTTTAATAGCGAGGGCACGTGCTCACGTAAACATTGCCAGGGTGATAGAAAGGGTCAATAAAGGGTCGCAGGTGAATGTTGCCACAATCGTTTGGCAACATCACGCCAGTAATCTCGGAACGGAAAGAGGTGTAGGTACTAGTCGAGCCACATTTTCACCCTCGTGGTAACAGTTTCCTTGTCGTCCAATGTAACTCAAAGTTAGTCAATAGGGATGTATACTGACTTAAAAAAATATGATTCTAATTAGTCCGTCTGCTATATTATCGAAAAATATAGAAAACGTATTTTTTGTTTTAACAAATCAATAAAAATTGACGAAAATAAAACGCGTCCAAGGTTTGAGTGGGGGGTTGTGATGTCACTCACCGGTAAAAAATGTCATACTAATGTCTAAGAATATTATTATGACGTCACACAAGTTTTAAAAGCACTGTATCGTCTTCATTGTTTGTTTAATACGTGTTCAATATTTTATGGATATCTATCTGACAGACTAATTAGATTTTTTTAGTTAACTACCCTATTGGCATCTGGGGACAAGCCCGATAACTAAGAATAATCTTGATATAAAAACTCACAAACAAACATACATACATACATGAACGCTAAAAACATAACACTCTTTTTTTGGGGCAGTCGTGTAAAAACCTAATAACTTTTGCCTGACCTGGAAATTCACGCTCCTGATTTCAGCGTTAAGGGTCACTGATATGGTTATGGTTAGTTTTGTCGTTCAAATTCACTCATAGTTTTCCACTAACAGCAATATAAATAAAATTAATTAATTACCATCATATCATAAATGGCATCCTTGTTTATGTAAGATTCTAAATAGTAAGAACTTTTCCGGAAAGATGTCTAAGTCACAGAAGTGGGAATTTAATAGGGTACTGAAATTCTGAGTCATTTATAGCAACATTATTTGATTTTCCCCTTTAAAATATTTAGATTGTGCTCAATACCTTTTCCGAGTCAATATATCTAGTTCCTAGAATGGTAAAAATAAGCTTAGGATATTGGAATTCTCAGTTATTTGAGACAGCGTGTTATATCGCTTCTATTTTCTAACCTAACAGACAATAAATGTCTTGCTGCGTAGATTTTTCCGCTACTTGTTCTTTCCAGCTTAAACAGTAGGAAGTGTCGAAGGGTGGGTGTTTTGCGGGATTATCTCTTGTAAATAAATTTTGACGTTCGAAAAGTGCTGATTTATTATCAGCCTAGCTTGAATAAATAAATGACTTTTGATTGTTAAGGACTAAATGCGGTACTCAGAGATATTTTATAATTACTTAAGCCGTCACTTCGTAAAGATTTGACATAGTTTTGTATGACAAAACCTTTACTAAGTGATGTCCTAAGTAATCATTAAAGCTCTCTGAGTGCGGCAGTTTGTACTTTACTCACAACCATAAGCATTTTAATTATGCTGGGTTGGTTTATACCAGCATCACAACATCTGCCTAACTTTTTCCCAACTATGTTAGGGTCGGCTTCTAATCTAGCCTGAACTAAAAACCACTATTTTGCAAGGAGCCTATGTGAAATCTACTCTTTCCTTTCTGCCCTTGTTCCAATCATCTTGGGGTCGGTACAACACGTTTTTCTCGTCCATTCTCCCCTGTAAGACGTCACGGCATCATATACTACTTTATCTGACGGATCATATCATTCCTAACACAATCCATCTAACTTTTCATCTTCATCCACAGCGTAGTAACTCAACTATATTATATCGACTATACTTTCGACCTTTTGACAACTCATTACGTCTGTCAAAGATTTGTTTAATCATCACGCATTAGTTTTTAAGTTTAGTAATCTAAATTAGTTTTACCTGAAAATCTTGGGGGCCTGGTGACCCGTAACACAGGTATTGTATGCCTATTTCAGGCACCAGTCTCTCACAAATGTTACCCTGTGGTTAGATTTAATAATTACTGTTCACTGTAACGTTTGTGATGAGAAAATAACATTGATATAAAAACTAAAGATACGGTCGTCCTAACATTTGCTCGATGCGTTCGCCATATAGAGAATCGGTGTAGTCTGCTCGTCAACGTAACCTTCTATAAACGGCGTGGTATTTTTGAGGTATAAGAACATAAATAAAGCTTTTAATAAAATTTACGACCGCACCCGAAGAGAGCCGATCGTGGACTAGTTCACTTCGGCTTAGGAAAGACCGTTTTAGGACCAAGTTCGAGGCGTCATTGTAACATGCGGTCCGCCCAGTCCTTACGCAGTAATATATAAGTCAATGGAAAATAAACATATTATTATTATTCCTTTTCTATGTACACAGTCCAAGGTCTAACAGAACGCAGGTAACGTTTTCACAAAACTGTTTCCTCATTGGATGTTGACGTAGGGAAGCAATTAAATTGATACGCTAGAGGAACACGGAGAATTGAAACGGTGTCCCTATGTTGTGTCCTGCGTAGTTTGTAACCGATGTAGGAAGTCTTGCTTGCGTGGTTGAGTTGTCAATCAACTGAAGTTGTTTTGAAGGGTTTTTGCTTCAGTGATCTTTGTTTACGTTAACCTAAGGTTGCTGCTGTCAGGGGTTGAAGAGACCCGTCGGGGCTTCGGGTTATTAGAAAGAGATACCGCGGCCTCGACACAAAGGGATAAGAAGGAACATGGGTGGTGTTTAGTTAGTAGAAGTCTGACACTCCCTACCGCTCTGCCCAGAGCGGTAGGGAGAGCCATTTGATGATTTGAGTAAAGGGTAATGGAGGAACTTTAGCTTCATCTTTATATTTTATTGATCGACTCCTTGACAATTCAGAAGTGCCTGTAATTGGTTTATTTATAAATATAAAATATTATAAGTTGTGTTTACTTAATTGGTCGATTGGTCGATGCTAAAGTTTTTCAGCAATTGCAGCTTGTGTTGCTTTTAGAAAAACTCAAACTGTTATGTTTCTGAAATAGTTTACTCAAAGTAATGCACTTGCCTGGGTTCGAACGCACGACTTACTGCTCGAAAGTCGGGGCTGCCACCACTGGGCCACCGCTAATAATAAAAATGCTTTTAATCATCTATTTTCCTCTCTACATGCAAAATGTACAGAATTCTCAAGCGTTATCACTAAACTCAAAAGAAAAGCTGGTTTTATCTGTAGTGTGAAAAACTTGCGTCTTAGGTAAGACAATTATTTTAAAAGTTTGTTTATAAAAAAAAATATATCAAAAAGATTCTTAGGAAATACAGCTCCACTTAATCCAATTTTAGTATTATTATAACTTCGCAAACTTTAGATTGAACATATTATTGGCACCTAACAAGCTGACGCAATAAGAAACTTTTAAGGAGTTTGTGTGTCTGAAAACGTTCGATATACACACCTAGAAATACAGGGTGTAAACCAACCCTTCACGAAGTTTATCCATATCCAAAAAATAATATTATTGCTGTGAAACGACTTTCGGTATTTAAACTCATTGTAGCACTCTTAAAACTTTGTGCTAGTGGATTGTTTAAATAAAAAACGGGTCATGGAGGTAATTTAAGTAAAGTTATAACCTAAAAAACTAGAAAAAAAAAAACAGCTGTGAAAAATGTGGAAATTTGACCCCCAATATCTCCGTAACTAAGAGGTTCCCAGGTATGGTCTAGAACAAAAAATGATTACAGTAACGGGGATTACAAGTGTCTCTCGGTTTTGTTAAGGGTACTTTATACCGTTTATACCTAAATAAATGGATACCTACATGCCAAAGCCCGAACAAACCCTTAACAATTTGCATCGTTACGTTCACTTTGAAGAACTCCCGCTTACTATATATACAGTAAAAGACAGACGATGAAATAGCAAAAGAAATCGGGGGCCACGATATAGCTTCCGGCCACCGGGTAATTGGCTAGCTCACGTCCGTTCGTCTTATGACGATGACAGCCCGTGTCGACGGCGCGTTCGTGTTCCACGCGGACCTCAAAGAGATATCAGTAACATTGCAGTGGCCTGCAAGGTTAGACGCCTCCCGGGACTGGGGGTTGTTCGAAAGTCCGCGGCCAGAAAGGGCTAAAAAGGAACATGAGTGGTTTTTAGTCAGTAGAAGTTGGGCACTCCCTTCTGCTCCGCTCAGAGCGGGAGGAGTCATTTGATGATTTCCCACCCTCAAAAAAAGCATCATCATTTCAGCCGAAAGTCGTGCACTGCTAGTTATAAGCCTCTCTCAAATGTCGCCACATTCACCGGTCATTCATCAGATCATCGGTCCATCTAGTGGGAGGACTTCCAACGCAACGTCTTCCAGTTTGCGGTCGCCACTCCAGAACTTTTCGGCCCCATTGGCCATCCGATCTGCGAGCGATCTGTTCTGCCCATTGCCACTTAAGTCTGGCAATTCGCCTACTCTAACAGCCATCTAAATTCATACTTAATATTCTCCTCACTCTGATTTCACCGCACCATGTACTATAAAACCGAAGCCAAAACCTGAAACAGACGAATAATTTTGTGATTAAAATGGTTACATAGAATAATAATAATAATCATTTATTAATCAGACTACAAAGAGGTCCGCTGTGTTAGTAACAAATATAGCTTAGCCTATGTTAGTACTTAATAACTAGGACAAAAATGAGACAAGCTATGACAGCAAGCTTCACTGGTCAAGCAATGCTCGTTTTTACTATAGGTACTGTCTCATAAGTTTCTTTTTTTTTAATTATTTCTTTTTTTTTTTGTTGTAGCACATTCAGACTCAATGGAAATTGTTATTGAATTGAATAAACGAAATGAAATGAATCATTGTAAAATCCTGCATAATCATTGTAAAATAAGTTTCTTATACAAATAATTTTATTAGAAGTTAATACTTTTGCTAGAAAATGGAACAGGTACTGGCTAATTCAATAGAGCAATTCAATAAACATCAATTTGGAATTTCCCCATTGTTGTGTTGGTGTAGGCGGTGTTTTGACACATTGCTACACATAGCTTTAACAATAACTTTAATATTATAGTAAAATGTGACGACGTCACTCACGAATAGTCAGATATTATTGTAGAAATTCTTTGTGCACACTGCGATGTATGGAAAATCAAAGTCATTATGATTTAAATTTTTATGTCACCTTGTGCTTTCACCCTGAGGGCCTCGAAAAGTTATAATAAATTATATAGGTAACGACTTTCGAAAGTATTGACATTACGTCAACCTATGTAGGTATATATAATATAATGTTTTTCTTTATTTTTTCACGTTTTATTCGACAAAATATCACTTTGTATGAATCTACAAAAACTCAAATCGACAAATCATGTAACACCCTTACAATCCCGATGCCATTCATTTCGAAAAATAAATATTATTCAAGGTTTCATTTAAACTGTTAATCAAACTAATTTCGTTTCGAAACATACCTCTGCAGCAATGTATTGCGAATTTCAATCAGAACGCGAAAGAAAACGCTGCTACGCAATAGGATAGAGAACCAAGCTTTTAAATGTATCTGAAGTAACAAAAAGTTCAGAAGTATTTGGAGCTCAGAATGCGAAGTGTAAAACTAGGATTTTTCTTTACTCTTCGTTCAAGTAAAACTTCATGATTTTATTTCGAATCAAAGTCTCTACAGCGGAGTACAGCGCAACATTTTCCTCTTTCAGCTGAATTTTGCTGAGTTGAGTATTTTGCTGAATGCTCCAATTCGGACTGAATTCTGGTAGGTTTGCTCACACGGTGAAAAGGGAGCTATACCTAGAAGATTTTACCGTGAATTCTGATTTTGTGACGTTTTTTACTGGTACATGTAGGCACATATCTCATATTCGTAGCTAACAAATAAAATTGGTTATGTTATGAAAAGGTTTTAGCAAAATTGTAAGTTCAAAATAAGTTTCAAAGGGAAATACAATTTTCGTAATAATTTCACGCAGACAAAGGTTGCGGGGTAAATCGCACTAGTAAATCAATATAATTTTTATTTTCATTAAATTATTTCATAATAATATTTAGTGTAACTCGGTCATTGAAACTGGAAAACTAATAAAATCTTTGATAACATTTGAGGGCTAAGGGCTTCCCGTCGGGGCTGCGAGTTGTTCGAAAGAGATACCGCGGCCTCGGTACAAGGGCTAAGAAGGAACATGGGTGGTTTTTAGTCAGTCGAAGTGTGACACTCCCTTCCCTTCTGCCTAAGAGCGGGAGGGGTTATTTGATGTTGTCTCACCCCCCCAAAAAAAAAATCATGACTGAGACTGTAGCAGTTGGACAACATGGCAAGTTATAAAATGTTTAGTATTTGAAATATAGGGTTGTAGGGGGTAGGGGGAATTCGCACATCGTATCGTTTCAAACAATTTTTACTATAAAATTGCGAAATAAAATCACTTGGTCATGCACAGTTCTGTGTTACAGGGAAATAAAATATGTATGGTATAGTTATTTTGTACTGTTTCAGAGTTAGTTTATGGTAAAAGCCTTACAAACTTGCGAAAGTTTCACTCTTTCTCGATCAAACTACTAATCGAATTTGGATGTTTTTTTGGCAAACAGATATATTTGTATCTGGATTAACACATACAATCCTTTTATTTTATGCCGAGACTACGATTCTGTAGGACATTAACCGAACTCCAGGCAAATCCGCGGGCAAATGCTAGTTGTTGACAATGAAGCGTTTGATCACGTGTTTTACTTTTGGCTACTAATACCACGACCTAGATTTATTTTGGTTCTGTATTGAACGTTTCCAAACTGAGTCAGATAGGCAGTCGCTTTATAAAGAATATTGGTATTTAGCTGGATCCGTTAAGACTGGGAGCAGCCCTAACATATTTGGGAAAAGGCTAGGCAGGTGATGGTGACTGAACTTTTCCAAACTACCACAAAATCTTTCACGTGTAATAAACAGCCACAAAGGGAGGATATTTGAATAAAACATCTCAAATACTACCAGAGGACACGCAGACCTTTTTTACATTCCGCGAGAAAAGATTCCGACCCCTTAAAACGCCATGTCAATAACCCCTAGCAGAACACGTTCAATGACCTGCCGAAAATGGTTTCGAGAGCATTTTCTTAAATTAATGATATGAGCGTATATCAGAAACCATCATTAATCTTGGTACTAAATTCCTCACCTGACGTGTCGGCACAAAATTTTGAGTAATAATTTATCTTAATACCTATCTGTATTATTTTCTGTGACAAATACATAGAAACCCTGACAGCGTCGAGAAGCTTGTGGTAGTTGGCCAAGTAGACGTTGGTACGATCGAGTAGACGTTGGTACGATCGAGTAAAGACGCACACTGACCGATCAATAGCCGAAGCTTTGACCGCCGAGGGCAGAGTATTATATGCCGAGGGCATAGTGCACCGAGTGATCAACACCACAGGCTAGACACGACCTTCAACAATGAAGATGAACGACTAAGAAGAATACTCGAGTACACTCAGAGCTATTATGTCTTCTGTAGCTTCTTTTATTTTGTATTTGTTCGACTATTCAAAAGTGCCTGTAACTGGCCTACACGAAATTTTGGTTGATTTTGATTGGCTAAAAGGCCACCGTACACACTGACAGATGCATTGCTAAGTATCTATACGTACAGCCTAGTAATATAATCGCAAGTTGCGACCAGCTAGATTGCGGACATCGTCACTCCGCTGAGCCTGAGGATGGCCCACTTTAAGCACAGGACACACCGAAAAGACGTAAGACGAGGACGGGACGCGGATATATGTATCTTTTGCGTCCCTTTTATACAAATATATAGAAGCGTCGCTACGCAAAATATACAGAAAAGACAGGGCGCGGTCACGACGCTTACTAGTCCGCACCCTTTGTAAAAACATAGAAAGGACGGGGCACAAGCACGAGAGGTGGGCAAAAACGGGAGTGCGGGAAACCGTCGTCTCTACGCCCAGCGTTACGTCCGTGCCTCGCGTTTTCTAATAATGTTTTAAAAAGTTGCGACGGCTCCCTGTCTGCGCCCTGTTTGTGTCCCGTCCCCGCCTTGGTTTGTGTCTTGCGCTTTACGCTTGCCGGTTCGGTCTCCACTCAAGAGTAGGTACGTTTAAGCCAACAGTAATTTCCACTTTAGGTTACTTGTTCTATGAGCTTTGTCGACAACTTCCGTTCTCATCTATCGGGAAAATATGTAAGTACTTAACCTATTTGGTTAACCCATCTGTACCTATTTCCGTACCCATCAACATGGGTACGGAAATAGGTACAGATTAATTTTACAACTTTTCAATGTTTTTTTTTTTCTACTTTGTGTAACAACTTATTTCATCACCACTGCTCTCAAAAACGGTGAAGTAAAACATCGTGAAGAAACTTATGTCCTAGAACCAAAAAAATCGAAGACATGTGACATCTACCAACCGCACTGGGCCCACCTGGTAGATTATAGCCCATCCCTCTCATAGAGAGGAGGCCTGAGTCCCTGCAGTGGGAACACTATAAGCTGATGATGATGAGGATTTATTTACCAGTCACCATAAACTAGGAATGTCAACATCTGCCCTTCACTCAGACAATGGCCCACCATCTAGTCAGGCCGTGCCCCTGTCCCCTGTGTACTAATTAACATACTTCTTATAGCTGAATTTTGGGCCAAACCCCATCATTATCTGCCTTACCTATTCCCAAGAATGTTGGAGCGGCTTCCAGTCTAACCGATTGCAGCCACATACCAATATTCAGCTTCTTTGCTGCTGCTGCTGTACCTTTCGGACCAAACCTATTAAAACTTTTTGATATCGATACGCTATTAGACATCAGACACCTGATGTACACATACATACATACATACATAAACTCACGCCCTTTTCCCATGGGGGTAGGCAGAAACCACAGAATGCCACTTGCTACGGATCCTTACATACTCCTTTTGCTTCGTCCACATTCATACATCTGGTCATACACGCACGCCGGTTACGAGTACTACGCACCTGTCCTTTCAGAAGAACGGCACCAATAAGATCAGTGTATGTCTTTCTAGGGCGTCCCCTCCCGGCGACACCTGATGTACTTCCATTCATTTGAATAACAAAAGTATTTTTGAGCTCAGTTCAAATACAAGATTTTAACATAACATTGAATGATGATATTGAAAACATATTTCAGACCGAATAACAGCCTAGCTACAATAAAAACGTGCTACATTTCTTATCATTTTATACCGATTCTGTGTAATAAATCTCGTAGTCACTATTCAATAAAACATAAATCGCAGAATCTATTACTATTAAAGAACGTTATTCATTTCGAAATTCTTCCATGAAGTATCTACTTACATTTTTCTGTATGTTATTGAAAACATTGAGATTCTCTTCGAATGATTTTTTTCATCACTAGGTATTCAAATTTTTTTATTCGTTTTTGGTATGAAATCGCCCGGATTGAGGTCGATAGTTACCGAAAACGTGCAACCCGGTAAAAAACGATCCCACGTCCTGAGGATAATATGGTTATTCACCCGTTAAGACGTGAGTAGTTTGCAAACAATGACTATATAGATTAACTTTGGTTGCAAATAAACAGTGTTATGTTCGCCTTTATAATTTATGTAGAATGTTTCATAGTTCTAGGTGGACCTTGTAGCTAAATAATAACAGCTGCTCGGTTAGATCTTCAGTTAAAGGCGCGCTTGCCTACGTTGTTTCGTGTATTGGACTACGGCCACGAGTTATGGACTTACTCAACTTCCTCAGTGCCTCGGAAAGCAGTTGGTCTCAGTTGTCATTTATTTTGTAGATTTTTAAAGGAGGAGGTTCTCAATTCGTCGGATCTCTTTTTTTCTTTTGTTTTATGTGTGTTCCCCGATTACTCGAAGATGGCTGGACCGATTTCGATTTTTTTTTTTTGTTTGAAAGGGTACCAGGTGGTCCCATGATCACCAAGTCAGGATCTGATGATGGGATCCTGGAGAAATAGGAAGAACTCTTCAAATTTTATAGGCACATTTGAAGTGATTTCAGTCGTTTTTGGAAGAGTACCTTTTCGGAGTGATTCCATTTCAATTTGGTGAAGATCTGATGAAGAACTTCGGAGATAGGCAACGGAGCTCCTCAATAAATGATAGCAAATGGACTGGGATTGCTGAAATCTCATGTCTGTCTATTGTTTACACCAGTTCATAACATAACATAACGCCGATACGCTGGTAAGGGATAAGCACATGTGAACCACTAAAAAGTGAAAAATAAAAACTTTTTAACAAAAAATAAAACCGACTTCAACTTCACTTTTTTGTGTTTTATTTTTGTTGAAGTAGGTTTTATTTTTTGTTAATTTTTTTTTTTTGAGTCTTTAAGGGTAATCAGTGGCTCAAAAGTTTGACAGCCAGTCTTACTAAGGGATTTCAAATTACCCAGTACTAACTGGGTTGTGGAGGTTGGATAGGCAGTCGCTCTATTCAAAATAGTGATATTCAGCTGCATCCAGTTAGACTGGAAGCCGACCCTAATATAGTTGAGAAATAAAAGGCTTAACAGATGTTAATGTTAGTTCTAGCTAAAGCTCATCTAAAAGCATCAACGACACCACGAAGAAAAGTATTACTACCGATTGAAATTGGACACGTACTCGAATATTGACCTCAAGGGAAGCAATAAACCGTCTTTTTTAGATAAAAATAACATCGGTGGACATACACACACAATCGATCATCCACACAGGTCACTGACACCCCAAACACCTCTGCTTACTCCCAAAGGGGCATTAGCTTCATTGTTTTGTATTTTCTACTCCATTTCTCTTTGTTCTGTACATTTGATTTTGGTACAAAACACACCTTTGGGCGCTCTTTGCGAAGCTTCGTTTTTTTTAAAATCCCTCTTTGTTTGTTTTCTGTTGCCATGGAGTTATATAAAATCCTTGGCTTTACTATTGAATTTGGAAGCCGAAAAAGATGAATTGATGTTTTAACGGCCGAATAAATGTGACTGTACACTGGAAATAGGTGTGAAAAGAAAATACTGGTATTAAAAAAGAAAATACTTTCGGATTACTAAGCTAACAATAGTTATGCCTTTCATTTTGACGGTTCAATAACATTTATTGCTTTATTTTCTTCGTCGAATAGACGTATTTTATTTCCTGCGTTGTATAGATGATTTTTTCTAGCATTGAAATTTTCTACAAATATGATTGAAAGTAGTTACTACCGAAAGCAATTAA
Source organism: Diarsia brunnea (assembly GCA_949774965.1). Lineage (NCBI taxonomy): Eukaryota > Metazoa > Arthropoda > Insecta > Lepidoptera > Noctuidae > Diarsia > Diarsia brunnea. The sequence continues at coordinate 20,698,896 of OX459001.1, forward strand.
GTGCTATTTTTCAAAACGCATACTACGGAAACTATTTTTTTACTTGGATAGGTAGCTATTTATTTGGACAAACATAATTGCTGGAAGTAATAACAAAAGGGAAATGAATTTCTGCTCTGTGGGCATTAGCTGACAGTTTACTAATTATTATGCTTGGAACGCTGAGGATGAAGATTAGTTCGTTCAACACCTTGATAAATTAAGCGAAAGTTTTTTTTATTTTTCCATTTTTAGTTGTAATATCCTATACAAAATAAATATTCACCATGCATTTAACATTCAACCAAGAGACCTAACCCTTAACCTTTAAGATTCCCTTATTATTGCTTTCAACTCCTAACCGTTAAGGAGTTATACCTTCCATCATCAGCTCATCAACATGAAGTGATGACTTCTAGATGCGAATACTTGAATAGCTTCAGAAAAAGCACGAAACACGTAATACGTGCCTATGAAATTTGAGGGTTACCCTCGATTTCTGTGGGATCCCATCACCAGGTTCTGGTTTCCTTATCATGGACCATCCTTGAAATATGTCCTTGCTAATTAAAAAAAAATCATCAAAATCGGTTTCTAAACGACGAAGTTATTCGCGAACACACATAAAAAGAAATGTACTAAAATGGAAAGTACTGAACCAAACTATGTTAAATTTTTATGGGACCAAATGGCAACTATTCCGCATCAAACGAACAAAGATTAACGTAAATCGGATCATAAATCTCAGCGTAATCGGTGTACATAAATAAAAAAAAACATACCGATCGAATTGAGAACCTCCTCCTTTTGGGAAGTCGGTTAAAAACTGCAATTTAGGCAAAAAAGTATGTTCAACTAAACAAAGAACCAATTGTTAGTGTGAAAACCTTAAAATGTTTTCATTTCCCCCGATTAAAGTCTCGTCGCTCTTATTGAAAAGTCAGTGTTTTGTTAGTGAGCTTGAAAAGTTAAGAAAGCAAGTGGTTTGTTTAATGTCATAATTATGTTATAATAATAATATAATCAACACTTCAAATTTTACAACATAAAAGATGAAAAAATAAAAATATGCGTGTACAATTTCGCAAGCACGTAATTATTGTTCTAATTTCAGAATAATATAAAGCTTTTACCTACACAAATTAATTGGAATTAATTTACGTTTTCGGCAACAAACCTTAATAGATCCGGAATACCCCAAGTTTGGTCTCAGGGGAAAGATTTGCTGAAGTTTCTTTCTGGGTTTCAATTAATTAGTTACTTTAATTAATGAATCGTGTTTCCCTGTTGTTTCGGATTTTCTGATGAATACGGCACGGCAGAAATACCTATTTATAAACAAGAAGACCGATAAGTTCGTGTTCGTAGGTAATAGATGGTTGTGTAGGTATACACCTGTATCTGTGACGCACAGAACCGAGAAGTGGTAGAAAAGGTTGTAGCAGTGGGTGATTCCGGGCTGATATGATGATGATGATGATGATATGCAGCTTTGCGGTTTTAGAAATCAGTGACCTATTTTAAATATGAGCGTGTAGTGTCTAATGCAAAATACCTAACAAATAAATCCATAACAATAGGGTAGTTAACAAAAAAAATCTAATTAGTCCGTCAGATAGATTTCCAAAAATATTGAACGCGTATTTTTTCTTTTTTAAATTAAACATACAATTAAGACGATACAGTGCTTTGAAAACTCGTGTGACGTCATATTCTAAGACTTTAGTACAACTCAAATCTTTGACGCGTTTTATCTTCGTCAATTTTTATTGATTTGCTATAACAAAAAAAAAACGTATCCAATAATTAATAATCTAACAGACGGACTAATTAGAATCATACTTTTTTTAGTCAGTAAACATCCCTATTTATGGATAAATTTTTGTAAGACTAAAATATTCTTGATCCGCGAACTCATATAACTTTCAGCTATTGTAGGAATGCAAAGCATTTAATTGTAAGATGCTCACGTAAATATTAATGTCGCACCGCGAATATTTCGGGCCTAATGAGATGAATTTATCGAAGATCAGAATTTGCAGCCGATTATAAATTCATCAATTCATATCTGCTAGTAAACGCTAAATATTTTGAAGGCATCCGTGGCTTACGGTTTTGTACTTAAATAACAGTACTCTAGATAATACTACACCCACATTTTATTACACATATCAATTCTGCACTAGCCGGACAGCAAAATGAATTTGATGGAGGTGGCCGTAGCGGAGCAGCACCATTCTCACTAGATGGTGCGCTCGATTCTTCAGATGATGAGGGATCTAATGCTGGGGATGGATCAGAAGTTATGTATATGCCTTAATAATAGGCGAGCCTATAGCCATCAACCGGGCCGCGAATCGAACTCAGTCACATTTGCGGCTACTACACCAGTGAGGCACTCTACTCCTATTAAACTGATTGATTGGAGATATGGGGGTGCGAAGTAAGGTTTATCACAAATATCAAAAATAATAGATTTTAGTTAGTTAACGTTATTATTATTATTTTCAGCTATTTGTGTCCCACTGCAGGGCAAAGGCCTCCCTGCCCTCTTTTCACTGATCCTCCAGTTGCAGTCCTCCGGTACTTTACATTGACATGGTAAAATGATTAAATTAATTTAATCATTATTAGGCCATGTCAGTTTTTAAACTTATATTTACCAATTTAATTTATCTGTTAAAGCATGATATTTTGCTCTAAATTTCCTTATTTTTAGATAATTATAATCATTATTTGTTTCAATATTTTTCTATGTAGAAGAAAACCACCAACTCGCGCTTTTTTAATGACGTTACGTAAGTAATTGAAACTTAAGATGAATTGCTACAACCACGTGAAACCCTGAACGCGCAAACATCTAAAATGCCACGAAAACATTATAAATCACGTAATCAATCAAACGGAAACATTACATCAATTTGTCATTTCCAATCGATTTCCACTCGAACGAAAAGAACGAACACTAAATGGAATGGAAATTGATCATTGAGTCATTTGTCTTTTCTTTCTTTCATAACCGGGGTAGTCATTTGGATTCTATTAAGGAGTTGGGGCGCGTATTATAGGAATTTTAAATGGTATTTTTAAAAAGAGAGCGATTTGAGATCAGGGGGTCTAAAATGGCCACTGGAGCGGATCATAATAGGTTCATTATAATTATGAATTACGTTAAAATTCGTAAAATGTAAAATTCATAATAGTTACTGCGTCTGTCACCATTTTACGAATTTTACGCAAGTCATTATTATTTTTTTATTATGATCTGCTCAAGAGGCCATTTTACCGCGTGTGTAATATATGTTACCGGCAAAGCAAATGATTAAGTCATTCTATAGCATACCTAATCATTCTTAACAGCGCCAAGCTCGTCAAGGCTATGTATAAATATTACACACACACACACAAAATCAAAATCAAAAGTCATTTATTCAAACTAGGCTGATAATCAGCACTTTTCGAACGTCAAAATTTACTTTATTTTACTTATTTACAAGTGACAGACCCCCAAAACGCCCACCCTTCGACACTTCCTAGTGTTTTTGCTGGAAAGAAGAAGTTGCGGAACAAACTCCCCAGCAACACATCAGCTGTCTGTTTGGTTAAAAGAACCAGACTCGATACAATAGTAAGGTGTAAGTTAATATTACGATTGACTACAATTAATAATAAATAAGTATATAATAATAAAACATAAAAAGGACATAACATATCAGTAAACTAATTTTGGAGAAAGAACATAAATTACAAACATTGTCTTGTGTTCAACTCAACGACCAGCTATTCTTATCACACGTACACACATTATACACATCTTCTTCTTAGCGTGTCGATGGCAATCTAAATTGTGTTGGCCCAGAATTGGGCTACTAGTTTGGCGCTTTCGGTAGCGTCCATCAGTTCCTGTAGTGAACAACTAGCAGGACAGGCAGGGCACGATATTAAGTGCCCCATTGTTTGAGGAATATACACATTATAATTATCGTTTAATTTTGTTTTATTTGTTTAATTATCGTTTTGCTTTCAAGTTAGTTGCATGAAATTGCTTACCGAAGTCAGTCCCGCCATCCGACCAACCGCGTATTCAGTACATTGCTGACTGAACATTCAGCACTGTATGCCATTCCTAGACAAAGTATGGCATACTTGTACATTTTGTTTCTCACTTTGCCTGATCTCATTTTAGGCAATTGACAGATAGCCTAAGTGTTATACAGAACACTGGATTAAATAGATTGTCGGTAACATGTTGTATTCCATTATTCGTGACCGTATTAAGAAGATAGTTAAGCCATGTAGTTGTGGTCTGACATTACAGTTGAATGACTTTGCACCTGCGGTATTGAAAATTGTAGCCCACCGGTACCGGAAACAGGGTTCCAGCTACCGGGCAGTAAAGGCTCCAGAGAAAGGAACCTCCTAACAATACGAACCGGGTCCAGGAGTATCGCTTTCTGTATCCAGCTGCCTAATGAGAGCCTCCTCAGGTATTGATCGAGCCTCTCGGCAATCAAACCATTAGCGGATACGATCATCGGCACAATGATCGCTGAGTCCACATGCCACATGTCGACAACCTCATGAGCCAATTTAAGATACCTGATTTCCCGTCGGGGCTGCGGGTTGTTCGCAAGAGATACTGCGGCCTCGACATGAAGGGCTAAGAAGGAACATGGATGGTTTTTAGTCAGTAGAAGTCTGACACTCCCTTTCGCTCTGTCCAAGAGCGGGAGGGGTTATTTGATGCTTTTCCACCCCCCCCAAAAAAAAAAAGATAACTGATTTGTTTATCTTTCTCGACTTTCACAAGGCAGAGTATACTTATGGTACTTATTATAATGAATTCTAAAAAGAGATTGTATACCTAACGTATTCGTCAAAAAAAGCCTAATTGAGGAAGGAATATTAATGTTTTGTTTTCCTATCCAAATTGCCGTGTAATTGTAGTAGGTGTAACCTATATGACATGTTGTTACAAAAATTGAAATAATTGAACCACGAAACAAATTGGCTTGTTTTATTTGAAGCACCATTACTGGAAGCCAGAATTATTTATAGATGATAAATGATAATGAGAGAGTTATTACGTATAATTCTTGACAACAATAGGATTAGTTGACTGACTAAAAAATATACGATTCTGTTTAGTTCGTCTGTTAGATTATCGAAAAATATTGGATACGTGTTTTTTGTTTTATCGAAATAATAAAAAAATACAAAAATAAAACGTGTCAAAGATCGTGAGTGGGGGCTGGTGACATCACTTTCTGGTAAAAAATGTACCAAACTGTATCGTCTTTATTTATTGTTTACGTGAAAAAAGAAAAAATACGTGTCCAATATTTTTGGATATCTATCTGACGGACTAATTAGATTTTTTTTGTCAACTACCCTATTATCTTCAGAATTAGTTATTACTTGATTCATTTATGATTCATTGTTATTTTTCAACTTTAGTTTTAATCCAAATAATTGCTGGCAACTATAAATGTGGTAGCTTATCATTTGTTAAATGCTGTAGTTTGTGAATTACCAACAAATCAAATACATAACAACTATGTACTAGATAGGGCCTAAGATACGGCGCCATTTGGTTTCGTACTTGACCGAATTTCGTTTAATTGTTTATTATACAGTTTAGTCCTGTACGAGACAAATAAATACTTTTTCTTTATTTCTTTCTGTCATTAATTTATGAAAACTAATTTTATTTCTATTTACCATCTATCAATTTATAATTTGTTTTTGATTCTCGTAGTACAGGTTTTCTGTAAGTAAAATAACCATGGGATAAGCTTGTTTTAACGAAATTAAATAAAATTACTCTAGACAAAGATGAAAAATAGTTTTAGGCCTAAATAAAATACCTTAACATTTGCGAATAAAAAACAAAGCTGATTATAATTAAATACGTGAACAAAGTAATGCTAGCTCTTCTGAATTAATATTCAGACTGTGATCTCATTTTAAGATTTTCTCAGACCTTTTATTATAAAAAGTAAAAGCGTTTTAGGTACTTTGCTCATAGAGAAGTACATACTATACTGTGTAGGTACTTTATTTCTAAATATTATTTTTTTAAAAACGATAGCAAATTAATATAACCATCTTTTTATTTTGTTTGTTTTTTTAAAGGTTCAGATTATTATTATTTTATTTATTTATATCATTTATTTTCTCTTCAGAAACTTGACTAAAGTTGATATTAATGAGTACAAGAAAAATGGGTAAACTGTGTTCCAAGTTAGTGAGAGACTGGTGCCCGATGTAGGTTTTTAGAAAAAACCTGTGTTACAGGTCACCAGGCCCCTTTCGGCTAGAATTAGCTTGTACAGAGATACCGTGTAAAAGTAAGATTTAAACAATATGCATAACAAAAATATAAAAAAAAAACAGTAAACAGTAGATAAAAGTATAATAATATACCTACGTAGCAAGTCTGAATCTAATTTTATTTCATTCTGGAAAGAATAGCGTAACGAGAATAACTCCCTGTCAAACATGGGGCATTTTTTTTTTTTTTTTTTTAACGTTGCCCCACACTAGGAATTTCTCCTGTATCGTGGGTGCGTTCACAAACATTTAAACTCACATACACAAATACCCAGACCCGGAACAACTATCTGTAGGCCTTACAAATAGTTGTTCTGTGCGGGAATCGAACCGAATAAATTAATTCGATAAAAATACAGTTTTTGAAACATTAAAAACTGACTGAAATGTGAAAGTTACGTTGCGCGAGGTCGCGGTTCAAATTACAACAGCCATAATTTCGACCTGTAAATTGTTGATCCGGTTGAAAAATATAGGTCCCAATTTGTCTTTTTTAATGAACCAACTTTTGGTAAAAAATAATCCTGATGTTTTAGATGCTTCGTGGTAGTCCGGTATTTCAATTAGTAATCCATAACCCAACCAGACCGCTCATCACGCCAAGAAACTGCGAAATACCATTGTTTTTTTCAAATTACTCTTTTATAATGTACAATCCTGGCTCACACTCGGTTGGTTTTAATTTTTTTGGGCAAAGTTTTATTTATTTATTTTAGGTTTTCTCATCACGGATTTCCTAGTAGCAGTTCGGCCCCTAATACCTAAGACTTCAACATAACTGGCCAAATGTGGCTGTACTTTTAGGTACCTACACCTCTGCCGTACCCTTTGAGGATTACAGGCAGGGATTGAATTACCCGTAACCGTTATAAATATATCGGCGGTACCCAACAAAGAGATAAGTAAATGAGTAGCAAACGAAATGTACAAAATACACAATTTCTAACGTTTTCCACCGCGCGCCGCGCCCCGTCTTGCATGCATTTCGGTACCGAAATCGTGTCCGAGTTAAATAACGGTTTAGCCCAACCTTCATTTATAAAGGTACCGGTATAGCTCAACCTTTATTTTAAACCGGTACTGGTATATTTTTGAGGTACCTTAACGTTTAACCGTAACCGCTTTCAGTCCCTGATTACAGGCGTTATGTAACTAATTGAAATTAAAAAAGACGTGTGGCACTGGAGACTTCCGCGGTAAAGCTATTGCATAGCATTTTTTATCAACTTATGCAATTATAATTATTTATTTATTTTATTAATGCAGTATTTTTTTTCCTTTGTTTTTTTTCTTTGATATTATTTATTAATATCAAGCACTTTGTTTATTCATATTTAAAACACTTTGTACACAAATTATACGAGTACAGATATTCACTGTTGTACATAGATGATAAATACCTATACACCTGTATACTTTCTCATAAACAGCTGATTACGGTAGTTTTCCAATACAACCAATGCCACCTAAAGGCGGGTTGCTGAACTAAAGTGACAAGCGTGATATTTCAAAAAGTCATTGTCAAGTGTCAATTTGTCAAGTGGGGGGGGGTGTTAGGTTTTTTTCGTTACGGAATTTCTGGATTCGGTCCCCACGCTCAAGGCCCGCGATAGAAGCTATGCAATAGCTTAAAAAAATCCCTGCCAAGAGGTCAGAGTACTGTATAGTAGTTTCAAACTGTACTTCTCATAACTCTAACTTACGAAGATGTCTGTTGAGTTTCTGAAGAGTTCTGCGACTGACAAGCGTGAGATAAGGTTACTATAAAGTCTCCAAGTAAATGAACTTGGAACCGTATTTTTTAATCACCCTTTTCTAATTTGACAGCGAGGAAAATTAACTCTATTCTGTTTTGTCGTACGCTGGGAGTCTAGAATTATGTTCTGACTTCTTGGTAGTTTGTGTAACGATGCCGCAAAAAGTACATTTAATGCTCATATCAGTCCGTCTGTGTGTAACGGACTATCATTATGAATTTCTGATTATTCATACGTTTAACGTTTTAGATTTTCGCAAGTTCCACAGAATTCACTCCGCTTTTTATTTTTGCGAACTATGTACCTAGTTCATTCATAAGTTATCTCTCGAATAATTATTCATAGTCTTTTAAAATGTTAAATAGGGTTATATTAAATTAGACGACATAGTCGAGATGCTAGGGTATGCTAGGTAACTGGGTTAATCCCAATGTATACATCTCTTTGTATCTATTGGCCTTGTTCTGTTCTGTCTTCTGCTATGGAGGGAAGTGGAAATTATGTTTTTCCTACTCCTCCGTCATTATTTTCTCATTAATTTCGTTGTGGGATCCAAGCTAGTTAATTTATTTCTTTGAGACCTCATTGAGCGTTATTGTCTCGGCACTTTTCTGGTGGTTGCCACTGTTGTGTCGATTTTTAGGAGTTACTTCGTTACAGTAAAAGTCGTAACACGTTTGCAGTTTTGTTTTGAAGTTCTTATTTAGATACGGTGCCCTGTTTAGATACTTCAAAAGACCTTTTTTTTTTGGCGGGTTGAAAATCATTAAATAACCCCTCCCGCTCTTGGGCAGAGCAAAAGGGAGTGTCAGACTTCTACTGACTATAAACCACCCATGTTCCTTCTTAGCCCTTCATGTCGAGGCCCCGGTATCTCTTGCGAACAACCCGCAGCCCCGACGGGACTTCAAAAGACCTTTACCCAGAAACATCTTGATTTCCGTGTACGTGTAACCTACCATATTGTTTACATTACTTACAAATTAATCTCAAATCACTATGTCCATTGAGTTTGCATATCGATGACAACACAATACACTCGACAACAAGTCTTATAGCTGTGTAACGAGGGTATCAAATCCCTTGGTTGAAATAATCGATTAACTAAACCCTTTGGAGCCTGTGACTGACGTCTTTGAGACGAAGGGACTAAATTAATTAAAGGTTTACCACTGTTTTGTTAAGAAAATTAGTTGCTTCTTAGTTCTGGGTGACAGATTTGTTGCTGTAAAATGATATTTGTTTTATCTTTAATGTGTACAAGTACATAAGATAGAACTTGAGGAAACACCATAATACATCTTAGAGTACAAAGGCACGGTTAAAAAAAACATATGTCTACCAGTAGACCTGCGAAAGAAAAAATCAAGAAAGAAATGAATTTGTCGAAATAATGCAAGCTGCAATATGTTTTACAAGAATATTTAGTTTTGATTTCGTTAATACTAGATCCATTGGAAGCTTCGCTTAACGTTAGTATTGCAAAAGCAAATGGCACAACACCCGGATAATTATGGTCAACTTCATAGCCATATAATTAGGTTGATTATACTCATTTTCGTGTTTAACCAGATGTATGAACGTGGACGAGGCAAAAGGAGTATGTAAGGACCTGCTACGATCCTTATATACTCCTTTTGCCATACATCTGGCTATACTGTCGGGGCTGCAGGTTGTTCGAAAGAGATGGCGCGGCCCCGGACACAAAGGGCTAAGGAGGAATATGGGTGGTTTTTAGTCAGTAAACGTCTGACACTCGCTTCCGCTCCGCCCAGAGTGGGAGGAGTCATTTAATGGTTTTCGACCGTCAAAAAAAAAGATATATAATAATAAGTAACAGGTGGCATTTTTATATTTTATTATTTATTTCTGCTTATCGAAAGGCGCCATGGTAAAGAGGCGTGAGTGTATGTATGTATATAGTTTTATTCTTTTTTAACAAAAAAGGGAGTTTATACCATACCTACTCTAAAAAGCTTATTTTATTCACGCAAAACAGTGAATAAAAAGGCCTTTTATTCACTGTTTTGTTTTTATTCACTATTTTGGTGTTTGAATTTGGAACACAAAAATATATCCGGTCTCTATTTCAATGCTTACACAAACTCCTTGCGCTAAGATTCGAAATTCAAAACTCTTTGGTGCAAATAAATTCTCGAGATTTGATTGGTCGATATTTGCGACAAGGGGTTTGGCATTAGATTAATAAATATTGTTTCACAACTTGACCACCCTAATGATAATAATAAGAAAATTACGCTTAATTTCAGTCATTGCTCTAATTTTAATGTCCATTTCAATTAATGTAACAATTCTTATTTCTTGATTAAATTTCTATTTTCGCTTAAATTATGTCTTTTCTCGTAGTCACGATATAAAGTATAGTATGCAACTCCTGAATAAAGTACGAGGGCCATGAATCACTCGCGTCGTTCAGGATTCTAACAGTTGAATCACTCGCTGCGTTCGTGATTCAATCATTAGAATCCTTCACTTGCTCGTGACTCATCTACGGCCCTCGCTTTAAATCCGTCCTTTATTCACTAGTTGCATAATATACTATTTTATCCATATGGATGTGCCTATTCGTACCCTTATTAACTATTTACACACTTCTACTTACTGTGTATCAGAAGTGGGATCATTGCCTAGGGCCCCCAGCCACACAACCTCTTTGCAATCAACGATCTAGGGTTCAATAAAATGTTTAAGAGTTGCCCAACGTCCTTACTCTAGTTCAAGGTGTACATAATAAAGTAAATGTAGCTGAGACGTGATAGAGCGCGACCTCGGGGTTAGTTTACGTGCCCCAGTGTTAACTTTAAGGTGTTGGTTTCGTGAGGGTAAGGCCACTTGACCAATATTCACTTACACTGGTTGGCAATTTATCTATACTGTATACTTGTAATTTAGTTTCTGAACACTGAATATGTGTTTATTTAGAAACTAGCTTCGCCGTGCATGGCAAATTATATACTTAAAACTTTCCTCGAGAACCACTCTATCAATTTGTGAAAACAGCATGAAAATCGGTGCAGTAGTTTTTAAGTTTATCGCGAACAGACAGACAGACATATAGATAGACACGGCGGAGGACTTTGTTTTATAATATGTAGTGATAACTTTGAAGACATATTATACACATAAAGTTCAATATTTGAATGACAAGATATCAATGGTGCTCATTTTGCTGAAACTTACTTCATTTTCACTAGACTAGTGTACACTTGATATTTTGGAAACTGGTAGAAATATGGAATTTCAGTTTCGGTTTAAAGAAACTTTATTCCCAATAAAGAATTTAGAATTTATTTACTTAAACTAGGTACACGAACAGTACATACATCTTACACTTAAAAATAAAAATATAATAGGTTAGGGTTCTTAAGTAGATACCAATTACAGGTGTACACAACACCGCGGGCCTGTGGACGGTGGGTAAGGGGCTGGCCCGCCGTCCGTCCGTCTGATGACGACGACAGGCCGTGTCAAGGGCCGACGCGCGCCCGGCGAGGCTACGGGTTGTTCGTAAGAGATACCGCGGCCTCGACATGAAGGGCTAAGAAGAAACATGGGTGGTTTTTAGTCAGTAGAAGTCTGACACTCCCTTTCGCTCTGCCCAAGAGCGGGAGGGGTTGTTTGATGATTCCCACACTCCAAAAAAAAAAAGATTCATTAGTATTTCCAGAATTTCCTTAAACTTGTAAGCTGTTTGAAACTAAATTTAAAAATAAGAAAAACACACCTTCGTTCTTAAAATTAAATGAAACATCACAAAAGAAAATATAACAAAAAAAAATGTGAAAGAAAGAAGCACAAAATAACTTCTCATTAGTTTTAAGTGAGCGAGCAATTTTGTAATAAAACCCTTTTATACCAATGACTGGCATTTTCAAATTATATAATACCAAGAACGTGTAAGTGATATAAATGGTTTTAAAATAAAACGATTAGACGAGCTTTAAACATGATTTAATATTTTTGTCTTTGATGACAGATTGAATGATTTATATTTGAGCCTAGAATAAATGAGCCACTCCAACAATATTATTTTCCTAGAAATTATTAGCTGTTGTAGTAGGTAGTACATAGTCAAAGGTTAAGTTTTTGTTTTATTTTTAATTATACGGGATTTCAAATCAAAACTCAATTGAAATAATTATTATCTAAAACCACAAGGTCTGTATGGGCTAATAAATATTTTAATAATTAAGAACTATACTATGGTACTGATAGGAAAGTTGGTATGATTTTGGCTGCGTTTGGGAATTAAACTGCATCGAGTTAGACTGGATGCTGATTCAAAAAAAATCTTGGGAAAACGCCAGCTTAACCAGAAATTAAGGTGATTTGACAACGTGACGCATGAAACAACACCATTCAACTCAACCACCCCTAAAAATGCTTTTGGTCAAAATCTAAATATTTTATTTCACAGATACATACAACACACAAACTTATGAAACGACACACGATCGTTGCCCGGTTTAAGTTGGCAATTTTGCCTTATTCATTAACAAGCGAGTTTACTACAGAACTATAACTGGTTCACCAGAAAATATGCAATCATGATATTTTTTTATTACATTGGGTGGCCCTTATCATTCAAACAACGATGCTTTTAAGTTTATTGCCCTTACTATCAAGAATCTGCTCAAACTCATAGCATTTATTTCAATTAGACTATTACTGGCACTTTTGGTCAAAATAACAAAGGAAGCGAAGCTGCAGTCACAGTCACAAGGCATAATAACTTGTGAAAGTACTATAGTTGCCCATTCCCTAGCGTAGATCTCTATGGAGAAGAACGGGCAAGAAACTCTAATCAAAATACTGTTACAAAATCTTGGTTGACTGTGAATTTAACATAAGATAACATCACGTCTGTAACTCCCAAAAGTTTTGGCAGAGGCATACCTAATAGTACACTCACATTTGTCATTGTTTAGTCCCATGTAGTTAGGGACGAGCCTATTGCCATCATCATCATTTCAGCCTTTCGACGTCCACTGCTGGACATAGACCTCCCCCAGAAGGGCGGGGGGTTTCCATAATCGCCACGCTTGGCAGGCGGGTTGGCGATAGCAGTATGGTTGTTACGAAGGCACAGAGAACGCTGCTGCCCATTCTCTGGTAAGTCCCGTAGTCGCCATGATATTGCCATCAACTGTGCACAAAGCCAGACTCCAGTCGCTAACATATAAATATTACATCGTCTCTGATTCAGTTACATTCACTACACATGAATGTGACAGATGATATGACATATTCGTACAAATAAATATAATAACATTATATATCTCAAGATGTTTCTGAACGTCTACCACTAAGCCTTTTATTCGGATGAAATCCCGATAAAAGCAAATTCAAGTACACACTCATTGTATTTGTTTCTTAGAAAAATAATACTTATGTAAAATTGTATTCACACAGGTATGAGCTCGCTAATCTCATTACTTATACATTCTGAACAGCGAAACAACGCCAAATATTATTCGGTATTCAACATTGTTTGGAAGGTGTCTTATTTACTTAGTTGAGGAAAGTCAAATTAGTGTGTTCTGTAAATCTTATAACTTTGCACGTTTTCACAAAAACGAAGCGAAATGTAAATGAATACTTAGTTTTCAAATGTTCTAGTGAACATTACTTACTATATGATTGAGGAACTATATAATTATTAGCTGTTGCCAGCGGCTTCGCCCGCTACAACTTAAAAATTAACCCAGAGGAAGATAAAATCGAGATGAAAACTACCATGTGTGTTAATCCAAGTTATAAACTATCTGTGTGACAAATTTTATCCAAATCAGTTCAGTAGTTTTTGGGTGAAAGAGTAACAAACATACACACTCACACAAACTTTCGTCTTTATAATATTACTAGCTGATGCCCGCGGCTTCGCCCGCGTGGATGTCTGTCAAATTATACACTAAAATCTTCCTCTTGAATCACTCTATCTATTAAAAAAAACCGCATCAAAATCCGTTGCGCAGTTTTAAAGATTTAAGCATACATAGGGATATAGGGACAGAGAAAGCGACTTTGTTTTATACTATGTTGTAGTAAAGTGTGATTTTTTCGATATTTGACTACATTGAGGAGCTCATGGCTAGATAACAGCCGCCCAGATCAATCTTCAATTTAAACCGTGTTTACCGAGGTTGGGATGTGAATGGGTGATCAATATCATCCATTACATAGGTACTGACTTTCCTCCGTGCCTCAGAAAGCACGTTAAGCCACTGGTCTCGGCAATCACTTGTAGATCTCTGACAGTCGCAGCAGTAGTCAGTGGCTTGAAGGTCTGACAACCATCTTACCAAGGGGTATCATAATAACCGACTGCCTATCTGATCTCCACAACCCAGTTAATACTAGGTAATACGATACCTTTTTGATAAGACTGGATGTCAGAATTTCAGGTCACTGACTACCTGTAACGACTGTCAAAGATCTAAATATGGCAGCCGGGACCAACAGCTTACCGTGCGTTCCGAGGTACGGAGGAAACTTGGTACGTCGGGCGGTCACCCATCCACAGTCCGACCTAGGCAAGCACAGCTTTACCTAAAGATCAACCCGAGTGTCAGTTCTTATTAAGCCACGAGCTTTACCAGCAGTCGAGCAGTGCTCGAGCAGTCGTTCCATGTAAAATATTGATATTCAGCTGCATCCGATCAGACTGGATGCCGACCCGAACATAGTTGAGAAAAGGCTAGGCAGATGATGATATTCGACTATATTCTGGGGCTATCATGCAAGTTGCTCTTACAACTGCCGACAAAAGAGTAGAAACGCGTATTTTTTTAACCTGACAGCAATGTAGATCAAAGCGATTTAACCACAAACCGATTTAAAAGCCCACACATTAATACAAACCATTTATTTAATGAGTGTAACATAAAACTGTAATGGCGGCTTCGTCTTCTAGAATTATAAATAGTTCAGAAGAACAATATGTCGGAGTTGTGATTGAGAACATTTGGTTGTCTTGTTACGTCAAAGATTTGGGCAAGATTGGTTTAAAAAAATAACAGTTGAAGATCTCGTTTCGAGAGTTTGGTGGCTAAGTGACCCTGACCTAAAGAATTGACGTATCTTAGAAAGCAAAATAGGAAAAGGCTACCTCCAAGCCCTACCTGCAGTTCATAACCAATCTAGACTTTTTAATGTCCATTATTTTTGTCCACTACCCCAAAATATTAAATTTATGGAATCATTAGCACTGACAAGTCATTATGGCTTTAATGGCTGTGGGAGTAAAAGTTATAATTGCTTGAATTTAATTTAGGCGCATAATTATCACGCATGTTGCTTCGTAAGTGGCGTAATTAACCACGGAACGCCAACACTTTACGTTCAAAATATGTGTACGTACCTACTCTACTAAGTTATTATTTCCGTACTTTTTTAATGTTATAAATTTCAAGGGTTTTAATTTTTTGCACCGGACCCTAATTATTTATGTTAAATAAAAGTTATATAAGTCAGACCCATAACATCGACTATCCGAGTAAAAATGTATTCAGTTTTAAGTACTGATGTATTTTCTTAGGCATCCAGGAAAACACTGTTATTTTGATACCATAGAAAAGACACTTATAGGGATTAGAACTGATGTGGCATATCAACCTGCCCGCCATTTTGATTTTTTTTACGAAATCGCGGCCCACGATGAAAGTGGTATGTATGGATAGAGGACATAGACGAACAAAAAATGTCCAGTAACACAGTCACCGTTACCGAGATATTTGAAGGTAAGGATCGACATTATGGGTACAATGAACACATAAAATAGACCTTTTACGTGTGAAACTTTCATCGTGGGACGCGATTTCGAAAAAAAATCTAAATATCGGAGGGTCGATATGCCAGCTTCCATACAAAAAAGTTCAAACACCTTTTATTTATTTGTAGAGATTATAAAAGGATACGTTAGTTTCAACGACGCCCATGCACCACAAAGCATTTGCAGCACCATTACTGTCTACATCAGTGCAGTATACCTTACAAAACAATTTCCCAGTGGAAATCCGCCTGTAATTCGTAGTTACGTAACAATTCGCGACATGCAGTCACCAAGGTTCCACCTGTTTCTTGTGCATGTGGCTGCAAGCCAAGAATGCCTCGCCTTAAGATAGCAATCCCTCTTGACACTTGATTTAATACGAGGCAAGTCCATTTGTATTGTTTTTATTTTAAAGAATATTAGTTGGTTGCATTGTGCATCGTGCATTCGATCGACCTGACAAGGTTAAAATGTGAAGTTGTTTACTTTGAAAAAGTTTTCAGCTATGAAGATTCTTCTCACGAGACCAACGCTTTGGAATGGGCAACTACAGTACACTCATAGTTATTATGCCTTGTGAGCGGGACTGTAGCTTAGTTTATTTAGTATTTGTTCGACTATTCAAAAGTGCCTGTAACTGGCTTACTTGAAATAAATATTTTGATTTAGATTTTTGATTTTGAAGTATAGAGAAGAAAGAAGAAGAAGATAACATATTTAGTTGGCAAATGCCACAAGTGCACACAACAAAATAAAAAAATAAATAAAAAAGCTAAGAATTAAACACGAAAAAGAGTGTGTATCTCCGCTGCGCCAAATAGGACCAGTTCAGCGATGTGCCGAGCAACTGGCGCCCGTCACTGGTTTTCAACGTAAACGAATGAATAACGTTAGTCTTTTTTACACGACTGCAAGGAAAGGGTCATTTCTCATAATGTATTTGCCTCTTTGGTTTAGTGGCCGCAAGCTCTATTGCTGAGTATCCGCGAATGTTGAGGTCAAAGGTTTAATTTCCAGGTCGGGCAAAGTATTATTTTTTCAGGAATTTCTCAGTAGCAGCCACGGAGCCTGGATTGGTTAATGACCATAAGACCGGCTCCTATGAGAAATGTGGAAAGATTACAGGCGTGCAGATGTTATGTTATATGCATTTGGTGTTGTTATATTTGTACTAATAGCCTAAAGAAGCAAAGTTGACCCGAGCAACTTTGTCTGGGTCACGTAAAAAGAGAGAAAAGGTAAGATTATTTTGTTGCGGAGTTATTTTAAAACTGTGATGTCTCTAGATATCATCACTTATGTAAAAATTAAATACGTGTCATGAATAACGTATTTGGGTAAGGATTAATATAATCCACCCACTCACTCAGCTCACCGATACAGGCCACTACGGGCATTTCTTTGTACATATTGATAGTTAATTATGGTATTAAAACCTATTTTATATACAGTCCACTAGTCTTATTGTCTAATGCCCACTCGAGTCTATTCAGTTTATAAAAACTCCTTTGTTAGTACTATTTGATAACCAAAAAAGGTTATAGTAAGTAAACCATAAAAGATAAAGAAAAAAACAATTCCGTCATACGTGATTGTAGCGTAACTTTAACCGTTTTTGCAACGCACGCAATGGAAGTTCTCACATTTTCCCTAATTTTGCAGCATTTTTCACTGAGGCTCCGCTTCTATTGGCCGTAGCGTCATCTTTTATAGCCTACAGCCTTCCTCGACAGCTTTTTCAACTCGAATAATGTAGTTATTGAGATTAGCGCGTTCGACCAAATAAACACTTCAGCTTTATAATAAATTAAGTTCAAGAATGTGTAAATGTGACCTCAATTCGAAATTACCGACTATAACCAATAAAAAATGACATATATTTTTAGAGGACAGTTACTAGTAATCGTCTTCTTTTCTACCAACATTGAATAGACAATGACCTACTTAAGATAAAATACAGAGTAATATCATACTTATTATAATTATGCAAATCGAAAACAGCAACATAAAAGAAATATCGTAAAACATAAGCAATGCCTGTCTTTTATGGAGACTTTCGTGTTTTCAATGTAAGTCCAACCTTAAAACTTGTTTCATAGAGTCGTGTATTCTATTCTGTTTAAACTTGTTATTTTTTTCAGTCGCTACACTGGATTTCTGAGCAGATCCCAATTGCATGTTTCAACTGTTTTTATCCAAAACTTAGAGTCTCACCAATAAAGTATAAAAGCTCCTTCGTTGTGTTAAAGCTCTTGGTATTGAGAAAGCTAAGTAATCTTGTATTCTGAGGTATTTTCAACGTAAATCTTCCCTTTGTGTAGTAGATCTTGAAAATAAAATTATAGATTTACATTCGGTTTCTGGTAAGTACCCACCTCCAATTGGTTTTAGTTTCTGGATCAATTTTGTATCCGACTGAAGGTTTGGGCTTGAATTTATTCAGGGATTTACAAATTCTTTCTTGTGTTCCTAATATTTCTTAGCCGATTGAATAAATAAAACTGTCTAGTACCTTTAACAATTTAGCACTTTTATACAATAGGTACCCAAAACACCTATAAAACTAAATTCCCTTTCCGACAATTGAGTCAGTTTCTAATTAAATTCTACAAAAAATGCCCAAGTGATCCTTTTGTAGTCCGTTTCTACTAGAATAAGTCAGGTATTAATTAATTGATTTATCAAAGTACTTTCCAAGTTCAGTAGTGGTAATTTTCCAAGAACTTAGAGACTAATAGGCTAACAAGGAGATACCTTTATCAGGATTAAGGTCTTTGCCTACCCACTATCAATGATAGCGGACCGCCTACGAGTGAATGTTTCAATATCATTGCAAAGTGTAGGCGTTCACATAACTTAGGGCTTTAATATTTGGGCCATTTTTTTTTTTTGGGGTTGGAAATCATCAAATAACCAGGGGGTTATTTGATGATTAAGAGCGGGGACTCTGGGCAGAGCGGAAGGGAGTGTCAGACTTCTACTGACTAAAAACCACCCATGCTCCTTCTTAGCCCTTTGTGTCGAGGCCGCGGTATCTCTTTGGAACAACCCGCAGCCCCGACAGGAATATTTGGTGCCTTAGATTCAAGTTACAATGGTATCTTGCAAACTTAATAAAGTAATGTTGAGTTCAGTTCCTGTTTCATACTGGATAAACAAAGTTTTGTTTCTCAAAGCTATCGCCTACGCATCCTGTAAAGTCACGACCACCGAATTATATTATACACGAAGCAACTTTCAAAAGTGATTATCTTCTTTTGTGTTGTGAATATAGAGCATTTTGCCCGTCGGGGCTCCGCGCTCTACCGCGGCCTCGACATGAAAGGCTAAGAAAGGTCATGGGTGGTTTTTAGTCAGTAGAAGTCTGACACTCCCTTTCGCTCTGCCCTAGAGCGGGAGGGATTTGATGATTTTCCACCCGCCAAAAAAAAAAGCATTTTGGAAGCCTTTTATTACGAATTAGGTCTTACCTCAAAATAAAAACCGATATTTTCCCAGGAAAATTCTTTTGAATTTTCCTAAGTGTAGGTACATATTTTAGCTCGTTACTGTACATCAAACTAAGTAATATTTTACAAAAAATATTGCTGGGAAATTACTTTTATTAATGGTTTAACAAATAATGTTTATGGTAGCGCGCATTATTGCATAATATATGTACAGGGTTCCGGGTGGTATTTCATGTTAATAGTCATTTGGCATCTATTTCGACGACTGCTTCCAGTCAAATGAGGTGCAGCTGAATACCAGTATTTTAGATGGAGGTTACTAAACACCCCGTCGGGGCTGTGGGTTGTTCACAAGAGATACCGCGGCCTCGACATGAAGGGTTAAGAAAGAACATGGGGGGTTTTTAGTCAGTAGAAGTCTGACACTTCCTTTTTTTTTTTTTTTGGGGGGTGGGAAATCATCAAATAACCCCTCCCGCTCTTGGGCAGAGCGAAAGGGAGTGTCAGACTTCTACTGACTAAAAACCACCCATGTTCCTTCTTCGCCCTTCATGTCGAGGCCGCGGTATCCCTTGCGAACAACCCGCAGCCTCGACAGGAAGTCTTTCGCTCTGCCCAAGAGCGGGAGAGATTATTTGATGATTTGATGGTTGCTAAACACCCCACGTACTGTATACATTATCAAGGTTAACTGTTGTGCATTTACTATAACATGGATCACTGGCGAGCCATTAAATGTTATGTTATAAATATGTAAGGCAAGTAAACTCATAGTACTTAATATATCTGTTTGAGAAACATACCAATAGAGGTCTTAACCAATTACTAGCAGTTCAAGTATCCAAAGAGGTCTGTGTTGTACGTATACCCAATTAGTTCTTAAGATGGTAAATCACTCTCAAGTTCTCAATTCTCGTGTTGAATAAGGGCTGATACCGTAATACACTGGCACCTAATTGAAAGTGGGAATTTCGGCTTTTAGTGGTGAACTGAGGGTTGAAAGTCCAACAGTGGTGTTTTTGCAGTTACTTAGGTGTCGCTTAGGATTAGTGAAGCTCAACGTAAAAGTAATTTACTAAACCCTACATCATACCCTCACATTATCATGTTATTAATGGTGGTCATAAATTACTTAGAACTTATCAAATTTGCATTTTTTGCTTCCTCATCGCCGAACGTTAAATAAAAAAAATGTCGATTCAGATGTAAATGATGTACTGAGTCGAGTATCGGATTTCTTTTCTCCGATGCATATTTTTAGAACCAAAATTTTAAGGTTTGGGACATCTACCAATCCGCACTGGGCACGCGTGGTCCATCCCTCTCCTAGAGAGGAGGCCTGAGTCCCTACAGTGGGAACATTAAGGCTGATGATGATGATTAAAAGAGTGTTTTCTTTGTTTCCAGCGTGACAAACATATTCCTGGTGAATCTGTCGGTGGCAGATCTGCTGGTGACTCTGTTCTGCATGCCCGTGCAGATTGCGAAGTCAGTCACACTGCTGTGGTACTTCGGAGAGGTTATGTGCAAGACGGTCAACTTTTTGCAAGGTGAGTCCGAGAGTATTAATTACAAATTTAACTAGGCACTGATATATATTAGTGCCTAGTCCCATCTATCGTATCAAAAAGAATCTCATATCTCGTATCGTAAAATCCCCTCTCTCGTATCTCGTATGTTATATATCCCCTCTCTCGTATCTCGTATGTTATATATATATATAAAATTGGGGATTTTTAAAATTCCAGCATCCCGTACAAACTTATTAAAGTTTGCGCCAGTGATTCGTGCAATAAGAACACTGAATAGTGTGTCCCGGTGTTTGGACGTATTTTCTTGTCCTTTGGCTAAATTCCAGAGGGTGACACTTAGTATGTTGTCCACTGTGTAACTTGTATTTCTACCCAGACCCGTTACTTGGGACTGGACTATTAGTAATTTACGACTACTTTTGTTAACTTGGGTCTTACCTGTAAAAACAAATGTATGTGTTAATGAGTAATTAAATAAACATAACACCTCGCCTATTATCCCCGATAGGTTTGGCAGAGGTTTATCTGATATTACACACATTTCGCCCTTTTAATAGGGGGCGAGCCTACTGCCATCAACCGTCCTCTGTCATCTACAGATTAGACCTTTGCGAGGCCGCAGTATCTCTTTCGAACAACCCGCAGCACTAGAGATATACTGAAAGTGGTTTTTGTTCTAAAACAGTACGAGCATTTTCCGAAATAACCTCAAAACTAAAAAGCCACTTTAAAAACATTCAACCAGAAGCTTCACACTATCTGATCAGCCATCTAAAACCTACTTTCTAAAACTGACAGTATCAAAATGAATCTACATATAGAAAATAGAGAATACATTTTGAAATACCGTAACTTTGAAGGTAAAACGCGCACAAAATAACGAGTAATTTTCTTGCCAGAACAAAGACTGGAGCTGTCGACTTTGAGCGCAAGTCCACCGACCTAGCCAATTATAATAATTGCTCCTCCATAGTTGCAGAGCTATATATTTTCCGTGAATATTGCACCGTACTGGGGCTATTTACAGAATAGCTTTGAACCAGTGAAATTTCGTGAATTAGAAATAATTATTCACCAATAATATTAATGAATCCGTGAAATTCTATACAGTGCTCAATTTCTGTTATTGTTGTTTCAGACAATTTTATTAGATTAATAACAACCCGAAAATAACATTTCTGTTTTGATTTAACAGGCAACTGAAATATGACGAGTATTTAAAAATGTTTCATATACAGGTTAGTGCCGACAGTACGACAATAAATGAAACTACTGGTAGTTCTAGTTCATAGGAACATTATTAAACTATCAAATAAATCTTAACACCAAAATAAAAAAATTGAAAAAAAAAAACAATAAAACTAAGTAGCATAAAACTCTAAACGAAATACATTTTTTTTTTTCTGGACGAAATACATTACAATTTACAAACAAATATTGGTTTACTAACCTTAGAAATAATTTGCACCGATTAACGTGTGAAAATAAACAAACGAATTTGGCAAAGACAATTAGGTAGGTTATTGTCGTTTCGTCGGCACCACGACGGTGTTAGAATTTATTTGATAGTTTAAAAATGTTCCTATGAACTAGAACTACTAGTGGTATTATTTATTGTCGTATTGTCGGCACCACCCTGTAGATCCACTTTCTATCTTAAGGGTATCGTATTACCCGTCGGCTGCAGGTTGTTCGCAAGAGATACCGCGGCCTCGACATGAAGGGCTAAGAAGGAACATGGGTGGTTTTTAGTCAGTAGAAGTTTGACACTCCCTTTCGCTGTGCCCAAGAGCGAGAGGGGTTATTTGATGATTTTCTACCTACCCAAAAAAAGAAAAAAAAAGGGTGTCGTATTAAGTACCCAGTGGTAATACGATACCGTTTGGTAAGACTGGTTGTCACATTTTCGGGTCACTAACTACGTGTAACGACTGCCAACCTAGGCAAGCATGATTTAACCTCAAGATCAACCCGAAGCGGCAGTTATTATAAAACGGCGAGCTCCTCTTCAACGTTTGACCAATTGCCATAAATTATTCGTGACTCAATGAAACTTATTCGGCCTTTTTTCCGACCTCCATGCGAGTGAATTAGATATTATATTATGGTCTTCTTTCAAGAGGAAGAAAGAGAGTCACTTTTATTCGCTCAAAGATCAATCCAACCACGTACCTCCAAATTACTAATTCAACTAGATTTGAAAAGGTCACATTGCACTCATGTAACAATTTCAATTCTTGTCGGTCCCTGACGGACCAAAACATGTACCACCCGGAACTATTCCTTTAAATGGATTTGGGTAAACCACATTTCGCTTTTTCGATTGGGGCACGCCTTCATTCTCCTAGACACTATTTCGTGCTTCGATTAAAAGGAGGAAGACAGTATTGGCAAAACGTGGTCCGGTTTAACTATTTTGGTGTACCGCAGTATTTCTGTCCGTGATTCAGGTTTATTGAAATTACTAGCAGTTGAAAGCGGCTTCGCCCGCTACAACTCGCAAATTATCCCACGGGAAGATAAAATCGGGATAAAAACTATCCTATGTGTTAATCCAGGTTATAAACTATCTGTGTACCAAATTTTATCCAAATCCGTTCAGTAGTTTTTGCGTGAAAGAGTAACAAACATCCACACATCCATTCTCACAAACTTTCACATTTATAATACTAGTAGGATTATAGACCTACTAATTCATTATTGAATAGAAAATAATAACGCCAGATTGTTTTAAAGGTTTCTTAGATGGTGATCTTACTGTTATTATAAATGAAAATGTTTGTGAGAATGGATGGATGTTTGTTACTTGGTCACGCAAAAACCACAGAACGAATGTCGATGAAAATTGGCGAAAGGATAGTTAATAACCTGGATTAATATATAAGATTATTTTTATTCTGGCCGTACTATCCCGTGAGACAATAACGTATATGTCGTGTATGGTATCTTTCGCGATATATTTACGAGTAAAGGTCTTCTGTGATCTTCAATTTATTAGATACCCATTATACTTACTGTTTCATTAGAATAGTAGTAAATTCCTGTTTGGGTCGACACTGGTATACCTTCAACGAATTTATTACTAAGGGTAGAAAACAATATGTCTTTTTCAGCTTTAATTGTGGTTATTCACCCCTAATTAACCGTAACCTTCCGTATCTTTAATGACACGATGCTAATAGGATTATTTCCAATTCAGTTAAGTTTCCGGAAAATGTCGATTTTGTACAAACAACAAAAGCCTCTTCTATAAATTCAAAACATAACATCGTACAGGTTTATCCAGAAGGAATAAGAAGTGTACAACTGTACACGTATATTTTGCTAGTCTAGTGAAATAGTGTAGCCTTTTTCACAAATCGACCCTACGGGCTGATACTGAAAAAACCTTGAAGTAAAATCCCAAAATTGCTTTGCCCAATTCTGAAATTAAAACTAGGGCTTCATGGACTCCAGTAGCACATGTACCCATTATACCGACAAGCCCCCCTGTTTTTAAATTCTCTCTTTCCAAAAATCTAGATTTCAAGAGTCAAGACATTGCTACCTCAAAGAAGCCGGATGAAAATGTACATATATATGGATGGACCATTTGGCAGTAATGGTTTCATCAATAATTTTCAGTCCATAAACTTTTAGACCTAGTAGTCTTGCTATCGCAAAATAGTGTCGAAAAAATATACTCTCTAGTTGTTAGGGTCTATAAACAAAGATTTATGTACCACGTGACTGGGTCTAAACGATTGGCACAAAGTGTTAGGTACTGGCCACAACTAACACGCTCAAGCGATGCCTGAACTGTGACTGTAGCTTCACTTTTCGTTTTATTTGTGACATTCAAAAGTGCCTGTAATGTTCTAATTAAAAAAAATGCTTTGAGTTGATTTTTATACTTCACTAGCTGATGCCCGCAGTTTTGCCCACGTGGAAGTTGGTCAAATTATATGTATACTAAACCTTCCCCGAGAACCATTGTATTCATTGGTGAAAACAGCATGAAAATCGGTGCAGTAATTTTTGAGTTTATCGCAAACAAACAGACAGAACGACGCGGTGGGGGGCTTGGTTTTATAAATATGAAGTGATAGAAAACAAAGAACATAAATAATTTGTTTAGAAGGTGCCATGAGTTACCGGTGCACTATTGATGGAACCATGATTTTGTGTGACGAGTGAGCACGATGCTCACTCGACCTGTCAAGGTCGCTGTATCCTAGCATCGTATGAAAACGCGCGCTTGTGTCACTAGATGCGATTCGTATCACCCAAGGTCGTGAACGGGGCCTGAAGCTGCCTCCAAATTAAACTTGCTCAGACATACCTTAATATCCGTTCGGAATTCTGATTGAAAACTAAAACGTTCATTAGTTTAACATTTATTCCAATTGAGTTAGTTCTAAACACGTGTAATGTAAATAAAGCATTCAACTTGACATCTGTCAACTGTCAAAAGTTTTGAAGTGGAAATTAATTTGCCAGAAACAATTACCGAGAAACGTTGCCAAATAATTTTAGTACTTATTTTATAATGACTTAACCAGTAGTATACAGTTAGCAATTTATTTAATTAGGAATTCTTCCATCAATACTAATATTAATACGTAAATGGAGTTACCTTTGCATTTATGGACAGAGTTATTTAAGTGTCCATAAATCACAAACTATTAAACTGCACTGTGTTATGTAAAGTGATATCCTGAATTTAAAAAATGAAAAATATAAATGAATACTGACCTAGATAAACCTAGATTGAGCGGGTCACTACCAAACATTTGTATTCAACATTATCATTACAAATCAAATACACAAGTATTGAAATAAAAGTCCTAACATATATTTTAATTGAACTCCATGTTCTACCAATGAAATTGGTGTACAAATATTAGTTTTTTTGTAATAAGTTTAAATGCCTTGTTTAAATTACTTGCAACTTACCGTTAAAATATATATTTTAGTTATAGTTTACTCATAGGCATACTCATATATTGTAATAAATGTTTAATGAAAATTATTCCTTATATTCTTTATAGGCTCACACCTCTTATGGGTACACTTCTTTGTAACCCTACGGGGATTACAGGCGTTACAATTATTATGGTGTCTGTCTGTTTGTCTGTCTTTTGCCTTTTATAATTTAACAGCTAAACGAATTACAACGAAATACGCAGGTAGATCAAGACCTGTGTTAGAATGTCGAACGGCACGGTTGGCGCAGTGGCTGGGCGACTTGACTTCTGCGCTGCGTGTCGCGGGTTCGATCCCCGCACGGAACAAATATTTGTATGGCCTACAGACAGTAGTTCCGGGTCTGGGTATTTGTGTATTTGAGTTTAAATGTTTGTGAACGCACCCATGATACAGGAGAAATTCCTAGTGTGGGGCAACGTTTAAAAAAAAATGTAGGATAGGACACTAGTTATCTCCGTAGGTACATTCCTTTGAGATAATTACCGATATAAACACGGGCAAAGCCGTAGGTAAAAGTTAGTTTACTATAATGTAACCACAGTTATTAAAGTCTACCAATGAATTTACAATATAGAACTTCTTGTTACTAAACTTGTTCAGTTACGAAGGTCCAATAACCTCCCGTCGGGGCTGCGGTTGTTCGCAAGAGATACCGCGGCCTCAACATAAAGGGCTAAGAAGGAACATGGGTGGTTTTTAGTCAGTAGAAGTCTGACACTCCCTTTCGTTTTGCCCAAGAGCGGGAGAGGTTATTTGATGATTCCCCCCCCCCAAAAAAAAGGTTCAATAACCTACAATGACCTTCGGTTTTTTGAATTAATTTCAAATCAACGGTTTCAGCATTGAATGACCGCTCGCAGTATTCAATCAAGCCGTCAATTGATTATTGTTCTTCTCTCAATCAGAGCAAGCTGACAAAAACTGTTTAATTAAGATAAAGTTCGCTCCTCCGTTTTTGTACAGTATAAATTTGATGAAGAGAAGGTTAAGGACTTCTCAGCTTTAAGAGATAGAAGTAAGTAAGTAGGTGCTGTGTTTTAAGGGATACTTTTGCTTGCCATGTCATCTGCCTAGCCTTTTCCCAACTATGTTAGGGTCGGCTTCCAGTCTAACCGGATGCAGCTGAATACCAGTATTTTACATGGAGCGACTGCCTATCTGACCTCTACAACCCAGTTAATACTAGGTAATACGATACTCTTTGGTAAGACTGGATGTCAGAATTTCAGGTCACTGAACTACCTGTATCGACTGCGAAAGATCTATATATGGCAGCCGGGACCAACAGCTTTACGTGCTTTCCGAGGCACGGAGGAAACTCGGTATGTCGGGCGGTCACCCAGCCACTGACCGACCTACGCAAGCACAGCTTTACCTAAAGATCGACCCGAGTGGCAGTTCTTATTAAGCCACGAGCTTGCATTAATGACAAAAGTATGCTTGGTTTCTTCCAAGCTTGTGTATATTGAATTATTTTACAGAAGCTTGTGCCAGCGGCTTCGCCCGCGTGGAGTTCGATAATTGTACCACGGGATCATACCACCGGGATAAGAAGTATCCTATGTGCTAATTCAGGTTATAAACTATCTGTGTTTTAAATTTCATCCACATCCGTTCAGTAGTTTTTGCGTGAAAGAGCGTGGCGAACACATGAGAACTAATTGACAAATCCTATACATCGCGCTATCAAAGTTATCCGCGACATTAGCGCATATAGAAAATCACGACTTACATAAATGTTGGGCAGTTAGCCCACCAGACAAAACACCCGTCTGGTCGGAGGATCCTCCCTTTTCTATGGGGGATGAGGAACTTTACACTCTGTTCCTCATTACCCCCCAAAAGAGTAACATACATCCATCCATCCATACATCCACGCAAACTTTCGCATTATTTTATAATATTAGTAGGATAGATAGTTTTTTTACAAAATTATAATCGATTTCTGAGTAGTAGTAGTTTATTCTTAACGGTTTTAGTGTTCCTAAAGTAATAAACATCAGTTATTTATTGCATAATGAAGTCTTGGAACCGATGGAAATCATAGTTTTGCAACTATGAAAACCGAAAAGTATGCTTTAGTTCCCATTGCAGCTATTAAAACAAAATATAACATCAGACCTGTAATCCGTGAGGTGAACTTAATAGTGTACTCATAATATTTATATATTTTATGTATGTATTTATTCTAATATATTAGGTATATATCTTTTCTGTTTTGCACCTACTGTGTATTGTCTCTGCACCACCCTAAGGTTGACTGGTAGAAAATGCCCAAGGCATTAAATCCGCCTCTGTAAGATTTTTGTGCATAAAGTTTTAATAAATAAATAAATAAATTTTTTTTTTTTTTTTTTTGATTAGTGTAATCCAGAAACCCCGACTGCTACCAAAGAAATCCTCATGGAAAACTAAATAACAACTTGCCCGATTCGGGAATCGAACCTAGGAGTTTACGCTCAGCAATCGTGATTGTGATCACTATGTTAAATTTATTGGTAACTAGCTGATGCCTGCGGCTTCACCCGCGTGGATGTCGGTCAAATTATATACTAAAACCTTCCTCTTGAATCACTCTATATATTTAAAAAAACCGCTTCAAAATCCGTTGCGTAGTTTTAAAGATTTAAGGATACATACGGACGGACAGACAGCGACAGCGACTTTGTTTTATACTATGATGATGATAACAAGGGACTTTTACATATTTTGCAAAATGTGGGTGTACTATTAGGTACACTTCTGCTAAACCTTTGTGATATTTTAGACATGATCCTCATTTCTGATTTCTTTCACAGAAAGAAAACCTGTGTCCCAACTATGGATCGGTGTAAGCTGATTTATTATGCTTAAAAAACAGAAAATAAAACAATCGACCATTCTATTTTCGGCACAAAGACCTCATGTAAACTTTTAGATACACACATTATAATATCTATTTCCGTTTGAGACATACTTAGAGACCCATTCCTGTAAGTATCTCCTGTTGAGACAAAGCTTTTTGAAGTGGTCCTTCTGAACCCAGAAATTTGCGGTCTTAGGGGTTGTACAATATCGGCTCGAGTATAAGACAGAAGGATACTGATAACAGGCGAAGCTTGATTAAATTTTGTCGATTCAACTTTGTTCATAAGCTGCTTCGTAAATTTTCGGGAAAGTTCGGGCATTGTCGGCTGATTGGGTTTGTTTTTTCAGGAGCTTCGGTTTATGTGTTGTAAATTGCTTGATATTTCGTTTGGGGCTTTTTTGTTTAGGTTTAGGAGAGTTTCTGATGTCTAATAATAAATTTACTGACGGTTTGTTACTTTTCACTCATATGCTCCAGGTAATAAGGTTGAAAAGCGGTCCACCGTTGGTGAACTCGGTGGTAGCTATACAATTTACTTTTCCTCTTGTGAGAATTCCTGTGTAGATACAAAAATATTAAAACAAGTTAGGTACTAAAGTAGCTACAATTTTGATATTTTACGGTTTACAATATTAAGCTTCTACTGTCACTTACGGGATATTCGTGGATTATCCATTATCATGAGCTCCTGTGGGGTTACCATAACGTTTGTGACTGGTAAATAGATAGGTACTAGAATTAAAAAGTGATGCTCTAGTATAACATTTGAAAGGTAAAAAGAGAACGAACGAAAACGAACGGAAAACGAACGGAACGAAACGGGAACGGGAACGTATCTTTATTACAGAACTGCTGACACAAGAACAAAGAAAAAAAAAGTCACGCATTGTTTTAATATTCCTATTTTATAAGACCTCGGCACAGACTCACATAGTATGTGAATATTTTTTTTTTTTTTAAATTGGTATTGAGAAAAATAAAACCCTTTTGAGATGCCTTTGGCAACATTCCATTATTTTTTCTACACGCGTTTTTAGGACACACCACCAACCAAGCACCAATGAAGCATTTTATACAACTGAAATACAAAAATATTTTATAAAAATTAAATATTTTTGCATTTCACCAATTAATACAAAGCAATCTGGCCCTTTCTAAATTAGGCACAGGGTTGAACTAAAACTTTCTATAAACTTCGGACGATATTTAAGAGATAAGACATTTTAACAAAAGATTTACATCATGTGAATCATTCATTACTAACTTTCTGACCTTATTTCACTTATAAAAGTGAAATAATTTTAGAATAATTATATATTTTGATTTTCTTTTAGTTAGTGTAGCGTGTGTAGCTTGATAATGTTCATTAACTTGTTTTATGTAATCATCATCATCAGCCTATAATGTTCCCACTGCAGGGACTTAGGCCTCCTCTCTAGGAGAGGGATGGGCTATAAACTTCCACGCCGCCGCGCGCCGGCCTAGTGCGGGTTGGTAGATGCCACATGTCTTCGATTTTTTTGGTTCTAAGACATACCGGTTATTTACGATATTTTCCTTAACGGTTGTGAGAGCAGCGGTGTTGATATAAATTACACAAAGTAATATGCCTGCTTGGGTTCCAACCCACGACTTACTGTTCGTAAGTCGGGGCCCCTACCACTGGGCCACCGCTGCTTTATGTAATAGCGATAGCTTTTTTCTTTTTGCTTTGTTTTGTTTTAATTCACATTGTAGATACTGCCAAGCGTTACTCCAAACGTTTAAAAATCACGTGTTGGGGCTGGTCGTTTCAACTCCAGAACCTACGGATATACAAACGAGAGATATAATTCTTCTTTAAAAATTTACGGGAACCAGGGCGTGAAAGCCTTGGCATCAAATTGAATGAATTTGTCGAGGATTGATAGTACTTTCACAGTTATTTAAAATCTCGGGCAGCTGCAACTTAACAGCAGTGTTACCGTAGGTATGCTAATAAAGGATCATTGTGATTTCAACAAATTTGTTGGTGGCATCAATGTAACAACAATCTTATTGAAACTCAAATAAAGATCATTGCAACTTTGATAGAAAGTACTACACATTTTCGAAATCAATGGTAAAATGTTTGTGAAAGGATGGTACTTGTGTGGTATGATATTGGTAATGAGCGCGGAATCTTTATTGGTTTAGAACTGTCGGAGTCTGTGCCAAACCACGAAATAAGCCCATACATAATGTTAATGATCATGACGTTTAGTTTTCCTACTGCCAAAAGATAGAAGCTTTGTTTTGTTAATGTTGAGGCAGCACATAAGTATGTTATTATGATACTCAAAGCTATTTGTCTTCTTTCAAATGAAATATAGACTGTATATCAATAAAATACACATTTTTATTTTATTTTGTGAATGTGATAAACGTTAACTTTTGTACTCTTTTATTTTTATGTAATGTTCTGTTGTGAGACTCATACGCGATGCTGCAACTTTTTTCCCCTTTTAAGGGTTCTGTTGTATGTACATCTGTTGCGAAATAGAATGCCACATAGATTGAGCATATTTATCTATCTCTCTGCCCGTAAATTTGTATGTACTTGTGTGTACTTTAAGAATACCTCTGCCAAACCATTGATATATTATATATACAGCCGCAATGTTTTGTCATGACATGTGTTGAATCATTGTTTCATCATCATCAGCTTATAATGTTTCCACTGAATGGACTCAGACCTCCTCTCTGGGAGAGGGATGGGCTATGATCCACCACGCGGGCCCAGTGCGGGTTGGTAGATCTCACACGTCTTCGAATTTTTTGGTTCTAAGACATGCCGGTTTCCTCACGATGTTTTCCTTTACAGTTTTGAGAGCAGCGGTGATGAAATAAATTACACAAGGTAATGCGCCTGCCTGGTTTTGAACCCACGACTTACTGTTCGTAAGTCGCGGCCGCCACCACAGGGCAACCGCAGCTGTTCATTAATTTAATCTAGTCAATCTTTAACGTAAAAGAAATAATAAGTGAAGCCCTTTATCGTTCTCATTTCTCTATGTTACTTCTACAGGTGTCGCAGTAGCCTCCAGCGTGTTCACAATCACAGCGATGTCAGTAGACCGGTACCTGGCCATCACACAGTCGCTGCGACAACCCTGGATGCCGTCCAGACGAGGAGCTTGCAGCCTCCTGGCTGGAATGTGGCTGGTGTCCTTCGCAATCTTCGCGCCGTTGGTGGCAGTAGCCACGGTGGAGAGGGAGTATGTTCCGTCGTTATCGAGGACGAGGAATGGATCAGTGAGTTGTAAAAATAATATTATTTATAGTTATCCATTCGTCCATCTGACGGCACGTTTGGCGCAGTTGACTGCGGCGCTACGTGTCGCGGATTCGATTCCCACACAGAACAAATATGTGTATGTGAGTTTAAATGTTTGTGAATGCACCCACGACACAGGAGAAATTCGTAGTGTGGGCCAACGTTTTCAAAAAAAAAAAAAGTTGAAATCAGCATGAAAATCGGTATAGTTTTTGAGTTTATCGCGAACACACAGACAGACAGAGGCGGCGGTGGTCCTTGTTTTATATATGTAGTAATAAAAATTCCCACAAAACGGCACGAGTGCGAAACATCGAGGGAGTAAAGATCGCATCTTCGACGGAGACATCACGAGGCGTGGCTTGTCTGCGTGGAATAGCGTTAGCTCTGTGCCACTAGCAAATCTTCGTACAGCAAGTGATCGTGATGCAATGGCAGCAGCATCCACCACGACATCCCAAACCTCCATATTTAAGAATGATTTGACCCTTAAGCTGAAGGCGATCAACACATTTAAACCGCATCCAAAAGTGGTCAGTTGTAAATACTTCACAGCGTTAATGACACTGAGTGGTAACACGTTAAATATGGTGATCACATTGGGTGTTACTTGTGAAATTCCCTTCTTTGACCACAGCCCATGCCAATACGCTACGTTACATTATTAGCCAGTAAAATATTCTTTTGAAGTATTAGTCGACCACCACGTTCATTTACCACATTATTCATGCAGGAGTTTACTCCATATTTTTTTACGAGCGCATACAAGGAGTTAACTTTTTCATAACATTTTACATTTACATTCAAGGAGATCTCGTGTTTTGAAAGAAATAAGTGAATTTGTGAAGAGTCTGCGTTATTAAATACTAGCTGATGCCCGCGGCTTCACCCGCGTGGATATCAGTCAAATTATATTATATACTAAAACCTTCCTCTTGAATCACTCTATCTATTAAAAAAAACCGCATCAAAATCCGTTGCGTAGTTTTAAAGATTTAGGCATACATAGGGATATCGGGACAGAGAAAGCGACTTTGTTTTATACTATGTAGTGATAGTGATAGTGATTATTCAGTATAAGAATACGAGGTTATTTAGCTTCAAAACGTTTCTAAAAGATGAAAGAGTATTCAATACTTAGGAATGTAGACTACGCTTCAATATTGGTACAAACGAGAGTGCTGGCTGTCATCAAATGCTCTCTACAGCATCTAGTATGAATACCAATATCTAGCAGAGGCCCTAGCACGAATATGCGATCCGTTCATCCGTAAATTCAACTGATTTTCAGATCTATAATAATTATAATTTTGCTGGAGTATTTTCATTCCTGATTTGTTAGGTATACGAGCAATAATTAGAAGCATGTATTTTACTACTCCTATTTTAAATGTGAAGGTTTGTGAGTATGGATGGACGGATGTTTGTAACTCTTTCACGCAAAATCTACTGAATGATTTGACATTTTCCCGGTAATACGGTCCAGTGATTCGTTTTTAGAAGCGCGTGTAGGCGTTTGGTTCTTTTTCTTACGCGCTTAATCTGAACAAGCATTTCCTCACTCACTACATGCAAATCCACCGGGATAAGAAACGTAAGTTCTATTTTTTTTATTGCAAAATGTGTTGCTTTCCGTTCACTCCGTGCGTTCGTGGTAAGCCGACAGTTGCATCAACATCGATTGTATATTTTGACGAAGCAATATCTGCACTATAAATATAGAACTCAACTTTATTCTCGGATAGTGGTTCAGTTCCCCATCTTGAATACTAAACTGTCTCATCTTTGTAAGTTCGTTCAACTAATACACTCAACTGCAAGTCCAAAGTAGCGATCTCGCATTAAATAACCTTTATGTTGTAGCCAATAGCGCAGTTTTTTGTAGTTCGGCTTGTTTACTGATAGGATTGTGTTTAACTGCACTGAGGCGTTCTTCTATTATGATTAACATACAGATAGAAAATGTTGAGATCATATTTTTGTGTTAACACACTAGTGCTGATGCTGTTAAATATTTTCCCATTAAAGAAAATTATGCTACCTCGATTATTATTGTAACCCTTGCTTTAACCTAAATAAACATAATCGTTAATATTAATGTACGTTTCACGTACAGGTAGCTAATTTGCTGTCGCTGCGACTTACTTTCCGTAATTTGCTAAATATTGTAATTGTGATCAACTCACATCAACAGCTATCTTAGTAGTTAATCCAACATAACTTTCGTGTAACTTTTCAATAAACTTGACATCGTGAAGTTTGTGGTGTACCTCAACTCACCTACACACTACATCATTTGAGAATTGGGCCGTATGTAAAAAATGGTCCTTCGAGCCGGATAGCCGAATAACGTTTATAATACAAACCTTATTTTTCGTATTTTGCTTTCTTAGTCTTTTCTGTGGACTGGAACCCTCACTACGCCCGCGCCGGCTCCGTGTGGGTTGGTGGACGTCGCATTATGTCTTTGAATTTTTGGTTCTAGGAAATGGCAGTTCCATCACTATGTTTTCCTACCCTGTTTCGGTCGTAATAAAAGTCACTAATTGTAGTGACTTCTTAGGACCTAAACAATGAGTATACGTTTGTAAAATCGGGTCATTACACAGTTACTACTCACAAGTTGACTTTTACCATAACCATAAGCAGCGACAGCCTAGTGCTATGCCAAGCCATAGGTCTTTTTTTTCAAGATTGAAATTAAGACGCGATACTCTAGTTTTTCGAATACGTGTGCATATTTTATTGTATCAATATCACTTGCTTCGGTGAAGGAAACCAGCATGACAAAGTGATATATCTCAGCAGCATTTAAAGCCAAATCAGAGGCCCGTGGATGGCATAAAAACTCTTTAGGTACCTACTAACCACATGAAAAAGGAAAGAAGACAGTAACCGTTATATTAAACGTTATGTTAGCTTAATAACAGCACTAAGGAGACTACGGTTCATTAGTTTCTGTTATATCCCCGAGACGATTAACCAATAACAGCGTCGTTAAGGTCCTAAACCAACAGTATAACTTCTTAACTTAAGTAGAAGTCACTGCCTGTGTACTCTCTTAGTGGAACTAGATATCACACAAGTTTATCATGAGGTTAAGCAGAGGTACCGTATGTACACACATAGGTACTTTGGTAGTTTTGTTTGTAGTTCTGTGTAATAGGGGCGAGCCTGTTCCCTTAAACCTGATACTTATCGGTACGTCGAGTTGCAATAGATAAATTCCAGAATAAAAATTCCATTAACAATGCTCGACCCACAAATTGAACTTGGAACCTCATGCGCTGAACTAGAGTACAATTTCAAAAGGTGAGATTTTGATATACGGCATTTTTTCCTCGTTCTCAAAATGATCTTAAGATTGTAGGAAATTAACAAATTCGCATTCCTATAAAATTTTGTCGGTGTTATGTGAACAGGATTGAAACAAAAAATCTGTCGAGTGAAGCGTCCGACATATGATTTGAAAGAGAATCCTATATTCGACACTTTACGGAAAGGTAAAAACGTAACATTTTTACGTAACCGTTTTCGTCATCAAATGTATAATACGGCCCAATTTCACAGCGCTTCGAGCCCCAAAAAGGGTCAGATCACAAATCGTCAGAACATCTCTAAGTGTTTTGGGTAGCCCTTCAATATTCCGTTACTACTGCAATGTAAGCAGTTACTTTAATCCTTGAAAAGGTAATTGGATCTTGGCTTTAGTATTTACAAAGGTCAATTTCCAGAGAACATGTTTTAGGCCACATCTTGCTGACTTTGAAGTTTTTTTGTTCTTACACAAATGTACTTTATGCTCTTATAAAGAAGAAGGTAATATAAGGCACAGTCTTTATGTGTTATGCGGCTCTTAAAATAAAACGTTCATAAAACCAATTTTACATGATTACGTCTTGTGTCTTTTACAAACATAAAAGTTTTCGAGATATAAAATGTATTTTCTTGTATAAAAACATATTTAAATGTAATAAATCCATTTAAATCGCTGCTCTAAACATATATTTTATTATTATTTATACTGAAAACGGGATATTTACCATGTTTACTTATTGTTTTGAGTCCGATCCGATTTCCGACTCACATCCACTCGCAATGACTTCAGTTTATCCATGATCATGGTGCTTGTAACAGCGGTGAAATATCGGGAACTCGAAACAATAAGTAAACATGGTAGATATCCAGTTTTCAGTAAAAATAATAGTGTTAGTGACCATGTCAGTTTAAAATCTTATGTATTTTATTATTAACTCTTATTTCTGCAAGATTCTGGGTTTGATTCTAGGGTCGGTCATACCTAGTGATATTGGCTTTTTCCAACAGGTATTTCTCAGTAGCAACCGCAGAGTCTGGATTTGTGCTCAGTTGATAACATTAGGCTCGCCTTCTTTTACGTCATCATCTGCATAGCCTTTTCCCAACTATGTTGGGGTCGGTTTCCAGTCTAACCGGATGCAACTAAATACCAGTATTTTACATGGAGCGACTGCCTATCGGACCTCCACAACCTCGGTAAGACTGGTAGTCAGAATTTCAGATCATTGACTACCTGTAACGACTGCCAAAGATGTGGCAGCCGGGACCAACAGCTTAACGTGCTTTCCGAGGCACGGAGAAAACTCGTTATGTAATGGGTAGTCACCCATCCACACACCAACCTAGACAAGCACGGCTTAACCTGAGTGGCAGTTATTATTAGGCCACGAGCTCCTCCACGAGGCACGAGTGCCTTCTTTTACATGAGACTTAAACATATCTGGTGAAATGTGGGTGTACTATTAGCTACACCTTTACCTAACCCTTCGGAGATTACAGGCGTGATGGTATTCTGGTTGATAAAATAAGATGGAACCAGTCAACCAGGATCTTCCAGGGAAATACCAATGTTCCTTTTCTAACTAAAGCGAGAGAACTTGGTTTTAAATCCTACTAATATTAAAAACGCGGGTATGAATGTTTGTTACTCTTTCATGCAAACACTACTGAACGGATTTAGATAAAATTTGGTACACAGATAGTTTATAACCTGTATTAACACATTGAATAGTTTTTATCCCGATGTAATCTTCGAGTGGGATAATATTCGCGTTCTAGCGGGCGAAGCCGCTGGCAACAGCTAGGATACGAATGTTTCATTAGTGTCTGTAAAGCATTACTAACCCGAAGTAATATTTAACAATATTAAGTGCTGTTTTCCCCAACTGACTGTTTCCTATAATTAGTTTACCGACATAGTTTCACAAATCACTGTCAATATGATATTACATAACAAATGACTTGACAAACTTCATTTAATAATGTGAGAGACAAAATCACTTACACGTTACTTACGTCGTTCGACTCTCGAACTCATTAAAACGTCTTACGTGATTTAACTTCACTATTATTAAAGTGATATGTCAGAGTGGTTTTGGTATGATCCGGTTAATGATATATTTTGCACACACACAGGTAGCAATAGGCTCGCCTCCTATTACATGGGACTTTAATATATCTGGCAAAATGTGAGAGTAGGTACTAACAATGGCACACCTCTGCCTAACCCTTCGGGGATAACTGACATGATATTATTATCTATTTAGGAAAAACAAACAATTATACAATATATATGTTACAACATATAATAGTTTTTGCGTAGTCACTTAGTTTGATAAGCAAAGAATGCTTGGTACGTTCGCCAATCAGTCCATAGGTGAAAAACTAATAAATCAACATAATATTGTTCGCAAAAGTAGGGTAGTTACCTAAACAGGATAACTTTGGGAAATTGCTTGAACGTGATTTCGAAAAGGGATAAATTATTTTGGTAACAACACGAACAACATAATATTTAATGTCTTCATTTATTTGATATCGTGATTTAGACACCCAGTAGAGATTGTCATTATTCAGCCCCATCATCATCACAGTCATTTTCTCTCCTCATATTTCTTCTTTATCTTCCTCTTTCCATACTTCTCAATAGAGTAACTGACTAAATAAATCTAATTATTCAGTCAGATAAATTTCCAAAAAATATTAAACACCTATTTTGTGTTTTTTTCACATAAACAAAAAGTAAAGACGATACATGGCTTCGAAAACTCGTGTGACGTCACATTGCCGTACATTTGATAAAATAAAAAACACGTATCGAATATTTTTTCGATAAGCTGACGGACTAAACAGAATCATATTTTTTCAGTTAGGAAACATCCGTATTAGGCAAGTTTTAACTTATGTCCCAGAAACGAAAATGAAATCTACCATTTTTTTATTTGGAAAACATGTAAAACATTTTTTCTATTTTTCCAGAAACTTGTTGCAAAATTAAAAATGGAATTCCTAAGTTGTGGAGAAAGTACTCAGTAGCACCCTCTTGTTGCAACTTTTTCTGTGTTGATGAAAACGTGCCCGCTGGGTGTAAAACATGGTTGGTAATATAGAGAGTGTATAAAGTTTGCGAGGTTTTTGCTCTCTGCCATAATATTTTTGTTGGAGCAGAAATAGAAAATTTATATGAATCACGTAACACTGCATGCTGAGGCTCATTCCAGTTCAGTTCATTGCAGCAAATGGGAGATGTGTGATGAACACTCACAGGTAGTTCATGTAACTAATTGTTTTGTTTTTTCATAACAATCAAAATTCGATTATTATTGTTGAATTAATATTATCCCTTAATTTTTCGAATTTAAACATAACCGTGCCTGTCTAAACGTAAAGTGAACATAGCATAAAAATGCCACTTATGTTAAAGTCAAAGAATAGAAGATTTTTGAATAAAAGGAAACGGAAAACGGAAAATACTAATATTTGGTATTAATGAACGGGCTTTGATACATAACACAAAGGCTTTTTCTCCACAGATGACGGATTTAATAGAAACACGCTTACTTTTCACTTCAATTTGAATACCAAAAACTTTGAACTTCTGTTCTTTCTTATTCATTTCTTCTTTCTTTGAGTTTGTTCAGACTTTGAGAGAATATTTTTAGTAGAAAGTTTATTTGAAAGATATAAGTATAAAACTGAAAGATGGTTTGGTTAAAAATGTGGTAAGTATGCATTTTTCATGACTAACTGATCCATCATTTAGATTTCAGATAATTTTTTTAAAAAGTATTTTGTCTCTAAACGTACCAGGACTTACAGCCGCACTTAGGGATATTACTTTATAAGAAACGTAATCAATCAATTATATTTATTTATTAGCAGATTATGTTTATTTGTGTCACCAAACTTATGCTCTTCTGTCATAATTTTGAAATACTTCCAGCTCACCAAAATATGGTAGGTAAACGAAAGGCTTCTTTTCTTAAATGACATATTTGAGTTTCAGGGTAAAAATATTTTCTTTTGTAACAGAAAGGTTACGAGCCTTATAGGCCAATTTGAATCCCTTTGTATACGCGTACGGTACGTCCATCATTGGACCTTGAAATATCGAGTAGTTGAGTTACTAACATATTTATCAAGCTTCTGCCAAGTTTCATCCTGCTAATATTTTGCATAATTAACATTTAGCTATGCTTACGTAGCAAAAAAACGAAGACGATACACTAGGTATTCAACGCAACATTAGTGGAAAATCTTCTGTGTGTGTTAGTTCTAATTGAGGTTCACAATACACAATACAATCCAGGTACAAAAAGACCAGGCCTGTTCGAAAGCGATACCCACGGCCCTGGAACATAAAGGGCTAAGAAGGAATATGGATGGGTTTTAGGCATTAGAAGTCTGACACTCCCTTTGGCTCCGCCCAGAGCAGGAGTGGTAATTTGATGATTACCATCCGAAAAAAAAGAGGTACAAAAAGGTAACATTCCTCTATCATTAACCTCCTTATCACTCTAAAGTATTCCATCATCCATTACAATAACTTTTAATTTAAACATTATGGTTCTGTAATGTTGGAAACTTCGCTACTGTTCGGCAAATTATTTGAAAATATAAACGTAACAACCTAGCAGTTTGCGGTATTTTAAAGAAAAAAAGTTTTTTTGTTTTAAAAGTGTTTGACCTCATTATTTTTTATAATTTTTACAAAGCGTTCCGCAAGTGTTGTGGAGATCAGATAAGTCATGTTTTCATGTAAAATACCTATTGGTTTTCAGCTGCATCAGGTTATACTTGAAGTAAACCCAAATTATGAATTTCTACCGTCGTGAAACAGTAGAAATTGGGTTTACAAACATCATATCCGCAAACAATTCAACACAGTACTTATGCAATACCAAAAGGCAAAGGTGACAAAATAAATAAATCATTAAATACCATATATATATATATATATATATATATGGTATTTAATGATTTATTTATTTTGTCACCTTTGCCTTTGGCACCATTGCACACGTATTTAGCTTTAAAGAAAATGTAAGCACGGCATTTTCTACTCTAGTAATCCTTTCCGACACCGCATATTGGCACTATGCCAGAGTAATGCTCAAGAGAAAATAATCCTATTAAACCTCTTAACCGATATATTGGCTCGCCAACTGGTGTTACGCTATTGAGCTAACGAATATTATAAAAGCCTGTGTTTTTATTCTCATCATGGACAAAAGTTGAGTCACTGTTCTTATTTTCAGGAGCGAACTATAATAAACAAAAAAAATCTCGCTCATTCTCGAAGAATCTACAAGACCAGTTGAAGCTAACCTCCTTTTCTATTGAAACTTCAGACTGGGTCAGCTAAAGCCTACCTTCCATTTTACATGCTTGCAAAATGTGTTATTGATATACAAATAATGATAACTCCTATGGACATACTTTAACAGGTATCTCACAGATTTATGGAATTCTCAAGCTTTCTAATACACAATGAACCACTAAAGTAAAGTTACAGATTCATTTAAGGGTCAAAACCTTTGTTTGAAGGCCTTGTAAACAAATACGAAACAATTTGTTAGTCTACTTGAACGATTACTTAAACGAAACGCTTCTTAACTAGTTCAATTCTCTTGCAAATTGGATTTTTATGCAAATAAATCGGATTTAAAACCTTCTTTTAACTTTAAAATTTTCAGTCTTAATTATATTTGCAATTCGAAAAAGTGGAAGACCTTGGTATTTTCTTATTTAGATTTCAGATGGACAAAAACATAATTTAAGGACCAGATTTATTTCTTGAAACCCTTTTTTTATGGTGGATGGAAAATCATCAAATAACCCCTACCGCTCTTGGGCAGAGCGAAAGAGAGTATCAGACTTCTACTGACTAAAAACCACCCATGTTCCTTCTTAGCCCTTCATGTCGAGGCCGCGGTATCTCTTGCGAACAACCCGCAGCCCAAAGGGTTTCTTGAAACCCTTTGGCTAGAGTGAATTCATTTCTCTTCTTTTAAACAAGGTACAAGGACGAGATAGCACAAGCGCGTGGTGTAAACGTAACGTAAATGTTTTGTTGATTTAAAAGTTTAAAAATCCCTTTTCTAATAATTTATTAATATGTTATGGATAAAACCATTTAACTGAAATGCTTTAGGATAGGACCTCGTTGTTATTCTCAATTGCAAATAAACTGTAAAATATTCAACAAGCACGCAATCCTCAATTGTATACACTAACAACCACATAACCCTTCTCAAATTGACTCTCACAAAAATGATAACGTAATTATTAGTTAACAACCAAATACTAATAAAAGTCCTCTAGAGAAATCTAAGATTTAAGCGAGTCCCATATTTTGGAATAAACCGCAATTCTCTTGGGCAGAAGTGTAATACACACATCAAAAGTGTCTAGGGATCAAGCATTTTTATGCGGATTTCTTGAGATTGAGATGTGGCTTTGTAATAAATTAATTATGATTTTATAAATTTATATGGATCCTTTTTGGTGCATTTCATAATTTGAATCAGGAACTGTGAATCAAATTCGAGTAAAAGATGAAAATCAGCTGTCAATATTTTCCCTATAAAATCATACAACGCATTGAAGACATTATTAGTGCTACTGTTTCCCTACTACTGATTAAAACCAACGTTATTATGGAGCGGCGACGTCATTTAAGCAGGGAAGAAATGCTCAGAGCCGTGGGAATGATAGAAGCTGGTTCCCGGCAACGTACTGTGGCTTTAGCTCTGAATACAAGTCAGAGTGTTATCAGTCGACTTTGTACACGTTACCGAAGCACTGGTACCGTGGCTGAGCGCCATGGAGGACGGTATCGCTGCACCACACGGAGACAAGACCGATACATTCAAATCTTAACTCGAAGAGCTCCAACAATAACCGCCATGATGTTAGCCGTGAGGCTTCATCACTCTTCAGGGAACTTAATTAGCGACCAAACAGTCAGAAACCGCTTGCATGAAGTGAACCTTCATTTCCGAAGACCGCTACGGGTACCACCTATAGCAATGCACAATCGTAGGATTCGATATCAATGGGCTCTTGAACACAGAAATTGGGCAGAAGAACAATGGCGTTTCGTGTGCTTTTCTGATGAGTCTCGTTTTGGTATGAGACCGGATACAAGACGTATACGACACTGGAGAACCCCTGGACGCCAACAGCGATTAAAATCCTGCCAGGAAGTCCATCCTTATAGTGGTGGAACCATCATGGTATGGGCGGGTATTTGGATCGGCGGAAGAACTGAGTTGATTTGGATCAGAGGCAACCTCAACGCTCAAATTTATGCTGAGACGATTGTATCAGACGTCATCGTTCCTCTACAAGTGCAAATCGGTCCCTTATTTCAGTTAATGCATGATAATGCACGACCGCACACCGCAAGAGTTGTAAGACAGACTCTCGCCGCAGCTAACATCAATGTCCTGCCCTGGCCTGCTCAGTCGCCAGACTTGAACCCGATTGAGCATGCATGGGATATGCTACAGAGAAGAGCTCTGCCGAATATGGAGGGTATCCAGTCGCAAGAAGACCTTTTTTTGTTGTTGCAACGAACATGGGCGGCCATTCCACAGCGTGATTTGGATGAACTCATTTTGAGTATGCCAAACCGATGTTCTTGTGTTGTTAGTGTTCGCGGTAGAAACACGGATTATTAATTGTTTAAGTTACCCAATAAAATTTTAAAGAAAACTGTTATTTCAGTCTTTTTTTCGAACTTTAATGTTAGTGGCTCAAATGTCAAAAATCCCTTTATTAGGAAAATGGCAAATTTCTTTATTAATGCAAAGGTGACTTGGTTTATCGTTACTGTGACAAACGAAAACACTTTATTTGATGAATCCTTAAAGAAAATTTTAATTAATATCAATCAGGAGAAAAGTTATTGCAAAAATATATGTTGATCCCTAGACACTTTTGATGTGTGTAGTTAGACCCATAAATCTTTTCGAGAGACAAAACGTATAATAATAATACATAGAAAACGTTCCGTTTAGTTCGGTCTTTACTTTTGTATAGTTGAATATGTCTATTAATAGTACATTATGGTATAAGTGTGTAACGTTGGTGATTACCGCTGAGGCGCCTTTGAGACCCGAGCCGTTACGTGAGGGTCTTAAGAGAGCCGAGGACGGTAATCATCAATACACACGACGTTTTTCAACACACTTGTGAAGAAAATAACACAAAAAAATCATTTATAACATGTTTTCAACAGTTAAAATGACGCATCTAACAATGGCGATCGGCCATAGACTAAAAGGATGAGGTTTCTTTTTTTTGCTTTTTGCGGATAGTGTTTTAGCCACGTAAAAAGTGAGGATTTCAAAGTTTTTTTATTACAGAGAAAACAAAAGTTTTATTTATTGAAAACGTATACACAAGTTGAAATTATCTATTTATATTAATAAATTATCCTGAGCGCGCATATAAGAATGGTGATCGGCTATAGACTAAAAGATTAAGTTTTTTTTTTGGCTTTTCGCGCATAGTGTTGCAGTCACGTACAAAATGCCCATTCAAAGTTTTTTTTAATACAGAGAAAACAAAAGTTTTATTTATTAAAAACGTATGTATAAGTTGAAATTATCTATTTAAATTCGAAGTTGCATGAAATGAGCAAGGAATAGGTACATTAATTTATTTGTAGTATTGAACACAATCTTTTTAGTATCGAAACTTTTTTAAGAACAGAGCAACTCAACCAAAAAATTAAAAAAAAAACCTATAACTCACTTGTGAATAATGGTAATGAAAAATTCACAGTTTGATTACAGGTGTCATTATATGCCTAATTACGGTGAAATTAGAGCCACTTTATGGGCAAGTGTGTTGAAAAAAACATAACGTATCAGTAAACCCCTTAACGAGAGGTTATTTTGAGTTTCGAAATGTAGGAGACAACAAAATGTACATAATGCATGTTTTACTTTCAATCATTTTATTATTGCTGATAAAAAAAAAATATGAATAAATCGTTGGAATTAAATACTCGTCTCTTTCTATATTCTTTTGTTCTAGGCAAAATAACCCTTATATTTTATTACATAGTTTTCGTACGACGACAGTGCGATCTCTAAGTGTCACATGTATTTACAGATGACATGGGCACGTCCCTCTGCTCCAGAGATATGAAAATACTATGCGAGTTACGTATTTTGTAATTTCATTTAGCTAAAAGGCTGCTGTCTGACTAGCGACAGTTCTTTTGGTAGCTGAGTTTAATCTCCGAGTGTTTTTACTGTCCTTATAGGTCACAAAATAACAACAAATGTCTAGAGGGGAACTGAGTTGGACTTTACGCCTAAGGCGATAAGTCCTACTCCTTATTATACGAGCATTCAGGACCTAAGTAACGATCCTGACTTAATTTTATATTTGAGCCCCAGCAGGCATTATTATTGAGTAATTTTAATATCAACCTCTTTCAAAACAGTGGAAGAAA
Source organism: Diarsia brunnea (assembly GCA_949774965.1). NCBI lineage: Eukaryota > Metazoa > Arthropoda > Insecta > Lepidoptera > Noctuidae > Diarsia > Diarsia brunnea. The sequence goes on from OX459001.1 coordinate 20,743,639, forward strand.
AAATCGTACTACCAAAAATTCGAAGGAGTGACGTCACGAGAGCCCACTTGGTGGATTATGAACCATTCTCTTTGACAGAGAAGACTCGACTCCCGACAGTAAGAACGCAACGTAAGAACTCGGTTCCTCACTGGGAGCACTTATCCATATTGTAACCGTTCAGATATGAGCTGTGGGACTGTGTCCGTCGGGGCTGCGGGTTGTTCGCAAGAGATACCGCGGCCTCGACATGAAGGGTTAAGAAGGAACAGGGGTGGTTTTTACTCAGTACTAGTCTGACACTCCCTTTCGCTCTACCCAAGAGCGGGAGGGGTTATTTGATGATTAAGAACCCGCCAAAAAAAAAAAAAAGTGTGATACTGTGGGTGTAGAAAACCGAGCATTACAGTGCGCAATCTGTAACGATACAATTTGTAACACCCACTTGATTCCGAACAAAATACAATCTTTGGATTTTTACGTTACAGGCGAATGCTCTGGTGAGGAAGCCCCTTTAAGATATAATCAGATCATGTAGATCAAAGGATCAAATTACATGGTGCGTAAACTTTTTGACATTTAACCGTTTGGGTATTTATGGGAAATTGTGTATTGAATATTATGTTAGGAACGTGGGAGTTTAGTGAAATGTTTTTGAGTGTACTTAATTTTGTATGGGACACGTGCCGTCTTTTGTCAAAGGATAACATACTAGTTTGGCACTAAACATGTTGTTTGGTGCATCGTTTGATTTTTGCTAGCTCTACAGCTCTAAACCTTTATTTTGACAAATCGTAAAAAACGTTATTTAAACTTGAAGGTGAGTTTTAAGTTTATTTTTTCATTCTTTTTTAACAAGATGCTATCTGAGACTAACTGCCGCACTCAGAGATGTTTAATGATAACTTAAGCCGTCACTTAGTAAAGATTTTGACACTTTAGTGAAAGCTAATCTTTACTAAGTGACGGCTTAAGTTATCATTAAATATCTCTGAGTACGATAGTAATTTCGAAAGAAGCAAAAAACAATGAACATCATCATTTATATTTTCGGCAGTTACGGTATTTTCTTTTTTTTAAGTTAAGTTAAGAATAAGTTTTGTGGTTTACTATGTTATCTTATCATAAAAATAATACCTAGGAGAAACTCAGAACTATTATAAACGTTCACGTTTTCAGAAAATGCTCAAAAGAAAACTTATTCGCGATGTCTGAATGACGCCATGCCCAAAACGAACAAAAAAATTCAGTGTAGGTAACTACGAACAAACTCTGAACACAGTTTCAGCGAAAAAGCTTTGAATTACAGTTTATCCTTTACATAACTCAGTTTAACAACATACAATATTGTAGTGCTTATAATAAATATTTAGCTCCAGCGTTTTGGGCGAACTTACAAAATTTATAACTGGATCGGTAGCCGTAAACGAAGTTGTCCGGACGTTGTGTATAAAATATGGACTAGCGTATTTTCAGGCCAAAATAATATTTTGCAAATTATTGCTAGCGAATTGACCTATTTAAGATAGAACGGTTTGACAGTAGATACTTCACGAAGATGGATGAAGGAATCCTTTTTATTAGTAAGTTTTTACATGACAGCCAATTTCTTCCGGATACGTAGGAAAATTACTGAGTATAAGGTCCTAGGTTGGGCAAAATGTTAGTGGGTCTTTTATTAAGAATTTCTCAGTAGTAGCCATGGAGTCTGGATTTGTGCCCAAGTCATGAGAATATTACATGGCAGTAACTGGAAAAATGGTGGTGGTGGTTTCTTTTCAATCTTTATTGTTTTTTGTGTGCATTTATGGCATGTACTAATTTAAATATGTTTTCTTTCTTTTACATTCTATCTCACTATATATCTCGGCTCAGTTAATCGTCACGGTATCATTTACATCTTTTTTTTTTAGTCTTTCCTTCCGTAGTCCTTAGTCTTCCTCTCGTTTTTCATCCATTGACTTTTATATACTTACATCACTTTTTTAGTAACATGTGATTCGTCCCTCCTTATAACAGTCGGTTTCCTTTCAACTTTTCTGTTACTGCCGAAACTTTTAAGCTTGCTCTAACGTACTCGTTACTTTTTTTTGGAGGGTGGGATATCTTCAAATATCTTCTTAGCCCTTTGTGCCGAGGCCGCGGTATCTCTTTAGAACAACCCGCAGCCCCGACTGGGTGTACTTGTTACTTGCGACACTTTAAATAATAACCATTTTAATAGACTATCGTTACAATGCTTATTTTGTTTTCTGTTGATTCTCCTTCTTACTTGTTTTTTCACAATTTTATTTATCTAGACATTCAGTAGTCCGAGATTCAATAAAAAACTATATTTTCAAATATTGTGATGCCCTAACTACGTCCCAAGAGTCGTCAAAATGTTTTCAGGTCTTAAACAACCTCACAAAGGAAATGGACGGAACAGAAAAAGTTTTTGCCGTCGTACAATTTATATTTATTTACATTCTCTTGAATAAGGAGAAAATAAAAATAAAGGTCTGTGGAGAAAACACATTTTTGCTGAAGAAGTCAACATTCTTTTTCAGACACCAGAAAATACAGCTTCTGTCTGCATCTATTTGTTAAATTTATTTAAAACATTTTATACTTTATCACTAAAGCATTAGGTTAAGGGTTGACTAGTAAAAATGATTAGTTTCAAGTAGGTTCCGTGTCATCCCATATCTTCCCGTGGGTGTCGTAAGAGGCGACTAAGAGACTTACCAGAGAATGGGCAGCAGCATTCTCTGTGCCTTCGTAACAACCATACTGCGATCGCAACCCGCCTGCCAAGCGTGGCGATTATGGCAAATCGCCCCCTTCCGGGGGCGGCCTATGTCCAGCAGTGGACGTCCTATGGCTGAAATGATGAATGATGATAGATTTCCAAAAAATATTGGACCCAATAATTTTTCTTTTTTCACGTAAATAAAAAATGAAGACTATTTACATTTTTTCGAAAACTCGTGTGACGTCACATTGCAGTACATTTCATTCATCGCAAAGCCCCCCACTTATGGTCTTTGACGCGTTTTATCTTCGTCAATGTTTATTAATTTGATAAAACAAAACACGTACGTATCCAATGTTTTTCGATAATTTAACTGACGGAAAAACAGGTTTTTATGTTTTTTATCAGGAAACATCCCTATTACAAATAAGAAAGCAATGCTGGTTCCCAAAACAATAAAAGAATAATGTTTAACGGTCTTTAATAATACTTTTGATTTATTTTTTCTGTTAACGATATTGTTTCATACCAAAACGGTTTCCCAAGGTTTATTTTTCAGGCGTCACCTTGGTAAATTAATTATAAAGGAAATGTTTTTGTTTGCTTACTGTAAACATGATTAGGGTATAACAAACAAAATGAGGTTTGATTAAGCGAAAGAGAGAAGTTAATTAAGGGAGGAAAGAAAGGTGGAAGGGAGGTTATGTATGTGTTTATGTTATGCTAGCTGATGCCCGCGGTTTCGCCCGAGTTGATGGCGGTTATTGCAACCAAAAGTAATCATTTCACCCCCTCTCCCTTTTCAACCCCTTAAAAACCTTTTTTACCCGACTGCAAGGAAAGGGTAATGTTTTTCGCGACTATCTTTGTTTGTTATATTCTTTTTCGCATTAAAAAGTATAGCCTTTCTCAGGCTCTAGACTATCTGTATAGGTACGTTTCATTTAAATTGGTTCGGTAGTTTTGAGGTGAAAGCTCAACCGACAGACAGACGAACAGAGTTACTTTCGCATTTATAATATTAGCAAGAATAGTAAGGATAAATTACTGTTATAAATGACTTTGAACAAAATAAGACTTGTTATTGGTAGTCATGATTATTATTTCTTAAATGTTCCGTGTGGTGTCGGACAGTTCCGTGTGGTGTCGGACGTAAAGAATAGCACCATCCCATATCTTCCCGTGGGTGTCGTAAGAGGCGACTAAGGGACTTACCAGAGAATGGTCAGCAGCGTTCTCTGTGCCTTCGTAACAACCATACTGCGATCGCCAACCCGCCTGCCAAGCGTGGCGATTATGGCAAATCCCTCCCTTTTGGGGGAGGCCTGTGTCCAGCAGTGGACGTCTTATGGCTGAAATGATGCATGATGATGAAATGTTATTTTGGTTGATTGTTGAATAAAGTATTTTACGATATCTTTTTGAGGTTTAGTTATTCGAGATAGCATGGCTACGGCGTTAAATTTTTCGAGGCAGCGTGCATTCGTTTTTCAGTTTTTTGAGGTGGCATGCATTCATAGTTAAGTGTTTTGTATTCATAAAGTTACGGGAACGCGATATTAGGTGTTACACTTTTTTAAGCACTATCAGAAAAGTTCCTTAACAACCAAATCTCGATTTCACCTGCCAAGCGCAGTCGTCTCATCAATCATGTAGATTATTCCAGTCAAATTAGTAAGTTTACTTCGGAATTTGAGATGCCCAGCTATAAACTCGTATAAACTTGTTTTTTGACATCCTAAAAGTTGTATCAAAACCTACTAATGGTAGGGTTAATTTTATGTCATCAAAATCGACGTTTTTGCAAATATCTCGTATCCTATTTTATACGGTTAACAAAATCATATTTTTTATAATAATTTCACGCAAACGTAGGTCGTGGGGCATCATTAATAAGATTAAAACTTAACTCCTACTCTCGATTTAATCTTCTACAAGTAAATTCCAATCAGTGTAGTTGTAGACTTAAAATATACAAAATAGAAAATACAAAGAACTGAACCAGTTCGAAACTTTCCTACCAAATCAAGTATCTACCCTAGAACATTCAATTTACTAGCGAACCCGGAACTTCGAAAAAAAAATTCAAAAACAAGTTCAACCTTCAACTTTTATGAACATATCGAGAATTTTCTTTTAGATGGTTTGAGAGCTTGAAATGTGCTGGCACTTGCAATATTAGGTTTAGAAATATTAGCTAAAAGATGTGAAAATAATAGTTTTCAACAGAAAGGGTGATTTTTGTAAATACGTTAAGAATTCAATGTTGGCTAGGATAAGTTTGAAAATTATTCCCAAACTGAGTATATTATTCTATGTTAGATGAAAAAAGTTTTTTTAGTTTCAGTTCCATGTCCCCCCTAAATCATTTATTTTTTTTATTAAAATCGTGAAGCGGTTCACAGAATACATCTTACTTACCAAGTTTCAACTGTGTAGTCTTAATAGTTTCAAATAAAGTGGCTGTGACATACGGACGGACGGACAGACAGGCAGACAGACAGACATGACGAATCTATAAGGTTTCCGTTTTTTGCCATTCAGCTACGGAAACTTAAAAAAGTCGTACCTAATACGACTCTCACTCAAGTTAATTTTCGAATGCATTACAAGTGATTATAAAATAAGAATTATAAGGATTACATGGAATTATAAAATATTTTCAAAAAATTTGACCATTTTCGTGAAGAAACTGGCCATCTCATAAGTTACGTTAAGTTAATCTTTTATGAGAAATAGGGTCATTTTCAACATAAGCCTCAAATAAACTGTTTTTATATTGCGCTAGTACTGAAAGGCCTGAGTGTGCAGTGTTACATCTTCCCACGCAAGATATGACGTAGTTGGCGCGGATAAGCATAATCAGCCTATGATGTTCCCACCACTGGGACACAGGCTTCCTCTTATGAGTGGGTTATAAACCTCAACGCGAACCCAGAGCAGGTTATATCACATGACATGTCTATAAATTTTCGGTTCTCACGATGTTTTTCTTCACCGTTTTGATTTCGAACCCACGACTTACTGTTCCGTTTATGTATGTCGGGGTCATTCGCACTGATCCACTACTGCTCTCAGTTTACTGGTCAAAACTAAGCATTAAGACGAGGTGAATAGACGACTTTGAAGTATTTGAGGGGGTGAAGTAGATGAAGTGGGACACGAGTAGCCCCGCCTACTGCGTGTTGCATCGCGCGAATTTCATTGATGCGCTTCTTTCATTATATTTAGAAGCGTTATTAATCCTTACAAATATTTAATTTCAATCGATAAATAAAAAACAACAGTTCCCTTTATTATTCTATATTACATCACTGTTATTAATTTTATCAAGATTTGTTTATAAATAAAACGGTTATAATAGCTACAATTTCAATTTTAATGGTTACTTTGTGATTTTTTTTATCGAGAAAGTTTACCGCAAACGTGTTTTGAACACAGTGATCCGCTCATAAATATGACCAAGATTAACATATATTTTTTTAGCTGCTCTAAAATATATACATTTGGCTAAAAAAATGTTTTGTGTAGCCTATTTTGACTAAGCACAGCGCCTTAAGATCAAAACATTACCTTCCCCTTTAAAATTTTGTTCACTAATCACTTGGAATCCTGCCCGTACTATAAACGATACTGGCGTAATGACACTGCTTACGAAAAACGCTCACGTATGAAGTAATGAAGTTGGCAACGACCAGTACTAGCAGTTACTAACATAATGAAGCTCTTTACTTAGTAACTTAGTAAGTGGTTGAGTTAAAGTGATCATTTAGGTACACAGAGATTGTTTTTCTGTTGACCTGCTCACATTCTGCGATGTTCTATGTCAGGCCGATTTGTTTTTGGAACGAAGTTTTGGAACGAAGTTCCTTATCGCGCGTTGTGAAAGGGGGCTAGACGGAAAAAATTCTTACGAAAAGTTGTCTCGACACTTTTTGCTATAGTAAGCTATTGTAAGCTGTGCGTCACATGTTTCTCTGTCTGTCTCTCTCTCTCTTATAGAAAGCAAGCCAGATATTTTCATTTCAAATTTTTTTTTTTTTTTTACATAATAAAAAATAATAACAATAACTTCGTTCCATCCGGGTGTTCCTTGACACCTCTCAAGTTTTTTTTTGTGAATGGGAAATTATTAAATGGGGTTCATTTGACCATTTCCCACTATGGGCAGAGCGGAAGGGAGTGTCAGACTTCTACTGACTAAAACCCACCCAAGTTTTTCTAAGCCTTTTGTGTTCAAGGGCCACGGTATCTCTTTCAAACAGTCCAATTCAATACTTATAATTACTACTGATAAAGCATGTATTTGTATGGTGTCTTGTAGGTTGAGTGGTCGCTTACGCTGTCGTCTGGAAAGCCCGTGCTCAGAAAACTGTCGACATTGCCACGTTGAATGGCAATATTATACTAATCCCTTTTTTTAATATTTATTTTTAATTATTCTAAAAGATAAATATTAAAATAATAAACTCATTTAATATATAAACTCGCTTTTATTTAATAAACTTACCTTGACATAATAACTCTATCGATAAACTCTAACGAAACTTTTAGTGAACTTACATTTCACCTTAAACATACTTTTAAAATTAAATCAAACTCAAAAGTTCTTCAAACTACTCTACTAATCAACTAAACCATTCATGTAACTCCATGCTAATACTTTCTTTTCAAACTTATTTAACTAAATTACAAACCCTTTGACGATATCTTTTGACCCTTTCTTTATCTTTTAGAATTGAAAATCAAAGGACATGGCCGGAATTTGTATAGAGCATTGCCCTGACAAAAAATATTCATGTACATTGACATACAGTACCTCATAATAAAGCTTACAGGTATGTATTTATAATAGTTTAAGTTTGATGAACAGAGAAGAAGCGAGAGATATAACAAATAGGATTTTAAAAAATGTGCCTGCACATTTTGAATAGCAACGAGTTGGAGGTAAAACAATACAAGAAATGGTGTTATCAATAGATATAAATGCCATTTATTTACTAGGCACGTATTAGATTTGTTTCTTCCTAGATAATGGTCAGTTTTGTGAGGTTAATGCTCAGTTATTATTATTTTTAGACCTTTCAAACGTTGCGCGTTGTCAAAACAGGCCACGATAGTGAAGAAAACTTCGTTTCCTACAGATATTTCTGAATATTATGATATCTCTAGAGCAACTTTGCTAAAAAAAATACGCAATTTTATTGACAATAAAACACTTAAATAACACCTACTTGAATTTTTATTTACGTAATTATGTAATTGAGTGTAGTTCTACTTTGTTTTATATGTCTTTTAAGAAAAACATGATTGCAATTACTCAGACAAAGCACATTCAATGTTTTCATCCACTTTTAAGGTCAGCATCATCTTCCTATTCATCTTCAAAGGTCAACAAAATATTATGAAGAAAAGAGGCTGGTGGCGTTATATTTGCTTGGTGCCTGGCCCAGCCCAAATACCATAACAATGCCATAATATGGCAACAACACCCGACTGTCCGATTTCCAACTAGACAACTACAACAGTATTAGAATTTTTTATTTAAGTACTTATGTTTATTGAGTGTAGTTCTACTTGTTATAGAGGTCTTTTAAGAAAACTATGATTATAATTATTACTAAGAATACTATAAACATTAAAAGCGTAAACGAAAGTCCGATGAACGATAGCGTGAGGTCGAGTTTAAATATCCAAAATCCAATACAGTAACGAACACAGTAATACGTGATAAGATCAACGCAAGACTGCACAGTTTTGACAGCTTTGACTGTTAAGTTTAACTGTCGCAGAAACGTCAAAATAACTCTAGGACATTTGGATATGCACTTTTAAATATATTATCGATTTATAAAGTGGTACGTGAGTCGCGTCAAGACGCGCGCCATTCGAAAAGTGGTAAATTATCCTAATGATAAGATCATTAACATACAATTCTGGCAGTCACGGTCGTTTTATAGGTATTTTAATATGACCATCAAGCATAGTTTACACAGGTACACTGATTGTCTTATGCGTGTTTCCGAACGTCGATGCAATTGTCTCTTCCTAGCAATGAATCAAATGGGAAATCACACAAAAAACATTAATTTTTTTAAGAATTTTCCTCGCCTGTTTTAGAGAAACGTAATGGTTGCGACTATTTTTTATTTATTTTAGAAGAATTTTTCATAAAAACGTTATTAATGTACAGTATGAAATCTGGATTGAGTTTTGAGGGCAAAATCCGGCCATGTCATTTAAAAATTCATTGCGCTGTTAAAGATAATAAAAAAAAATCTAAAAAAAAACAATTTCTAAAAAAAAATTTTAAAAGATTTTCTAATTCAATAATTATCTTCAACCACAATTCTGACAACAGTTGTTTGTGTGTTGAATTGTGGTCGAAACCATTTTTGATATATGTATTATACAAGCTACGATAAGTGGCTTCGCTTGCATACGATTAAATGTTTTGAACTATGTCTTTGTGGCGAATATCGTTAAATTTAGTTTGTGAAAGTAAGTTTTAAAACGACCACTTATCTGCATAGTTGACTTCCAGCTTAATTGAACACCAATATTTTATATGGAGGGACTGATTCTGCTGTCTTACTTTATCTACACTGTTACCTACGAAACTCTTTCCGAGATCAGCCCTTTGAGCTTCAAAAACTTAACATCTATTGCCATCAGCCGAACACAAATTCAGACTATGTGGCTGTTACTAATAAAATCTGATATCAGGATCTACAAAACCAACTACAAATTATATACAATTACTGTGTGAAAGCTGTAGTTACTGTTGTACATCCAGTCGATATACGGCGCGGTAGGGATAGGAAAAAAGAATCATTCTATGAAACGAATTTCCCATGGGGGTAGGCAGAAACCACAGAACGCCACTTGTTACGTTCCTTATATACTCCTTTTGCCTCGTCCACATTCATACATCTGGTCATACACGCACGCCGGGTACGAGTACTACACACCTGTCCTTTCTGAAGAACGGCACCAATAAGATCAATGTATGTCTTTCTAGGGCGTCCTCCCGGCGCTACCAGTCACATCTGCCTTGTAAATACCTTTTGTTAATCGACTTTCATTCATCCGAAAATGTATTCTAATAAAAGCGGACTACAATAGGTACTTCGTTGAATCCTTTCTATCACTCAACTTCGTAATTTTTTCTGATAATGCTCTCAAACCTTTGTTAAATAAATCCGTTTTTAGAATTCAATAGATTAAGAAATGGTATAAAAATAACAAAGTATTTCTCGCATGGATTCCGAATAAAAGAAAGATAATATTTCAATAAAGATTATGATTGTTCCTTAGACACTGTTTCACTGTTATTTATCGTTTTATTTACGTTCTATTTCATTGTAGTGAATGAAAAAGTTTTGAGATTTGAGTATTTTTGTTATATCAAAACATGTTCTTCTATTTTAAGAGTTTTTTTTACTGCTTAATGCTCTTCACTTTTGTTTGATAGTAAATAAGGGTATTTGAGTTAAATAAATGAGACGGCATATTACATTTATAATGTTTTGACACGCGTGATCGCTACGTAATATGTACGAATTCGACCGGGGATTATCACCAATAGGGGATTGGACAAAAAAACTAATTAGTCCGTCAGACAGATTTCTAAATAATATTGAACACATATTTTTTCCATTTTCACGTAAACAAAAAATGAAGACGATACAGTGCTTCGAAAACTCGTAAACTCCTCGAAAACGTCACATGCAGTACATTTTGTACCTACAAGTGACGTCACAAGCCCCCACTCATGATCTTTGACGCGTATTATCTTCGTCAATGTTTATTAATTTGATAAAATAAAAAACACGTATCCAATATTTTTCGATAATCGAACTGACGGACTAAACAGAATCATATTTTTTGATTTGAGTCAGTCCGATCCCCTATTGGTGGTGGCATGGTGAAGGTGGATCGCGCGTTCTTCTGCTTCCGTCGTCGCGAGAATCAAGCATTTAGCAATCTCGTTGTTATCACAATTCTCCCACCAAGGTAGGTAGATCATTCATTAAAACATTCCCTAATCTCTGGACTGCTTATTCCGGAAGACCAATCTACAAAAAGCTAAAACCTATTGATCTATTTTTACACATCTCCTTTTAAATAGTCAATTTGTCTTTGAATCTGAAATAATTGCTAACAGTGACCTTCGTGTTTACAATTTATTATAAGAGAATATAACATGACATAATATCAACCCTGTAATCCCCAAAGGGTTAGGCAAAGGTGTACCTAAAGGTAGGTGCACCCACATTTCGCCAGTTATGTTTAAGTCCCATGTAAAAAGAAGTGAATATAGTGGAGTGTGTGTTATCTAGACTTGTGCCCGGTTGATGACAATATAATCTAGACTCATCATCATCATCATTTCAGCCATATTACGTCCACTGCTAGACATAGGCCTCCCCCAGAAGGGGGGGATTTGCCATAATCACCACGCTTGGCAAGTGGGTTGGCGATCGCAGTATGGTTGTTACGAAGGCACAGAGAACGCTGCACATTCTCTGGTAAGTACCTTAGTCGCCTCTTACGACGCCCACAGGAAGATATTGAATGGTGCTATTCTTTACGTCCGACACCATACGGAACCACACCAATCTAGACTACTACTGAGAAATTCCTGATAGAAAAACCCAATAACAACCCACACCACCCGGGAATCGAACCCAGAACCTCATGCTCAGCAGTTGCGTCTGCAACCGCTAGACCAACGAGGCAGTCCACAAGAGAAGTATAGCAAAGAGTATATTTTTACCCAGCCCTTTAAGAATTAAAGGCGAAACACGCCTTACAGCGCTCACTATAGCGGAAAGGCGTGGTGGTAGTATAAGCTAATATAAGCTAGGTACACACAGTTCCACTTTACTGCCTCCACGAACTACTACAGTCTACATTTCCCTAAGGTGACTGTAATTTCTAAAACCATCTGCATACGAAATAGGCTATAAGGTTGCCGTATTAAACTCAATAGCACAATGACTTTGTATAGTCAAAACTAACATCATAGACACAATTTCGTCGATTTTGTGTGCATGGATTTTGATGCGGTTATAACCATCAAATTAGATTATTAGAGTATTTGTTCTGATTATAATAATATTTTCATACTAACTTTGAAAATAAAAATAATTTAAGATGTTTATTTAAGTCTATAAAATCCAAGCCAAGCAGGGCCGTGTCGCTAGTTCATAATAAGTATAAGGTTTATGCAATAGATATTTAGATACGTTTCCCGACATTTTATGGTAACTATGGCGATATCTTTTCATGAAAACCACGAGATAAGCCAATGGCTGTGCATCAATTTAAACTGCATATGGCTCACATTTTCCTTATCGTCCAAGATTATACGTACTATGCATGTATGTACTTACCTACAATGTTTGTAAACACACCCAAGATACCCATTGTGGAATTTCTTACTTTGGAGAAAATATTAAAAAAAAACCGGCCCAGTGCATGTCGGAATACGCACAATGTAGGGTTCTGTAGTTGCCCATCAAAATATGTGAACTAATATTAAACTTTTTCTCGAAACAAACAGTAAACATGGTAAATATCCCGTTTTCAGTATAAATAATAATATTAAACTGATTAAGCACCCTGCCTACCTGCATCCGAACGATGATTTATATTGTAAAAATTAAACATTGTAGTTTTTGCGCTCTCATAGTATGTATCGAAAAATATTAACGACATCCCACACAATGGACTTCGCGAGAAAAAAAAAACATGCAATCCAGTTACCCATTTTCTTTTGTGTGTGGAAGTTTCTTTTACTTTTGTTTTCTCATTCATAACGAAAACGAGCACTTAAAATAATTATGGATTTTTAAAACTTAATTCCAAGTGTTACTCAATGATGTGCAAGAAATAATTGTTTTTGCGTCACTTCAAAGAGCACATGGTGTTCACTCAAAATACTTTTTTGATTCTGCATAGGTACATTTCCTTTCTAAACCAGCACTTATTTTCCACAGGTCTGGGTGGAGCGCAGCATCGAGTTCTGCACAGAGAAATGGCCGGACTCGATAAAAAAGGAGTTGTTCGGTGCGTTCAGCTTCGTCCTAGTGTATGCGGTGCCCGGTGAGTGATTGAAATTTTAAAGCGACTCCACAGCTCTACTGTTCCGAACCCATTGCGCGGTATAGGAAGTCAGATCGTTTTTTTGGTAGATAGATTTTGGATTTTAAAATTAGGAATGCGGTAGTTGCAAACGTAACGGGTACTTTCTTTATGAAATTAAAATACTGGATTTTGGTCTAAGTTTAAGACAGTATAGATAGTATCAGAAAACCTTTTAATGACAACATAATTACGTATTTCGATACGTTACATCGACGACCAGTTTGGTATAGTAATTAAATAACGATCTTCTTCTCAAATCGATTACTTAGACTTTGTCTCACCAGTAAGTGGAACGTGAATAGCTCGGTCGATTGCCTCATTCAAGTCCTGAAGGGTACAATTAGTTGTGCACGACGACGGCAAGACAGGAGATGTGGTGAACACAATGTTCGAGGCTTATCCCATCTACCGATGTTATATTTTTTTATTGATAGTAATTCATTTAAAAGCTAATGGAGAAATACCAATGGGATAACACTATTACAACAGTAAAACGACAGACGCAAAATATCTGGTCCTTCGAGTCTTCACCAAAACCTTTTGACCCCAGCAACAACAAAAAAGGATTAAATTAAAGTAGGAGCTTAAAGGGGAAAAGCGATACACATTACACCCGGGTTTGTTTAACTGAAAACCAATTAGGCGTATGAGGAAAACAAAGCAATAAAGTGACCCTTGTATCATTCCGTGAACGTGCCACAGAAACTCCACCAAGATCAATGACCGCAATCTTCGGTTTGTATTTCTTTTGTAAAAGGTAAACAAATCTTATGTTTAACTTAGAAATCGTAATAAAAAATATATCATTTCACAGCAAACTTACACGGGCGCTTATAAATCGTTGACAGCAAACATGTTCGCAAAAAAGTTTTTTAAATATTATAAGAAAAAAAAATTTTTTTTTTTTTTTTTGTTGTTGGATTTTTTTAAATGAAGTGTTAATGATAATGTTTGTAAATGGTTGTTATTTCATGTTTCATTCACATCCGCAGCAACGATAGTTTTTAAATTAATTAGTTTTACGAATATGAAAATATATTTTTTTTTAATCATACTAGTAGACAGTATGATTGCCAGAAAATGGTCTAAACTATCCGACTTAAAAAGTCTCTATATAACTATATTTGTGACACGGATTATATTATAGTCATTTACCATACAAAACAGACCAAAAACTGTTCTTTATTTTTCTTATAGGTAAAAAGGCCTCAATCGCAAGCTCAAAGTCCCGGAAAAATGAAGTCCCTTTATCGTTCTTCTCTTGAAAAAATAGTTCCTAAAAAAGGACAAGAAAGGGCTATTTGTTACACGTTATTATTTCATGAACTACCAGTTCGCAATGGTACGAGTAGGTATATCTGTGAGTGAACGAAGACGGAAAATTATTCTGGCCTGAGTGACGATTTTTCTATCTCAATTGGTCTATTTTATGTACCGAGAATTGGGTCTTATAAGGGTTGATTTTTCTGTCTTGGTTAAAAATGGGTGAACCTACTAACTGCCTAACAGGTAACATACTAGCTTAAAATCCTGCGGTTTCATCCGCATGGAGTTTTAAAGGGTCAGCAGAAAACTGAATTTACGTAACTGGAGGTTTTCAAAAATGTATAATGAAGAATATTAATAATTAAAATAATATTTCATCAATGTTTTTCACTTCATGACTCAATGGTGATGCTCAATAGAGATAAATAGCTTTTGTGTCAATAACAATTTCTTTCACCTACACAAACATAATATTCTCATGTTATAAAAATATTAGAAGTATAAATTCATTCCCGTTTTGATATTAAGTTATTATTATTTTCATGAAAAAAAAATACTTCTATTATGAAAATAAATATACTATGATATTTCTATTTTGTCGGTTGATTTTATTGCTGACTACATGTAACAGCTGTTCTACTGACTGCCGCACTCAGAGAGCTTTAATGATTACTTAGGCCATCACTTAGTACCTAAAGGTTTTGACAGTTTTGTCAAAACCTTTAATAAGTGATGGCCTAAAATGATGATGGCATAAAAAAGTACAATATGTAATAATTGACTGTGTTGCTTCGAGACGTTGATAAGTGCATAATATTTGTGCTCGTGATTGTACTTCAAGAAATAGATATTTAAAGAGTAGGGTGGTACGGCGGCCGTGTCGACGGCGCGTTCGTGTTCCACGCGCGCCTCAAAGAGATGTCAGCAACACGGAAGGGGCCCACAAGGGCCGACGCCTGTCGAGGCTGCGGGATGTCCGCAAGGGATACCGAGGCCTCGACATGAAGGGCGAAGAAGGAACATGGGTGGTTTTTAGTCAGTAGAAGTCTGACACTCCCTCTCGCTCTGCCCAAGAGCGGGAGGGGTTATTTGATGATTTCCCACCCCCCAAAAAAAAAAAAAAAAGAGGGTGGTACGGCGGGACTTTATGCTTCTATCAAATCGTCACTAAATGTTCTGTAAGGTGTAATAAAAGTAATTGAAAACACGTTAATAGGTCTCTATTAAGGAAAGTAACAGTAAGAATAATTGTGCATTATGGCAATAAAAAGTACCCTTGAGAAGTTCTATGGCATCTTTCAGCAGTTATTTCCAGCCGTCAAACACAAAAGTATATCACATCTTTACTAAGTGACGGCTTAAGTAATCATTAAATATCTCTGAGTACCGCTGTGAGACTCATTTTGTCCAAATCACTTAAGTTGCTACGTGATTTCGTAGCGGCGTAGCAGCGTAGGCGTCTACGACAAACATCTACGAGAATTAGGGTTTTTCACCGAGACTTAATTATTGTAAATTGATTTTAGTTGTATTGGTGTCAAAAGATCTTCACAAAACTACAGGTAAAAAAAAATACATTATTAATACTCGACTGTCTACAAACACGAAGAGGTAAGGATCATTTATATCCTTCACACATTCTTTACATATACGCGACAATATAGGTAGACAGCTGACTTTCAAAATGTCGGAAAGTATAACGTGACACTTAATATTTTGGAAGTGGTTTGAATGGCGTAAAGAACATATTTGAGTATTGTGAATTTATGATACAGGCAAAATCGTATGTTAGGAAAAATGTGAAAAATTACTTGTGCTGAATGCGTATTATTACCAAATCCATTACCTTTTGCACGGATAATGAATTTTCAAGTTTTACTTTTAATCTTCCTACTATGATTTCCAGAGTTTGAGACTAACTTTGCAAACAACGAGGAAAATTAACAAGCTTCACCGATACTATTCTATAGATAACCGACAGAAGTTTCCTTCCAAATAACAAAACAAAATACTGCAACGACAGAACAACTCAGCTTACCTTCATATCAACACACGAACCTGAACAACTACTAATGACGTCACAAAGAGCGTCCACATTAATATTTGCTAACTTGAAGTATTTTTCTCTGAGAAGTTAGCAAGTTAATGTACAGTCACGAACAATATTACGTTGACACTTGGCAAAGTTTAAACGCGGGAAAAAAACGATTACAACTTTACGATTTGACTACTTCATGATAATTATAAATGGGTTCCAAAATATTAGTATCAAAATAAAAGTTAGTTAATACAACAGAGCGAATATTGCTTCGAGACGTTGATAATTGCATAATATTTGAGCTCGTGATTGTACTTCAAGAAATAGATATTAAAAGGGTAGGGTGGTACGGCGGGACTTTATGCTTCTTTCAAATCGTCACTAAATTTTCTGTAAGGTGTAATAAAAGTAATTGAAAACACGTTAATAGGTTTCTATAAAAGGAAGTAACAGTAAGATTAATTGTGCATTATGGCAATAAAAAGTCCCCTTAAGAAGTTCTATGGCATCTTTCTCCAGTTACTTCCAGCCAGGCACAAATTCAGACCGTTACTTACATTTTCACACACAGTTTAGCACAGGCAGTAGAATTGTGGAGGCTTTTTTAATTGTTACAGTTTGGGTTAAAGGTCTATTCTCATTCAAAGACTATACAAGTGAGGAACCTCTTAGTTTTTACTGTTTCTCTTTTAAAGCTTAGTAGAGTGTTAGTTAAGGTAGCTGAAATAGGGTAATTTACACTTAATTAAGTAGAAATAATTCCTTAACATTTTTTAAGAAAATTTTACACTTGAAAACCCCAATTTGAAAATTAGTTTTTTTTTTTGTTTTAATATCAATAAACAGTCGAGTCTCAACTCTCGACTTAACAACTCAATGTTGTTAAGTCAGCTACATCACTGGTTGCTACAAAAACTATGGTAAACCGCGTTTCTGAACTTAAAAAAGTGCGTCAAATGATTGGCGGTGCAAATATCGTATTCTTAAATAATAAATAGGGACTTTTAAATAACCGTGTCTCCAAAAATATTTGTCAGATTCATTATGAAAATACTAGACACAGATTTAAATTCGGTTAAACTAATTTTATAACGTAAATGAGGCTAATCATAGAAATAATCATTCGTGGAATTAATATAATACAATTAAATTTTAAGGAGGCTTAACTAATTTTAGAATAAATATCCCTAATTATAAAATAAATATCCTTGTTTATTTTATTCGTTTATTTTCATCCTTTGAAGTTCTGATAAACGAATTAGCGTTCATTAAGGAGCGCTCGACTCGACTACCTTTCGTCTTTCTAATTTGTTGAGAAATATCTTTGCACTAGATACGTACTTGTTAAATTGTTTCTACTATTTCAAACTCAAACTCAAAGAATTTATTTCAATTCTACCTTTACAGGCTCTTTTAAATGTCAAAAAAGAAAACAAAGTAAGGAAAGCTAGTCACAATGTGAAAGTATTTGAGAAGAAAAAGAAAGGATACTCTTTTAAATCCAAATATTGTTAAAAAATCTTTGTGTTCCAACAACAAGAAGTAAAAGTAAAATGAATTATTTATTTGAGATAACGACTGCCGAGCATGAGGTCTTGGGATTGATTCCCGGGCAAGGTAAAGTGTTATCCCGTCAGAGCAGCGGGTTGTTCGAAAGAGATACCGCGGCCTCGACACAAAGGGCTAAGAAGGAACATGGGTGGTTTTTAGTCAGTAGAAGTCTGACACTCCCTACCGCTCTATTACACGGGACTTATAGAATAACTGGCGAAATGTGGCTATACTTTGAGGTAAACCTCTGCCTAATCTTTCGGAGGTTACAGACGTGATGTTATTTATTTGAGTTAAATAAGAGCAGTGCTGGCCCGCTAGTGGCAGGTCGTGTACCCAACGAAAAGTTGAAAGGAAGGAGTTCATTGACGATAATCAAAATAGAGTACCTTTAAAAGTTGTCTTGCATTGCACCAGTGCACTTTTATACAATGGTTTGGCCTCTCGCACATTCACGGGTAGTCAAATAAAATAAGGAACATAAAATGCTCATGAAAGTAAAAATACGAATGAACTTTTATTTTTAGTTATTGTTCCGAATCCCTACAAAACATTTCAACACCAATCTTCAGTACAAGTATGTTCGATCGTCAACAGCTTTAAAAGACGTAACTACCCGAGAAGTGTCTGCTCGCGTCCGTGTGTTGGCGGCATATAAGTATGCTCATTCTGGTACATTTTATTTATTTTATCCGGATATATTTTTTTACTTGTTCTGTAAATAGGATTACATAAATAGAATATAATCTCAATACTTAATAATACCTTCAGGGATTGGATAGCTTTCTTTTGACATATTTTATTATTTGGAAGTATACTACCCTCAGACGCGCGAGTCGATGTACCAATTTCAATGAACTTGTTACAACCATTGAACTTAAGACAATGAATATAACGATTAATTTGGTTAATTAACATGTTGGAGGTTTCTGTTAATTGACTGTTTATTTAAAGACGATGAAGATAATAAATTGTTTGTTATACTGGATAATATTACAGACGCAACCGCCGCACCGCATGCAAATACAGATAGACGCCTTTTGCATTACTCAAAATAATTAAATATCTATTGAAATACTTATTAATACCCCTAGCTATGACAGAGGCTTAACAGTGTTGTCTTTTGATCTTTTTATATTCTGAAACCGCAGTCATGAAATGAAATTGCGGCGATAGGGTTTTTGAAAAAAAACGAGAAATGCTACTTTTAAAAGATCTCTTTCTTGTCCGTCTATCACAGAAATTTTAATGAAGATCTATGCAATGTAAGAATGTAAATTTTGGCATTATGATAATAGTTTGTTTATTTGTTAGTAAGAGACTAATAAAAAGATAGTTTTATACTACTACTACTAGCATTTCGCCCGCGACTTCATCCGCAAAAATTGTAATGGCTCGGCTAATATGCGTGATTAATACCACGCATATTAGCCGAGCTAATTATAATTTATAGCCTATGTAGAAAAATGTATGTTTCTATCAGTGTACCTATATTTCTTTTAGAATTGCATTATGATTTCCGAAGGTTTCCCCCAAATACAAGTTTACAAACTATCTCTTTATTAAATGATTGTTGATTCGCGGCAAAAGATAAGCCATAAACCAAAAACAAGCATATGCCGCTTGTTTACTTTTATCGAATATTGCCGAAGAAACTGTAACCACGCAACCACATTTCGCGTCGTCCCAACTATAAATCTCCCTCCAGACAGAAAATCACGCGCCAAACAGCTTTATTAAATTACGCATGACATGTCATACTCACAATAATATTCCTCGACAACCGTTTTCGAGATTCTGAGAACCGTATTGCGGCTTTTTGACATCTTCCCCGGATGTGTCTTGTTTGAATATGGATCAAATTACGTGGAAGTCGGTATTTTTGGGAAAATAATTTTTGTTACGCCATTTTTGGTAGGTTTTGTGATAGTGATTGTTGTATTAAGTTTTAAATAGTAAATAAGTAAGTAACACATAAAATTACAGAACTGTCAACTTTAAAACATTATAATATTAGATTAGAACTTGACAAGCGAGTTATGAAAAGCCAACTCTTTATATACAGTTTGCTTACCAATTTTATTCGCATTGTCCCGTCTTTTATGTTCATATAAGTTTATTCAAATTCCTTTATGATAAACGACTCTAACCCTCATAACATATCGTGGGAATTTGCGTCCAAAGTTAATATAAGCTAAATCATAATAAGCCTACAACATTCCCACAAATAAGACTCAGCGGCCTAGTTCACCAGTAGAAGGTAAAAAAGTTACTGACAATTGATTCTGATTCTGATTCTGGAAAAATAAAACGGTGAAGGAAAACATCGTGAGGAAACCATCATGTCTTAAAACCAAAATATTCGAAGACATGAGACATTTACCAATCCGCGCTGGGCCCGCGTGGTGGATTGTAGCCCATCCCTCTCCTAGAGAGGAGGCCTGAGTTCCTGCAGTGGGAGCATTACGAGCTGATGATGATAACATATTTTCATATAGGGAAACAAACGTACGATAACTTGTAATTCACGGCTTGCTTCCCCCAAAAAGTTTCTTGACCGTTTTTATCTTAGATCACTTACAAAATACTTATAAAATACTTATAAAATTAATACATCGAGTTTGAGCATGCTTTTAAGAAATTATTGAAAGCCCTCTTATGACAACACTTTAAAGCTACGAAGACATGACGATACTTTAAGACAACTTAGAAACTTAAGGCTGTTATTCTTACATAATTCCCTATTAATTAATGCACGAGTATCTTCATTATTTATTACTGCCGAACCCATCTTTACTTAAGCTTGCTATAAGGGAAATTCAATTACTGGTCCTTAGCTACGGCTTATGGTTACGACACCCGGTTTTCTTTTCTTCTGACACGGGTCAATTGCTGTCGCATTAGATCAAGCTTATTAGATAGACTGGGTGATGTGGTGACGTAAGCAACATTGGTTTTGTTGAGTAATTAGCTTTTGTGAGGATAATTATTGTTGTTAGAATATTGTTGTTTTTAGCCGGAATACGAATATATTCTTAAACATTCTAATTAAACAGCCTTTTTTTTTGTTGGCGGGTGGAAAATCATCAAATAACCCCTCCCGCTCTTGGGCAGACCGAAAGGGAGTGTCAGACTTTTACTGACTAAAAACCACCCATGTTGATTCATAGCCCTTCATGTCGAGGCCGCGGTATCTCTTGCGAACAACCCGCAGCTCCGACGGGTGCTACTGATACCTCTCATGTGACATCCTCCTCCAATAAAGTTATTTTTTTTCTTATGGTTACTGTGTGGACTGCCTCGATGGTATAGTGGTCGTAGAGACGTCTGCTGTGCATTGAGGTCCTGGGTTAAATCCCCAGCTCGGGCAAAATGTTACTAAGTTTTTCACCAGGAAATTCTCAGTCACGAAGTCTAGATTGTACCCGCTTGATGGCAATAGGCTCGCCCCCTATTACATGGGACTTAAAGATAACTAGTGAAATACTATTAGGTACACCTCTGCCTAACCCTTTGGGGATTACAGGCGTGTTGTTATGTTATGTTCTTATGTTTTTAATGTTATTTTCCAGGTTGCATAGTGGTGGTGTCATACTCCCTCATGGGACGCAGGCTCTGCTCTGTGTTGCCGCCGTTCGACCAGACCGAGGGCAGCGCGAATAGTCAGCAGGTAAAATACGTTTTATGTTCTTATTAAGAAAGTTTGTTATCTTATAACAAGGATAACAAATTGGCTCTTGATTTTCATACCTGTTTTAGTTTTCGATCTGAAAGGAGACGATCTTGGTAGCAACTATTTTAAAAACAAACCTCGCGTCATCATCATCATCATAATTTCAGCCATAAGACGTCCACTACTGGACATAGGCCTCCCCTAAAGGCAGGGGGATTTGCCATAATCGCCACGCTTGGCAGGCGGGTTGGCGATCGCAGTATGGTTGTTACGAAGGCACAGAGAACGCTGCTGCCCATTATCTGGTAAGTCCGTTAGTCGCCTCTTACGACACCCACGGGAAGATATGGGATGTTACTATTCTTTACGTCCGACACCATACGGAACCTCGCGTGTGTAACCTAAAATGTGTTTTAATTGTGCCAACAATTTATAATACACGTAAACGTTGATCCAATTAAAAACATATTTTTACTTCAATTTTATGTTTACAAATTGATAACATTTTTTGATAAACTTCGACTAAAAATCGTCACGAACAGAAGTTGACCATACATATTTAAGTACTAGCTCGGCCCCGGGTTCGCATGGGTTTATTATACTCGTCAATCTCATCACCGGCCTAGCCTTTTTTCCAACTATGTTGGGACAACTTCTGGGAAGATTTTATATGAAACGACTGCCTATCTGACCTCCACTGGGTAATACTATATAGGGTGTAAAAGTACCCTTAACGCAAACTAATGGCACTTGTTTTCCGCAC
Organism: Diarsia brunnea; assembly: GCA_949774965.1. Lineage (NCBI taxonomy): Eukaryota > Metazoa > Arthropoda > Insecta > Lepidoptera > Noctuidae > Diarsia > Diarsia brunnea. The sequence goes on from OX459001.1 coordinate 20,765,795, forward strand.
CACTGCGATCATTTTTTTGTTCTAGACCATACCTGGGAACCTCCTAGTTACGGAGATATTGGGGGTCAAAGTTCCAAATTTTTCATCGCTGTTTTTGTAAATACTAGTTTTTCAGGTTATAACTTTACTTAAATTACCTCCATGACTCGTTTACTATTCAAAGCATCCACTAGCACAATGTTTTAACAGTGCTACATTGAGTTTTAAAATTAGATTTTTGACCCAAAAAAAAAGTTGTTTCCCAGCAAAAATTTTTGCGTAGTGGTACTTAGTTTGATGTACAGAATGCTTGGTTAACGGCTGTGTGATGGGTTGATTTACACCCTGTATACCCTACAATAAGACTGGTTGTCAGTTTTGTGAGCTACTGGCTTCCTGATACAGTTGTTTCAGGAAGCCAGTAGCTCGCAATGACAGTTGTTAAAGATCTACAAATGGCAGTGGGGACCAAACGAAAACTCATTTATTCAAACTAGGCTGATAATCAGCACTTTTCGAAAGTCAAAATTTACTTTACTTTACTTATTTACAAGTGACAGTCCCCCAAAACGCCCAGTCGCCCACCCTTCGACACTTCCTAGTGTTTTTGCTGGAAAGAAGAAGTGGCGGAACAAACTCTCCAGCAACACATCTGTCTGTTTGGTTAGAAGAACCAGACTCGATACAATACTATGGTGTAAGTTAATATTACGATTGACTACAATCAATAATAAAAGGTATATAATAATAAAACATAAAAAAGACATAACATATTATCAGTAAACTAATTTTGGAGAAAGAACATAAATTACAAACATTGTCTTGTGTTCAACTCAACGACCAGCTATTCTTATCATTTACGTAGTCGTTAATGGAATAGTAAGCTTTTGAACAAAGATTAGATTTCACTTTGGCTTTAAATGCATTAAATGGTTGATCCATACACGCACCAACCTAGGCAAGCATGGCTTATACTAAAGATCAACCCGAATGGCAGTGATTATTTAACGCTATTTACAGTTATTAGTTTAATAATTTAATGTATTAAGCAAGTCTGTGTCATAAACCGTATTCAGACAATTACGAACAAAAAACAAATAGGTCTAGCCACTGTCGAGTTTTTGCGAGACTCATCATCTCAGCCAAAAGACTTCCACTGCTGGACATCGGCCTCCCCCAGAAGGAGGGGATTTGCCATAATCACACTTGGCAGGCGGGTTGGCGATCGCAATAGGGTTGGTAAGGCACAGAGAACGCTGCTGCCCATTCTCTGGTAAGTCCCTTAGTCGCCTCTTACGACACCCACGGGAAGATATGGGATGGTGCTATTCTTCACGTCCGACACCATACGGCACAGATTAGTTTTGCGAGACTAGCACATGGCAATTAATTTTTATACTTAATCGAATCAAAGTTAATTAGTTTTTGTAGTAACAACCATTTTCAATAATAATTAACTACTTCAATTTTTGATTTGCTGAGCATAAGCTTCAATTAGGCTCAAAAGGTTCAGGTTTCCCAATGCCACGATAATTATTATCATACCCACAACCAATTTGGCTTTCAAATTAGAACTTAAATTCTGCCTAGATAAATCAGAGAAGGCACGAACGTATAAATTAATGATAAATCTATCCAGTTTGCGTACGTTAAGAACAAACATGCTTGGTCCAGATTCCCACATAGGTTTGGTAAATCTGATTTTGATATTATCCAACGACGGTTTGACACAAATCCCTTAAGACCCTCTTCAATAGAATAATTCGTAACCATATCCTTCAGCTACCAACAACACATTTGAACAAGGCATTGTTGAAAACTCGTATCAGCAACAACGTGTGTGATTTCATTTGCTACTGGATTTCCGAAAATGTAAACATTCAGGGTGTATTTGGATAAACAACTTTAAATTCAAGGCATAACGTTCATCCTGTTGGAACTGCGGATTGTTCGAAAGAGATACCACGGCCTCGGACACAAAGGGCTAAGAAGAAACATGGGCGGTTTTTAGTCAGTAGAAGTCTAACACGAGGACTCATTTGATGATTACCCACCCACCAAAAAAAAAAAAGTATAACGTGTTTCAAACGTAGTTTTCAAGTTAACTTATTTTTCAATAGTTGTAGGTCCATTATAAGATTTTCAGTAAGTGGGTTGTAGAGTTTAGATAGATCGCTTCCTGTAAAATACTGGTATCCTACTTTATTTGGTTAGACAGGGAACCAAGCCCAAAGTGGTTTTTGGACTAGACAACTACCCGATGACTATAAAGTTGATATTTATCAAACTGGAAACAACATTGATAAGAAACAAGGATTTGAATAGACTCTGGGTTGGGCGCCAATATTTGCTCACAAACATCGGAATGGGGTTCATAAAACAATATTTCATATTTGTTCTAGATATTTGCGCCTCTAACATATACCTACACCCTTTTCTCCTATTACTTAGTATTGTAACAAACAAATATTTTCTCAGTGCTAAAAGTGTTTGTAGTTGCAGTTTCTTTATGGTCTATAAATATTGGCCTGACTAAATAAAAATCTAAAAGGTGTTTGATTTAGTAGAGACTTCGATGGATTCTAGGCTGTAAATAAAACATTAAAGCATAGCTAAAAAATCAATTAAAGCCTTAAACGTTTTCGAGCAAAAAAGTTTGATACTTTAATGACGTCAGCCTGTCATAAATAGACCTTTTACATTGCTACGGGTAGTCCAAAATATCAAAAATCTGATAACAAGTTGTAATGATCAATAATTTTGTTGTCAAGGTTAACAATAGATGGCGTTAGTAGGCTCGCCACAATGGTAATAATTAGTTATTTTTTGACAATTTACAAGTGACGGTAACGGCACAAGATTTTGACGAGAGAGTTGTCGATGGAAGACAGAACCAAAACGGTTGCTCCATAATCAAAATCAATTTCTTTTGTCAAAAGTTATAATTGTTTGAATACTACGACGGAACATAAATACGTAAATGTGTAGTCGTTGGTGCAATGTGAGTGTGTTACCAATGAGTGTTGTGTAACCCTTTAACGTGACTGCAGAAGTCAGCTAAGCAGCTGTCAATACGATGCGATGCTGTGCTTACCCGCGGTATTCAGCTCCGTCGTGTTACATACAACAACATAGCTGCAAAAAGGCTAGGCAGATGATCATCACTACATATTATAAAAAACAAAGTCCTACGTTTGTCTGTCAGTCTGTACACGATAAACTCAAAAACTGCTGCACTGATTTTCATGCTGTTTTCACCAATGGATAGAGTGGTTCTCGTGAAAGGTTTTAGTATAATTATAATTTGTCCAGTTTTTGAAGGCCACGGGGGCGAAGCCGCGGGCATCAGCTAGTACCCAATATTTCACAGACGTTTTCTGAGTCTCAATACTCCTAAGATAGCTAGATATCAAGTTTAGTAACTTGAATTATTAATAATACTAATCCATTAAATCATAATAATGTGAAGTTCACCTGGAATTATTTAGAACTGATAAGGGCGCAAGTTTTGATAAATCTGCTTGAAGTTTGTGGTTTTGTAAGTTTGTGAAATTTGTAATGTCTCGTAATCATGATTATAATGGTAATTGTTTTTGGGATGAGTTTGGAAATGGATCTTACGTTGTTAAACAAATTATTGTTTGGAAATGACTCACTCAACTTAAAATAATGTAGAAATAAACTTGAAAATATTGATGTTAACAACAAACAAAAGTTTTCTTGTTGATTGTTTTTATTTTCTTGAAAAATTGATAGTCATTGAGGAATTTACGTGCAGGCGGAACATCAAGAAAGAAGCTTGCTAATTAATTAAAAAAGTTGTAACAAAGTAATGCAATTAGCGGTTGGTCTATTAATTACGCAAGGCACCTGCAAAAAAAGTGTGAAGATATATTTATAACTTTTTTTAACTTACTAGGATGCGAATAATCGGAAGTCTAAATAAACCAGTAGATAGCACACTCAAAGATGAACTTGGAACTAACATTTTATAACATCAAGCCTATAATCCCCAAAGGATTAGGCAGAGCTGTACCTAATAGCCCACCCACATTTTTCAAGCTATGTTTAAGGCCCAAGTAATAGGGGGCGAGTTTATAACCATCTGCGAAATTCCTGGTAGAAAAACCCAAAAACACTTAGCCCGACCTTGGAATCAAACCTAGGACTTCATACTCAGCAGTTTCGCTTACGTCCACTAGACCAAAGAGGCAGTCAAACGTTGAACTACTCATAACATAAACCCATAGAACTTTCTTTTTTTTGGCGGGTGGAAAATCATCAAATAACCCCCCCGCTCCTGGGCAGAACAAAAGGGAGTGTCAGACATCTTCTGACTAAAAACCACCCACGTTCCTTCTTAGCCCTACATGTCGAGGACGCGATATCTCTTACGAAGAACCCGCAGCCCCGACGGGAAACCAATACAATTTAAACGTTACAATAGCATTAAAACACATGATCAAAGAAAAGCTTGTACAACAAAATGTTATTGTAATACTAAAAATTTTATGGGAAACTCGTCAACTGTACGACAGGAAGTATAAAAAACTTGTAACGGTTTGTTCTAACATTATGTTGTACAATTAAATGTACATCAAATTGTTTAACATGGTTTTTATGTAGTGGTACAGTCGAACAACCTATTAAGTATTCAGGCAAAAATCTTTATATTATTTTTTTTTCTTTATAAAAGCGTTGCCTTACTCTAGGATTTTTTCCTGTATCGTGGGTGCCTTTACAAACATTTAAACTCACATACACAAATACCCAGACCCGAAACAACTATCTGTAGGTTATACAAATATTTGTTCCGTGCGGGAATCGAACCCGCGACACGCAGCGCAGCAGTCCAATCGCTCAGCCACTGCGCCAACCGTGACGTAAATTCTAGTACACTAAAAAAATATTGATTGTTGATTCCCGACGCAAAAACGACGGAGTGTTATAAGTTTGTTTTATAAAGCGTTTGCCTTTAAACGATTGACTTCAAACTCTGTATCGTTCGATATCAGTCTCTAAATGTATCTGTGTAATCTCAGCGACATTTATCGCAACACATGCAACTTTATCCGTGACATTAGCCTATATATAGGGTGTAAAAGTACCCTTAACGCAAACGAAGGGCACTTGTTTTCCCCACCACTGCGATATTTTTTTTGTTCTAGACCATACCTGGGAACCCCCTAATTACGGAGATATTGGGGGTCAAAGTTCCAAATTTTCACAGCTGTTTTTGTAAATACTAGTTTTTTAGGTTATAACTTTACTTAAATTAGCTCCATGACCTATTTACTATTCAAAGCATCCACAAGCACAATGTTTTAAAAGTGCTACTTTGAGTTTTACCGTAAAATGTGATTTTTGACCCCAAAAAAAAAGTCGTTTCCCAGCAAAAATTTTTGCGCAGGGGTACTTAGTTTGATGTACAGAATGTTTGGTTGACGGCTGTGTGATGGGTTGATTTACACCCTGTAGAAAATCCCGACTTATATATATTGGGCAGTTAGCCCACCAGACACAACACCCGTCTGGTCGGAGGATCCTCCCTTTTCTATGGGGGATGAGGAACTTTACACCCTGTTCTTCATACTCCCCAAAAAGTAAACACAAGTTAGCTGGCACCTTGTTCGACTGTACCTACTTCATCATCATCTGCCTAGCCTTTTCCCAACTATGTTGGGGTCGGCTTCCAGTCTAACCGGATGCAGCTGAATACCAGTATTTTGCATGGAGCGACTGCCTAACTGACCTTCACAACTCAGTTAATACTGGGTAATACAATACCCTTTGGTAACACTGGTTGACTGTACCTACGTCTTATGGAATACAGTCATAATGTTTGTGCGAGTATTTTTTATCTATGTAGGTGTTTTTTCAGAATAAAATTATATTTTGTTTGTTTAGACAAAGTAAAGAAAACTAAACTTACACCAGTTATGTTCAGTCCCATGTCAACCGGGGCGAGCCTTTTGCGATGAACAGGACATAGGATCTGTGACTGCTGAGAAATTTCAGATGGAAAAACTTAATAACTCTTTGCCCGACCGGGGAATCGAACCCAGGCCTTACGGCATGCTTGCGAACACTTGGTAGACCAACAAGACAGAACCAATATATTTTATAAAACATTTAATTGAATGATTGGATTGCGTTTTCATTCTTCAGCTAAAACTCTTTTATAATTCAACTTATTATTACAATTCTAAAATTAACATATCCAAATGCCTTAACGCACTTAGTTTTATTGCCCAAACTAATAAAAATAAATCCTTTCAACATCAAAGCTCCTTTTGTCCAAAAATCCAATAAAAGTCTTTCACGAATAAAAAAGAAAATACGGCTGGATGTGTTGCCAGAAATAAACACGAGATGGGCCATAACGTCAGTAAATTAAAGAAGATATCCTTTATTCAACAGGTTTATGGCAACATTATTGTCGGCCATTAAATGTTGACCCTGGGCGGGGCAACAGGTAAATGATGTCATGAACGAGACAGATCTTTAGTGCCTAACGTTCCGTAGGTAATAATGGGGCTCGTGGATAAATTAAAACAGCCGCACAGGTCGACCTTCCAAGTTAAGTAATACTTAGTCCACAGATTCGTAATCAGTAATCACCATTTTTATTTCTTCCTAGAGTGTCCATGATAATTTAAATTGATCGGGCCCAAAATTTGGAGACGATTTTAGCACTTTCAAGACAGGCAAGGCACAAATGTCTCAACGTTCCTGAAGCAACACCACTTCTCACTCCAGAGTCATCGCAAACATGCTAAAAATCCTCGAAAAACAAGTTAAACCATTGGTTCTGACTATCATTTGTAGTTCTTTGACAGTCGGTACAGGTGGGTAGAAGCCAGAAAGTCACGACTACCAGTTCTACCAACAATAGGTCTGGTATTACGCAGTATTTAGAGTACAGTTAGCAGGCGCTGCATTATTATGCAGCGACTGCCTATTTACCGAATACTGCGTCAAACACCAGTATTTAGAGTACAGTTAAATATAAAACTCACGCAACGTCAATCATCATCATCATCTTCCTGCCCTTATCCAATTCTATTTGGGGTCGGCGCAACACGGTCTCTTTTTCCACTCTTCCCTGTTAGACGTCACGGTGGCATCTACTTCTGTGACGTCAATATGATTGGGAAACGGCAGAGAGCTACCATTTGATTTACAGTGTTTGGAATAAAGAATCGGTCACTGGTGATAAAATTTATGCGCTCTATACGATGTGTAATATTTTGCCAATCCAAATAACCTGATTTTGATTAATGGTTAGACATTTAATCGACGTTGGTTATAATGTATCTAACCTAAGCATAGATAGTAAACTTCTTCCATAGAGTCCAGACATACTGCAGGTTTTCACCTATTTCTTGTCGATGTTTCACACATTTCCACGAAGCGCTTTAGTACATTTTTTTATAAAGTGCGCACAGCCAGTGAGTGAAATATCCCTGCGTCGGTGTTCTCAAGTTAAGGCTACTCTCTCGAAAAAAGCTTAAAAACAGTGTGCAGATGAAGCCACTTTTCGTCGACACTTACAGAGAAATTACATCTGAAAAAAATTGACAGTAATCTACATGATATGATACGTAATTTGGTTTAGCCATAATTTTTCTATCGGTATCACATAATAAGAAAAAAATCCACAAAGTCACCTCCAAATCGTTGAGATGAAACCATTTTACTCCTTCATTTTTTATCAAAAGACTTTAAAAAAAATATCTACTGCTTTGCAATACAAAGGACAATAACTTGGTTTAGTTACTTTTTTAAAATTTGTCTAATTTTTATTATAATAAATTAAAAATGCGTCCGTTTAAAGTCCGTGTCTATATCACCCCCGCATTCGTCCACGAATTCAGTGCGGGGCGCCTCGTGTTGCTAGGTGGACGTGCGTTGCGTTGCGAGAGCTCAGCAGTACGAAATCATATCGTAAAATAAAATATTACTTTTGAATTTTGTTAATAGTAGAGTAGGTTTTTTTTAGTCTTGTATAAGGAGAGTTTTAGAGTTAGGTATAGTTTTATTAGTGTTTAAGTTTAGTTTGTAAAACATGGGGAATAAGCAGAAATTAATGAAGAAAGGTCTAATAAAATATTACAAACAAAAGGGTAAACATTCATCAAGGTAAGTTTTATCTACATATTCATTATAGCTTTATTACCTTTCATAAAAGTAGATAGATACTGTTTTTATAAGACCTATATTCAAACAAAGTCGTACCTAGGTATTATAGGTATAATGCTTCTGTGTCATAGAGTAGTGAATGATCACAGAAGGACCATGCCCAAGCAATGACTTATTCAATATTATAAATTTTCCTTTTCGGTACCTCACCGACTGCGCCAGGAGGAGTTTTATGTTTTTCGAGTGTATGTATGTATGACATGTATATTTCTTTGGCACGCTCTGTACCCTAAACGCCTTGCTGGATTTTAGCTTGAGAGATGTCATAAGATTCGTCTTGATAATTTGTGTTTTTTTTGCAGGTCTGATTTAGCTCCATCTACCGACGAAAATTTTGACAAAACTGAAAATGCTTCTGAAGTAGGTATTATTATGATTATAAGTTAGGTACTTGCTGGTTATTTGTTAATTTATCGACTACTGGCGTAAATGATAAATGATGTTTATTTTGCAAATGGGTTTTCACAAACACTTTTACAAGTCACTTTTTTTTAAACTAGATGGGGTCGGTGTTTCGTACCTGACTACTCCGAGAAGAAACATCCGAAACAAACTCAGAGGTCATAGTCTCTTTTAAGGTCCAGACTTGTTATACACACATGAAGACTATGCAGACTAGTGTCTGAAATGGTCTTTTGAAGAAAGCACCACACTGTTTTGAGTGGACCCGTCTAGTCAGTGCAAGCATTTGTCATTTATCGTGTAGCTCGACTTGTAACTTAAAGAGCTCAACGTCACGACGAACAATACCAAAGAAAGGACATTTGGGTGGGTCGCTTTAGTATTCAAACTGCCAGACAAACGTTAAAACTAAAGAAAGACCCACATGGTCCTCACATTTACAATATAAAAATAATAAAATATTTATCATATTAAATATTCATGCGTAATTATTTTCAATAAGAAATATAATTATTTCGTTTATGTTTTTAACCGACTTCCCAAAAGGAGGAGGTTCTCCATTCGATCGGTGTTTTTTTTATGTATGTACACCGATTACACTGAAATTTATGATCTGATTTACGTGATTCTTTTTTTTTCGTTAGATGCGGAATAGTTGCCATTTGGTCCCATAAAACTTTAACATAGTTCGGCTCTTGAGCAAATTTTAAAAGACACTGGAATAAATATACAACCATGCGGTTTATTTATTGACGACGAATTGTCATATCTAGGCGCTACTCCTGACGGTATATGTGTCGAGGAGAACATGGTGGTAGAAACTAAATGCCTTGTTGCAGCTCACCAAATGAGTTTTACCGAAGCAGTTACTTAAAAAAACAGTTTTTTATAGAACTGGTAAGATTATTATTAATACCAATCATAATTGGTATTACCAAATTCAGGGTCAGCTTCACATAACCAAAAGAACAAAATGCCTTTATGGAATATGGCTAGGTGAAAATATTCCTATGAAAATCGATATTATAGAAAAAGATGACAAGTTCTGGAAAGACGTTATGGAAAATAAATAAATTAGGTTTTATTTGGATTGCATATTACCGGAACTTATTGATCCAAGATACCCGAGAAAAATGAAAATTAGAGATCCCATTTATATAGAAAAAGCGTTGGAAGAAAGCGCTAATAAAAATAAATTACCCAAAAAAGGAAACAAAATGATTTAAACCAACAAAAAAATTAGTTACTAGAAGACGATGCACAAGAGAAAGAAGAAAATGTCAAAGAGACGGAAATAGAACAAAGGAAAGAAAAAGAGGTTGAAGAGAAAAATGAACAAAACGAGAACGAAGAAGAAGTAAAAGAAAACATAGAACAAGACTTTGTCTGTCTAACGAAATATCCAAAAGTCAATGTATTTGAATACGGAGAAATAAGTGGGGATGAAGAAGTTCAACCAGCGAAAAAAATAAAAATACTCTGTGAAAGGAAGTAGTTTTTTTTTATCTATTGGTTTATAAAATTTAACAACTATGACATACACTAGTGCTAATTACTTAAGTACTACCTACCTACCCTACCTACCCTACATTACATCCATATCAATAATTAGTAAATAAAAATAAAATTGGATCACTTTTGCGGTACACGTAAAAATGAATTTTATGTAAATAAAATGATTTGACCTTCTGTGATTTCGTTACTCTGTGACGGCACAACGCGCGGAGCGGCGGCCGGCTCGGCGCGGGCCTCGGCGCATCGTTCTGTTGCATGCGGGTAGCGGAGTGGCGCGGAGAGGGGTAGTTAGCTCCGCCCAAATGCACAAGGTCATTGGCGTTAATACAAACCTTAATACAATCCTAATCATTTACAGTTAATAGGCTTCTTTAGGGTCAGCTTGTTCCATTCTCAACCTAGGATTCTCTACTCAGGACAAGATTGAAGTCAAGAGTAGGTCCATTTTATTTAATTTTCCACCCACCATAAAAAAATAAGAATAAGAATAAGAATAAGAATATTTTATTTGTAAACATAGGTAGTTACACTGTGTGTGAGATGTTACATTATGTTTATTTTGATTCTCTATGTTTTGCCGTGAAGCGTACAAATATGGACAAATATATGTCTTAGTTTAGAAACAATTTTTCCAGTAAGTATTTCATGCAATCTTTCAATCCAAATCAATCCTTTGACGGTATTACAAAAACAAGAACTAATTTTTAAATTATTAAAAAATATCTGTTACAGTTAATAAATAGTACCATTACAGGCAAAATAAAATGATATTAAATTAAAACAATATTATAAATGAAAATAAACAATTAAATAGCAAAAGTTAATATACGTAATTCAAAATAAAATGTCATGTAATAAAAGAAAAAAAAAAAAAGCATTAAACAGGGCTAAATATAACATAATAATATCATTAATTAATTTATGTCAAATAAAAGGTGGTCACAACAGTCACACTCAACATGTCATAAAAAAAAAGAAATAATGTCAAGGATTCACATTTCGTCATAAAAATGGCCAAATATTATCAACGTACAAAAAACGGATGTTAAAACAATAAAATTATAATAAAAAATAAAAAACAATTTAGCGGACATGTCAACAATTAAAAATTATAGTAATATTTTATCCTTCAGAAACTCATTTATATTGTAATAGGATTTACTTATCAGAAACTTCTTTAAATGTGTTTTGAATTGATGTATATTTAATATTTTTATTGCTTCTGGTATATGGTCATAAATAGTTGGTGCCATACAAAAAACACTATTATGCATCAGAGCTGTTTTGGACTGTCTCGAGCACAACATATTGACGTGTCGTCGACTCCTATTATTTCTGTCAGATAACTTGGGAAACAGATTCGGGTTGGCTTTAACGAATACTGCAACTTCGAATATATACAAACAGGGTAGTGTCAGTATATTACAATTCATAAAAAAGGGTTTACATGAATCTATGTATTTTAATCCAAACATTGCCCTGATGCACTTTTTTTGGGCTTTAAATATAATTTCCCTATTGGATGAGTTTCCCCAAAAAATAACTCCATATCTTAATATAGAACTAGCCATGCCATGATATGCTGTGACAATAGCGTCCGTTCCTATGACTGGCGCAAGTTTATATAAAGCATATGCAGATTTGCTCAGTCTCTTCGCTAAATCTATCGTATGTGCTTTCCAATCTAGTCGCTGGTCTATGGTTAACCCCAGGAATTTAGTTGTGTCAACTTGATTTATTTTCTTGTTCTCGTAACAAATGTTCATAGTCAAATTTTTTCGTTGGTTAAATGTCATTAGTTTGGTCTTGTCAATATTTATCTTAAGGTTATTATTATTAAGTCAGTTTATTATTGATTTTATAGTATTAGTAATGTCATTTTCATATATTAATTTGTCATATTTTAGTTTATCTTCACAGTCAATGGTAACTGTGCTGTCATCGGCAAATAGCGTCATGTGATGTTTCGTTACTTTTGGCAGGTCATTTATATAAAGTATGAATCTCTATTCATACTTTATATAAATGAGGGGGGCCAAGCACGCTCCCCTGAGGTACACCATATTTCATTATTTTATCACGCGATCGATAGACTATTTCGTGCTTTGTTTTTTGGTCCACTTGTGTAATTTCCACACATTGTTTACGATTTTTCAGATATGACTCGATAAGTTGTAGGATATTGCCTCTTATACCGTACGCGTCTAATTTGTTTAGTAATATATTGTGATCTACGTAGTCAAAAGCTTGAGTCATATCACAGTAAATCGAACATACCGGTATATTTCGGTCAACATTTGCGATAACGTTATTTAAAAAGTCGTAAATGGCCATATTAATGGTTTTGTTTTTCCTAAAACCTTTTTGTTCCTCAGTCAATATGTCTTGCTGTACCAAATATTTATGAATTTGTTCATAAATATATTTTTCGAAAATCTTTGAAAAAATAGGAACAAGTGCGATCGGCCTGTATGATTCTGTTTTATCTCGATCATTTTTTTTGTAAAGTGGTTTTACAACAGCAGTCTTTAATTCGGTTGGAAATATACCTTTCCATACGCATAAATTAATTATGTGACTCAAATGGCCGCTGATGCTGTCAGACACATATTTTACTGCTTCTGTGGATATACCGTCATGTCCTACGCTCGTAGTATTTTTTAAGGATTTTATTATTTGTTTTATGTCGTCTTCGTGGCTAGGTGCCATAAACATAGAGTTGTTAGATTGGGTTATATTCGAAGTAACTCGTATTCCAGTATTAAGGACAGGTTTAATCTTTTCAATGAAAAAATCGTTGAAGACGTTTGCTATTTCATGGGGATCTGTTATATTTTTATTCGCAGTCGTAATGTTTGTAATAATATTTTTCGGTAGTTTTGGTTTTGCCTCATTTATGATCTCCCATGTCGCTTTTGATTTATTAACTGCAGATTTTATTTTAAAGGTATTTTGTGCACGTTTAGTTAACTTAACTATTCGCTTGTAGGTATTAGTATAGTCATTAAGTTTTCTTTTATTTGCCTCATTTCGGTTTAGACGGTAACTCCACAAAAGTGTTCTCTTCCTTTTACTACAGGCTCTAACTCCCCGCGACACCCATTGCGGTCGTTTGTTTAGCCTAATTTTTATAAATTTAAATGGGAAACACAGACGATAGAACATGGAAAAAGTCTCCAAAAATATGCTATAAGCCTTATCAGGATCATCGCATTCATAAACATTTGAAAAAGACATGTTTTGTATACAATTTTTAAACTTATTCATATTTTCTAAACTAAAGTCACGTCGTTTTACATACCAATGATTTATGCGCCAAGTCCTTTTTATGGGAAACTTCAATAGTTGACACGTGTGATCTGACAAAGCTAATTCAAATACATCAGCTTTGCATTTAGTGCCAAGATTATGTGCAAAGTTGTCGATGCATGTGTTACTTTTTAACCTGGTGGGTTGGTTGATTTCTAACTTAAAATTAAAATTGAGCAGCAGACATTCTAAATCTAAAGATATATTACTAAGTTTTAACATGTCAATATTGAAATCACCGCATATTACAATGTTTTGTTTTTGTTTCTTTGTTATAAGTAGTAACAATTTTTCCAGGCGGTCAAAAAATATGGTCAAATTATTAGTTTTTGGGATTCTGTAAATACAGATGACAATGGTGCTCGACTGCGTCAATTCAATAGCACAACATTCAAATGACTTACTTATTGCTAGTTCGTTTATGTCAGGCAAATCCACCCACCGAAGTCCCTTTCTAACCAAGATACAGGTTCCCCCTCGTTTTGATTCTGCTCGACTAAAGCACGCAGCTAGGTCAAAGTTGGGAATAGTCAGAAAGTCTTCATAGCCTGACATAATAAAGTGTTCAGAAATACAAATCACGTCTATGTCGATATTCTTCGTACTGAGCTCTTCTAGGCACACAGTAAGAGCATCTGCTTTATTTAGAAGTCCTGCTATATTTTGGTGTATTATATGTAGATAGTTGTCATAGAAATAACTGGTTACTCGGTAATTGGTCAGTTTGGTCAAGCTCATTTATATTGGTTTGTCTATTAATATGTCATATGTTTTTAGTCCTTGAATAAAGTTGTCCGTATCTTTGAAAATGGTATGCATGCCATAGTTGTTGAGTAGTCCAGTGCGTTTTGAAAACATCGTATAATCATTTGATAAATTTTTATTTGAGTCCAAAAAGTAAGCATGCTCATGGGTCAATGTGTCGAAATAAAGGAGGTTGTTAAATAATTCGACCCTCCAATTGTACATTGTTTTAAAGTCATTGAGATTATATGTTGGAGCACAGAGTATAACGTTAGTATGGGTTGTCTTCTGTAGGGCTGTCCGAATGTACAGTACGAGCTGGAAATAGTCCTTTGTAGTATTGAAATCTTCCTCCCCGATCAATATAATGCAAAAATCATTGAATGTGAAATCTTTTAACTTGTTTTCTATGTCACATAATAACTGTTCGGTTTTACAGTTCGGCATTAAATAATGACAGATGTTTTTAGAATGTTTACTAAGTGTCGTTTCTGCTATGTTTCTTACTTTGTTCTTGTTGTTCGTGCTCAAGATGCATACATGACAATCTTTCGTTTCTAATTGTAATTTTTGTCTAAGTTTAGGATTTGTCATTGAAGTAATCGGTTTACTTTGCTTGTTGAGGGTAGGCGTTTTTGTTTTATTTTGCATGTCGGGGGTAGGCGTTTTAGTTTGTGTTTGTAAACAATGCGGAGATTCCGCTTCTACAGATAAGGAGACTTCGTGATGTTGTGATATTTGGTGGAGTGATATATCAGTTTGTGTTGCCAGGTGGGATTTCTGCAAAGAGTTGAAATCTTTGCTTGGGGTAGACTTTCCAGTTTTACTCTTCTTAACCCGATTTGGTGTTAGGTTCGTGCTATCCGTTAAACTTAGGTGTTTGTAAGTTTCAACGACTTTCAAGCTTCTGTTGAGGTCAGACTTTAATCGGAAGTTCTCAGTGTTTAAGTTGTCAATTTCATGGTTACCACTTGTCAATTGGTTTGTAAGTTCAATTATTTTCTCATTCAATTCAATAACCGTTTGACTTTCGTTAAGTGACGTGTTCGGTAGGCTTAACATAGTGGTATCAAAAAGAGGAGACTCACTTCTCGATAGATCGTCAAGTGAGCTTGCTCGTCGGGGTTTGCCAGTGCGATAAGTGATGTTCTGCTCTAGATCCATGATGAATAAAAGTTACAAGTTCAAAATGCTTCGTGTATTGGAACGTGTCAGAACGAAGTCAAAAGACTAGTATCCAAGTTGAGTCTTTGTTGGCAGAAGTAATTTCCGAACGAAAAATTACTTAGTCAGTGATGATGTGCTGACCTGTGATTGGCTATTGAGAATCAGGTGTTGTTTGTTTACATAAAGAATTATAGATTTGAAATCTGCAACCGTCTCAATAAGTGTGTTTTCGGTCCAGTGTTTGATTTATCCATGCAAATTTAATTTTGATTGGAATTTGTTACATAAATGTTTGAAAGCCAACCTGGTATGATGATGTTGTTGGTTTTGAATTCACTGGACTGCTAATTATGTTCCTGCATTGTTGATGCAATATTCCATGCGAAACTTGTGTTCTTTGTCTTTGATAACACTCTCACAGGTCCTGTTCGGAACGTAGACCGCACTTATGCACAAAATTGATGTATTTTGCATGTAAAAACAATTTTTTTTTAATAAAAAAGGTCCATTTCATATATATATAAAAAAAACTATAAACACTCGAAATTTCGACTTATTGTAACTTCAACATGACATGCGAATATCAAGAAATCATCAAATTAATTACATTAAGTTTTTATTCCAGAATTATGTTTAATATTTTTCTGCAGGCTCCTCATAAGTAGAAATTAGGTAAGATTCTAGTTACGATCTTCGATACAGTAGGCATGAGTCAGCTTCTCTGCTATTTTCAGAATCTTCACGCGGAACGCCAAAAAGCTTCACGCCGACTTTTACAACTCATAAAATTCTTTGTTTCGGATTTCCTTCGCTCAGTCTACGTTATTCGCGTAAATCAAATTTTGAAATTTGTATACCCAGTGTCGATGGTAATCGTTAAATCGCTGTAATGTCTTGTTGATATTGATTTAAATGTACGTTAAATTTCTTGCTGTTTCCCGGCTGTTATAGTTTACTTTGAAGTTTAGAGTCTAAACTCTATACTTAGACAAAGCAAACTGTCTGAGTTTATTGTATCGACATGTGCGGAAACAATCTTCGCAAGATAAAACGACAGAATGAGCTTAGTCCATTTTTACGGTTTCGTAGCCGAATGGTAAAAAGTTAGTAAGTAAGGTGTGTATGTGTATACAAAAATAAAAAAAGATTAAGGGGGGTCTCCCCATACATGGAAATTAAACAAAAAAAGGACTTTTTTCATCAAACCTATTCGTGTGGAGTGTCTATCGAGATATAGATACCTAACTACTAAAACCATTTTTTCTCAAAGTCAATTGTTTGAAAGATAGACACTTCCAAAGTGGTAAAATGTGTTCCCCCCCTAACTTTTAAACTAAGAGAGTGAAAAAAAAAAATATAATGTAATAATAATATAAATATGTTATGCTGTAGATCGCAATGAAAACTTTCAACCAAATTTGGTTTGAACGAGATATATTTATTCGTTTTTGAGATATAATAGCACATTAAAAAAACCGCAAATATAACTTGGCATTCATACAAACACTATGAAAAATAAACTTATCACAAATATGTTTTTCTGTTGCCGCCTACGATAGTACGGAACCCTTCCTGTGCGAGTCTGACTTGCATTTGGCCAGTTTTTAATTAATTGCATCTCGCAGTTCATCCTAGACAGGATGGCTGCTAAACTGGACTTTCCTGTGGATGCCTTGAAACTAAGGCCTCCAGCCAGGGCAAATAAACTAAAAAACTAAGCGACTACACGCTAAGGGCACCCCTTGTGGGGTACGAGCCTCGGCTCAGGGCGTCGCTGGGAGAGGGCAGCAATGGGACAAGCTGGATCTGGGTTACCACCCAGATCCAGCTTATTTCTATTTATTTGCGAAAATTTAAAGGTGAAACTAATGTTAATGACTATTCGGAAATTACTAAAACTTTGCAATCGCCATAGGAACCAAAGCATTTACCGCATTGGGTGTCATACATAAGAATTTTTTTGGCTATGTAGACGCTTCCTGAAGCTCGCTTGAATTATGATTTTATTCATTGACATAGTCAACAATAGGTTTCGTGTAGATTGAGTTCAATTAAAAACCATATTATGGCAGTCGATCTCAAACACAAACTATATTAATTGAAATTCAAATTGATTTTGTATATCCAAAGGTGATTAGTTGTAACTACTGTGGTACTTTAAGAGAATCTTAAAAACCGCAAATTATGTAGGTAGTCTGGCTCAATATAATAATAATAATAATAATAATATTCTTTATTTTTCAGACAACAATGATCCGTAGTGTTAGTAAACAATAAAATAACTTATTTCTAGTGTTAGTAGCTGAGATCGGACGGATCGAACGGTTATTAATACTTAATATAATGTGTACTAGACTTGTGGTCTTCAATAACTAAAAGGGCCCTAAACCGACTGTTTAACACAGAATTAATCGCGTTATAAAACGCTCTTATAGAAATAATTTAGCAAAATACATAAGTTTGCCTTTGTGCTCTTCTATTTTTTATGTTTTTTATTTCTGTTTTTGTATTTTGTGTGTACACTGTACATAAACAAATAAATAAGTTTAAATAGTTTTATGATTCATGGATGTCTGAAAATGTGTACGTTATAGGTACTGAGTATTTTGTGGTAGCTACGTTTATGAATACCAATGGGAATCGTATCACGAAATGTTTGTTGTTCCATTTGAATAAAAATTAAATTAAATTAATATTTAAAAAATGGTTTGTGGAGGGTCAATAACTTACGGTGGTACAAGTAAGTTATCACAGAATACTGTCTTGTACTCAACTATACATCAATTATGATCGAATCACCCTGAATTATTTAAATACCTAAATCTCGGTTTCACTCAGTTTATTTAATCAAAATCTAAGTTTAATTGTAACACGGCTTTATAATCACAGTCTTTTGTTTGTTTGCCAATCAAAATTATTCTAACCTTCACAAATCGAGATTATTTTGTTTCAGAGGTATTTGCATTCCACATGGTGTTAACAAAAAAGGCTAAAAGTCATTGTAGACCCTGTCAGGGCACCGCAAAATTAATTCTTACATGCTAAAATTTAAAATATACCTACATGAAACCGAATAATTTGATAAACAAATCGAGAAAAAAATATATAGAATTATAAATGTCAAAATACCTTTAGATAAACCTACAAAATATTTTTTGATAAGGGAAAAGTTATTTGTATCCTCTTATTAAAATTCACTAATTTTAGACTTCCGTTGAGGTAAAAATCAGTGGTATCAGGTTGTATGTTGATTAAAATATGATTCGCGACCGAAATAAACATGGTTTTCACAGTTAGTGTCATCAATTCTATCTACTCTCTAGGTTAATTGAATCCCATGAAATGACTCTTTCATGAAGTAGCCATTCAAAGGGATTTAAAATATGAACTTAAAAGGTTGTATTGATGAACATAATTATAATACCTCATACTGTAACTTCTCAAATATCACGTGCAGCCTTTTTTTTGGAGGTTGGGAAATCATCAAACGACTTCTCCCGCTCGTTGGGGAAGGGAGTGTCAGACTTCTACCGAAAAAAAAACACCCATGTTCCTTATTAGCCTTTTGTGTCTGGAGCTGCGGTATCTCTTTCGAACAACCCGCAGCCCTGGCGGGCGTTGGTCCAAGCAGGCCCACAAACAATGTTGTTGACATATCTTTGAGGCGCGCATAAAGCACGAACGCGTCGTCGACACTGCCTGCCGTCGTCATAAGACGGACGGACGGCGAGCTAGCCCACTACTCACCGTCCACAGGTCCGCGCCTACGATTTCACATACATCCTGACACTGACATTTGCATATTGCAAAAATTT
The DNA here is from genome assembly GCA_949774965.1 of Diarsia brunnea. Lineage (NCBI taxonomy): Eukaryota > Metazoa > Arthropoda > Insecta > Lepidoptera > Noctuidae > Diarsia > Diarsia brunnea. The sequence continues at coordinate 20,784,928 of OX459001.1, forward strand.
GCAATTTACTTGCTACTCTGGCGCACTAGAAGTATTTACTAAGAGCCGTTTTTAAATCCAATTTCAGCGCCTAAGGATCGTTCGAGAAAGGAAACGTGTGGCCTGGATCCTGCTACTCTTGGCTGTGCTGTTCGCGCTGTGCTGGCTCCCATACAACATCATGCAGCTACTGATAGATGTGAATGCTGTCAACGTGGAGTCCGTCTCTGTGATGTTGCCTTATACGTTGCTACTGGGTTAGTATTATATTTTACACGAATAAGTAGCTGATGCCCACGACCTTGTTTTAAAAACAAATTCTTCTCTTTTCGAATTGGATTAAGTTATCTACCAATTTTAAAGGTTTTATTTTTTTTGCAAGGAACCCTAAATAAAAAAATGTTCTTATAGACTAAGCTAGCGCTATCTGGCAGTAAAAGTCACGTCAAAATCGGTCCAACTGTATCGCAGATTAGTCGGAACAGACAAACAAAATTAAAAACTTATGTTATTGTAAGTATGTATTTAAGCTGTTATTTTGAAATTTCAAACAGGCAGTTCAATTTCATATTTATAATCTTACCCAAATGTCTTAACCTCAGATGTCTGAACCCCATAAATTGTCCCACTCCAAAAAAATATTGTATTTCATTGAATAAATTGCGTTAAATGGTAAGGAATTTGCGGCTTAATCTCATCATGTAATCCAACCAAGTTGGAATCAGTTTTCAATCAAAATACCAAACATTGTTTAACAGATTGTAGCAGCTCTGTTATATGCAATTAAACTGGACGGTTATTACTTCAGCGAACCCAATCGCGATTTTGTATAGACTAAGATTGATACTAAATTAATTTTGTTCAAATCGATCTTTGTCTTTTCAAAATTAATCGTTGAAAGTACAAATAGTAATTAATTAATCCTACACGAAGAAGTAAACCAAGCATTCGGCATCAATCTAAGTAACTATTTCATCGTTTTTAAGGGGTGGGGCAGCCTACAGTGGTATTAAAATTATACACACATTGAATAATATAGGGGTCATATTTAAAGTTTTAATGTTTTCGTTAATGGTTTTTTTTTACACCCATAATAGCTATTCAAGTACTCATTCTGTCAAATACCGCACAGAAGTAAACCATGTTGATTCTCATGACGATTACATTCAAAATAATACGCTTATGTTGATTAATTAATGTTAAATATGTAAGGCTTATACGGAACTCCTATTAACTGTAATCCGGATTATGTAGATGCGTGAATAAACAGCATAATCATTGTCAATCCAGTTGGAACTCGTGGGACCCGGTAGAACAACCCTCAGGAATTCTAATCTATATATATAAAAATGAAACCCGTTTTTCGTTGTCACGACTTGGCATGAAAACGGCTAGACCGATTTGGCTGATTTTTTTTTTTAAATGTTCGTTGAAGTTCAAGGATGGTTCTTACGGCGAGAAAAATTCGAATAATGGCCGGAAAAGCCCTAAAAACAGCCCTTTTCTTTTTCCCATACAAACGTTTTCTAACTAAAACGTAAAATCAATTTGAGCTTTAATACCGTACCCATAAAGTTCAAGTGTTAGTGAAGAGGTTCCGGGAAGACAAAACAATTGAGTGACGTTCAGTTGTTCAGTCAACGAATGACAACTTCAAACAGACCATACGACATTATCACAATAATCACAAATAATTACTGTTTCTTTCCCAATAGAAAAACGATTTTTCAAATGGTGTTTGCGTATAATATAAAAATTAATTGCTGTTAGTTAGTCGCGCTAAAACTAGAGAACGGTTAGAACGATTTGTCTAATTTTGGTTTTGAAACATTTGTGGCAGTCCAGAGAAGGTGAGAAATTAGTAGTATGTAAGTAGGTAGGTAATAGGTAGGTGGTAGGTAGTTGGTACGTAGGCAGGTAAAAGGGCATTGCAACGCACGCGGGGTACAGCTATATATATTATATAAAAATGAATAGCTGTTCGTTAGTCTCGCTAAAACTCGAGAACGGCTGGACCGATTTGGCTAATTATAGTGTTGAATTATTCGTGGAAGTCCAGGGAAGGTTTAAAAGGTGAGAAAGTGGTAGGTAGGTAGGCAGGGTAGTAGGTAGTGTAGTAGGTAGGGTAGTAAGTAGGATAGTAGAGTAGGTAGGGTAGTCGGTAGAGTAGTAGGTAGGGTAGTAAGTAGGTAGGGTAGTAGGTAGGTCGGGTAGTAGGTAGGTAGGGTAGTAGGTAGGTAGGTAGGGTAGTAGGTAGGTAGGGTAGTACGTAGGTAGGGTAGTAGGTAGGTAGGGTAGTAGGTAGGTAGGGTAGTACGTAGGTAGGGTAGTAGGTAGGTAGGGTAGTAGGTAGGTAGGGTAGGAGGTAGTAGGTTGGTACGTAGTTGGTACACAGGCAGGTAGTAGGTAGGATAAAGGGCATTGCAACGCATGCCGGGAACAGCTAGTATGTAATAAATAGAGGCGTATTCAAAACGTTTTTTTTTTAATGAAATTGCTAAGCCATATTATTAGAGTGTCTCAAAAACTCGATCAGTGAAACGATCTTTTGTGTCGCTAGTCTTATCACCTGACCACGTCAACGGGTCATCAGTGGAATATGTTTAACATTTTTTTTGTAACTTTTGTGTGTTAAAGTAGACCTTAAAAGAAAACTTTTTTTTTTTTTGGTGGGAAATCATCAAATAACCCCTCCCGCTCTGGGCAGAGCGAAAGGGAGTGTCAGACTTCTACTGACTAAAAACCACCCATGTTCCTTCTTAGCCCTTCATGTCGAGGCCGCGGTATCTCTTGCGAACAACCCGCAGCCCCGACGGGACCTTAAAACAACCTTTCACTCTTAATTTCAGGGCACACGAACTCCGCGATTAACCCCATCGTGTACTGCCTCATGACACGCAACTTCCGCCGGTCTCTCCGCAAGCTCATCTGCCACGACCCGGGTAACATACACTCTAGTACTCATTTCCATGTAAGTTTACACAAAACCATCGATAAAGTCACAAACCAATCTTTCGATTAAATTAATAGTTTGTTGTCACTAATTTGTTTATTAATATTTTGGACACTAACAAATCTGTGGCATGTAATTTTGTTACTTTTTATAAACGACTTCAAATTTCAACTGAATGCTCTTTTTAGGGTTCCGTAGTCAACTAGGAACCCTTATAGTTTCGCCATGTCTGTCTGTCTGTCCGTCCTCGCTTAATCTCTGTGACCGTTAGCACTAGAAAGCTGAAATTTGGGACCAATATGTGTATCAATCACGCCGACAAAGTGCTAAAATAAAAATTGGAAAAAAATGTTTTATTAGGGTAGCCCCCCTATATGTAAAGTGGGAAGTGTTTTTTTTTTTAATTTTAACCCTAATGTGTGATATATTGTTGGAAAGGTATTTAAAAATGAATAGGGGTTTACTAAAATCATTTTTTGATAATGTCAATAATTTCGGAAATAATCGCTCCAAAAGTAAAAAACAAAGCGTCCCTCTAACTTTTGAACCATAAGTTTAGAAAATACGAAAAAAATCTGAAAAGTAGAACTTTATAAGGACTTTCTAGGAAAATTATTTTGAACTTGGATGGAAACAACAGATGGAAACTGCAGTTAACCAATATAATTTGGTCCCTGAATCGTATGAGCGCCTATACAATCCAGAGGTCAAGTTTCATTTGCCCGTATTTTTTTTTTAACTTCGTTTACATAATATTTTATTATCTACGGAACCCTACACTGAGCGTGGCCCGACACGCTCTTGGCCGGTTTTTTCCACTAAACTCAGAGTTGAGCATGATATTATTAAAATGTAGACAAATAAAGTTAAACTTAAAATTGCAACACGCCGGAAATCTTTAAAAGTTTAGGCACCCCCAATTTTGTTTAAGATCCATGGAATAGGGGCCAAACCCATTACCAGCAATGGCACAAATACTGGTTCCGGGCTAATACTGCGCACTAGAATACTTCATCCGACCCGAGAATCAAACCCGGAGCTCATGCTCAACAGTAGCGCTTGCAACCACAAGACTAATGAGGTAGCATATTCTATACAAAATTTTCCTCTTAGCATCTCTTTTACTTTTTGTGATCCTGCCACCTCACGTGACACAATAAAATTAAGTGCTCGCAAAATAATCAAATTATGTTATGACTGTAATCTTTATCTTCCACTTAAAATCTCCTAACTAAAACTTTAATTTTCATTTGATTACGTATTTAGTGAAACCTCATTAAAATTTAAACTTATTATTAATCATTAAGTCTTGCTTTTGATTTTGTGTAAATGCTCTTAGAACATTCTTGTGTTTTCTAAAATTAATTAATTTAAACTTTGTGTAATGCTTGTAGTTTTAGTAATTAATAATAATTGCCTTAGTTAACTTTGATGTGGTAATAAACGAGAAGATTCAAGAAGGTACTTAAAAACTTGGGTTAATTTAGTAATTTCTTTATTAATTACTATTTGTGTATTTTATACTAACTACAAATAGATTTCAAATATTAATAAAAATCAAGATTTAAAGTAAGTCTCCATAAAGCAGCAACGGAGCAGTGGTGGCCCAGTGGTGGCGGCCCCGACTTATGAACAGTCAGTCGTGGGTTCGAACCCAGTCCGGTGCAATACTTAGTACAATTTATTTCTTCACCACTGCTCGCAAAACGGTGAAGGAAAAACCGTGAGGTAACCGGCATGTCTTAGAACCAAAAATTCAAAGACATGTGACATCTACAAACCCACACTGGGCACGCGGGGTGTATAGGCCATCCCTCTCTTAAAAAAGAGGCCTGAGTCCCTGCAGTGGGAACATTATAGGCTGATAATGATGATGATGACCTATAAATATACAAGGACGAGAATAGAACATTTAGGCGTCAAAGTACTCCACCGCATCACTGTCATCGGGAAATGTAAATTGTATTTACTTAACGTCAGATCGAGTGTGTGTTCTATGTGTAGTGTAATCAAATCAAAGTAGAACATTGGCCCTTTTGACCGGGCTACACCGCATACATTTTGTATGAAATATCGCACCCTACACCAGACCCTTCTGCCGGTAGCATGTCATGTTTTTGCATGGAAAGGCGATTATTTACTTACAATAAAAACCTATCATTATTTACCTCTTCATCTACTTTCAGATGCAAGGCTTGCGTCAAAAATCCAACACGTCTAGTATGCGGACCTGTACCACAGTCACCTTCAGGAGCAGTAACAACCAGATCGGGAGGACCAGTGGACCGCCTAGCATTCAATACGGGAGGGCCAACAGAACCTCCTCATTTAGGGATAATGGATGGAAGGACCGCTACCAAAAGACACCTCAGTTTTTGTAAAGTCTTCAATTTACCTTTTAGAATATAAAACAATTCATGTGAGAGTAAAATTAAATTAAATACTAGCTGTAAAATATAAAGTAACGCTGCCGGAAACAGATTTTTTGAAGTGCAAAGCGCGGTTCAACGTCAGATTTACTCAATAAGAACTTTCCTCGGCTTTTAAGAACTTAATCTTTAAAATAAGTGGAGAGAGAATTTTATTTGTATAGTGATGGTTCAGATATAAAAAACGATAAAACAATAAAGCTTATAAGTTAAGTAGCTTACATTAATGCCACAAAACAGAGTCACCGTTCGAGGTTGGTATACAAATCCGTTGAAAAAAGCGCCATCTATCTTGCAAATGGTGAGTCAACCCAAAACAAGGTATTCATGACCGTAACCAGATGGCGTTACGGGGTAGACATTTGAAATAGCTTTTAAATACCTATAGGAACGCATCGAAAATAGCCATGATTAGCTCATGACTATTTTATACTAAAATTATGCTTAAGATATTTATTAAATTGGGACTAATAATAATTATGGGACTAATACTCTCTGGTAGAGAAACCGTATAAAACTACTAAAGTGATTGTTTTTTTTAATATTGTAGTATATTTGTAACTATATTTAAATCATCTTACATTAAACGTAAGTACCCGATCTCAAAAGGGAGAAAACAGTAGCTGACTGAAGTTGTCTCAAGAAAACTGAAGTCGAGTCGATAGATGTCACGTTACACACCTACGACAAATACTGAAAACAACGCCATCTATTAATGGCTTTTATAAATTACTCAGATTTTCCACCAAGTACATACGGCGCGGCGCAACATTAATGGTTAGTTTCTTTGGACATTCTTAACACAGATGGATCTCAGTACCTACTTGACACTAATAATTATGAGCCTCGATGCAAAGTACTGTAGAAAACTAAGACACAGAACGTTGTACTATCATGGCCTACATTTCTTTACCTATTTATTAATACAAATTATTTTCTCGGTATTTAATTTATTATTTCTGATCTGTTCGAAAAAGGAGAAAAATTGAGTTACTCTTTAAATGTAATTACAATCTAGTCAGATTAAAGTATTAATGAATTGTTTCATAAAATTGATTATAATTATAATTAGTGTTAATTAATTAAATACTAATTATAATTAGGTTTATTTTATTTTGTATAGTTCATTTTGTATTATAACCTAATATTTTAATGTTAATGATAAGTTTGTATAAAGCATATTGTATATAAAGTGAAGTTTCAAGCTCTTTAGTTTTTTATTTGAGACATTTTCTGGGACTGTAACAGTATTTACCCAGTAACTGAGTAATAGAGGTAAAATAAAAAGCCTCCGTATAGTACAAAAGCGTGGAGCTTGGCACAAGCAAAGAGAGGCCTATACCCAAAAGCGGGTGAAGTCACACTGTGGATGCTGAGGATCATAGTACGAGTTTTTAGTTGCACCTAAAATGTGTTTTAGCTCCACAGGACCCCGTCGGAGCTGCGGGTTGTTCGCATGAGATACCGCGGCTTCGACATACAGGGCTAAGAAGGAACATGGGTGGTTTACAGTCAGTAGAAGTCTAACACTCCCTTTCGCTCTGCCTAAGAGCGGAAGGGATTTTTTGATGATTACCCACGCCCCAAAAAAAAAAAGCTGCACAGGATAATAGAGCAAAAAAAAAAAAAAAAAAAACAAATTATACCTTCACGCTTTCCTATTAAAAGGGATCTTGGATATACTCGTGAAATTAAAATAAGCTTGTGCCTACGCCTAGCTATGGAAATGCAATGATCTAAACAGTTTATTTACAAAATAATTAATCAGAAGCCTTAACGCCATGTCTGGAAATTAACCACAAAGCAGGCCCAAATACTTATCTTCCGAGTCATTTATCTGCGTCTAGCAAGAAATAGTGTTTTCCCGGAACGAGGTAGTCATTTATTACTTTCTGGTACTTGTCATACACAAACAATACAGAACAAAGGTCCTTTAAATTTTCTAGGGGTGTACAAATAAAAATGTATTTCTTTCTTTTTCTGCGATAATTTACAATACACATAGGAACTTGTTTTATTGTGAAACATGAACCACTGCCGACACATGATTTTGCAATTTGGCAGAGTTGTTACACAATCATGTTAGTGATAAAGAGATTTTAAGTAAATACGTTTAAAAAAAAAGCGAATGCAAACACAACCCAAGTCTATATATTGATCCCTTGTTACGCCCCCCACCGATTAGGTACTACTTAAAATTAACTACATGTAGCCCGAAAAATTGCCAGACTTAAGTGGCAATGAGCAGGACACATTGCTCGCAGAATTGATAGCCGATGGGGCCGAAATGTTCTGGAGTGGTGACGTTGCTTTGGAAGGCCTCCCACTAGGTGGACCGATAACTTGGTGAAGGTTGCGGAGATCCGCTGAATGCGAGACGCACGGGACCGGTCAATGTGGCGACCCTTGGCGGAGGTTTTTGTCCAGCAGTGGACGACTTTCGGCTGAAATGATGATGATGATGATATATATCAAACAAGTAGATAGATAAATAAACTACACATTTACAATATCAATTAAGTAGAAGAACCATTGACTAATACAGAGTAATTCAACAATATTCAACAAATACACAAGACAAACAACAAATAGTTTGGAAAATTGTCCAAAAGTTGATACATTAATTTATTAAACAAATCTCTTTACGACTCAACTCAACGAGGAAAACGCATCAGACACCTGAAACTTGTCAATGCTAATTCTCGTTCAGCTATTCTCTCGAAATCTCAGAACTCTCTCCCTTTCCATTATTACGGTAAAAAGAGAGATAAAATCCATTATTATTCTGAACTTGTTGAAGATTCGGGTAAAGCCAAAGTGTTCATTTATATTAGAATAATTTAATTCGAGTTTCCGTTTGTACTTTCGAGTGGTGCTTTGGTAAATTATTTATTCGTGATGTTTGATTAAATTGTAAAATTATTAAAGAAATAATAATTTTATCGCAGTTTACCTTTCTCTTACATCTCCTTGTTAAATTTCCAATTTATCCATGTCTGCGAAGCCAGCCAAGAATAAAATTGGCTTAAATAAGATAGTGTAAGAATGCTTTTGGACAAGCGTATTTTATAGCGCGTAGAAGTTTCTACCGCCTTACGCGCGTACACGCGGTCAATATTACGCGCGAACATTTACGCTCATACTTTTTGTTCAGTTACTAAATGAGTTGAACGCCTTTAGTTTAGGCGTGAATTTTGTCTGTGTATTTAGATTATTTATTCACATGTACATATATATGTATATTTAAGGGATTTTAGGAGCAATCGGGCCTTAATTTTAAATGTCATGTGTTAAACATGACATTTAAAATTAAGGCTCGATTTTTAACCTTTTATAAAGTTTTAAGTAATTCAGATCACATTTCATTCTCTAGTGAATGCGTGGGCTACAAAGCTGAAGTATGTAGTTAAATCGTTTATTGCATTGAAATTCACATCCATAGTTCGTGCTTATTGAATTTAACCCTTCTGCACTACGTGAACTGTACATAAACTGCTTCATTGAAGAGGTTGTGTAAATAAAAATGTTGCATTTATTTTGTGAACACATTGTGTGACTATATGAGTTGCATGCGAAATAGTTTTAAAATGAAATGACTATATATTTTTTTGGGAATGGTTTTTAAGAAACAACAGGAAAGAATAAACCAAAAAAATAAAATATAGTCTGTGTTAAGGATGATTATATTATTATTATTATGTCTAGCAAGGAGGTGATTGCTGAGATGACGAGAAATAGAGAAGTATGGAAGAAGAAGACATGCTGCGCCGACTCCAAATTAACTAGGATAAGGGCACGAGAATAATTATGATTTTAAGAATAGATAGGGTAGAGTTGAAAATAGGAATGGTTTATTATTTTTAACGAGACAACGCCTTAACAACTAGTGCGTGAGACAATGAAAGTCAGCCAGTCAGCTAAGATGGCAACAGGCTCATTTTTTATATCATGACGCCTGTAATTCACGAAAGGTTAGGCAGAGGCAGAGGTGTACCCAATAGTACACCGGTCTAATACTTCGGCAATAGGGATGTTTCCTGACTAAAAAAATTTGATTCTAATTAGTCCGTCTGTTAGATTATCGAAAAATATTGGAAACGTATTTTTTGTTTTATCAAATCAATAAAAATTCACGAAGATAAATCAAAGATTTGAGTGGGGGGTTTGTGACGTCACTTACCGGTTAAAACTGTCATACTAATGTGTTCGAATATGACGTCACACGAGTTTTCAGAGCACTGTATCGTCTTCATTGTTTGTTTACGTGAAAAAAGAAAAAATATGTGTTCAATATTTTTTGGAAATCTATAATGATGGACTAATTACATTTGTTTTTGTTAACTACCTTATATGGTAAAAGAATTATATTGGCATCAACTGAGCACGAATTCAGGCTGCTACTGGTGAAAACTGTGGGAAAACTTTAGCTTACTGCTTGATGCTTTACTTTAGCTTTTAAGCGTTTTGGTGAAAAACTGTGAGCTTAAATGTATTTCTGTAAATAAATAAATAAACACTTTACTCAGCCTGGGAATCAAATCTGCTTGGTTAGTGTAAAGCATAAACTATTTCAGCTGTTATTATGAACTGGATCATTTTACAGCTAGTGTTTTATAACAACACATAGGGTTGTTATAAAACTACTGTATACGATTACTGTATCCGACTACTGTATATATATGTATGTTATACGACTACTGTGAAAAAATATGTCTTGTCGTTTTTATATTAACTATCTTACTGGTGGTATGACAAAGGTCTGCGCCGGATGTAACCTGGTAGCCTAGTAGCCTGGTCCATATCTAAATACTAATGCTATAATCATTGACTTATATAATTATTACTGCGTAAGGACTGGGCGGACGGCATGTTAAAATGACGCCTCAAACGTGGTCCCAATATGGTCTTTCCTAAGCCGAAGTGAACTAGTCCACGATCGGCTCTCTTCGGGTGCGGTCGTAAATTTTATTAAAAGCTTTATTTATGTTCTTTATACCTCGAAAATACCACGCCGCTTATACAAGGTTACATTAACGAGCAGACTACACCGAATCTCTGTATGGCGAACACGTCGAGGAAATGTTCGGACGACCGTATCTTTAGTTTTTATAATAATAATAATAATAATATACTTTTATTTCAGACCAAGTTTGTCCATAATTGTTAGTAACAAATTTCTTAAAACTACGTTAGTAGGAACTTATTATAACAATTAAAATTCAATAATAATACAACATACACATTACACATGTTAGTAACAAAGGTCTTAAAACTATGTTAGTATGCATCATTCACTAACATTCAAGTAATCAAAATATACAATAATTAACCAAAACAGCTGTTAGTTACAAAGGTCTTAAAACTACGTTAGTATACATCAAATCTCATACAAGAATCAGTAGTGTCACTACACTACGTCACATGAAGCTGTGTAAATCTCCCCAGCACTACGGAGTCTGGCCTCTCAGCTATCATTTTTAGGATTTTGTTGGTGCTCCCTCGAATCCGGCGCATCAGAGAAGCTGTTTTTTTACGCATTATTGCATAAAAGTCGTCTACCCTTGCATCAGCAAACATACCCGACGCGCTGCAGAATCGAGGGAGCCTCACCAGAATCCTAAACGCATTGTTGTATTGGATACGAAGAGCGCTGTAGGCCCGCTGGGTGTAGTTGGTCCACAGAGAGCTGCCGTAAAAGTTTTGGCAGTAAGCTCTGAATAGTGTTACTTTTACACCCGTAGTACACTTTGCAAATCTGTGTACCAACATATTAGCACGCACCGACAGCGCCCTTCGCTCCCGTTCGATATCCGCATCGTCATTCAGAGCCTCCGTCACAACGTGCCCCAGGTACTTAAACTGAGAGACACGCCCTAAAGGCACCCCATTTAAATAGACTGGTGGTATATGTTCCGGTTGTTTGTTCTTACCCCTAATGACCATACATTTACTCTTCTGCTCGTTGTACCTCAGACCGTGACCCTCAGCATAAGACCTACAGATATCAAGCAGTTTTCTTAACCCACTGATCGATGGGCTCAGTAATACCATGTCATCAGCGTAACTGATGTTATTAACGCAGACGTTATCTATACGACAGCCAACATGGCAGTTGCTGAGCTCACCGATCAGCTGATTAACATATAAGTTAAAGAGTCTTGGAGAGGACAGGCCTCCCTGCCTCACACCACACTCCAGTGCATACTCATCCGAAAGTACGGTACCCCACTTCACGCAGTTTTTCTGATGTCTGCACCAGTAAGACAGGATGCTAACGAGTTCAGCGGGAGCCCCTACCTCTCCAAGTTTGGCCCAGAGCCTGTTGTAGTTCACCAAATCAAAGGCCCTCGACAAGTCCAGGAAGCAAGCATAGACAGGTGTTTTTCTGTTGACATAATAGTTAACAGTATGTTTCAGTGTCAAGATAGCACTTTCAGTCGAAAGTGTCTCACGAAAGCCAAACTGCGCGTCGTGGAGGTCAATGTACTTGCTGAGTTGCGCGTCAAGTAACTTATCGAAGACCCTTGCAACAGTAGTCGCTAGAGAGATAGGCCTATAGTTGCTTGTATCTGTGACGTCCCCAGTGACATTTTTCGCTATCGGCACCACAATCGTTTCTAACAGCCTTGACGGTAGGTAAGAGTGTCGCATGCAAAAGGTAAACAGCATGGCCAGGACCCTAAACAAGTGCACGCCTGCAAACTGAAGGTGCTCAATACTGATACCGTCACTGCCCGGGGATTTTCCTCTAACCATGTTTGTGATGGCCTTTTCCACATCCTTGCTGGAAAAGCCCAGCACATTGTCCAGATCAGTGACACTATCAATTGGCACCTCTACGCAAGATGTTAGCGGAGACACGACTTTGAAATTATCTTTGAACAAGTTGGCTATGTCCTTAGGCTCGTTATACCCATTCACACTCACTGGCACGCTAACTTTACCCTTCATTTTCTTAGTTGCCTTCCAGAAGGCCCTGAAGTTTTTACCAGAAACATGGTCTGCTAAAATGTCCATTTCAAGCTGGTTTTTATGGTTTTGACAGAACTTTAACCTGGACTTGAATATTTTACGTGTTGTATACATGTCGTCACATAAAGGACCATTGTCAGGTTTGCCATGCGACACGTATCTACGATAAGCCTGCCTAGCCTCGTTGTGTGCTTCCCTGACATGCTTGTTCCACCCTACTACACTCTTACCCTTTTTATGATTTTTAACATGTTTACTTTGTACAGAGGCCTCACACAATATGTCTATAATGTCATTATATAATTTGTCAATAAAAGTTCTATGTTTTATGTTTTGACACATCTTATCTGCACATTTACCAAGTTCGCTGGGGAAATGAATTTCTTTTAATTTACTATTACATAAGTATACTATTACATATCAATGGCTATAATATAAAAAATATTGGTAAACCAAACTAATTTTCTTCTCCACAAAACGACCAACCCGAACTGTACACCTTTTTGTCGACGTTTTATAAATTCCCATGGAGGCCTATGTGAAATATTTTGATTTTGATAAGGTCCAATCAGCCTTCGACGGTCAAACACCACTAAACAATTTCCGTCAAAGCTCAGACCTACAAATGCGACGAAATTCTTTTGTGCCTCTATTCACTGTATGTACGCCTGAGGTTATGCTGTGGGTTGAGTCTCTAGGGAATTGAGAGCAAAAGCCGTAGCGCTACTGTGCTACGTATCTATTTTTTATTTGTGTTGAGAAAACGACGCCATACACTAGGAATTTCTCTTGTATCGTGAGTGCATTGACAAACATTTAAACTCACATACACACCCAGATCCGGAACAACTGTCAGTACCATACAAATATTTGTTCCGTGCGGGAATCAACGCTGCGACACGCAGCGCAGCAGTCTAATCGCTCAGCCACTGCGCCAGCCGCATTGTCATTATTATTGACTATTTTTGATTACTATAAGTCTGAGATGCACCTAACCTAACTTTTATTACGTTTGACCATGACCTCATGAGCTAGGTTCGATTCACGCTTGAGATATAAATAGTAATATTAACTGAACGTTGAGAGGACATGAATAACTTCACTTATTTCACATAAAGACCAACAGCAAGTTATATTGAATCTTGAGACAGAACCGCAGAAGTCTCGAAGTGGGATCACTCCAGTGGAGACAAGACTCTTGTTGTTGTGAAGTGTAGCTTATTGTCTAGATATCCATGTTACTTCAGAAGTCTGGTAATTGTTTACTGTCAGACTCAAGGACTGATGTAGAACTTTTTCAGAATTTCCGTTTGCACATGGGTTAAATGCTGGAATGGGTGAATACGGATGTCGACTGACTAAAAAAAATATGATTCGGTTTAGTCCGTCAGTTACATTGTATCGCACTGTATCGTCTTAATTTATTGTTTACGTAAAAAAGAAAAATATGTGTCCAATATTTTTTGAAAATCTATCTGACTGACTAGTTTTAATTTTTTTTTTTTGTCATCTGTAACATAAACGAATCTAACTCGAAATTGGACCCGCACCACCAATTTTATCTTTCATATCGACGACATGACTTTTTAAATTTATTGTACCTAGTTTCATTATCTGCCTAGCAGCTGAATACCAGTATTTTACTGTAGTACTGGGTATTAGGATACTCTTTGGTAAGCTACTGGGTATCAGACTTTTTGGGCTACTGAGTGCCTGCAACGGCTATCAAAGATTTACAAATGACAGCCGGGCCCAACAACAGACTTTCCCAGGCACGGACGAAACTCGCTACGGAAATCACGGTGATAGGAATACTTCGAACATTACAGCACACTTGCTGTAGTGTTCGAAGTATTCCTATCGCCGTGATTTCACACTACAGCAAGTGTGCTGTAGTGTTCGAAGTATTCCTATCACCGTGATTTACGTGATTGACCATAGCTCATTGCTAGCCGCCGCCGTTCGGATCAAACTTAAGGTTAACTCCCGACCAGACAATTTTCCACTGAACATCGTCTGGTCGGGAGTACCGCATTCACAGTGTGTGTCCGAAAGACATTAAACATATTAAAAACAATCGTTCTGTTTCTGTTTATCATGATCGACCATGGGGAAAGTAGGTCTTAATGTTGGAAGCATTCTCCAGCAGTCAATCAAATGAATAATAGAAGGTCAGATACAAAAATTGAATGAAACTTTTGAGTGTTATTACTCAGAAATATTCTATCATAATGTTTTACTCTTAAATATATAAGTAGATGAATATTCAATGACTTTCATCGCTTCTTTACATAATACAGTAACATTGGGGCGTGAACTACAAATAGAATATTATAATATACACTGCCAAACCAACAAAAACACATAAACACTGAAATCAAACTAGCCATCGGATTTTACACAACATTTTATAAAGCAGAGTTTGGAAGGTGAACGATAAAACTAAAACTCGTAATTATTTCTATAACATAACATAACATCACCCATGTGAGCCCCGAAGGGTTATGCAGAGTTTACCTTACAGTACACGCACGACCGCACGTTTCGCCGGTTATGTTACTTTATTTTATTTTATTTTTTTGGGGGGTGGAAAATCATCAAATAACCCCTTCCGCTCTTGGGTAGAGCGAAAGAGAGTGTCAGACTTCTACTGACTAAAAACCACCCATGTTCCTTTTTACCCCTTATGTCGAGGCCGCGGTATCTCTTGCGAACAACCCGTAGCCCCAACGAGAAAAAATGTTTCTTTAGGTGTAATAAGAGGCGAGCCTATTGCCATCAACCGAACGCAAATTCAAACTCCGTGGCTGCTGCGGAGAAATTGCTGATGGAAATACCCAAAAATATATTATTTATAATCTCTACATAGAAGTTAAAAAAACACGGGTTAGAAGTTGACGACACGGTTGGCGTAGTGGCTAAGCGATTGGACTGCAGCGCTGCGTGTCGCGGGTTCGATCCCCGCACGGAACAAATATTTGTATGGCCTGCAGATAGTTGTTTCGGGTCTGGGTATTTGTGTATGTGACTTTATATGTTTTTTTTTTTCAAAATCAAAATCAAAATCAAAAGTCATTTATTCAAACTAGGCTGATAATCAGCACTTTTCGAACGTCAAAATTTACTTTACTTTACTTTACTCATTTACAAGTGACAGTCCCCCAAAACGCCCACCCTTCGACACTTCCTAGTGTTTTTTGCTGGAAAGAAGAAGTGGCGGAACAAACTCCCCAGCAACACATCTGTCTGTTTGGTTAGAAGAACCAGACTCGATACAATAGAAAGGTGTAACTTAATATTACGATTGATTACAGACACAAGTCAAAAATAAAAATGTATATAATAATAAAAACAAAAAAAAGACATAACATGTCAGTAAACTAATTTTGGAGAAAGAACATAAATAACAAACAAACAAACATTGTCTTGTGTTCAACTCAGCGACCAACTATTCCTATCATTTAAGTAGTCGTTAATGGAATAGTAAGCTTTTAAACAAAGATTAGATTTTACTTTGGCTTTAAATGCATTAAATGGCAAGTCTAGAAAAGAAGATGGCAATTTGTTATAAAATGTTATACCGAGCCCTACGAATGAATTATGAACTTTGTGAAGCCGGTGAAAAGGAGCGCGTAGTTTATGCTTATTTCTAGTGTTAAAATTGTGAATATCACTGTTTTTAGTGTACAGGTGAATATTTTGTCTAATATATAAAATGTTGGCAAAGATGAACTGAGAAGCAACCGTGAGAATACCAATCTCCTTAAAAATATCTCTAAGAGAAACTCGGGCACCCAGCTGATAAATTGCACGAACCGCTCGCTTCTGCAGAACAAATATATTTTGAATATCAGCAGCTTTGCCCCACAGCAGAATACCGTAGGACATAACGCTGTGAAAATAACTAAAGTAGACTAACCGTGCTGTATCAACGTCAGTGAATTGTCTTACTTTTCTGACGGCGTATGCGGCCGAACTTAGCCTTCCCGCTAGGCTTGATATGTGTAAACCCCATTGTAATTTTGAATCTACTGTTATGCCCAGAAATACAGCAGAGTCGGCAGTTTCCAGCTCTTGATTGGCGAGGATAATATTGGGACCTAGATTTCTAACATTGGGTAAAGCGAACTTAATTATTTTAGTTTTCTTAGCATTAAGAACAAGGTTGTTTGTTGTGAACCAATCCGTGACCATTGACAGCGTGCTGTTTACGTCGTCAAAATCGTGTCTATTCCTTTCTACTTTAAAGATAAGAGAGGTATCATCTGCAAATAGCACAACGTCACAAAAACCTTTTAAATAATATGGTAGGTCATTAATATAAACCAAGAATAAAAACGGACCCAGTATTGAACCTTGAGGTACACCAAGCCGAACCGGTAGTCCGGAAGATTTGGCGCCATTTACGTCTACACATTGGAATCTATTTTGTAAATACGAATCTATCACATTTAGGGCCTCATTTTGAACACCGTAATGACGCAGTTTCCGTAAAAGCGTGTCGTGATGTACGCAATCAAAAGCTTTAGAGAGGTCGCAGAAAACACCGACTGCATTTTGTGCGTTCTCCCATGCGTTAAATATGTGTTTTAGCAAAGCAACACCTGCATCCGTAGTCGAACGACCCTTTGTAAAGCCATATTGATCATTGTGAAGGAGATTATTTAAATTAAAATGTACTAACAACTGTTTGAGAATTAATTTTTCAAAAATTTTGCTAAATGCGGGTAATATAAAAATTGGTCTAAAGTTACCAATATCATGTTTGCTGCCAGATTTAAATAGAGGGATGACTTTACTGCTTTTCATAAGATCAGGGAAAGTCCCCAAATCAACGCATTTATTGAAAGTGACAGCAAGACAGGGGGCTACAATGTCGATTATGTTACTTAATAGTTTAATAGAAATGCCCCAAAAATCACCTGTGTTTTTAGACTTAAGTGAATTAAAAACGTTAACCACATCAATAGGTGTTACATGTTCGAAACTAAATACGTTACCACATTTAGACACGCTGCTATGCAAAAGATCTTCGGCTTTAGACGGCGACGAACTTAGGGAACGAGTCGTCGCTATAGGTATGCTGGCAAAATACTCATTAAAAGCCTCGGCTACGTCGGCTGCTTTATTAACTAATTTGTTACCCACCATGATCTCAAGGTGATTATCTTGTTTAACAGATTTACCCGTTTCATTGTTAATGATTTTCCAAGTGGCTTTAACTTTATTATTAGAATTTTTAATGGTCTCGCTTAAGAATTTAGATTTTGCAATAATACAAATCTTTTTAAATAATTTAGAATAATTTTTAACATAGTCTAGAAAAGTTGTATCAAACCGGTATTGTTTAAGACCATACAACTCGTATAATCGGGTTCGACTTTTGTAAATACCTGGTGTGGCCCATTGGTTGAAGCCCACAGAAGGTCCCTTAATGTTAACAGTTTTCGACTTAAAAATAGATAGGTATTCATTTTGAACAACATCAAAAAGGGCTTTATAAATTTCATTAGGAGTTTCGTGTTCTACTATTGACGGTGTTACTTTAAGTGCTACATTATTTTTAAATTTATTGCAACGACTAGCTGTATGAGGCCTGCATTCTATTGTGCGCGGCTTTTTTTTTAATGGCATAGGGAAGCTAGCTTTTAAGCCACAGTGATCAGACGATAAGTCACTTAACACTAATTTGTCCTCGGCAACACAATCACTGAACATATTATCAAGGCAAGTTGATGAAGAAGCCGTGATCCTTGTTGGTTCAAAAAACAGATTAACTAAATTAAACGATCTAAACAGATTGAGAAACCTGATAATTAATGGAGTAACATCTAAAATATTAACATTAAAATCTCCACATAAAATTATAGATTTATTACTTGATTTTAATTTATTAAGTGAATCCTCCATTACAGTTTCGAAACGAGTAAAGTCCCCAGAAGGGGGTCTATAAACACAAATTATTAAGTATCGCTCGAGTTCAACGCAAGACAACTCAATAATGCGCTCAATGGAAAGATTAACTAAGTCTAAACGTTGTTTACATTTTAATTTGTTTGATACAAGAATTAAAGATCCACCGCGAATAGCATTTTTTCTCACAAATGCACTCTGTACGGTATAGAAATCATCATTGATAAATGCTACTTCATGTTCCTTCAACCAATGTTCAGTTAGGCATAAAACCTGAACATCTTGATTCTCCATAAACAAACTTAACTCTAATTCTTTGCCAGATAATCCCTGCATATTTTGATGAACAACATTCAACATATGCAGCCTACCTGTTGTCGCACCTAACAGTTTAAACTACAAGGTGTATTTTTGAAGTTAGTTATTTTTGAAGTGAAGTTTGTGAAGGTTCCCACGATACAGGAGAAATTCCTAGTGTGGGGCAAAGTTTTTAAAAAGAAAAAAAAAAAAAAAAGTTCGCGAGCCACAAAATTTTAGTTACATTACGATTTAAAACTACGTCAGATGCACCTGAATTCGTCGAAATCTGCAACAATCTAAAAATTTATGCAAACGTCTGTTCATCGAATTGAATAGGTGACATTATCTCAAATTCTAACAGCAGCTATTATTTGCGCGAAAACGTGATCGTCGCACTAATATTATGGCACCCATATCGCTCGACAAATACGAGTTATATTAGTCTTAATTGAGAAAATCTATTAGAATATGCGAGGACACGCACGAGTACACTCACTGCCGTTGAAGTTTACGGAAATACGCGCGTACGTTCCGACAAGCCTCCGCTTCAATGACTGACACGCGCTGTGCCAGGTGTGAATCGTATTAATTATAATAAATATGCATGATATTATATTACCTACTACTACGGCTCTTACTATCGGTATAGTAACGTTTAAATACTATCACAATAATATGACTAAAAGATTGATGAATATAAATGATGACACGAATGGAGAGGGAGAGGAGGACTAAGAAAAAGATGGATGAGCCATTATATGAAGGAAAAAGAAGTAAAGTATAGCGTGTCGACCCCAAACCCCAAATCGACCCCAAATAATACGGGACAAAAACAGGAAGATGATTCTTCTTTTTCTATAGAAGAAATAAAGAAAGAAAATGCATTTATTTGGCACTTGCCACAAGTACACACAATGTAAAATATTATAAAGAAAAAAAAGGACTTAAAATTAAACAAAACGTGCCACTGTGTGTCTCACGGCTGCGCCATAAAGGTGAAATGCCGGTCAACTAGTGCCCGACGCTGGTTTTCAACTGAACCTGAATTAAAGTGGTTACGGATGTAAAACAGTTTTATATGTTGTGTCAATGTTTGTGGTGAATATGTACTTAAATATGTAATGAAGATGTGTACATAAAAATAAAAAAATATCTCAAAAAAATCTATAGTACCTACGCTAGTCGAAATGGTCCCGGCCAGTCGCTCCAAGTAAAATAATAGTATTCAGCTGCTACCGGTTAGACTGGAAGCCGATCCCAACATAGTTGGAATAAGGCAGGAAGATAATAAGGCAGGTATATCATTTGACTTGATCTGAGTATTACTTCGGTACCTCTTTTCCTAACCGAACATGTTTTGTCTCTTTTTACGTAATTTTGAAACATCGCCAAAACCATGACCTCGAACGCTATTGAAATGTGTACTAATTTATTTAAACGTCATGTTCGATTCCCACGTGACAAGCGATGAGTAATCAGCTGCTCTATTACTTTTCAATATTCGCTCGGGAATTATATAAATTATGTCAAAATAATTTTGTATTTTCTGTTTGTGTGTGGGAGGTAGGTGCACTGTATTTCAAAGAATAATATATGAAAGGACCTATCAAACTATCAAAAGTATGCAAGCTTTGACAGGTAACTTTTAAACAATCCCCTAGAGCTAATAGGTGTTACAGGGTATAAAAGGCACTGGTATCTAAAAATTCACTGGTATATTAAAAAATAAAGGCATACATACACCTTTCGTATGCCAGAACGTAGATCCACGCGAGACACAATGGCTTCTTAAATGTGTCTAATCACACGGCATACAAAAGGTTAAGAGTCATCCTATAGCATCTAGAGAACTTAAAAAATCATTCATTAACTTAAAAAATCGTATATTCTATCATTCTTCTCGATACGACCACTTTTTTGCGCGAATTAAGTACCATGAGAGGAAATCTAACAATTTAAGTATTTGCTAACGATTTAACTGCCTCGTTGGTGTCGTGGTTGCAAGCGCGAAGCATGAGGTCCAGGAATATCAGAAGAAGCCACAGAGTTTGGATGTGTGTGTCTATTACATGGGACTTCAATATAACTGGTAACTGCCTCCGTGGTCGAGTGGTTTAGGCGTTGCCTAGTGACCCGGAGGTCGTGGGTTTGATTCCCACGGGAAGCATACTTTGTAAAGTTGTTTCCAGTTTGGCTACGACATTGCAGGCTTGAATCACCTGATTGTCTGATAAAAAAGATGATTCTATACTTCGGAAGGCACGTATGAGCCGGTGGTCTCGGCTGCCAAATGGCGGTCGTCAAAACATGTCAGAGGCCTTTGAGGTGGTTTAGAAACTCTGATACTAGGGTGTGTGGCGTCTTTAAACCTTACTGCA
This sequence comes from Diarsia brunnea, assembly GCA_949774965.1. NCBI lineage: Eukaryota > Metazoa > Arthropoda > Insecta > Lepidoptera > Noctuidae > Diarsia > Diarsia brunnea. The sequence continues at coordinate 20,805,852 of OX459001.1, forward strand.
CACACGATAAAGAGCATATAACTGGTGAAATGTAGGTGTACTAATAAGTAAATCTCTGACTATTCCTTCGGGAATTGGAGCCGTAATGCCATATTATCTTAAGTATTTCTTCCACAGAATATATTCTTCAATAATATATTCTATTTATTTTCTTACTACTGCACTACACATAAGTAAGTTTTCAGAAATCCATCCTTTGAACCATCAAAGAGAGTTGGCAAGTTCTATGTCACTCTTAATTAACTGTTAATGAGAACGTAAAGCTTTGAATAGTGGTCTATGTTAATAAATGAAATTACATTAAAGTACAGTTACTGAGTAGTGGTTAAGGTTTAGGAGAATGATCAAAGACAGTACCATTTGATATAGACCTAGAAATATTAAGTATGCACTTAAGAAATTGGTTTTTGTAATTTGAATCATAAAGTGATGTGTCCTTTGATTTATTTAGATAAAGATTTAGTTTCAGGGGTCATATTATTGTTGTCTACTGCCCCGTTGGTTTAGCGGCCGCAAGCGAGACTGCGAATGAGGTCCTCGGTTCAATCCCGAGTCGGGTAAAGTAATATTGGATATTTCCATCAAGAATTTCTTAGTAACAGTAACAGAGTGTGATATTTGCGCCTGGTTGATGACAATAGGTTCGCTCCCTATCAAATGCGACTTAAAACATAAAAGCCGAAATTTTATTTCATGTTATCGCTAATTTAAAGTGTTGTGTTCCATCATAGCAGTTCTTTGACCACTATATTGGGAGTGCTAACAGGTATTACCGTCTGAAGGTAGTGTGTACTACTTAATAATTATTGTCACGAGCTGGGTATGGAATAAAAAAAACACTACCGATTAAACACCAAATATCTTTATTAATCACGTAACAGTTGTTTAACTCAATCACGAATTCACTACTGATTATATTAATCATTCACTTAGACATCGCATTTGTAATTCACTTCGACTGGCTTCGTTGTACCATCTAAATCAGTCTGACTGCTCCGACGGCTATTTATATGCCCAACCAGTCCTTCGAGAGAGTTCCATAACTTTCTTGAACCTTCGTTACAAGCCAGGATTTATCTCGAATTTTGTACACTGTTAAATAATTATACATTCTGGACTCGAACTTAATTTTAAGGATGTCCTCGTAAAACAGCTGACATAAGAATCCTTAGATTCTTACGTCAGCCATATCCTTACTAATATTATAAATGCGTTAGCCATATCCTTACTAATATTATAAATGCGTCAGCATTATCCTTACTAATATTATAAATGCGAAAGTAACTCTGTCTGTCCGTCCGTCTGTCGCGCTTTCACGCCAAAACAAATCACAATTTTTTATGAAATTTGGAACACAGATAGTCTAGAGGCTTAAAAATCACATAGGTTACTTTTTAATGCGAAGAAAAGGGTTGTAAAGGGTTGAAAGAGGGAGATGAAAATATTACTTTTGGTCGCGATAAGACATCCTCGCGGACGAAACTGTGGGCATCAGCTAGTGTTACATATATGTTTCTACTACACACGACATACTGGGTAGATCGCCTAATGACTTCATAAAAGAATTAATGTTTTTCATGCCGTGTTCTCCGAAAATACTCCATGTTTGTATAACGCGGTTCATTAAAGAAAGGAAACTAAAATGGCGGTGCTTATCATGTTACCGTGTGTTGCCATTTTAGATTCCTTTCTTTAATGAACCGAGTTATACCTACTACATTTCTTCTTAGTTTTCAAGTTATTGTTGCAAGGACGACTGCTATGCGTAAGGTTCTGGGCAGTGGTAGCGTAGGGTGCCCTGGCGCGGCCCCATATAAAAAAATCTTTGGGGGCCCTTATGAAGGGTAAAGATTTCTCACAAAAGTAAAAAAATGTTTGCATAAAATTAAAATAAATATTCATTCATCATAAATATCTATCCGTCACTTTTTCTAATTTTTTTTACAAACAATTCAAATTAAATATACTTACACTCTCCTTGCCTTTTTTTCGGCAAACTGAGTTATTAAATAATTTATAGCTGATGATGACCTTAGAACGCACGTTTTTCGCGGGAAAAGCGAAATTCGGGGTCTATCCAAAAATTAATAAAAACTTCCCCAATTTTTTTTAATTTCAGAAATGACAAAAGTCAAAACAAGCAATTTCTTTTTTTCCCGCGTAAAACGTGCGTTCTAACATCATCAGCTATAAATTATTTAACAACTCAGTCGGGGCCCCCCGGGCCACGGGGGCCCCCGTATAGGCAAAAATTAATAAAAACTTCCCCAAATTTTTAAAAACATATAATTAATAAGGCAGATACGGTCCTGGGTTCAGTCGGGCAAATTGTTACTGGGTTTTTCCATCAGGTATTTCTCAGTAACAGTCACGGAGCCTGAATTTGTGCCCGGTCGATGGCAATAGGCTCGGTTCATAATACAGGGGATATAAAACATAACTCGCCAAATGTGGGTGTAGATACTAATAGGTACCTCTGCCAAACTCTTCGGGAATAACAAGTGTAATGTTATGTTATGTATTAGTTAGACAAACTGCGACAGTATTCCCTAATTGTACTCTTACTGTGTTTGTACATTGATTAATCAATTAATCCGAGCACGCTGTTTGTCTAACCTGAAACACTGTCGCCGGATAAATATTAATATTTCGTGCAAATATTATTAACTCGTGGGGAAATGTTATCGGGTAAGTAATAAAAAGAGAATTTATTCAAGAGTTTATTATGTGAAAAAAAATACTAAAAATGTTGGTTACCCAATATTTTAGGCCAAAATAAAATCACTTTAATCGGTGTTTTTTTGCTTGGAAATCTTTGGTTAGATGTACTGAACGCTGTGTTACAATTTGTATAGCTATTTTAATGGGACCTTATACAACTTCACCTGATTTTAATTATTTGGCTTTATCACGTCGCAGCTTCTGTAAGTACCTACCCTTACGTAGTTCTTTACGTCACGGCCACGCGTTACGTGACAAAGGTAGCGTATTTCTCTCCATAACGCCTCGAAGGCACGAAGGGAACCCAAATATAGCCCTTATTTCTCCCAAATTAAGGACCCTGGAAGTAATTTGTCTTAGTTAACCTGAGATGCCAGAAATCCCACGTATACTATTTTCGTCGTTATGAAACTTCGCTGTGTAATGGTTGACCTTTCAGGATTATAGGTACATAAGGATCAAAATAAGAAACCACAGATTTATTTTTGTACAGTGCTAGGTAGGTCAATAGGAAATATTTTGCTTTGACGTTATTGATTTTAAAAGTTTGGAAAATTGTTTACTGAGTTGTGATCCCGACTTTGTATTGAAAGTTTCAGCTTCAGCATCAGTAACTAGAAAAGTTGTTGGTCAGGTGGTAACGCGGCGAGTTGTGGTTTTGTGTTTGAACTTGGGCAGGTGCGTTATTTTGAGAACCTAATTCATGTCATGCTCTGGAGGAAAATATCGTGGGGAAACCGATATGCCACAGAACCAAAATTTCAAAACCATCTTGTAATTAGCACACGCAGTGGATTATGGCCTACCGTCTCTTACAGGCCAGGAGTTTGTGTCTCAGCAGTGGGATTGTTAATGATTGAAGATGATACCCATAAGTATTGTATATTGTATAGGCGTTTTGGAGGAATGTCTCTTGTAAATAAATTTTGATGTTCGTAAAGTACTGATTATCAGCCTAGTTTAAATGAATGTTTGGCGGTATGAGGAACAGGGTGTAAAGTTCCTCATCCCCCATAGAAAAGGAAGGATTTTCCTCTTGTTGTGTCTGGTGGGCTAACTGCCCAACATATGTAAGTCGGGATTTTCTATATGAGCTAAATGTCGCGGATTAGAGCGATGTAAGATTTGTCAATTAGTTCTCATGTGTTGCGATAGATGTCGCTGTCGCCACAAATGACTTTTGTGTAGTGAAGTCTCTATCACTTCGAGATCTTGAACAGAATCATGGCAGAAGAAAGAGTACGCCTGTACCGAACAATGGGTGATTCTGAGCTGAAATGATGATGATCGATCATGCATGGCCACACAAGGAAAAAAAATGTTACAATCATGAACCGGCAAAATAACCTCAGTGATTACTAAACTTGCAGCAATAAAAAGGCGATTGGCAGATGTAAAATACTTCAATATAAATACGTATCTCACAGCACACCGTGATATCATATTACTAAAATAAATCATAGCGAATTAACATAACATAACATCACGCCTGTAATCCCCGAAGGGTTAGGCAGAGGTGTACCTATTAGTACACCCACATTTCGCCAGTTATGTTTAAGTCCCATGTAATAGGGGGCGAGCCTATTGCCATCAACCGGGCACAAATCCAGACTCCGTAGCTGTTACTGATAAATTCCTGATGGAAAAAGCCAATAACACTTTGCCCGACCCGGGAATCGAACCCAGGACCTCATGCTCAGCAGTCGCGCTTGCGACCACTATACCAACGAGGCAGTCAATTAGTATGTTTGTATTAATTTCAGCAGTCTCGAAGTACTCTCTTTGTTTTACGATGACTAACGTGACGCATCTAAAACACAGCTGTACTGTTTTGGGTCGAGTTTGTATGAGACAACTGACGATTTTCTCACGATTTCCATGTCCCATGCAAAAACTTTATCATTGTGGTCTGTGTACATCATTATTCTCTTGCCTTCATCCCAAATTTATAATTATTATCACATCAGACACCTCCTTTCTTGCTATATCATTCTTAACACAATCCATTCAACGTTACTTTGACCTTCCTCTACTCTTATACTCATCTATAGGGTGTAAAAGTACCCTATATTGGGGGTCAAAGTTCCAAATTTTTTACAGCTGTTTTTGTAAATACTAGTTTTTAGGTTTTAACTTTACTTAAATTACCTCCATGACCCGTTTACTATTCAAAGCATCCACTAGCACAATGTTTTAAGAGTGCTATTTTGAGTTTTACCGTTAAATGTGATTTTTGACCCCAAAAAAAAAATCATTTCCCAACAAAAAATTTTGCGTAGGGTACTTAGTTTGATGTACAGAATGCTTAGTTGACGGTTGTGTGATGGGTTGATTTATACCCTGTATATTCATACTCAAAACTTTTCTCACGACATTTTCCTCATTTCTCCGCATCACATGCACATACCACGGCAACTGATTACCTCAAAACATTTCAGTCACCGGCGCCACTTTCAGACTTCCTTTTATATGACTGTACTCATTTCTTATTTTGTCCATTCGCGTAACACTAATTTTGATGGTCTGTACAACACTCTCAAAAATGGACAACGCATTTTAATTATATACGTTGTGTAACGTAAGAGGATCTCGTGGCTTAATAAGAACTGCCACTCGGGTCGATCTTTAGGTAAAGCTGTGCTTGCCTAGGTCGGTCTCTGGATGGGTGACCGCCCGACATACTGAGTTTCCTCCGTGCCTCAGAAAGCACGTTAAGCTGTTGGTCCCGGCTGCCCTATATAGATCTTTGGCAGTCGTTACAGGTAGTCAGTGACCTGAAAGTCTGACAACCAGTCTTAGCAAAGGGTATCGTATTACCTAGTATTAACTGGGTTGTGGAGGTCAGATAGGCAGTCGCTCCATGTAAAATACTGGTATTCAGCTGCATCCGGTCAGACCGGAAGCCGACCCCAACATAGTTGGTAAAAGGCTAGGCAGATGATGATGACGTTGTGTAACGTAAGCAAAATATTCACAAAGTAGATGGCATTACTGTATTTTGTGCACTCCAAAATTTCCTGCGTCGATGGTCAACTTCTGCTGAGATTGGCTAAAAATGGTCAGGACTATATCCTACTAATGTTATAAACGCCGACGTTTGTGAGGATGGATAAATGTTGTTACTCTTTCAGGCAAAAACTCCTTAACGGATTCGGTTGAAATAGCACACAGATAGTTTTTCATCATCGCCATTATCATCAGCCTATAATGTTCCCACTGCTGGGACTCAGGCCTCCTCTCTGGGAGAAGGATGGGCTATAATCCATCACGCTGGCTCAGTGCGTATTCCATGCCGGTTTCCTCGCGATATTTTTCTTCACCGTTTTGAGGTAGTGTCTTAGGTGATGAAATAAATTATAAGTTATGCGCCTGCCTGGGTTCGAACCAACGCTTTACTGTTCGTAAGTCGGGGCCACCGCTGCTCTCAGAAAGTTTATAACCTGGATTAAAACATAGGATACTTTTATCCCGTGGGACAGCGAACTCTACGCCGGCGTAGCCGCAGACATAAGCTAGTTATCTATACTAATATTATAAAGCTGAAGAGTTTGGTTGGAATTGAAAAATTCTTTTAGTGTTAGATAGTCCATTTATCGAGGAAGGCTTTAGGCTACATAACATCACGCTACGATCAATAGGAGCGGAGCATAAATAAAAAATGTTGCAAAAACGGGAAAAGATATTCCTTTTTTCCGTTGCGTGCGCTGCGAAAACGGTTTAAGTTACGTAAATATCATGTATGAAGGAATTGTTCCTCTTTAAAAGTTCTAAAAAAAGTCCGCGACAGCATATGTTTATCTTTTAAGATTGACTCACTGTAACCATTTTTTAATAATTAAATGTTAGGTTAAAAATAATGATATTTTGCGAAGCTTATTTAACCCATATGGTATTAATCTATATCTATATAAATGTGTTTGTTAGCACGGAAATTTAATATACAATATTTGTGCCTTTTACTCTATACAGTTTAAACAAATATCTTAGAAGATATCGCAATGTAAAAATATACGGGCGACAAAATAATTAAGCGCATGGCAGTCATTCGGTCCGGTGCGGTAGGTACGTGGGGATTCTGGCCTCTGGCTGGGGGCTCCGGAGAAATACAAATTAAAAATATTTACTGCACCATAATGTTTACAAGTACAAGGTGTTACTGTATATTAAACAGTAAGAGATACCTGTAGTAATTGTTACTTTAATAATATAATCGAAGCCAATCTAAACTAATAGGTATTATATCTTTATAATACCTATTAGTTTAGATTGGCTTCGATTGGCTGGAGTTAAATCGTACTCGTAACAAACAAAAAATCTTACCTTTCCTCTTGGAAAGGTAAGATTTTTTGTTTGTTACGAGTACGATTTAACTCAATTTAATATATGTTGGATAGTCGATTTATCGAGAAAGGTTATAAGCTATATTATGTGATGCGGACGAAGTTGCGTGGGTCAGCTAGTTATATAATAAAATACACACAAATTAACACATAACCTACATCGTTTAATAGCGTTAATAATTATAATTAGTTTTAGTTCTCGCGATAGTAATCGATCCCAAAACTAATATTGCCTATTATGAAGTTTGTTCCCGTAATTGGTATGTCTGGATGTAGTACTCATATAATTAACTATGTTTCGGTTAATGTGATAACCTATGTCATTATTTTCAATACTAGCTGTTACTCGTATATAGTAATTGATTTGTAAATTTTGTTTTTTTCATGTAATTGCTTTCTCCAAACGTTTAAAAAGTAAATTTTTAAACCTTGTTTGGGAATTTTCCTTTGGTTTCAGATTCCATACAATATATATATTATATATATATTTATATATATATTTATACTTCGTTTTCGTTATTCGATGATTTAGAAAGTACGCGAATGGAACAAGGGCATGAACATTGAACATGGTGAGATGATGATACTAATTTGGAAAGTAGCTAGTAGCAGCTTTGAAAATACTCCGGAGCAGTGGTTCTTTGGTACTTCCAAAACTGCTCTAATGTAGTATTAGTAGTACAAAACATTCATGGCAAAAACAACTGAAATCTCTTATTACTCAATTCTACTCATTCAATGGGCATTGTCTCTGAAACTACATAGTTCCAGTACTATAATATTTTTTATGAATGGGTCGTCTCGCTCGCACGCTCTGTTCCTGCTTCATTTGCACGGCTTGCCATTCAGTGAGTTTCGGAGCCTTTCGTATGCTACACGTCGACGCTGAAAGCTCCTGAAAATTACGCGAACCGCTGTAGTCGTGAAAGTTGCTTTTTACGAGTTTTTTTAAAGATACAGCTTAGTGGTCGATGAAGGTGATTTATATTGTTATAGAAAGTGAGTTTCGTTTATAAAAAGTTTGTCTAATGAGTGCAGTGAGAATGTTTACAAAAAGTGCGAAAATAAGTTATCAAGTGTTGTTGAAAGTACGTAAATAGTTTTCAAAAATGTATTCGAACTTGACATTGCACGACTTTGAGGCTCTACACAGTTTGAACATAAGTGGTGCTTTGAACGGGAGTTTTCAGTTCGGTTCTGAGTTAGACATATTTTTTCAGCCTGAAAATGTGCTTATTACGTTGTATGTGCCTATTATTCTACTGTCTATGGTGGCAAATATTCTTCTTATAGTGGTTGCAGTGAAGTGTAATTATACGAAGAGGTTAGTTTTACTTATTGTATTATTACTTAATCATAGGGAGTAAGATTCCACATACGTAAATATTTATTAAATTAAATTATTCCGTATGGTGTCGGACGTAAAGAATAGCACCATCCCATATCTTCCCGTGGGTGTCGTAAGAGGCGACTAAGGGACTTACCAGGGAATGGGCAGCAGCGTTCTCTGTACCTTCGTAACAACAATACTGCGATCGCAAACCCGCCTGCCAAGCGTGGCGATTATGGTAAATCCCCCCGTTCTGGGGGAGGCCTATGTCCAGCAGAGGACGTCTTTTGGCTAAAATGATGATGATGAATATTTATTTGTCAAAGTACGATGGAGGTGTCATATCCGTGTGGATAAAAAAGACCCCTATAATTGACCTGAGAATAAAAAACATAAAAAATTATTTAATGTTATTTTACAGTTCTAAAGATAATATTAACTGTAGCTTAATTAACTTCGACTGGCTACGATTATGTGATTTTCAGTGACCTATTAATAAGCTTACTTGTTGTACAAAATACCTATCAGATCTCTTCGGATATCCAAGTAACTGTCATATACATAGTACCGACGTGAAATAGTTTGGTATGATGGTAACCCAATAAAGTTTACAAGTAAAGACTTGGAATTTAATCTCGGTTTTATTAAACTTAAAGGTACCGTTTGTATATGCCGCGTTCATTCAGAAATGTTTTCGAAAAATTCCGACAAAATGCTTAGAAGGTTCCTTCACTGGAGCATTTACCTGTAATGTACGAAGGGCGACCAATGAAGGTATACTACTGCGGGTGGCCCCAGAACCAATCCCTGTGGAACACCACATGTGGATTGGTTCTGGGGCCGCCCCTGTGTGAATGGAACCGGCGAGAGAAGTCATGCGGTGTTACGCACGACATCTGGTTCAATTCTCCGTCTTGACCGGGGTACATGAAAGATACAATAATGCCTGGAAATCTGGAATACAAATCTCTTTGTATAAAAGATAGTGGGCAAATGTGGTCATTTGCCCACTATCTTATCTTTTATACAAAGCTAGTCTGTGTTATACTGGAAATGTGTCACCGTGTGTACTCCTTACAATTTTGGGCATTACGTTACAAATAAATACTCCCGGTAAGTGATCATTCGCCTCATAATATACTCTTGCCCTTAGCCTGTAATATAAAAATCCAAGATTCGATTTTGTGTAGAATTTAGGTGATTGTAACAAATTGTATCGCTACAGGAACTCGGGTGCTCACTACGGTCATGAGTGAGTGATCAGTAACACAAATCACCAGAAGAGAAATATTCCTTGAATCTTGGTATGTTACTTTCTACAGAGTACAGGATTCATCTGGGCCTATATTATGTAACATAATCACACCTGTAATCCCTGAAGAGGTAGGCAGAGGTGTAACAAAATAGTAAACCCACATTTTGCCAATTTTGTTTAAGTCCCATGTAATAAGGGGCGCACCTATTGTCATCACCCGATCACAAATCCAGTCTCTGTGGCTGTTACTGAGAAATTCCTGATGGAAAAAGCCATAATGTACACTATACTCATATTTTAATTTATGGAATTCGTTCTGGAATTGTTCATGAAGCTCGACCAAAGTTGAAGCAAATTATTCAATAAGCACTTTTCACCCATATTTAATTAGTCGTTCATTCCTACAAAGTTACATCAATTTGAACAAAACTTGAAATGTGCTATTTTCTTGACCTACAAAAGTTACATAAACGATTGTTTTCTTTTCCATCTTTTCTGAGCACGAATTCCTCTTATATTACTTTCACTCTAAAATAAACTGAGATAAGTAGGTAGCTGTCTGTGGCAACCGACTATACTTGGAATAAAAGCTACATTAGAAATAATTTAAGTGTTTTCACGGCTTAGCAACCGCATAAAATGCGAAAAGACAGTATTATTAAGACTAGAAAGTAACTAAGTACTATTTAAGTAGAGATGTCGGCAACATTGCAAGGGCCCGCAAGCGCCGAAATCTGCTGGTTTTACGGGTTGTTTGAAAGAGATACTGCGGCCCCGGATACAAAGGGCCAAGAAGGAAATGAGTGGTTTTTAGTCAGTAGAAGTCTGACATTCCCTACCGCTCTGCCCAGAGCGGGAGGAAAGAAAGAAAGAATGAAAGAAGAAAGAAAAGATATTTATTTAGCACATGCCACAAGTGCACACAACAAACAATAAAAAATATAAAAAGAAACTAAAAAACTAAAACTGAAACAGTGTGTGCATCTCACGGCAAAGGACGACGGGCACGGGCACGGGCACGGGGAGTCATTTGATGATTTCCAACGATCCAAAAAAAAAAGGGCCAAGTGCGAGTCAGCCTCGCGCACCGAGGGTTCTGTACAAACAAAGTTTAAAATTATTAAAAATATTTTGATTATAATATGATGTAACCAAAAATTTACAGTTTTCGTAATTTTTCCTTTATCTGTACTATAAGACGTTGCTTCGTACCAAATTTCAAGATACTGAGTTCAAGTACCCTGTAGGTTTTGATTCCCTTGCGAGTGTCGATAATTTGCGGAAATTTGCGGTATAAACGGCTGTATCTTTTGATTGCGTTGGTTTAGAAGTTTGATATTTACACAGCTTTAAGAGATAGTAGACCTGAGCATTTGATATAAATATTTTAGCTTGATACCTCCACGGGTTCCAGAGAATAAGAGTCTTGATAGACAGACAGACGGACGGACGGACGGACAACAAAGTAATCCAATAAGGGTTCCGTTTTTTCCTATCGAGGTACGGAACCCTAAAAATAAAACTGATTCAATTATATTATTCTAGACGAGCTTGTTCATGCACAATTGAAAAATCTCGTGATTATACAATAGAGTACCTTAAAAAAATAACCATATTTTGAGTAAATATTCACTGCCAAAATATCAAAACATAGATATCACGATGCTATATCAAATTACATTTAAATTCTCACGAAAATTTGTATACTATATTATTTCATTGCCTGAAAAGTAAGTCTTGAAAATGTTCTAGATTTTCTCTCTACGTGCAAACTAGATAATACCAGTGATGAAACTTAGACCGCGTTGGCATTCATACTGAAAACTTGAGCTGAATATTAACTGGGTGGGTACAACTGTAAAGTCTTCTGAAGTTTAAACTTACATAAAAAGTGGATAAAAATTGGTCATTTTCCTCTTTGCTGGGGTTCGTGATATTTAACTTAAAGTTGTTATAAAGCTAGTAGCTTGTGGGACAAGTTTCTTGAATTGACGGATAGATTTTTACGAGAATATGTAGATTGTTTCAAGTAATACTTGATCATCTTAGTAAGCTGAAAGTTTTACATCACATCGGCAAAAAACACAATCACGTTGAACCCAACAAACCTATACTCGTTACTCGCTTGCTGCCAGATTCTGGTTAAAGATTTTGATTTTTCTGGATCATTTACCTACGTACTAAATTCAGGAAGGAATTTTGGACGCTTTCGGCCAAAAACATCCGCCACGAATTTTAGTCCTTGGAAAATATTATGAAAGATATCCGTTCTTTCATAATATTTTCACTCTAATCTCAACCATATCGCTATTAATCTTTTGGGTACCTTTCAAAAAACTGACCTTCGACGTGTAATGATAAAAGATAATGAAAATGTTCCGTGCAGATTATTATCTCTTCTTACTTCATTTGAGCAAATGAAATTAAAAGTAAAATTATACAACAAGCATGGTGGTGCAAAAATCTTTCTTCCATCAGTTGTGTACGGTAAGGAATAACGTATGCGAAGAACTTTGTTTTAATAGTTAAGATGTGGTGATTGTGAGATTTCTCTGGATTTTAATCAAGTACCTACAGACTCATTATTACTGTGTCACTTATAATGTGTCACACACAATACAATATAAAATTAAGCTAGAATTGCCTATAAATAAAGCCATCTGTACCAATCTAGACAAAAATGTCTATCAAGCTTAAGAGAATATAACCCCTCTTTTAATCTCCAGTCCGTTTCCATATTTTTTGCTTCGTTACCGGCCGGACCCAAAACGGATCTATTTATGTCCGACCTAATCACGGACCAGGATAAATGGGTAGGCTTTAGACCTGAAACACATGTCCGTTTCAAATTTTCCCAAGTTTTTCTAGAGGAAACATTTACATAAGCTGTTGTAGGCGTTCTTTTTCCTTAAAGGTGAAATTTTATCTTCCTATCTTTCTCGCGTTTAATACTCTTGGTTTATTTTTGGTGTCACAGCTACTACTGGTGGTCATTGCTCTTTCAGTAATATCTTTTTGTGGGTATCCGAACGACATAGTAAAGTTTTGCAAGCGTGAAAAAACAAGGGCGTCAATTTAACGGCAGCTTTTTGGTGTGTTTTGGTTTATTATGATGGTCATGATTTGTATACAGGGCGGAAGGAAAATCAACAAACAAACGGTTATTACGAGTCAAATATATCTAATCAAACCATCATCGGTTATTATAAAAAAATTGCTTAAAAGTGCAATACCAATAACACGGTCAAAATGTATTATAAAAGAAAATCACGTTCTTTTCGTGCTAACCTTCTGAGCGTCAATATCCCTTCCTCCCCGTATGCATGTAAGTAGGTATTCCCTAAATGTACGAAAAGGTAGAAAATGATGGTGTGAGTGAATTCTAAAATTAGAGTCAGCAAATAGTCTATTTTCACCACCTGATGATGACAGCACAGTTTTTATTCTTCCAAAAAAATATATCTCGACACCCACATCTTAAATCTGTTCCTAAATGTCACCGTGTATTTGAGTTAGGTGATTAGTGAATAAGCTTGTCAAAGAATGTTTACTGTGGTTTCGGGTTAAAAATAGCGTATGTCTGTCATTTTGTGGGTGGGACGGCTAATTGAATATTATGTTATGTGGGCGTTGTTGGCTATTATTAGCTTCGGCTTTTAGTCAATTTTTTCCCTGATATAAAAATTGACGAAATGGGTCTCAATGAGTGAAACAGGAAAAAGAATGAACGTTACAACCTTCACCAGGTCATCGGTCCACCTATTGAGAGGCCTTCCATCGTAACGTCTTCCGGTTCGCGATCCCCATTCCAGAACTTTTTGGCTCCATCGGCCATCCGTTCTGCAGGACGCATTGCCACTTAAGTCAATATCAAATATTCTTTCTGTAAAATAATAAGTAACAACAATCTATTTCGTAGAAAATAAGACGGAACCAACAACAACCAGGTAATTAGTGTGCAGTGCAGTAATGTCACTGGAATTTCTATCGTTCTGGCTGCAAGACATCACCGCCACGTTGGATGTTAAAGATTTACTTGACACAGACGTGACGGCAGTCTAATTCGTTCATTCATTCACTAATAACAAAGTATAGGAAGCTGATCTAACATTACAAAAGTTGATGGATAAGATGACAAATACAGATGATTTTTGGAGAGTTAGAAAGACAAAAATATAGTGAATAACTAGTTAATTTAGTATGTAGTTCAAAATGTAAATGTGTACCTATGTATTTGATAGGTACTCATTTTTTATAAACTTTTATTTTAAGTTTTAAGTTTTGCCCAGAAATGGTTAATATGAGGATTTTTTGTTGTTGTATTATGTAATGCACTATGTATCATCTATTTACCCATATAATGCGAATAAATTATTTGATTTGAGTGAAAGGTATCGTGTCGATTGATAGAAGTGAATACAACAAAAATACATAATACAGGAGTGAGTTTTGAAACTAAACAAAGAACAGAAAAAGGAAGAAGGCCAAACACATTTTGGGATCATACCGATCCCCGTAAGCAAATTGAATGTCTTATCCTGGCCAAACCTTATACCAAAACAATGCCGGTAGGCTATACGACCACATTGTCCTCCAAAGAAAATTAGCTTCGTATAAATCAAGCTTCGTATGATCAAGACAAATATTAGTATTGACTACGGGTATTTGTTCGAGCCGATGTTTGTTCACGTAATTTGTTTTCTTAATATTACCCACGTTGTAGGCAAAGTTATTCTTTGCCGTAATTGTTTATATTGGAAGGATTCTTATCAAGAAACCCAATACATTTTTAGATCCACATCCTCCACCACTTTGCTTTGGTTTGTCTAATTTATTTTCTTATCACTGCTCTCAAAACGGAAATCGTCTAAGAATAATAGGCGTGTTCTTGAAACAAAATCCTCAAGATACTTATGTGATATCTACCAATTGATTCGCTCTGGGGAGGCGTCGTGGACACAGCTCACTCTTTTTTTTTTTGGCGGATGCGAAATCATCAATGACTCCTCCCGCTCAAAGGAGAGCGGTAGGGAGTATCAGACTTCTACTGACTAAAAACCACCCACGTTCCTTCCTTAGCCCTTTGTTTCGAGGCCGCGGTATCCCTATCGAACAACCCACAACCCCGACGGGACAGCTCACTCCCTCCTAGCTCTTTTCAAAATACATCTTAAAAAGGCGAACGTATTTTGTCTGTGACCGTAGAACTTATACAAAAAGGATAAATATTTGCAATTAGTGCATGCAATCTAATACAATACTTAGATAGTTCCAATAATGCATACAAGTACCTATTTGAGAAATGCCTTTATGTGCCCAGAGCAAATAATTCCTTTTGTGCTTGAGAATGCGAAGGCTATTTTCCCATAGCAAGAAATATTCCCGGAACTATTGATATTTGCTAGGAGTACAAAATAGAATGTATTTCGTGACCTTGGAACGTTTATTGACTTCTGAATCAGATGCTTTCTTTACACTATAACTGGTTTTATATCATCTGCCTAGCCTTTTTGCAACCGGTTTCTAGACTGTTATGTATGTGGGGTAGATTTAACTTAAGAACCAATAAACCAGTCTGCGTTGAGTAGCCTTGTATCATTGACGTGTCCCGTATTTATCACTGGCGACGAGCGATTGTGTTACCGATACCCTACGCGTGTGAACATTTTGTTAAAAATGCCAATTGGACGAATAGAACCGTTTGATTTAGCAAAAAACAATTGGGATGCGTATGTTCGACGGGTCAATCAATTTATTTCACTAAACAATATTGACGATAAGTTAAAGTTAGCAACTTTAGTGACGGTAGTAGGCGCGGAGTGCTACGAATTGATGTGTGATTTGTGTTCACCCGACACCCCAGAATCAAAATCTTTTGACCACGTTGTTGCACTAGTAAAGGAGCACCTGGAACCAGACAGGTCGGAAATCGCTGAGAGGCACATATTTCGGCAAAGATTACAAAAGCAAGGTGAAAACATTCGTGAATACCTACAAGCACTAAAACATTTAGCTAAAACGTGCAACTTCGGCGCATGTTTAGAAGTGTGCCTACGAGACCAATTTGTATCGGGGCTGAACGAAGAAGACATGAGGTCAAGGATCTTCGCAGAACGAGGTATTAGCTACAAGCGCGCCGTGGAGTTGGCGCTGGCGCTGGAGGCGGCGGAGCGGCACGCAGCTATGGCGGGTGCTTCGGCTGGCACAGCGGCCACGCGGTCCGGCGCGCCTGTGCCATCGCAGCAGGATGACGACGGTTTGCATCAGATAAGCGCGAGTGCGGGCGCATCGCGCGGCGGCCCGGGCCGGCGCCGGTGGCGGCGGCGCAGGCTCTGGTCGTGCGCAGGCGCAGCGCACGTGTTCGCGATGTGGAAAATCGGGCCATTCCGAGGCCAAGTGTCGGTTCAAGCAATATAGTTGTGATGTGTGTGGTGAAAAAGGCCATTTAAAAGCAGTGTGTGTTAAAAATAAGAACACAAAAAGTTCTAAAAGTCAGTTTTTTTTAAATGACTCGGATTCGGAAGATGACGTTTGTAACTTCTACAATTTGGTAGTTAACAGTGATGGTGATGGACCGTATTACGCAAATTTGATGGTAGAAAATGTTAAATGTAGATTCGAAATAGACACTGGAAGCAAAATATCGGTTATTTCAAAATGTTACTATGACAATAATTTTAAAAACGTTCCAATCGAGACCAAACTGTTATCTTTGAAATCGTATACGGGTGACGTCATCGAGACCATCGGTTATATTGTAGTTAACGTTTTATGTGGTAAACAACATGCGAAACTAAAGCTATACGTCATTGAAAATGGCGGCCCGCCGTTAATGGGCCGTACATGGATCAAGTATTTAAAGTTAGCTGTTGTGGAATGCTACAATATGACCGATGAAAACTCCATGGCGGCATCGTTACGAGACATGTTCCCAGAGGTTTTCGCTGAAGGTTTAGGCACATTTAAAACTAAATTTCAATTATATTTAAAGGATGACACACCAGTATTTGTAAAAGCACGGTCAATGCCACTGGCCTTACGCCAGCGAGTGGAGCAGGAGCTCGAGCGGCTGCAGGGGGAAGGGGTCATCTATAAAGTGGAGCGATCCGACTACGGTACCCCTATAGTGCCGGTGGTTAAAGCTAATGGCAGTATTAGACTGTGTGGTGATTATAAAGTAACGATAAATCCACTTTTGAAAGATTACCACTACCCGCTGCCCCGCATTGAAGACTTGTTCGCAGCTTTAGGTGGGGGAGAGGAATATAGCAAACTAGATTTATCAAACGCTTTCCAACAGTGTATTTTACATGAGGATTCTCAACCGATGACGGCAATCACAACTCACGTAGGCACTTTTGTGTATAGGAGAGTACCATTCGGTATTAAATGCATACCAGAAAATTTCCAAAAAATTATGGAAGAAACTTTAAGTGGATTGCCGTCAACGGCGGTTTTTGCCGATGACATTTGCGTTACTGGTAAAGATAAAACCACACATTTAGCTAATTTAAAAGCGGTGCTACAAAGGCTCAATCAAAATGGTTTGAGAATTAATTTTGCAAAGTGTGATTTCTTTAAAAGCAGTGTTACCTATTTGGGCTATAAAATTGATAAGTTTGGGTTACATACAGATAGTAAAAAAATCGACGCCATTGTAGCAGCGCCCGAACCTACAAATGTTACACAGCTCAAGAGCTTCATGGGACTTGTAAATTTTTATTCTAAGTTTTGTGTCAATATGAGCGATATTTTAAAGCCCCTATATTGTATGTTAAAGAAAAATGTTGAATGGCAATGGACTGAAGAGTGCAATAGGGCTTTTATAAAGATAAAAAAGGTGTTGAGCCACGCTCCTGTTTTAGCACATTATGATGCAAGTCTCCCGTTAATTCTATCAGTAGACAGCAGCGCCTATGGCTTGGGCGCGGTATTGACACAGCGCCACGCTGACGGTTGCGAGCGCCCGGTGTGTTGTGCTTCAAGGACGCTTAACTCGGCCGAAGTCAATTACTCGCAGTTAGATAAGGAGGCGCTCGCTATTGTATTTAGTGTAACCAAGCACCATCAGTATGTTTATGGCAGACATTTCACACTTCGTAGTGATCACCGACCCTTAAGTTACATTTTTGGTAAAAATAAAGGAATACCAATGACCGCTGCCAGCCGCTTACAGCGTTACGCTGTTAAGTTGGCTGCTTACGACTTCAATATTGAATTCGTAACATCGTCTAAAAACTGTTTTGCTGACGCTCTTTCTCGCCTTCCTCTGGACTTGACAAAGCGTCAAGTTAGAGGTAAAGGCGAAGAATGTAGCTATTTAAATTACGCGCAAGAACATTTTCCAATCTGTTTTAAAGATATTAAAACTGAAACTCGGAAGGACGCGTTGTTAAGTAAAATATTCGGTTTTATAATGCACGGGTGGCCCACTGATAAATCGGTTGATAAAATAGAAAATGCTTACTTCAATAGAAGGGATAACTTGCATATTGATCAAGGCTGTATAATATGGGGTTATCGTATAGTCATACCAAGATCGTTACGAGAGTTAGTTTTGAATGAGATTCACGACGGGCACCCCGGAATCGTCAAAATGAAACAAATCGCGCGTAATTACGTATGGTGGGAGAATATCGATGCAGACATAGAACGCGTGTCGTGCGAATGTGCTGCTTGCAGGGAACTACGGCCCGCGCCCCCCGCAGCGCCACTACATTCGTGGCCGTGGCCGGCAGAGCCGTGGTCACGTCTGCACCTAGATTTTCTCGGCCCATTTAATAATAAATATTTTTTTGTACTGATTGACGCTCACTCTAAGTGGATAGAAGTGGAACCCGTTAGCACGACGTCTGCAACAATAGTCATTGCCTGTTTACGACGGCTTTTTGCACGTTTCGGATTGCCTAAACGCTTAGTGAGCGACAATGGGCCACCTTTCTCATCCTTTGAGTTTGCTCAATATTTAGAACGCAACGGTATTAAACATACTTTAATACCCCCGTATCATCCCTCTAGCAACGGAGCTGCGGAAAATGCAGTGCGGTCCGTTAAACGTATTCTCAAAAAGGCACAACTAGAACGGGAAGATTTTAATACCGCATTAAATCGATTTCTATTTATGTATAGGAATACGGAACAAAGCACCACCGGAATCGAACCGGCGGTAGCCCTTATAGGCAGACGATTACGCGGCCGTCTTGATCTGCTTCGGTCTGACACAGCGGAGCGTGTGCGCAGCGACCAGTTGCGACGCGAAGATAGCCACAAACGACAGCTCCGGACGCTGGCTCAACAAGAACCAGTCATGTTACGAGATTACACGAAATCAAATCGTAAGTGGACTGAGGGTGTTGTGACCGAGCGTACGGGGCCAGTATCCTATACGGTGAAAACGAGTGCCGGCCAGACTCATAAGAGACATATTGATCAGCTTCAAACTCGAAAATCGCGGCATTCTTTGAGTAAGGCAATTGACGTCCCGTTTTGTGATCAAAATAACAGCAAATCACATGCTACAGAGCACTCACTTTCTAAGGGCGATACGGACGACAAAGATGAATTCTTTGATAGTGTGGGAGAGGGAGCGTGGAACGCGGTGCAGTCACCACGGGTAACCCCGCCGTCCTCACCTGCGGCTGATAACACTGGTCGCGTGCGCAGGAAAGCGGCTATTCGTTGCCAAGAAATTCTCAAAAATATGTAAACACATTGTATTCTTATTGTGTTTCTGAATTGTTATATCTACGTTCTTAACATTACAACACTAACATAATGTTTGGTTTTAATTTATGTATATTTTCACAACTGTCTTTATATTTGTGTATGATGTTATTTGATTAAGATTTGTGTGCGAAATTTGGGTGGGAAAAGTGTTATGTATGTGGGGTAGATTTAACTTAAGAACCAATAAACCAGTCTGCGTTGAGTAGCCTTGTATCATTGACGTGTCCCGTATTTATCATAGACTAACCAGATGCAGCTGAAAACTAGTATTTTACACTACCTATGATCTCCACAGCCCAGTTAGTACTGGGTAATTCAAAACCCCTTGGTGAGACTGGTTGTCAGACTTTCGGGCCACTCACTACCTCTAAAAATTGTCACAGATTTACAAATTTTATGACAGTCAGACAGTTACTCGTAGATTATCGAAAAATATTGGATATGAGTTTTTTTATTTTATCAAATAAATAGCAAAAACGAAAATAAAATACGTCAAGATCATATTGTGTGTGAGCTCACTTTTAGGTAAAAAAAATTAACTAACTGTGACGTCACACCAGTTTTCGAAGCACTGTAAAGTCTTCATTTTTTGTTAACGTGAAAGAATAAAATTTATGTGATCACTATTTTTTGGAAACCTATCTAATGGACTAATTAGACTTTTTTTCGTCTACCCTAGTCTAAGAAAACGTAAAGTCCATATCTCCATACATAGATTCCTTGCCGCGCTTCCGTCAGTCACCAAAAAGAAGTTAACAAGGCAGACCATTGAAATAAACAACAAGTTCTAAAAAGCACTATTATGCCGTGCTACTCAAAAACACATAAAGAATTTAAAATGCAATACGTGGGGGAACTTTCAATAAGTTGGATACAAAATAGTCATTGGTCCTAGGGTGTTCAGAAAGATCATTATATTGATTGAAGTTTGAAGAATCTCGAAATTTGATACGAGGAATAGTGTATTATTTCGAAAATCTTTGGTAACTTTTCATAATTATATTACCTCCCTTACACATACATTTTAACTACGATATTTTGTAACAAACCCTCATAGGGCAGTACAAAAGCAACCCAAACTCACAGACTGTCAAACTCAGGGGTTCTGAACATTCTGCAATCGAATGATTGATCACCCTTCCCCTAAATTAACATGCGAAAATGTTATGTGCACCTGAACATACAACAGTAACACGTATATTTATTATGGGAATGCGTAAGGTGGTGAATGATCGAGTTTGCATTCATCACCATAATTTTGAGCTCGTCTTGAACTAATCAGTAGAAAAGCATACCGTAACACCACGCCTGTAATCTCGGGAGGGTTAGTAATAGGTGCCTTTTTAATAAACCGACATTTTGCCAGGTATGTTTAGATACCATGTAAAAGGAGGCGAGCCTTACCGGACATAAATCCAATCTCTGTGACTGCTACTGAGAAAAACCCAAAAAAAAGCGATTCCCAAAAATATTATTGCGCAATATTACTTATTTTGATGTACTGAATATTTGGTTGACGGGTTCGTGGAGAGCCTTACACCCTGTCTGTATAAACCAGTCCAATTACCTTGACTAACATACTGCATAGCGTAAAAAATCCTCTCCGATCTTAAACGGATCGAGGTGTGTGTCCTATATAGACTAGAACAAAAAAAAACCTATTTCGTTATAACTATACTAGAACCAGTAAACCAATAATATGACACAATGACATGATATCTCTTATCTCTAAACACTCTCTGCCTGGGTGTTGCTGGGGCGTTTGTACCGCCACTTCTTTTTTCCAGCAAAAACACTGGGAAGTGTCAAAGGGTGGGCGTTTTGGGGGACTGTCACTTGTAAATAAATAAAGTAAATTTTGACGTTCGAAAAGTGCTGATTATCAGCCTAGTTTGAATAAATGACTTTTGATTTTGATTTTGGTAGAGAGCAATAGCGTTCCTCTTAATAGAGAGGTGTCTCGTATCTCAGAAATTTCATATTGATTATTTTTGTAAATATGCGAAACCAAAATAGTACTACTAAACAAAATATTTTGTTATAACAGGTTGATTGACCTTAATATGGTTTAAACAAATGTGTATAAGTTGAATATTTATAAGACCTATGTAATATCTACACCTGTGCTTCTTTGTGCATCTGAAATAAATGGAAAAGGTCACTTTGAAACATAAAAATGACGTGACGGCCCCGACTAACGAACAGTGAGTCGTGAGTGCCAGTGGGTGCCAGAACCCAGTCAACCGCATTACTTTGTGTAATTTATTTCATCACCACTGCTCTCAAAACGGTGAAGGAAAACATCGTGAGGAAACCGGCATGTCTTAGAAGCAAATTCGAAGACATGTGACATCTACCAATGCGCACTAGGCCCGCTTGGTGGATTATAGCCCATCCCTCTCCTAGAGAGGAGGCCTGAGTCACTGCAGTGGGAACATTATAGGCTGATGATGAAGTAGTACCCATGGGCACACAAGCTGGTAATTAAAATTGTTCCTTTTCAATTTAAAATAGATACCTTCAGAATTTCATGTAGGCAGCTTTTTGTACCTACACACTTGTGTAGGTACAAATAACTTTATTTATACACGTAATAACGTGGGATGAATTACTAATGATGTTACAAATGTGATTTGCTCCAAAATCTTATCATTTGACGTAAGATTCATACGGTTTAATTACGTTATATTATAATGTGGTTAATTATTAACATGTGTAAGTAATAACTTGAACATGAAAGTTCTGGTTCAAGTTGACATGGTGGTTTTGTTCCCCTTACACAAATAATAATAATTATATGGTTGGTGGTTAAGATGTATGAATTTGAGGGAGAATTTATAGGAAATGATTACGAAACTTCGTAGTAAACATGATAAATATAGTCGTCCTTGTCATTGCGGTTTAACTTTCTCTTTGAGTTCGATGTGATTATGGAAATCGTTTCATTCTCGGTGAAATTTAAATTTAGATACTCGTAGGTACTAGAAGATTTTGTCAAAAACATCACATAAACATAACGACACGCCTGTAATCCCTAAAGGCAGAAATGTACTTAATAGTACACCAATGTTTTGCCAGCTATGTTTAAAAAGAGCAGTAGTTCTTTACAAAGATATTTAAAAAAAAAAATGTGTTTTATTTCAGGCAAAAATACCCATAATTAGAGAATTATACTAATTTTAAAAAGCGCTGAAATCATTAAAATCAATAAAACATCATAGTAAAACTCATTCGCTTACACATTGAAAATCAATAAAATGTCAATAATAAATAAAAATCACAATTACATTCCAAAATATAAAAGTAGTAGTATATATTATATAGTATATTGGTTGTGAAAGGAATCAACTAAACAATGGTTTTGATTTATTTATCCGTTTCCAACGGTTTAGTATGATTACTGTTCACAAATAGTTGTCAAGGATTTTTGCGTGTAGCGTTTATAAATATTAATTGCCGGAGTAATAAATCCTGAAGGCTAAGATTGTCATAGAAAGCATCTGTAGTTAGACTGCCCACAGTTGCTGCCTACAGAGACTAGTGTGACTGTAGTTCTGAAACACATCGCCTGTACTTCATGCAAACCAGTCGCCCTTGCGATCACTAGATCATCATCTGCCTAGCCTTTTTTATTTCTATGTTGGGGTCAGCTTCCAGTCTAACCGGGTGTAGCTGAATACCAGTATTTTACATGGAGTGACTGCCAATATGACCTCCCAACACAGGTAATACTGGATAATACGATACCTATTGGTGAGAGATTCAGGTCACTGAGTACCTGTAACGACTGCCAAGGATCTATATATGGCAGCCGGGACCAACAGCTTAACGTGCTTTTCGAGGCATCGAGGAAACTCGGTATTTAATGGCCGGTCTCCAATCCACAGACCAACCTATAAGGCAAGCACGGCTTAACATAAAGATAAGCATTAAGCCACGAGCTCTTATCACTAGGTCATAATCATAATATTATGTAGTCTAGGTGCAACCTTCAGTGTTTTTTTTTAAGGAGATTTGTGTAATGTGATCTGTTAATACATATAATACATTAGTGGTTTTATTGATATAACTCAATCAACGCCACCCCAACTAAACGTAACACAAAACGTAACGTTACCGGTTACGTAGACTAAACACAAGTTACGTAAACTGTGACAACCGAAATGTTCGGGCTTGTTCGAGATAAACTGTATTCGTTCGTGTAACTGAAGTTTTACGGACATGTTGCATAGACTTGTCCGTCCACTCCAATGTTTGTTCGGATTGTGTGTGCAAACAACAATTGTTGCGATGTTTTGTGATGTTTTCGTGGAAAACCGTTTAAAAAAAAACAAAAGAAGCAATTTTATTTACAGACATGATTATTTCTGGTTACTAATTTGTTTATTTTATGTATGGGGGGAGTGTGTATGACCACATACACACTCCTGCACTTGGTAGTTTTTAGACGTGAAAACGTGAAAATGACATTGACTCTGGTCGTAAAGAATTAACAATTTGGCTAGCTATACGGGTAGAAAAATTGTTAATCATCGGTAGAATAAATGAGCATGGTTGTTGTGTACCAACTTTAAAGTGGCACTTTATAAATACGTACAGACCACAGCATACAGCATCGAACATCGAATCTTTGAATCCAGCAGCGAGGCTTGTGAAATGTACCCTGAAGCCATTACAGCGCACAATAGAAAAAAACACGATTCAGCCTGACAATGCGAACACGCGTTCGGTTTTCAAACTGCCAGTAAATATTTTCAAACCAAACAGCATTCGAAAAGTTTTGTTCGATTTTTAAACTGTTCTGTCGTTTCCGATAACATTGTGTCAGGGATGTCCTTCCTATGTTTATTATGAGTAAACGTTGGGTGAACTGGTATGGATGAATTGCAGATGGGCTGCGGACATTGGACTTTGACATTATAAGTTTAAGAACTGCAGAAATAGGAAAGCGAGAACACAGTTTTATCGTTTAAAATACATTTCTAACATTATCGGCTTTGCATAACTAAGAATTCCGTTACCTACATAGCTATTTACACTGCTAAATCTACATTAATATATAAGTCAATGTCTACATTGCATGTTCTTTGCGTGACTATAATAAATTGCCTACACGTTTCAACATTACCGTGGACGAAGACTGAATTTTCACATTATTTTCACTACATAAATACTCTTTTAATTGCGGTCGACACGACGCATCAAACTTGATAAAAACTGTCAAAGTGGAAGGAAAACAAGTCAACACTTCATTTTGAAGTGACCGATGTAAACCGCTGTATCGTTTAACATCAGTCTCTAGCTGGCTGTATGCTTAATACCTTATTTAACCGTACCTGTCATCTACAAAATGGTAGGCGTATTTATTTGTTAATTAAAAGAGCAGAATGTTCCATATCTTTTATTTATTTCGCGGG
Organism: Diarsia brunnea; assembly: GCA_949774965.1. Classification (NCBI taxonomy): domain Eukaryota; kingdom Metazoa; phylum Arthropoda; class Insecta; order Lepidoptera; family Noctuidae; genus Diarsia; species Diarsia brunnea. The sequence goes on from OX459001.1 coordinate 20,830,641, forward strand.
TTTAAACTAGGGCATGAAGCAGAAGATTTAGTTCCAGATTTTTGATACTCGATTCTGGGCCGCAATTAAATGCTAGAGAGGTTGTCCCGCTTGTTTAGGCGGTGCGACGATCTCCACAAGGTGGCTATTAGCAGCTGGCTTAGAGTTACCGAAAAAGTTACCTTTGGCACGCATTTGGTGAGGCCTATGTTGTGGGCTGAAATAATAGAGGAACTCAATAGTTCAGCCTCATTACTGTTAATACTTATATACTTATAGCCTCTGTCATCCTACCAATGGGCCTTTGCCTCTCCATGGCCTCTCCCCATGACTGACCCCCACAACCCAATAACTGGGCATTATGATACTCCTTGGCAAGAGCGATCGTCGAGCTTTCGACGTTCAGGACAAACTGACAACTGTCAAAAACATTATGAATGATAGTATGTAATAAATTTTAATGGTGACCCATCCACAGACTGATCTCGAGAAACGCTGTTTGACCTTGAATAATCCCTAGTGCGGCTAGTAAAAGCACAAGACAATTTACAAAAAAAAGAACATAATTTGACTAAACAACGCGGCGATCTGATTGTGACCTCCTTTTTTATCACAGTATAATATTAATTAGTTTGAACTTAAATCTGCGCAAAAGAAAGTCCTAACAATAAAATTTCTTTAGTTTTTTTTTCTAAATTGTCACGAAAAGTTTCAGCGTCGCGCCGGCAAAATTTCAGGCGGAGAAACCAAGGACAATGAATTTGGGTTCTTGTTGTTTTGTAATTTATTAGTTTAAAGTTTAGACTTCTTCTTAGTATTGAGGATTTGAGGTATAATATATACCTACAAAAAAGAGTGAAACAAAACTAATTCTAGTTCTTGCTAGGTAGTCTAAAAATATAATTTGTAGATCTTTAACAGTCGTTACAGGTCTCACGTAAGGGATTACCCAGTACTAACTGGGTTGTGGAGTCAGATAGGCAGTCGCTTCATGTACATTCAGCTGCATTCAGTTAGACTGGAAGCCGACCCCAACATATAATAGTTGGGACAAGAATATTATAAGCTGATGATGATGAGTCTAAAATACCGGTAGAGACAGTTCCCCGAAACGCCTCACCCTTCAATACTTCCTAATGTTTTACCTGAGAAGAACAATTGAGCAATACAGCCGTCTGTTCTCCAAAATCCAAAAGAGTTAAACTGGTTTTCTTTAAAACATTTATATACCAAGCAAGGCGCCTAGGGCCCGAATTACACAGAAGCGGCATAAGGTAAAGGCGCGGCCCAGGCATCTTGCCGCTTTAAAACGTTTCAGTACAAAATGTAGGGAGGCGACACGATGTGAATTATACTAAAACGGCGTGGCGCAGGCACGTCGTTTCGCCGAATGTTCCGCGTTGCTAGCAGTCCGCCGCGCTTTTACCTTACGCCGCCGCTTCTGTGTAATTCGCGCCTAGGTCATTCATGTTCCTATTATAAAGACATATAAAAATACTAATAGGTGGTCTTCTTTACCAATAAATAACTGAGCTGTCTGTCGTCCCATTGTGTCTGTGACCGCTAAAATCATTAATTGTGGAGCTTACTCCACAATTAATTTTGATACGTCTTACACCATTATTTAGGGACGTTTATGCCGTAAGATTTATTTGTGTACAGTATAAGTAATATTAAACCTTCGTTGCCGGAACGTAGATCCACGCGAGACATAATGGCTTTTTAATTGTGTCTAAATACTCGGCATACGATGAGTTAAACTTAGTTATAGCACCAAAGTCTGTATGTCACAACTTTTCGTCACATTATATTTTGCGCCCGCGCAAAGTAAAGACTCGTATCTGGTATAAACCGTGGAAATAGTTCACAAAAACCGTCTCATTGCAAGTAATAAAACTTGAAGTTTTAAAGTCGCCAAGCGAATACAGGCTTTAAACAGGAACTGAAGAAATAAGTAAAGTTGTTAAGTTCCGTGTTTTGTGTAAGAGTTAGTTTTGCAAAGCAGTTTGAATGTGTCTTTATGTTGGTTGCAGAGTTTTTATTAAAATAAAGTCCAGAGTGAAGTTGCAATAGCTTGATGCCTACAAAAAGAGACACCGTGTTTAGATAACATTGAGTTGAAGCGACCGGACCCAATTAAGGATTATGACGGACTGAGGACACAGACTTCGACAGATACTTCAATTTTTCCATCATCCTTCTCCTGCCCATTCCATTTGAGGTCGGTGCAGCATTGTCGGGGGCCACTTGACGGCTTCCGGCCACCGTAGACGCGGGCCTGTGGACGGTGAGTAATGGGCTAGCTCACCGTACGTCCGTCTTATGACGACGACAGGCCGTGTCGACGGCGGGTTCGTGTTCCACGCGCGCCTCAAAGAGCTGTCAGCAACACGGAAGGGGGCAACCATAAACATGTAAACATGTTTGTCATTTACAATGTTAAGTTTGGTCGATAGTAAGGAACCCTTTTTTTTTGGGGGGGGTGTGTGGGAAATCATCAAATAACCCCTCGATCTCTTGGGCAGAGCGAAAGGGAGTGTCAGACTTATACTGACTAAAAACCACCCATGTTCCTTCTTAGACCTTTATGTCAAGGCCGTGGTATCTCTTGCGAACAATCCCCGACGGGCGTCAGCCCTTGCCTTGAAAGGGGCCCTTTCATGTTGCTGACATCTCTTTGAGGCGCGTGGAACACAAACGCGCCGTCCTGTCCTCGTCATAACACGGACGGACGGCGAGCTAGCCCATTACTCACCGTCCACAGGTCCGCGTCTATAGTACGGAATTCTTCATGTGCAAGTCCAACTTGCACTTGCCAGTTTTTTAATCCACCATTCTGATCTGATGTACTTCAGTGTCTCATCTCTCATATTTCTTTATCTGTCAGTGTCCGCAGTTCTCTTTTCAATCTGGGGCCATACTATGACGTCTTAAAACAGTCCTAACTTATTCTCAATCCAGTGTGGAAAAGTGATGGCACCTGTATATAATAGTTATGTCATGTTTTCACACTAGAATAACATCAAGTTAGGACTGCGGACCTGTTCGTACTAAATAATGATAAATATTTTGTCTTTCTTTCTTTATACTAGTTTGACAATCGTTAATGTCGCTCGTCAAAATGACGAAAACTACGTCGTCGTTTGTCTATTATGCTATCTCGATTATTTTTCGTCACACTTCATCTTCGTCGTTTTCATTACCTTCGTCACAAAACGCCCCAGATTAAATGACATGAAATCAGTGATATCCATAATGAAAAAAAAAAAATGTGTTGAATTTACATTTTATGCCACCGAAAAGTTGACAAAAAGTATGAAAGTCGTTATAGTCATATCAAAAGCTTTATCAAAAGCTTTGTCTAGGCCCCAGTTAATCGAAGAATGAGGTTACTTTTTGGCAATCGTAAACTGTCGGCGTATCATTGCTTAGTAGCGCCATTTACTAAACTTATATATCATATATATATAAGAGAACGTTTTGTTTGCCACCCACAGCTCGAATATTAATCGGTTCTTTAGAGCAAAACATACTAGTGAAATTGTAATCCTACGTGACCATTTCTAATCTTAAATTAATCTCTCAACAAAAATATATTTGTGTTTTCGAAATATCGAAAACTATCGCTGTCATCTTTTACGTAGACTTCAAGAGAGCTATTCAACTTCAGTGGCTTATAAATATTAATACTATTCTAGACTAATATTTATTAACTGAAGCAGAAGATTATTTAGATATAAATCCCTTCTAACAAGATTAAACACGGTATTATAGAGGATTTATTACAGCAAAAGCTCCACTTGATACACACCCAATGAATATAATTTCATTCGCATCGTCAATTGTTTTTTAATAGATCTTAGAACATTAAAGAAAATTCACTCAAAGAAAAGAGATCTCACATTTTCTTTAATCATTTTCGTAATCAAACAGGATAAAGAAGCTTTAAGTGTCTACCTTCCTTCTTATTTTATTTTTAAAAGCTTGCAAGTAACAACAGGAAAAGAACACTTAAACACTTTATAAGTAACTAGCTGACCCACGCAACTTCGTCTGCAACACATAATATAGCCTATAACCTTTCTAGATAAATCGACTATCCAACTTATTAAATTGAGCTATATCGTACTCGTAACAAACAAAAAATCTTACTTTCCTCTATAAATACCTATTAGTTTAGATTGACTTCGATTATATTATTAAAGTAACAATTACTATAGGTATCTCTTACTGTTTAATATACAGTAATACCTTGTACTTGTAAACATTATGGTGCAGTAAATATTTTGAATTTGAATTTCTCCGGAGCCCCCAGAGGCCAGAATCCCCACGTACCTACCGCACCGGACCGAATGACTGCCACGCGCTAATTATTTTGTCGCCCGTATATTTTTACATTGCGATATCTTCTAAGATATTTGTTTAAACTGTATAGAGTAAAGGGCACAAATATTCTATATTAAATTTTCGTGCTAGCAAACACATTTATATAGATATAGATTAATACCATATGGGTTAAATAAGCTTCGCAAAATATAATTATTTTTAACCTAACATTTTAATATAAAAAAATGGTTACAGTGAGTCAATCGTAAAAGATAAACGTATGCTGTCGCGGACTTTTTTTTAGAACTTTTACAGAGGAACAATTCCTTCATTCATGATATTTACGTAACTTAACCGTTTGCGCGGCGCACGCAACGGAAGCTCTTAAAAAGGAATATCTTTTCCCGTTTTTGCAACATTTTTCATTTATGCTCCGCTCCTATTGATTGTGGCGTGATGTTATATAGCCTAAAGCCTTCTTCGATAAATGGACTATCCAACACTAAAATAATTTTTCAATACCAACCAGTAGTCCCTGAGTTTACGCCGTTCAAACAAACAAACAAACAAACAAACAAACTCTTCAGCTTTATAATATTAGTATAGATTATAATAATATGTGTTGACTAAAAGCTTTTGTTTTTCTTCGTTACTTGTCTACTTACAAAATGCAAATCCAAAACGCAATATAATTCTTACCGAAAGTAATATTACCCGAAAATCTTTTCTATTTCCTGGTCATCACTTAGATGGCAAAATCTATCTCAGGGACAGCACACGGCACCCTGAGCGGATTATATTGAACCTATTGTGGAGTCTTGAATGGCACCCAGTACAAAGCAAATAAAATTGCATTCGGTAATACCCAACCTAGCTATTTTAGAATCTGGAAGATAAGACTTAAGAATGATTCAAAGGGCCTTTGCGAATATTACCATAATGGAGAAATAAAATAATTGGTGGAAAAAGGCCCGTCACGAAGCCGGAAGGCACTTGCGCCCCGTCATTGAACACTTAATTTTTGTTTTTAACCATACTGTTCAAAAGATACAAGTTTTTAATTAAGTATTCATTAATGCGTGTACTAATAAGAACATTAACTAATCTTGTTTTCGTAATATATTATGTCGCATCATGGGTGGCCGAGATGCGAAGCATCGGGTCTTCTTCGTGATCCGACATAATTTTATTTAGATGTGGGCGCTGTCGTGGGTACTCGAATGAAACAGAATTTAAATCAAATAACTTTTTATTTAAATAGACTAACAGCTTTACAAGAAACAAACACGTGCGTTGGTACTGAGCGTCTGCCGATACTGTCGGAGTTCAAGTGAGCGAACACTCCGTCCTTTCGCCAGTCGTCGCTGCATCCCCTCTACCGACGATCGTGTCCAAGCGGTAGGGCGCGCTTGCGTTTCCGGTAAAGAATTATTTAGTTCCAAATTGAATTATTAGATGGCGCTGTCGGTTGCACCATGGCGCCATCAATCCACGACATAATATAATATATAATACTCGCAACCAGGGTGCAAAAATGATCAGAATGAGGGTTTTAGGTGGCGTTCGCGTTGTGTAGTGTCTACCTTCATCTACGAGAAAAACGCGTGCGTTTATATAGTGTTTGACGTGTTATCATAAACGTGCCGAAACAGGAAAACAACAACAGTCCATTAATTACGTGATCAGGCAGGATAAATGTTGATTAAAGACGTTACGTTAACAAAACCTTAGGCGATATACTATTATTGTTCTCAATGGGTACTTAACAATTATCGTGCTCTTAAAGCAAAAACCAACTAACTTCACAATATTTATAGTTTCGATAAAATTGTGTTTAAAGGTTCGAATTGTGTTTATATAAATCTATAAACCATTACGTCCTTGTCGATTTGAGTAAACTTTATTATTGAATCTGGTTTTCAAAGCATGGCTGTATTCTATAGGAGGATAATATTTTGTAGAAGAATTAAGCAGTGTGTAGAATAAAATTTAACCAGTGTCATGTGTGTTGCCTAAAAGCCAGTTGGGATAAAAACAGTTTTCTGTAAAATTGAAATTTCATTGTACTAATAATTCTAAAATAATATTAAAATATTATTTTAACATTTTTACGTTTTTACCATACCAAAGTGAAGTTGTGGAATTCTTGAAGTTTAGTAAAACAAACCAACTTGTTTAATTTATTCAATGAAAAATGGTTCTAACTAGTTCGAAACTCAATTTAACAATAATTAATTGAATTTTGAACAATTGTTAAAAGCATGAAACAAGTGCGAATTAAAAGGTTTATAAACTAATTTAAGGAATTTTGATAGAATCAGTTAGAAAATTTTAATAATGAAGTTTAAATGTAGCGGCAAACTATATAAACTATTTCCTTCCACATATAATTTACCTGAAGACGTTTAAATAACTAAGCTACAACAAAAAAACAAAATGTCTATTTCATTTGCTCAGTAAATTAGGGGTATCGTGTTACACAGGTTTCGGCTGTACTTACGAGTAGCCAGAAACGAGAAAATTCTACCAAGGGTTGCAAGTGTTAACCAGTAACTTGATTTCCTCGTTTACAGTATGACCATCACAACCCAGTGGTTGTGATGGTCATGATATGACCATAGACCACTATATTATAGGCAGTCACTTCATGTGAACTTATTCAACTGCATCCAGTTAGACTGGACGTTGACCCCAGCATGGTTGCTGAAAATATGATGATGGTTCATTCAATAAAATTCTACAATAAAGCAATGATTTTAAAAGCTATTAGTGAAACAATAGGGTACTTAGTTGACATAAAAAAAAACTAATTAGTCCGACAGATAGATTTTCAAAAAATATTGGATACATTTTTTTTCTTTTTTCACGTAAACAATATTGAAGACGTTACGTAAATTCTTCGAAAACTCGTGTGACGTCACATTGCATTACATTTTTGCCGGAAAGTGACGTCACAAGCCTGCACTCATGATCTTTGACGCGTTTTATCTTCGTACATTTTTATTAATTGGATAAAACAAAAAACACATTTCCAATAATTTAGGATAATCTATCTGAGACGGACTAAACTGAATTATAATTTCATAATTCGCAGAAAACCATTTAATCCGCTGAATACCATATTTTGACCTTTAAAACATTAATAATCCTTTTTTATCAATTTAAGTTACGCTGTTACGTTTGAGTGTACAGAACAAAAGAAACAGTTTGTTTAATTAATTTAAAGTTGTAATGTTGTAAAGTTCATGTGGCAAAGTCGCTGCCATTTTGGCACTGCGTATTCTTTGGTTAATTTATGGTTTATATTTGTATTTCACAGCTTCATTATAAATAGTAGATTCCTTACAAAATAATACCTGAATGTATGAAACTAAAGTAAGTTCTGTTTCGTCTTTTGTTGACTTACATACATCCAGTGAATTAAACTGTTCTTGAATTTCATCAATTTTGTGAACATTAATTTATTTGTTTTTTTAAGGTGGCTTACGTCATTGCAGGGGCCTGCAAGGGCCGACGCACGTCTGGACTGCGGGTTGTTCGAAAGAGATACGGTGGCCTCTGCACAAAGCGTTAAGAAGAAACATGGGTGGTTTTTAGTCAGTAGAAGTCTGACACTCCCTACCGCTCTGCCCAGAACGGGAGGAGTCATTTGATGATTTCCCAACCTCTTAACAAAAAAGATCATGATGTATCGAATGTATTTTACACCAAAACCGTAACCAACAAAAATTGTGTATTTGTGTGTTGTGTGTGTGTTATTGAAATAATTTATGTCTTGTAAGAATAAGATTATAACTATGTAGTTCTTGTGAGCTCTCTTTGTCCATTTGTTAAGAATAGGTACAGAAGCTAAAGCAATAAGTATAATATTGTCATTTCTGTAACTAAAATTCTTCAATCCCATTGAGTGCTCTATGATACGAAGGAAGACTTCCATCCGGTCAAGGTTGATAGCATCTTAGATTTAAAATAAGGAAAAGGAGCATTGTGTCCAATGTTTGGAAACCTTAGGTAGTTTGTTCAAAGGACATTTAGTATATTATAGGATTCAATTCAATTATAACTTGAATGCTGTGTTTAATTTTATTGAAATCCTTATTTATCTTGACTGCCTCGTTGGTCTAGTGGTCGCAAGCGCGACTGCTGAGCTGGTCCTGGGTTCGATTCCCGGGTCGGGCAAAGTGTTATTGGCTTTTTCCATCAGGAATTTATCAGTAACAGCTACGGAGTCTGGCTTTGTGCCCAGCTGATTACATGGGACTTAAACATAACTGGCGAAATGTGGGTGTACTATAAGCTACACCTCTGTCTAACCCTTCGGGGATTACAGGCGTGATGTTATGTTATGTGTTATTTATCTTGTAAGTTCCCAAGAAATAAAAGTAATTTAACCACGAAAAGGTTTTATTTCAGTGCAGAAGATCTAGAAGTTTCAGTGTTGTGCCAGCATTCATTGTTAGTCCGGCTTATTGTCTTATTGCCCTACACTAGGAATTTCTCCTGTATCGTGGGTGCGTTTACAGACATTTAAATTCACATACACAAACACACCTAGACCCGAAACAACTATCTGTAGGCCATACAAATATTTGTTCCGTGCGGGGATCGAACCCGCGACACGCAGCGCAGCAGTCCAATCTCTCAGCCGCTGCGCCAACCGTGCCGTCAAGAAAATTCGGCTTTACATGCCGTCAAGAAAATTCTCTCAGGCTTGCTGGCAGTCCGGTCACACCTCTAGACTAACACTACTACTCCTAGTGATACAAATAATTCAGTAGAAGTACTGAAACAAAAGCTAAATTAGCAAAATAAAACTCGTCCTAGTATAGGATTGTTTTAAAGTTACTTGTCCTCAATTATGTTTGTAAAACTTATTATTTTCCCGATCTTGTTTTCCTTTGCAAGTTTTATAACATAGCTTGTGTGTATTGAAATTGAAATTGTTTTGTTTATTGAATTGAAATACAAAAAATATATTTTCAATATGGCCTCAAAAACTATAAGTACACAGTTTATTGTATTCTACCTGAACTAGGATTAAACCTGTAACTCACTCAAGTGCTTTTATATTATAATATTTAAGATTCCTTATAACAGGTAGGTAATATGTTTGTCGCTTTGAGACGATTTGTTTCGACTTTATTAACTTGTGTGTCAAAACCTTGCTACAGGCAATGTCGTTTCGTGTCTCGTTTTCAAATAAAGTAATTTCGGTTTTTTTTTTTGGCCGGAGTACTAAAGGGCGTTTTAGAAATAGCCTCAAGAAAAGTCACGTTTATTGTTTGCTTAAAAGGAGTAGATAAAAGTATCATATTATTATAATAATATTTATTTTCTTCTATTAATGACTACTGTCACAAAAAGCTGTGTGAGATTATTGAATTATTTGACTTGTGACTGTGATGAGCTATTTTGGATGATTCTATTTATAATGTTTTCGATACCAGCTCCCTTTTGATACCCATATCAAAAGCAGTTACGGAGTCTGAATTTGTGCCCAGTTGATGGTAATATGCTCATCCCCTAAGCTATTAGATAGGTCTAAACTATACCTGGTGCAATGGGAGTGCACCATAAGATACACCTCTGCCTACGCTATACAAAATGATTTTTTAGTCACCGTCCGAATTCTGATATATTAATCTTTGGCGAAAATCATTGAATACATGTTTTTTTTCTTTTAGTTTTTAGAACGTTTCACGGAGAGCGGATAATTCTTTCGAGAAAATGATTTAATAAAAAAATTTACGTATCGATTTTTTTCAAAAAAGATGTTAATGAATGATACCTAATGCCTAGATAAAAATTATGGGAAATCATCAAATAACCCCTCCCGTTCTTGGGCTGAGCAGAAGGGAGTGTCAGAGTTCTACTGACTAAAAACCAGAAATGTTCCTTCTTAGCCCTTGTGCCGCGGCCGCGGTATCTCTTTCGAAAGTAGAGATATAAGTATATGTATATAATATGTAAATATATTATTATATATACACTATAATATATCCCTTGTTTAATAAAATAGGTTAGTAAAACAACCCTTTTTTGAGACCCTGTTACCGGGCAAAAAGTAATGTAACTACTTACAGCTTTATTATATAAGGCTTCTCGGCGTATCAAATTATATATTTTTACGCTACTATTTTACTGTTCATACATTTTCTACTGAAAATACTCGGGTTTAGTCACGACCTCCGACTTGGTATTTCATTTTGGTACGGTACCATGTAGGTACCTAACTTAATATTATTATGATCTGCTTAGCATTTTACTAACTATGTTGGGGACAGCTTTCAGTCTGGCAAGATGCAGCAAACTATTTGGTAAGATTCTGACTACTATTTACGACTACTCAAAGGTTAAAAACGTGCTTTCCTAGCCACGGAGATTTAATTAATAAATCTTTATGAATAATGCATTAGTTAAGGTCATCATAATTTTCTTTCCCTTATTCCAATTTATTTGTGGTCGGCGCAGCATTTCTTTTTTTTCGTACTTATCTTTTACTCATCAGTTCAGCAATTACCTAAGATAATTATCGAAACAAAACTTTGGTATTCAATTTTATTATAAATAGTGCAGCATGCGCCAAAGTACAGTTGGCGAAAAAAATTCTAATTTTAGATTATTAAATACGTTGAAGAAAATACTTTAGAAAGTCCCTTGTTTCTTCAAAAAGGTGATAATAAGGTCATTAAATTCGTTGTTAAAACCCTCAATTTGCTTAAGGCTTTAATTAATCTTCCTTATGAAAAGGCATGAAATATTTCTTTGTACAAAAATATCGTAATGAGGATTTAATTTTCGCGCTAATCTGATAATTTATATTAATTATTAGAAGGAACGTGAACGGTATTACTAAAAAGTTACTACAAAAGAAATGGAAATTATTTTTTCCTGTAAGAAGATTAACATAATAAAAAAATGTTAAGAGGATGGGCTGTCTTCTATGTCGTGATTTGATTGATATATCCACATTTAATTCCGGAAGGTTATTTATAGCGTATACATTTATAAACTAGCTGATTCCCAACGCTTCGCCCGCGTGGATGTCGGTCAAATTATATACTAAAACCTTCTTCGAGAACCATTCTATCTATTGGTGAAACCAGCGTGAAAATCAGTGCAGTACTTTTTGAGATTATCGCAAACAGACATACAGACGCGGTGGAAGACTTTCTTCTATAATACGTAGTGAAGTGACTAAGATAATAATTATATATTCTATAAATATAGAGAGGACATGTCGCCATTGCACCCGTGCGAAGCATGGCTAGTCATCATGTGCCCAGCCTATTCCCAACTACATATACCTCTTTTATATGGAGTGACTGTCTATCCCTCTATATCCCAGTTAATACTGGGTAATTAGATATTCCTTAGTAAGACTCTCAAATTTGTACAAATGGCAGCCGGGACCACTTTCAACGTGCTTGTCGAGGCAAAGATGAAACTTGCTAAGTAATAGGTGCACTCACCTGCGGACCTGCCTAGGCAAGCGCGGTTTTACCTAAAGATTGACCCGAGTGAAGGTTATTATCAGCAACGAAAGAGAATCTTTTTTTCTTTTTCTTTCCCTTAACCCACAACAGAAAATCAATCTTAAATTCTAAACTTAAAATGATGCCAAAAGTCTCTGACATTTTCACGTTTTCGATAAAACTGTAGTAGGTACGTCAAAGTGGAAACATATTTTTGACGTCCTCGTAAGCGACCCCGCGGGCATTCTTTAGCGCGTCGGGGATGTTCATAGATGCGCATTTGGATTGTTTTGGGCAACAATGCGTAAAAGGTGCGCATTCCTGGTGCGCAGGGTGTGGGGCAGGGCAGCACTAATAAAATATCCTAAGCATGATTGTAAGTCGCTTGGTATGTATGTGAACCACTGTTGTGCAATTACTCAAACAGTGATACACGGTTATTTTTTGATCAGTGCTTACACACTTAGTCTTAGGTTTTGCAACAAGGTTTTGAGTCGTGAATACTCGAATAAGGTAATATTCGTTTTCTATTCTATAACTTAGTTTAATTATTTCCAGTTCTTGTTTTTGATAATAAATAAATGGAGCAGCTTACCTTGGTCACACGATATTCTTTGGCGCACGTCCGTCCGTGCTAAAATTTAAACTCACATTGTACGAGTACCGAATATCGAAAATCGGCGATTTGCGTGGAATTTGGTTTGAAAATTTGCAGTTCCCGTTTAAATGATGAAAATTGTTTTGTGTAAAATTCAAAATCACACATGAATTTTTCACTTCACAATAATTCGTTCTACTTTATGTTTATGCTTCTGTAGGAGTACATCTGTTATCTCTGATTTGCTTTGTTTGTAATATTTCATAATTATACCCAGCTATAAGTGAAACTAATTGCTTAAATCAATGATTATAATTTAATTTCATACAATGGTCAATACAAACGGTCAAAATTAGACATTCGATTTTGATTTGATTTGTAGTTGGAACTACAAACCATTAACTCCCTGGCTTTACCCACCTGTAACTTTGTAGATCCAGGTTTTAAGGATAGTGATGTCATCATCATCACCATCATATCAGCCCGGAATCACCCACTGTTGAGTATTAGGCCTCCCCTTTTTTCTGCCACACATCCCGTTTCTGTGCGTACATACCTTATCCACGTGTTTCCGGCGACTTTGACGATATCGCCAACCCAACGAGCTTTAGGGCGGCCCAGGTTTCTTTGGCCTAACCTTGGCCACCACTCGGTCAAAGCCTTGCGCCATCGGCCATCTCCGCGTCTAGCCAGGTTTGCCCTGCCCAAGTATAGTGATGTACTAACGTGTAGATAGACATCTACACGTTAGTACATCATGTCAATATATTCCTGTCTATAATAAGTCGCTTTTTGTCAAATATAACAATATATTAATATCTAATCAAGATGTTTACCTCAATAACGAGCATAGCACACCGAACAAAACGGGCAATTAAATTCCGGAGCTTTTGAAATATAAATGGCAGGAAAAAAATATTTCTCTAATGAATAATCATTGGTAATAAATCACGCATAAATACAGGTGTACCTACCTTTGGTTCAATGTTTCATCAAAACTTCTTTGAAAAGTTTTCAGTTTACCAATGATTCATTAAAATACACTATTATTTTGTTTCACAAACAAAATGTTTTTTTTGTCAACTTTACAAACATTAATTTCGAAAATTCTTGCTTTTACAAAGCGTCGCGTTTCTATCAATGTTAAAATCTATTTACTGATGGCATCAACGCCATTATTTATAGAGTCCATGTTCCGAATTAATTACATTGTCTGCCCCTAATAGAAAAACAAACACTTTTCCATGATTATCATATTGAACTTCTAAGTTGAACATGTATTCTGAACTTTAAGATCAATTTGCGTCAGTTAGACGTTCCGATATGACGACTTATTTAATTGAGAATGTTCATCATCGACACGAACGGAACTTCGAAAAACTTCGACGAATGACAAAATGTTCATTGAATCACAACTTGTTCCATTGCTCGTTAAGCGCTCTGAATTTATGGACCAACCGTAACATGCATTTTTTTTTTTTTTGGGGGTTGGGAAATCATCAAATATCCCTCCCGCTCTTGGGCAGAGCGAGAGGGAGTGTCAGACTTCTACTGACTAAAAACCACCCGTGTTCCTTCTTAGCCCTTCATGTCGAGGCCGCGGTATCTGCGAACAACCCGCTGCCCCGACAGGCAAGCCGTAACATGCCTCTCCCCATTCACTCTCAGCAATTAAATGCTCAACAGCATGATTAAAATCACTTTTTCAACAGTAAGTATGTAGAATACTTCATTAAGGCTAAGACTAAATTGAATTCTCGACATTAAGCTTTGAGCTGAGTCGTTAACGTTCATAATATTATAATTCAAAGAGCAAATGAGATTGGAACGATTACTGACCCGTTTTCCTCGCATTTAGGTTTAACAGGCACTTGATGGTGCTGAGTATTCAAGACTTGGAGAAAAAGATTTATTACGACTAAACTTTATAATCGATTTATTTCAAAGTTTTTATCTCTTGTCCCCGACGCAATTAAGACCTTTAAATCCACTTTGACTGACTGATTACGCGTAGTAATTGAACCATCCTTCTTTGAGGATGCTACAGTATCCCGTCGAGGCTGCGGGCCCCGTCGGGGCTGTGGGTTGTTCGAAAGAGATACCGCGGCCTCGACACAAAGGGCTAAGGAGGAGGAAGGAGTTTTTTAGTCAGTAGAAGTCTGACACTCTCTACCGTCAAAAAATAATAAAAGTTATAAGGCGAAAGATTCCCAGAACTTAAATCATTTTATCTAAGACACCACTCATATGGCTTCAGCAATTTTATTTCGGTTTGTTAGAGCGAATATTAAGCTCTACAGAAACAGATACCTACTACAGTAATAGTGTGTATTTCATGTTTTTTTTTAATACTATCAAACGACATTCAATATTGGATTTTAAATAAAGCATCAATAAAATACAATATGCATAAATAGATTGGCATCTTATCATCATCTTCCTACCCTTGTCGCATTCTACTTGGGGTCGGCGCAACACGTTTTATTTTCCTCTGTCAAACGTCTCGGCATTATTTACTCCTTTCTATTTTATATAATTCCTCATACCTCCATCTTCATCAACATTAATATGTATCACTTTTTAGTAAAGTGCACATGTCAACACCAAGATAAACGATTCTTCCTTACTTTTTTTTTGTAACAACACACACTTTCAAAGTCTACTATACTCATAACATCCTTTATTTATCCATTCTTGTCCCTCCACGCGTTCATCTCAACATTCTCATCTCAGCTACATGCAATTTTTTTCATCTATCTTTTGGCATCACTTTCCTGCCCTTATCAAAAAGGGATGTTTCCTGACTTAAAAAAAATATGATTCTAATTAGTCCGTCTGTTAGATTATTGAAAAATATTGGATACGTAGTTTTTGTTTTATCAAATCAATAAAAATTGACGAAGATAAAAAGCATCAAAGATTTGAGTAGGGGGTTGTGACGTCACTCACTGGTAAAAAATGTCATACTAAGTTTTCAATGCACTGTATGGTCTTCATTGTTTGTTTACGTGAAAAAAGAAAAAATGTGTCCAGAATTTTTTGGAAATCTATCTGACGGACCCATTTTCTCTTTTTTTTTGTTAACTACCCTATTCTGTTTGGGGTTGGCGCAACACGTTTTCATTCTTCCCTGTTAGACGGCATGGTGGCATTTACTCCTTTCTCTTTCCTATCATTCCTCACACATCTTTTCTTTGGCCTTCCTCTGCCTCTCCATCCATCAAAATGTATATCCATCTTTTTGGCATCATTCCACAAAAATATTCTCCAATAACAATGTATCATTACTTGGTTTTATTCTAATTTGAACGACAAACAGAATCCATTCAATAGGTATACTAGCACCAATGAGTCCATGTCAATTAC
The DNA here is from genome assembly GCA_949774965.1 of Diarsia brunnea. Classification (NCBI taxonomy): domain Eukaryota; kingdom Metazoa; phylum Arthropoda; class Insecta; order Lepidoptera; family Noctuidae; genus Diarsia; species Diarsia brunnea. The sequence goes on from OX459001.1 coordinate 20,846,385, forward strand.
TTAACACCAAATACTTTTAGTGCAGTCGTAAAATAAGAGCTTTTGTAATCAAATTATTCTAGGATAGTCAAATGATGTAGGTGGATAAGTTAATTATTTTATTTTGGAAACTAGCTGTGGCCCGCGACCTTCGCTCAGTGTTTTTTTAAAAAAATATGTTACTTCTCTGTTTGAATCGAATTTTGTTATCAATTACTCAAGGATTTTTTTTTTTTTGAACGGAACCCCAATTATTTTTCTTAAAAGTAGCCGGAACAAATAGACAGACAGAGAACCGGTAAAAAAAAAATGTGCATTTACACTAGTCAATTATGGCGAAATAACATACCTATCATTAGCTACAATCACTAATTTGTGATTGGGTATCTTGCCAAAGTGTCTTTGCTATAATAAGGTATTTTTTTTTTTTTTTTTGGGACAAGCCCGCCACACTATTCCCAAACCACTGTAACTCCTGTAAGCCAGAATCAACAGTGGCGACCACAAGAAAAGCGCCGAGACAATGAAGCCCGACGAAGTCCCAGAGAAACGATTAAACTGTCTTGGATCCCGCAACGAAATTAATCAGAAAATAATAGCGGAGGAGTAGGAAAAACATAATTTCCACTTCCCTCCATATCAGCAGGAGACAGAACAGAACAAGGCCAATAGGCACACAGGGACGTATACAACTGGGATAAAAAATATAATAAGGGATATAATAAGGTATGTTGGGTGTCCAAGATTATTGTTCATGTCATTTATAATCAACTAGCTGTTGCCAGCGGCTTCGCCCGCTACAACTCGAAAATTATTCCACGGGAGGATAAAATCGGGTTAAAAACTATCCTGTGTGTTAATCCAGGTTATAAACTATCTGTGTACCAAATTTTATCCAAATCCATTCAGAAGTTTTTGCGTGAAAGCGTAACAAACATACACACATCATATTTCAGCGCAACCCTGTAATTAGTAATCACATTTTCAGTCACTAACGAGAGGTACCAGTTCTTAAATAAATATTATAATAATATTACAGAGTAGCTCGAGTGTATTGACCGATTCAAAGCATTGGTAAGCTGTTATTATCTACTTCAGTACCAAAATAAACGATTATCTGCAAATATTCGGTATTGAATTTACGAATGTCTGGCTTTAGAACTATGTATTTATGATAACGACAGTTGAATGAACTAATAAAATAACACGATGGTACTTTCATAGTTCATTACGTTCATACAGTAAAGAGTTTTAATTTACCCAACATTAACGCTCAGTCTTAAACAGTAATTTTTTAATTTCAACCATCTTACCAAGGAGTATCGTATTACCCAGAAGGTACTAACTGGGTTGTGGAGGTCAGAGAGGCAGTCGTGTAAAATACTGGGATTAAGTTACAGCTGGTTAGACTGGAAGTCGACCACAATAAGTTGGGAAAAGGCTAGGCAGATGATGATGATGATTAGTGCTCAAAGATAGTCGAGCGTATTGTTCAAGCCAAACTCACTCTGCGCACGCACGCGCAAACGCATACACAGCCACCGGCGACGCACAGTCGCACACACACTACGTTGCGCGCTCGCCGCTACAAGCCATTCTGCCGCGGGCCCGGCCGCGGCCCGGATCAACAGTAGCTTAAAAATCTTCTTCAAATACACATTTAACCACACGCGAAACTGTGAAAACTGTAAAATAATTATACTACTTACAAGCAAGTACAAGTTTTATATAAAACTCCAACTATCTGCAACACGTATCACGTGATCTCGAACTTTTTATCAAAATTATTTAGCTAGGTTCAAATGACTACATATTTTTTTGTGAACATGATAGCTACTGTTATCACTACATATTGTGCAACAAAGTCCTCCACCGCATCTGTCAGTCTGTGTGTTCACGATAAATTCAAAAACTACTGCACCGATTTTTATGCTGTTTTCACCAATGGATAGAGTGATCAGAATCAGTGACCTGAAATTCTGACATCCAGTCTTACCAAAGAGTATCGTATTACCTAGTATTAACTGGGTTGTGGAGGTCAGATAGGCAGTCGCTCCATGTAAAATACTGGTACTCAGCTGCATCCGGTTAGACTGGAAGCCGAGCCCAACATAGTTGGGAAAAGGCTAGGCAGACGATGATGAGTGTACTTGTGGCATGTGCCAAATAAATGCATTTTTTTCATTTCTGTCATATTTGACTCCTGTTGAAATACCTTTTTGAAAATACTAAATAACACTGCTAAACCTGAAAATCGAAATCAGGATACTCCAAAATATTATATTGTTGAACCCAACCTTTACAGCCAATATGGCAACCTGCTCATTTGTGCACCACCATACGGTACCGGCAGTCCATTAATCATTCTCAAACGTACCAGGGCGAGAACAGACTGGCACTTAATACCCTCACAACAAATTAACAGTCCCTTCAACCCAAATACGCCCTTATCACACACGTCTTCAAGTTACAAACTTATTACCTTACCTACTAGAACTTTCACAAGCAATTAGCGTCAGAATTGCTAGGAGTTAACGCGGGCAACATTAATCCTACAGTCAAAAAGTAATTTTTTGACAACGGACCTTTAAACATTTTATACAGACAAATCTATCTTGGTAGATAGGCTCGCACCCTGTTACAAGGAACTTAAACATCATCATCTGCCTAGCCTTTTCCCAACTATGTTGGGGCCGGCTTCCAGTCTAACCGGATGCAGCTGAGTACCAGTATTTTACATGGAGCGACTGCCTATCTGACCTCCACAACCCAGTTAATCAAAATCAAAATCAAAACTCATTTATTCAAACTAGGCTGATAATCAGCACTTTTCGAACGTCAAAATTTACTTTACTTTACTTTACTTATTTACAAGTGACAGTCCCCCAAAACGCCCACCCTTCGACACTTCCTAGTGTTTTTGCTGGAAAGAAGAAGTGGCGGAACAAACTCTCCAGCAACACATCTGTCTGTTTGGTTAGAAGAACCAGACTCGATACAATACTATGATGTAAGTTAATATTACGATTGACTACAATCAATAATAAAAGGTATATAATAATAAAACATAAAAAAGACATAACATATTATCAGTAAACTAATTTTGGAGAAAGAACATAAATTACAAACATTGTCTTGTGTTCAACTCAACGACCAGCTATTCTTATCATTTAAGTAGTCGTTAATGGTATAGTAAGCTTTTGAACAAAGATTAGATTTCACTTTGGTTTTAAATGCATTAAATGGCAAGTCTAGAAAAGAAGATGGCCGTTTGTTATAAAATGTTATACCAAGCCCTACGAATAAATTATGAACTTTGTGAAGCCGGTGAAAAGGAGCGCGTAGTTTATGCTTATTTCTGGTGTTAAAGTTGTGAATATCACTGTTTTTAGTGTACAGGTGAATATTTTGTCTAATATATAAAATGTTGGCAAAGATGAACTGAGAAGCAACCGTGAGAATACCAATCTCCTTAAAAATATCTCTAAGAGAAACTCGGGCACCCAGCTGATAAATTGCACGAACCGCTCGCTTCTGCAGAACAAATTATTTTGAATATCAGCAGCTTTGCCCCACAGCAGAATACCGTAGGACATAACGCTGTGAAAATAACTAAAGTAGACTAACCGTGCTGTATCAACGTCAGTGAATTGTCTTACTTTTCTGACGGCGTATGCGGCCGAACTTAGCCTTCCCGCTAGGCTTGATATATGTAAGCCCCATTGTAATTTTGAATCTACTGTTATGCCCAGAAATACAGCAGAGTCGGCAGTTTCCAGCTCTTGATTGGCGAGGATAATATTGGGACCTAGATTTCTAACATTGGGTAAAGCGAACTTAATTATTTTAGTTTTCTTGGCATTAAGAACAAGGTTGTTTGTTGTGAACCAATCCGTGACCATTGATAGCGTGCTATTTACGTCGTCAAAGTTGTGTCTATTCCTATCTACTTTAAAGATAAGAGAGGTATCATCTGCAAATAGTACAAAGTCACAAAAACCTTTTAAATAATATGGTAGATCATTAATATAAACCAAGAATAAAAATGGACCCAGTATTGAACCTTGAGGTACACCAAGCCGAACCGGTAGTCTGGAAGATTTCGCGCCATTTACGTCTACACATTGGAATCTATTTTGTAAATACGAATCTATCACATTTAGGGCCTCGTTTTGAACACCGTAATGACGCAGTTTCCGTAAAAGCGTGTCGTGATGTACGCAATCAAAAGCTGAGAGATCGCAGAAAAAACCGATTGCATTTTGCGCGTTCTCCCATGCGTTAAATATGTGTTTTAGCAAAGCAACACCTGCATCCGTAGTCGAACGACCCTTTGTAAAGCCATATTGATCATTATGAAGGAGATTATTTAAATTAAAATGTAGTAACAACTGTTTGAGAATTAATTTTTCAAAAATTTTGCTAAATGCAGGTAAAATAGAAATTGGTCTAAAATTGCCAATATCATTTTTACTGCCAGATTTAAATAGAGGGATGACTTTACTGCTCTTCATAAGATCAGGGAAAGTCCCCAAATCAACGCATTTATTGAAAGTAACAGCAAGACAGGGGGCTACAATGTCGATTATGTTACTTAATAGTTTAATAGAAATGCCCCAAAAATCACTTGTGTTTTTAGACTTAAGTGAATTAATACTAGGTAATACGATACTCTTTGATAAGACTGGATGTCAGAATTTCAGGTCACTGACTACCTGTAACGACTGCCAAAGCTCTATATATGGCAGCCATGACCAACAGCTTAACGTGCTTTCCGAGGCACGGAGGAAACTCGGTATGTCGGGCGGTCACCCATCCACAGACCGACCTAGGCAAGCACAGCTTTACCTAAAGATCGACCCGAGTGGCAGTTCTTATTAAGCCACGAGCTCCTCGAACTTAAACATAACTAGCAAAATATGAGTGTACTTTTTTTTCTCCTGTATCGTAGGTGCGTTCACAAACATTCAAACTCACATACACAAACACACCCAGTCTCGAAACAACTATCTGTAGGCCATACAAATATTTGTCCCGTGCGGGGATCGAATCCGCGACACGCAGCGCAGCAGTCCAATCGCTCAGTCACTGCGCCAACCGTCCCTTCGATTCGAATTGGAATTTTCTTACTTTTATGCGATTTGCAGGTCAGTCAGGTTTTATGTTGATTAAAATATGATTTAGTCAGTAAAGTAACATTTGTTACGGTCGCGAATCCTATTTATTTAACATACAACCCGACACAGACCGGCAAATTGCAAAAAACGAAATAATCATAAAGTTTGTACGTTTGTACGTCGAGGGTAATCTCAGGAACAAAAGATCCAATTCCAAAAATTCTTTCACTAGCAGAATTGATTTTGATTCGTTGTTCGTGGGTTGATAAGATATCAAATCAACCCCCGAAGAACGAATCAAAATCAATTAATAACGCAGCTAATAATATCAAGCATTTTATTAGCTACGTAATTTATCACAATGTATGCGGACAAAGTCGCAGGCGAATTACTAGTCCTGAATAAGAAAAATATTTTCAGAAATCTCTATTTTCTGGACACATTCATTTGTTATCTTTTTGCGGCTTACGGGAGCAGAATATTACAAAGGTTTACCGACAAAGTGCTTAGTGCTACGGCTTTACACGCAAGTTACTACACGTGTTTTTCCGAAGCGATTCTCAGATCAAGCTATCCATTTTCAATATAAAATGACCCCTCTTTTTATGGTCTTTCCATGCAATTAGAGATCAGCTTACCCTGGTATTACATTTTACACACATTCTATATTTTGGAAAAATATTACCACTGGTATCGTATTTCACTGTAACCGGGTTCAAGGTCAGATAGGCTGTCGTTCCATGTAAAATACGAGGGTTCAGCTTTATCCGGTTTCACTGGAAGTCGATATAACCGGGAAAAGGCTAGGCAGATGATTTTATTACGTTCTCAGGAGATTCGGCTTTTTTTTTGGAGGTTGAGGAAATCATAAAATGACTCCTCCCGCTCTGGGCGGAGCGGAAGGGAGTGTCAGACTTCTACTGACTAAAAACCACCCATGTTCCTTCTAAGCCCTTTGAGTCCGAGGCCGCGGTATCTCTTTCGAACAACCCGCAGCCTCGGCAGGAGATTCGGCTTGCCACCGGCGCGCGGCTTGTGTATTGTTGATATTCTATACCTGCGTCACAAATCACGTCAGTGTAATTCGTTGTCTCAGCAACTTCATTAATTTGTTTTTGCTCCGCATTCGTCGCAACGCGCGTTACTTGAATGTGAAGCTCGTGATTAAACTACTGAAGGTTCTACGTACTTTATTTGTGGGTAGGTGTTTCATCTATAACTTAATAATACATAATAATTATACAGAGAAAGATTTGTATTTTTGAATGTAACGAATAAACTTAAAAACTACTGGACCGATTTGAAAAACTCTTTCACCATTGTGAAGCTATACTATCCTCGTGTAACATAGGCCTTTCTATACCTGTATTCCCACGGGAACGGGGACTACGCGGGTAAAACCACGTAAAGTCCGCTATTAAGTTATATTTAAACTGAGAAAGAAGTGTGTAGGAAATTAGGCACACCTACGTTTGGCATTTAATCAAGATTAGTTTAACTCCAATAATTAGTTGTTAGTATTGGTATGTTGCTCTATAATAATAATTCTTTATTCAGATATTAAAATCCATACCAAATTAAATTCAAATAAATAAAAACAAAATTAGTTACAAGAACAAAATCAATCAATGTCACAATCAAAATTAATATCTAAACATAAACGGCAATTAAAAAATCACAAACACATAAACACAAACATAAAATCACGCCTGTAATCCCCGAAGGGTTAGGCAGAGGTGTACCTATTAATACACCCACATTTCGCCAGTTATGTTTAAGTCCCATGTAATAGGGGGCGAGCCTATTGCCATCAACCGGGCACAAATCCAGACTCCGTGGCTGTTACTGATAAATTCCTGATGGAAAAAGCCAATAACACTTTGCCCGACCCGGGAATCGAACCCAGGACCTCATGCTCAGCAGTTGCGCTTGCAACTACTAGACCAACGAGGCAGTCAAAAAAAAAAAAAATAATAATTTGATATTTGACAACAGTATCCTTTGTCGTTTAATATTATTTAAATTCATCATTATCTGCCTAGTCTTTTCTTTTAGTAGAGTCTGTTTTCAGTGTTTACGGGTCTTAGATCTGACCTCCACAATTCAATTACTTTTGGGTAATATGAAACACCTTGGTAAGGCTGGTTATCAGATCGTATTAGGACTAACAAAGATTTTCTACAATAATCGACAGCCGGATCCAACACAACGGCTTAACGTACTTTCCGAGGCACGGTAGTATCCCGGTATGTAGCGAATGATCACCCATCCACAGACTGACCTTGGCAAGGACGGCTTTATCCTGAAGACCTGCGTCTGTTACTATTTTAAACTTTCCAACATCAAATTCCTAAATACCTTTTTTGGTAGAAATGTACAAAACTTTAACTAAACATAGTAAAGTTCAGTAGAAAACGATGAATTTTCATCGTATAACCAAAGAAAACAACACGCTTTGGTTCACAAAAGGATTAAACGTTGGTGTATTTTAGTACACCCACATTTTGTTAAATACCTACGGGGCAGGCATATTTTATCAAAGACTTTCTATTTACTATTCCAACTTTATGGTGATGTGCTTCAGTTTATTTGCTGCTGTTATAAAAACAAATCTCTTTTCCTCAGCCTTCAAATCAAGATACAAATATAAACTAGCGTCTTTTTTCCTTCGGAATTAGCAGAAACTGTTGAACACCCACTCCAATGCACTGCACCCACTCGACTTGGAAATCTCTAAATAGACTCCAAACCCAGGTCAGCCGTACCAAAGACAATCTCTTCACATGGGGGTTCATTGATGGCTCAAACCTCAAGTGTGTATGCAGCGTATCTTCACAGATAATGTCCCACCTTCCATCTTGCGCTGCATGCCCTGACACCTGCACACTTGACGACTTTATGACTGCATCAGCGAGTGGAGTCCGTATAGCTGAATTTTGGGCCAAAACGATTTGATCAAAAAGAAATTTGCCATCGACACGCTAAGAAGAAGACTCGACCCTTTTTTATTTTGGAAGGTGGGTAATCATCAAATGACTGAAGTGTCAGTCTTCTACTGACCCGTAGCTCCGACAGGCGTCGACCCCTGTGGGCCCCTGCAATGTTACTGACATCTCTTTGAGTGACCCACTCGACCCTGAGGTAGTCCTTTAACTTCCATCATCAACGTTCATACATCTGGTCATGCAAGCACTCTAGTTTCGTGTAGAAAGAACTTGACCTGTCTGCAGCACCAAAATGGTCAGTAGGTATATGCTTGTACGTCTTTCTGAAGCACTCCTGGTTTTTGGTCTCGTCAAATCTGTAAATATTATCTTTTGTTAGTCAGCCGACTAACAACACAAAACATATTATCCTTACTAATATTATAAATGCGACAGTAACTCTGTCTGTTGCGCTTTCACGCTAAAACTACTGAATCGATTAAAATGAATAATGAAATTTGGAACTTACACAGATAATGTAGAGCCTGAGAAAGGTCATAGGCTACTTTTGAAAAACAGGTTGTAAGGGGTTCCTGTCGGGGCTGCGGGTTGTTCGAAGGAGATACCGCGGCCTCGGCACAAGGCCTAAGAAGAAACATGGGTGGTTTTTAGTCAGTAGAAATCTGACACTCCCTTCCGCGAGGAGCGGAACTATTATTTGATGATTTCCCACCCCTAAAAAAAAGGAATTGCAAGGGGGGGATAAAAAGATTACTTTTGGGCGCAATAACCGACATCAGTTGCGGTTACCGATATCCATACGGGCGAAGCCGCGGGTATCAGCTGTCTATATAATTATGTATATATACCATCAAACCCCAAGAATCATTTAGTAGGCCAAAGGAACATCTATAATAAGAACAAAACAAATAAAAAATAACTTTGTTCTACATCACATCGTAATTTAACTAAGAGTTATATTGAACAATACATTGTAAACATATCTGCAGAACCATTGCAATAAGATACGGCGATGTATCTCAGTCGCAATGAGATGTGGCACTGTATCTCAGTTTTATTGTGCAGTTTGTTCGACATAGCTCGCTGAGTTGTTACTGATTGTGTCATTATTGTGTACTTTATCTGGTTATATTTACGTAACAACTCGCTTGTATTTCTCGAGAGGGTGGGTTAATTGAGGTGTATTTAAGTATAGTCACATTTCGTCAGTTATGTTCATGGTCTCAGGTAACCGAAGTAAACAATCACACATAGTTATCTAGTTTTTATTACGACTTTTGTAATAGGATAACCTAATTTTGTCGAGCTTCTCTTTCCACCCAGGTTTAACATTACTTTATGATGCGTCCAAAATGTAGTAAAATTAGCGTTTAATAGAGGTTACCCACCTTTGCCACATGCCTGCGTGACAGACCGTCTCTTTCTAAAGTTTTATGTATCATAGTAATTGCAGGTACAAAATATACTTGTCATGCTTCCCACGCCTCGACTTTTGCTGCTTGATGAAATGCGGTATGAAGCGGTGATGTGACCTAATTGGACATATTATCCCGTAACCGTAACGTACGGCCCGGTTCGCTTAATTAACTAGCTTTTGTGATGGGTTCGCAATTCAGTTATAATTTAACATTCAATAACAGTAAATTATTGAAAATGATAACTTGGTTGCTTCAATAATTTACTGGTTGATGTTGATACTGAAATATATCGAACAATATGAAAATAAAAAATGCAATTAAATATATACAAATTAGGTTATGCCCGCGGTTCGCGTCGAGTTCGGAATTGTCCCGCAGGAGTGTATTACTAAGATGAAAAGTATCCTATATAATTCAGGTTCTAAACGTATGTAATTTTTTCTCAATATTTAAGTAATTCAGAATGTCAACGATTTGAACTATCTTAGTTGGACACAGTACGTTATTCGGTCATTTTAATCAAGAATTTACATATTTTGTAATACTAGCGATCCACCCCAGTATCACACGACTGCTATAATAATAGCAGCCTTTTGCCTCGTCCACATTCATACATCTGGTCATACACGCACGCCGGTTACGAGTACTACGCACCTGGCCTTTCTGAAGAACGGCACCAATAAGATTAGTGTATGTCTTTCTAGGGCGTCCCCTCCTGGCGTTGCCACTCACATCTGCCTTGTAAATACTTTTTGTTAATCGACTTTCACTCATCCTCTCCACATGACCGAACCACCTTAGCATACTCTTTTCAATTTTTGTCACTACATCTTTTTTTAACATTTTCTTTTTTTTGTCACGGCATCGGGCAGGTCGCCACCATACATTTGAATTATAAATGTATCACTACTTGCAAATTTTTAAATATATTTTAGTAATATGTAGTTTACAAGTAAACTGAGTTAAGTTAAGTAAGTTAATAAGTTAAGTTTATGAGCACTAATTATGCCATTGTATTAGAAACAACACTATTGTGCCTAAATGTATACCTTTTGTATTCCTTTTTTTTAAATAAATTATTCTTATTTACCATGTTTATTATTAGTTTTGGGTTCCCGATACTAAGTTCAGAAACAATATTGAATATAGCCTATAAACACTCAGGAATATTTTATGTTTCCCAATAGTGAAACACTACCCTCGACAAACTTACAAAGTTGCAAACTTTAGCAACTAATATTAGCTTGCTTACGATAGACGGTAAAAACAAAATGAACAATTTAATAGTTTCACTAAGACTTCATAAAATATTATTATTTGTCTATGAAATTATTTCTACTCTCGCTGTTGTATTTCTAATATAGTTACAATGGTAATAACGAAGACAATTTTCATATAATCACCTACTTTGGAACAACTTCAGGCAAAGAAAAAGAAAACTCTTAATAAGCTTAATCTTCTAAACTTTGAGAAAGGTGAACCTTTTGGTGTAACAAGATGTTGCAAGATTTGTGGCTATTGTTTGGTAACTAATATTACAATCCTGCATCATAATAATTCTTTATAATACTTACTTCCTGCAGGTCATATTATTTTTAAAGCACAGTATCTATATAATGAAAATAAACAATCAATTTAGACATAGAACAGCCTGCTTGACTCAACACGTAAATGTTCCTTATCTCAGAGATCATAATGCATTGTTGCTGAGTGAAGTCACTACAGAGTTCAGCTTCTGGGATGGTGATGAAAATGTGTTTCTATAGATAATGACCGCAAAGAACGAAAATGAAAGAGGGTAGACCGATTTGGCTATTTTTAAACTTCCAGCCGCAATAACTTCAGTTTATTCGTGATCATGGTGCTTGTAACACCGCTGAAATATCGGAAACTCGAAACATACAGTAAACATAGTACCTAAATACTTCGTTTTCAGTGTATCAAAATATTTTGTTTCACATAGGCCTACATAGGCACTTATGAAACGTCGAAAAATGGTGCACGGTTAGGGTTGGTCGTTTCCTATGGAAAAGAACCGGCAAGAAACTCGATGGTTGCTCTTTTAAAGTGCTTTGGTTTGACAATGTTTTATGTTACAGCATTAGTACTTACGTATGGGGGACAATGAAGTCGTAGGGTACCCGTCGGGGCTGCGGGTTGTTCGCAAGAGATACCGCGGCCTCGACATGAAGGGCTAAGAAGCAACATGGGTGGTTTTTAGTCAGTAGAAGTCTGACACTCCCTTCCGCTCTGATCGATGATTTTTCGCCCGCCAAAAAAAAAACTTGAGAGGTGTCAAGGAACACCCGGATGGAACGAAGTTATTGTTATTATTTTTTATTATGTAAAAAAAAAAAAAAAGAAATGTAGAAATGAAATATCTGGCTTGCTTTCTATAAGAGAGAGAGAGACAGACAGAGAAACATGCGACGCCGCACAGCTTACAATAGCTTACTATAGCAAAAAGTGTCGTGACAACTTTTCGTAAGAATTTTTTCCGTCTAGCCCCCTTTCACAACGCGCGATAAGGAACTTCGTTCCAAAAAAGGGTACAACAAAAACTAAAACGTAAATGTTAGTGACCGTGCAGTTTAAAAACTTACACTTACTACACGTTTCTCCGTCGCTCATAGACAAGAGAATCAAAACAATCCATCTCATCACCGTCATAACTTTTTGAAACGACTTCCTCTGGCAAGTCTTCAATCAAACAGTTTGGCAGCCGCCATTTTGTTTACACCGTCATAAACGCCAGGTGTATATTGTTATGTTTACAGTTTTTATTGGCGTGTTAAATTGATTGGGTTAAGCTTTTATGAGTTAATGGTTCTATCTTTGTGTTAGGTACTGTGGGGCAATTGTGAGCAAAGTGAATATTTTTCATGAATTTTCCATGGAAATAGTTGCGATGTTATTATGCTGTTGAAACTAGCTTAGTTTATAATTCCTTTTTTTTTTTTGAAAAGGGAGTGTAAGATTTCTACTGACTAAAAACCACCCATGTTCCTTCTTAGCCTTTTATGTCGAGGCCGCGGTATCTCTTGCAAACAACCCGCGCCCCCGACGGGAGTTTATAATGCCTACTCGTATAATATAATAAAACTTATGTTACTGGTAACCAATTCACTATGTGGCTTATCGCGGCAATCGATTTCATTCATTTCATATTTAAAAACGACTTTCAACCTTATTCCAATAAGATTTTCTGACAAAAAATAATAATTGGACTAATGTTCTATGTTTGGATTGTTGTTCTAGTCTTATACATTTTTGACATTGCTATTACTGTTTTTGATGATAAAATGGCTCTTTACTTAGGTTAAGAGCCTTAAATGATCACATTAATTAAAAACCTACGTTTAAAAAGTTATAAAAAACAGCTAGATTGGTCCAAGCCTAGATTTTTTCAAGTCTTACACGAAAATAGAAAGCCGTGACAATAAGTTATATCGTCTAACTAATTCTGTGACTGTTTCCCGCAAATTTTTATATCTCATTCAAGGACGAAACTTTAAACTAACAAAAAAATGTGTTTCGCCGACCCCAAACGACATGGGATAAGGGCAGGAAGATGATGATGATGAAGGACAAAACTTTAACATTCTCCGTTTCTTTTTTTGCGTATCGTGATTTATAGATACATTCAAAATATTCCCTTTGAATATTTCGGCGCCCACCTTGCAGACATATTATTTCTAAATCCAGCAAATAAAATAAAACACAGCAATAGTCATTGAACTCACACTAAGGAATATCTTTGAAATATAATCCGTATTGTAAACACAGCAGGTGAAGGTAACAAAGACAGAATCTATCTATGTATGACAGATGTATAATATATTCTCGTCTGTCAATATCAGACGATATTTTTTTAAATGTAAAAGTTCATTAGCTATTGCCTGTGACTTTGTTCGCGTGGGACGTGTATAAAAAAAGAAAATCTAGCCTATGTGTAACACTGCCCAGCTAGTGTGTTCATCTATATTCTAATCTATCTCTAAATTTCAATTTCATCATTTATAATAGTAGTAAGATATATAATTAGGCAAAAGGCTAGTGTTGTTGAATGAACGAACAATAAACTCCGAAACTATCCAAACAGTAATAAAACTAAAATAAACGCCGTACAGACTAGGCGCCTTGCTAATAAAGTAAAAACAATAAAGTACACAGGTTTTTAGGGCTAATAAAGCTAATACTTTGACAAAATAAATATTTTGTTACTCTCGTAAAGTTAAAACCTTTGATCATGAAAAAATATGATATGGATTCAGTGATTTGGAATGCAAACGATAAAACATTTAATTGTGTGTATTTTATTGTGATAAATATGAACTAGCAATAGGTATGGTAGTTTCCTCATGGATTTTAATATCTTGAAACGTACATATACGCCCCGTTAAAACCCACCATCAAAGAATTACAAGAGTTGCAGGGCTAATGTAAGTATTTTTTTGTAAAGAAACTCTCAATTGTATTGCTATTGATGAAATCAGCATCCAGCATTTAATGTAGTGTCTCGTCGGCCTAGGCACTAATCAAAGACATTTCACTAGCCTTTAACCTTTCGCGTGGGCGAACGTAGATCACAATAGCTTTTTAATTGTGTCTATATACTAGCGTACGATGAGTTAAGGAAAATGATAAAGTCTAAAGTACATTGATCCAGCAGTGGGTGAATTCAGGCTGTGATGATGATGATGAAGTCCCTGAACATCTGACTCTCTCTCACACACAGACGCACGCACACACACATGCGCACATGCACACATAAATATACACACACTTATCTAGATTGATAATAATAATATAATAATCATCACTACATATCACTACATAGTATAAAACAAAGTCGCTTTCTCTGTCCCTATGTCCCTATGTATGCTTAAATCTTTAAAACTACGCAACGGATTTTAAAGCGGTTTTTTTTAATAGATAGGCTGATTCAAGAGGAAGGTTTTAGTATATAATTTGACCGACATCCACGCTGGTGAAGCCGCGGGCATCAACTAGTAATATATATTTATAATTTTTAACCGACTTCCAAAAAGCAGGAGGTTTTTTGTTTACTTTTTCCTCTTTTTGTTATTTGCTTATTTGTATCTATGCAATGTAAAGGAAGAGCGGAGCCTTTCTATGCCTAAATGAAGACTCTTCGACCTTGAAGCCAAAATGATACGTAATAAACTTTTTTCGTATGGTTAGATAGATAGATAGATAGATGCATCGGGCTAGTGTCCGCAACTCCACGCCTTGAGCGCGTTTTTTGCGTGCGGGTGGGAATCTTATTCGATCCACCTCAGCTCCCCGAGAAAAGCCAGCAACCCCTTGGTGTTACCGGCAATCTCGCGGAGAGTACCTGGGTTACCGAAGTACTTGGCCCTGTATGGGGCAACCCCCGTACAGTGCAGGAGCACGTGGGCTGCTGTTTCTTCTTCCTCCATGCAGGCTCGACACAGAGGACTATCTGTGACTCCTATAACAAAGAGGTGCTTGTTAAAAGTACCGTGTCCAGTGATGGCGGCCGTCACTGTGCGTAGCTGCAGCTTAGTTAGCCGGAGCGCTTGTTTGGTGAGGCGGGCGTCGATGGCGGGAAGCGCCTCCTTGGCCTGCCTGCACTCGCCGTGGTCTAGCCACAGCTTCGCGTGAAGTTCCCTGGTACGTTTCCTTACCAGCGTGCGAAGATAACCGAAAGGGAGCGGCACGATGGGTTCTGGTCCCACCGCTGCCATGCTTGAGCCCCTTCGAGCGAGCTCGTCCGCTGCATCGTTGCCTCGGGAGTCGCTATGTCCTTTAATCCATTGAATGGTTATATTGTTTAGGTTACCTACCTGGTTCAGGCGTTGGTGGCACTCGTGTATCAGCCCGGAATTGACCGTGTGGCTCCTTAATGCCAGCAGCACCGCCATGCTGTCAGAAAGTATACGGATAGAGTAATCCTTTACCTCCCGAGCCAAGATGGCTGATGCCGCCAGGGTGATACCCATACATTCTGCCTGAAAGACAGTGTTGTGGGCCCCCAGAGGTACGGCTAAGTGGATATTGAGATCCTCCGAGAAGACTCCGGCTCCAGTGCCAGTACCTGTTTTGGATCCATCCGTGAAGATCCGCACTTCTGCAGGGTTAAATCCCTCGCAGCGGTGATCCTCATGGAGTTGGATTTTGTATTTCTTATCGAATACGTACTGTTTGGGTACTCGATCGTTTACAGCTTTCACCAGGGGGAATTCGCTTTGGAATCCCTCCAGTGCCGCAGTATGCTGCGTGTACTTCTTACCCCAGAGTTGTAGCGTATTGAGGCGCACCGCCGTCATCGTTGCTTCCTGCTGAATGAACAGGTGGAGCGGCGGAAGCCCCAGTATGGCTTCGAGGGCTGCGGTCGGAGTTGTCCTCATGCAGCCTGTGATCGCCATGCAGGCGAGCCTTTGCATACGTTGCAGCTTGCTTATGGCTGTTA
Source organism: Diarsia brunnea (assembly GCA_949774965.1). Lineage (NCBI taxonomy): Eukaryota > Metazoa > Arthropoda > Insecta > Lepidoptera > Noctuidae > Diarsia > Diarsia brunnea. The sequence goes on from OX459001.1 coordinate 20,862,301, forward strand.
TTAATTTGGTGCGGGGCCACCAGACCACTGCCCCGTAGGTGATCATGGGTCGGATTACCGCACAGTAAAGCCAAAGTATAATTTTGGGGGATAGGCCCCACTTCTTACCTATCATCCTCCTGCACTGCCAAAAGGTGATGCAGGCCCTGTTTAGCTTGTTGTCAAGATGACTGCTCCAATTTAACTTACTGTCCAGGATAACTCCCAGGTATTTGACCTCGTTGGTAACCTGGAGCTCAGTGTCGAATAGCTTAGGTAGGCGATGCGGGCCTAGCGTTCGTTTTTGGGTAAACATGACTAGTTCAGTTTTTGTGGGGTTCACTGAGAGATCGAACTCAGCACACCATCGCTCAACTATGCGTAGCGCCTGCTGAGCGAGGTTGCAAATTGTCCCTGTCACCTTCCCCGAGATGAGGATGGCGAGATCGTCTGCGTACCCAATAGTGTAAAAGTGGTTAGCATTGAGCTTCGCGATGAGGTCATTAATCACCAGATTCCAGAGGAGGGGCGATAGCACTCCTCCTTGGGGACAACCCTTGGCTATCACTGCCATCTGCTGCTCTACTCCAAGGCGGACTACTCTTTTGCTAAGCATTTTCGTATGGTTATGACAATACAGTTGAAATATAAATATAAGTATAAATCCGAAACAATTTAATAACTATTGCCGCTTTTCCAGGTCTTCAGCGTACGCCTCAGATAAAACCGTTTTAAATAATTAAAAGCCATTTGAATCGTATTCCAACAAGATTAAAATTCCGTTTGCACACTGCAAGCCATTAACGATGCTTGATACTTTTTGTTTAAGCCGTAGTTAAGTCTTGTTATGTTAATTAGTGCTGCAGCCGATCAGGATTCTACTAAACTGAACTTCGTAACTTGTAAAAGTTGATAAAAACTGTATGATTATCACCTTTACGTAGAAATGAATAAGTATTGAAATAGTGTTTCTCAATATAAGTATTAACTGGCAAAATGGATTTACCAGAATTAAAAAAAAAAACAATGTTATCAGCAGGTTGCAGATTAAATGAAACCACAAAATAAACATAATTTGTCAAATATTGAAATAGTGGTTATGTCTCCGACTGTCGTGGAGAAAAACATCGTGAGGATTTCGGCATGTCCTAGAACGAAAGGTCCTTTTTTTTTGCCGGGTGGAAAATCATCAAATAACACCTCCCGCTCTTGGGAAGAGCGGGAGGGAGTGTCAGACTTCTACTGACTAAAAACCACCCATGTTCCTTTTTAGCCCTTCATTTCGAGGCCGCGGTATCTCTTGGGAACAACCCGCAGCCCCGACGGGATAGGAAAGGTCCTTTTTTTTTTTTTTTGGGGGTGGGAAATCATCAAATAACCCCTCCCGCTCTTGGGCAGAGCGAAAGGGAGTGTCAGACTTCTACTGACTAAAAACCACCCATGTTCCTTCTTCGCCCTTCATGTCGAGGCCGCGGTATCCCTTACCTTGCGGACAACCCGCAGCCTTGCGGACAACCCGCAGCCTATAGGAAAGGTCTTTTTTTTTTTTTTTTTTTTGGGGGGTGGGAAATCATCAAATAACCCCTCCCGCTCTTGGGCAGAGCGAAAGGGAGTGTCAGACTTCTACTGACTAAAAACCACCCATGTTCCTTCTTCGCCCTTCATGTCGAGGCCTCGGTATCCCTTGCGGACAACCCGCAGCTTCGACAGGCGTCGGCCCTTGCGGGCCCCTTCCATGTTGCTGACATCTCTTTGAGGCGCGCGTGGAACACGAACGCGCCGTCGACACGGCCTGTCGTCGTCATAAGACGGACGGACGGCAAGCTTACCCATCACTCACCGTCCACAGGCCCGCGTCTACGGTGGCCGGAAGCCATCACGTGGCCCCCGACGCCCGGAGCGCCTCCCGCGGCGGCTGGGACGAGAGGTTCTCTCCCTCTCACGTTCCGCCACCTCCTTCGCTAGCATCACTGCTTCGCAGAAGGAGGCGACGGCGTCCCATTCCTCCTATAGGAAAGGTCCTTGAGTTGCATTTGGTGTTTCTTCTCAGAGCAGTCAAATTAGAAACGGTGATCTCATCATAATCATTATCTTGCCCTTATCCCAAGAAAATAAACGCCGATCTCTACTAGTTAAAAAAAATACAACACGAAAATGCGCAAACATAAACATTGTACTAACAAGAATGAAAACAATACCATTTATCATACACGAAAAACAACTCGTTGTTGATTCTAAAAACGTACCGGTACATCAAACATAACAATAATAAATAAAAGCTTGAGAACAGCTTCATTCAAAATGTAACAAAACAGCAACATTTCAATTTTAAATCCAACATTTACAATACACTAGAATGTTGTGAACAACATAAATAGTGGAGACTCTAGTCACAATATACAGACAATGATGGAAACAATAGAGAAGCTTCTGTTCTCGATGTAAGTGCAGCGCACTCATCCTTTGAACAAACAATCAGTAACTTATAATTAGAACTAGAAAACAGACTGAACTGAAAGAGGGATTAAAATACAATGTTAAAGTTTAATAAAACATCATTCAGGTTTATTTTTACTCAACCACATAGCTTGTTAAAAGTTTTTCGAGAAGTGCTGATTATCAGCCTAGTTTGAACAAATGACTTTTGATTTTGATTTTTTGACGATGCCCAAATAAAATTAATATTAAATTAAAAGGAGTAATAAGTATCTAAGAAAACGGTGATTTTGACGTTATTGTAGTTAATCAGGCTGCACTTATAAAAAAACAGCTTGTCAGTATTATTGGAACGAAGTTTCTTATCGCGCGTTGCGAAAGGGGGCTAGACGGAAAAAATTAAGACCAAAAGTCAGACACTTTTTGCTATAGTTGTAAGCCGTGCGGCGTGCGCGTGTTTCTCTGTCTGTCTCTCTCTCTGTCTCTCTTATAGAAAGCAAGCCAGTTATTTTCAGAACTTCGTTCCATCTGACTAAAAACCACCCGGAACATGGGTGGTTTTTAGTCAGTTCTCGCTAATCACAAAGGGCTATGTGTCGAGGCCTCGGTATCTCTTTCGAACAACCCGCAGCCCCTACGGGATTCATCGATCCCTTGAATTGATTCTTTGTTTTGTCTTCAAGTAACATAAACTTAGTATCAGTGTGCTATTAGGATATTATGGTCACATTACTTGAAATTGAAACTTCAACTTTTTGGGACTGTGATCAAATAATAATATCTTTTCCAGAACTTTTGGAAAACAAGTATCGAATTCAGGATAAGTTTGTAATTGAGAGCGTATTTTGAAGATGAAAAGCTAAACCTCATAAAACAATGCGTACGTAGTGTGTCAGTGTCAAAACAAGACATAAATGTTGAAGTAATTTTGCGTTCCGTAAACTTTGATATGTCTGAAGTCTGAACAATTGCTTTGTTCTAAGACACCGGACGCGTTCAACATCTGTTGATTGAGTGCTGAAGCTTTTACAATATTGATCGGAATTCTTAATAACTTAAGAGAGTTCCGAGCAATGTGCTTATAATACAGACACTCATTATCTGCCTAGCCTTTTCCCAACTATGTTGGGGTCGGCTTCCAGTCTAACCGGATGCAGCTGAATACCAGTATTTTACATTAAGCGACTGCCTATTCAGATAGGCAGCCTCCACAACCCAGTTAATACTAGGTAATGTGGTAAGACTGGATGTCAGAATTTCAGGTCACTGACTACCTGTAACGACTGCCAAAGATCTATATATGGCAGCCGGGACCAACAGCTTAACGTGCTTTCCGAGGCACGGGGGAAACTCGGTACGTCGGGCGGTCACCCATCCACAGACCGACCTAGGCAAGCACAGCTTTATCTAAAGATCAACCCGAGTGGCAGTTCTTATTAAGCCACGAGCTCCTCAGACAAACAGACACTGATTAAAATAAATACATTATTTTCCTCGAACTGTAGTTATACCACAAGTGGTAACAAGTGCTACTCCTAATCATGAAGGTTTGGATTTCATTTCAATGTCGAGCAAAGTGTTTTTGGTTTTTATTTTTTGGTGACAAGATAAGAAACCAAATAAAGAAAATAACCTTGCCATTGTACTCATTTGAGGTTCGATCCCCGCACGGAACAAATATTTGTATGGCCTACAGATAATTGTTTCGGGTCCAGGTGTTTGGTTTGTGTATGTGAGTTTAAATGTTTGTAATCGCACCCACGATACAGGCAAAAAATCTAGGTTTATAAAAAAAACGTTTTATAAAAAAAAATATTAAATAGTAGTAACAAATAGACGTATTTGTATAGGATAGGTATCCCACCGATTTCTTGATAGTACCTACTAGAAAGAATAGTATACATTATTCACAAAACAATGACTATTAATCATCTTTTAAGAAAAAGAATTAAATGAAAGCGTGATGATTGATAGGGGACAATAGAAGAAAACATGAGGCAAGGTGAGAAGATGTCCTGTCCTGTCGGGGCTGCGGGTTCGCAAGAGATACCGCGGCCTCGGCATGAAGGGCTAAGAAGGAACATGGGTGGTTTTTAGTCAGTAGAAGTCTGACACTCCCTTTCGCTCTGCCCAAGAGCAGGACTTATTTGATGATTTCCCACCCAAAAAAAAAAAAGGTGAGAAGATGAGAGAAAGAAATACACATCTGACACCCCCTAGACACCCCGTTAGAACAATAAGGGTGACATGAGAGATCACGTAACACCAGTGAGGCACGAACTTCATTAGGGCAAAATTGGATTGATGCAAAATAAAACAATCACAACTTTTTTTTTAAAAATACTTAGCTTCCTACGTTTGTTTACGCAGAAACTTTTTGAACTGTTTTTGATTCCTGTAGATATCCAGAAATATCCTCATTAAAACTTCGAAAACAGTAAACAGGAATTTTCCGTAATTGGACTCCGTTCGAGGGGGTCTTGAACGCAGTTCAAATTCTCAATTCAAATATCTTTCCCGAAAAATTTAGGAACAGATCTCCAATTTTGAAAACCGCAGTCAATCACCGTTTAAACGAATCGAGCCTTTAAGGCGCTGCTCCACAGCATCCCACGACTTCGTACCTACCTGTGCTGAGCTTCGTTTTGTATAAAAATGTTTGCGGAATCGCCCACTTCGACAAACATTCATGCTATTCTACATAACATATTGTGGGCGGACACGGGCCGTCTTAGAGAGGAAGTGGGCCGAAATCCACCACGCGAGTCCAGTGTGGGCTGGTAGATGACAAAAGACTTCGAACTCTATCGAAGCCTTGTAAGCGAAATTTTGCTAGCGAATATTATTGAATAAATATTATATACTAGCTGTGCCCGCGACTTCGTTCGCGTGCTTGTCGGAAACTAAAATGCGTCGCTTAGATAAAAGTACGTTAAATCATTGCCCTGCGTTAACTTACTGCCGCTGTAGAAAATAAGAAGAGGGTAATGCAAAGTACTGACTATGTCTAATACTAAAGTTTAGATGGATGGGTGTTTGTTAATCAACCACGTCAGAACGGCCGAACGGATCTTGAAGAAATTTGAAACAGGTACATTATAGTCGACAGGTACTGTCGTTGGCGCGTTCGTGTTCCACGCGCGCCTCAAAGATAATATGTCAGCAACAATTAAGGGGTCCTTTGGGGCCCCTTAATTGTTGCTGCCGTCGTCTGCCGGGGCTGACGGTTGTCCGCAAGAGATACCATGGCCCCGAAACACAAAGAGCTAAGAAGAAACGTGGGTGGTTTTTAGTCAGTAGAAGTCTGACACTTTCTTCCGCTCCGCCCAGAGCGGGATGAGTCATTTGATAATTTACGAACCACAAAAAAGGGGGGATTAGAGGCTGTTTCGTGAGGTACCTGTACCGAGTCTGGGACATCGAATCTGAAATGGAACGCCGTCGCCTCCTTCTGCGAAGCAGTAATGCTAGCGAAAGAGGTGAACGTAAGAGGGACACAACCCCTCTTCCTAGCCGCCGCGGGAGACGCTCCGGGCATCGGGGGCCACGTGATGGCTTCCGGCCACCGATGTCAGCAACATTGAAGGGGCTCCCAAGGACCGACGCCCGTCGGGGCTGCGGGTTGTTCGAAAGAAATACCGCGGCCTCGACACATAGGGCTAACAACACACCACATCTATATAAAGACATGTTTGGTGCAGTGGCTGGACGATTAACAGTAGCACTGCGTGTCGCAGGTTCGATTCCCACACGGTACAAACAAAGTATGCCGTGGGTTTTATCCAATTTTAATTTAGTTTAAAAAAAATAGTATTTTTATACTGTGTAATTGGTAAATCTTTATTTGTTGACTATTCATGAAACATAATTATGTTTATTTAATAACACCGCGGTTTAGAAAATGACATCAAATGAATAACGCCATCTGTCGAAGACGAAGATAAACTGCTAAAATAGAGCGATCAAACACACTATAGGGTTTAGGCTATGTAGATTTTGAAAACAGCGTCATTTAGACTAATATCTACGTACCTTTTGCTATCATTACTTATTTAAAGTTATCTTGTGAAGGCATTTATTAATAAGTACCATATTCGTTCAATAGATGTCGTTGCTTGTCTCATTCTTGACCATAATGATAAGTTCTTCTTGAAAACTATAAATGCATATATCTTTTGATAGAGAGCACCGATTACGATGAAACAAAGACTAAGTAATAGCCCAAGTTACGCACAATATTTATGTATAAAAGTTATCTACATTCGTTTCGTAAATTTGACGTGATGCTTAGTCATCGAAACAGACAAACAGATAAACAGACAAACAGACAAAAATTCCAAAAATGCTGGAAATGTGTTCTGTTGGTTATACTTTAATACCCTGACAATTTTTTTTTTAAGTATTTTCGATGTACAAAAAAGATTTTTCTACAGATTTATTATATGTATAGAATAGATAGAAGAAGATATAGATATAGATAGAATAGATTTTAAATTCTAATAATGTAGATTTCATAGTGCAGTGATGAATTAAAACATGTTTAAACTAATGTGGTAGATTCAAGCCAAGATTAAGAATAACAATTTTTAATTGTAAACATAGGTAGTACACGGTTACAGTATGCGTAGTAAGATTCTTCTATGTTTTGCCGTGAAGCGTACAAATATGAACAAACAAAATGTATTAATTTAAAAACAATTTATCAGTAAATGTCCCATACAATCATTATTATGGAAGAAGAACTGTACAGTTTTTATTATTACTTTTTTATTACTAAACAATACCGACTAGTAAGTCGGGGCTGTTAGTAAATAGTGGGCCACCACTGCTCTGTACTGCCCCAACGCTGCTCTGTACTAGGCCTCCACTGCCACGAAACGAAAGACCAACATGGCTATTTAATTGCGTATCTTTTTAAATATCACTGGCTATCATAGTGTCCATCGATTAACTTTCAAATGGTTAGTTTAGTATACCAAACTATAACCATTTGATAGTTAATCGATGGACACTATGATAGCCACTGGCATTTAAAAATATACACAATAGCCCTGCCGAACGGAGAGTCCTACAAATTCTGGGTACCAGTGGACTTTAAATCGATCTCCGATAACAAAGAGCAACTTGTTAACCTTGCAATCGAAGGGCTTTATAACCCGCTATTCGAGACCGCTGTCAGTCTCCCATTCCTTTCTCATTTATATGCAGATTTGTTGGGTTAAATAAACGGATAGCATCTGATGTTATAAGGGGATCAAACTTGGAATAATGCTTGAATAGGTTGGTGCTTGGAACACCGTAATGGATTTGTGCATCACTACATATTATAAAACAAAGTCCTCCGCCGTGTATGTCTGTCTGCCTGTCTGTTCGCGATTAACTCAAAAACTACTTCACCGATTTCCATGCTGTTTTCAGCAACGGATAGAGTGGTTCTCAAGAAAGGTTTTAGTATATAGGGTGTAAAAGTACCCTTAACGCAAACGAAGGGCACTTGTTCTCCCACCCACTGCGATATTTTTTGTTCTAGACCATACCTGGGAACCTCCTAGTTACGGAGATATTGGGGGTCAAATTTTTCACAGCTGTTTTTGTAAATACTTGTTTTTTAGGTCATAACTTTACTTAAATTACCTCCATGACCCGTTTACTATTCAAAGTATCCACTAGCACAATGTTTTAACAGTGCTACATTGAGTTTAACCGTAAAATGTGATTTTTGACCCAAAAAAAAAAGTCGTTTCCCACCAAAAATTTTTGAGTAGGGGTACTTAGTTTGATGTACAGAATGCTTGGTTGACGGCTGTGTGATGGGTTGATTTACACCCTGTATAATTTGACTGACATTCACGCGGGTGAAGCCGTGGGCATCAGCTAGTCCAAAATATTTGTGCATTGAAGGTGGTGAAAACATATTAGTAATTTAGATAACCTGTCGTGTATTTGATTCGTTGGTGATTTAATTTATAGCTTTCGTGACAGGTTTTGAATTGGTTTAACCTGATAAAAAAATCTCATCATATTAAAGCTTTAACATTAACGTTATAATGATCTGAATTAATGTCTATCTTTAGTAATTAACGGAGAAAAGACTTAGTGGGTCAGGAACTCACCGTCACAAGAAAATTCCTTCAAAACCAATTTAGTTAATAAGTAAGTACCGTTTGAAACCACAAAGGAGTATAATCTTGTAAGCTTTTTAGAATAATACGCTTTTGATTTAAGCCAAGACGGTTACAATAGTACTTTTTCCTTAATCTAAATAGGCATTTGAGAATTGATCATGATAATAAGCAAAACAATCGAATGGTACATACCATTTAATTTTGATCAATAATTACAACAAAATAATGGTTGTATTTAATTAATGTAAATGATGACATTACTGTATGGAAGACCATAAGCGTATTAATTTGTTTTTATGAAATTGTGTGAGGGTTATCATATTAAAAAATATGTCTTTCAGAATATTTTTTTATGTATCTATTTTATATAAGTAGACGGTGTTGGCATTTTCTATCTGACTGATCCCTGAGAAGGATTAACACCGAAATAAACTCAAAGGTCGTGATTGGTTATTATTGTCAACATAATGTTTACTAATACTGAAAACCGGTGACAAGTTAGCTATTTCTATGCATTTATTATGAAACGAAAGAACAAAGGTATGCATGGAAAATGGAAATTCTCTACGTATTAAATTTGCATCTTTTTTCTAGTGGACTGAACTATGCAATTCTATCCATATCAATAGAGCGATATGCAAAAATAACAAATAACGAAAACAGTATCTTCAATATCAAAAAAAGTTATAAACAAACTAGAGCTGAATAATGAAATTGTTGCCTTACCTAATAAAGTATGCCCCAATATTTATCCTCTCCACAAAAAAAAATAGAATCACTAAATTAAATAGTACAACAAATGAAGTTCCATTATTAAAAATGAAATACACCCTTTTTTTTGTAGGGCGAGAAGTCATCAAATGACTCCTCCCGCTCTGGGCAGAGCGGTCGGGAGTGTCAGACTTCTACTGACTAAAAACCACCCATGTTCCTTCTTAGCCCTTGTCCCGAAGCCGCGGTATCTCTTTCGAACAACCCGCATCCCCGACGGGATGAAATATACCCCTTTTTTTTTTTGGGGGGTGGGAAATCATCAAATGACCCCTCCCGCTCTTGGGCAGAGCGAAAGGGAGTGTCAGACTTCTACTGACTAAAAACCACCCATGTTCCTTCTTAGCCCTTGTCCCGAAGTCGCGGTATCTCTTTCGAACAACCCGCAGAGCCGACGGAATGAAATTATACCCCTTCATTGGAAATTAATAGGGCAGTAACTGAACAATGTGAATAAAACCACACGTTGAATATTGAACACAAAACTCGGTTTTGCTAAAGCCCGCTGTTCTTTTGACCGGAAAACCACGAAATATTCGCAGGAATTACTTGAAACCGCGGTTACCCGTAATGTGGTATTGAACGCTAAATTAAGCATTGTGTATTTCCCAGTTGGCTGGGCAAAGGTTCTGTATTCTGCGGCAGCTATAAAGTTGCCAAACATTATATCTGTTTTTAACCGACTTCCCAAAAAGGAGGAGGTTCTCAATTCGATTGGTATTATTTTTATGTATGTGCACTGATTACGCTGAGATTTATGATCTTTAATTTAATTTAAATTTAACATGCTTTTTCCAATATTTTTCATGTTATGAACATTTTTCTTATTTATTAACATTTTTCATAAATGTGTTCGCGAATAACTTTTAACGTTTATGAACCAATTTTGATGATTATTTTTTGGAACAACAACTTAAATACACACCGGTGTTCCTTAGGGCTAAATATTTACAGACTCTCGGCTCGATCTTTAGGTAATACAAACTGCTTAACTAGGTTGGTTCATTGACGGGTGACCAGCCATTACATGTCCAGTTCCTCCATGCCTTCACAAACACCTTATCTTTTGTAGATCTTTGAAAGTCAGTGACCACTGGCCTGAAAGTCTGACATCAGTCTTACCAAAGGAGTAACCTAGTACTAACTGGGTTGTGGGGGTCAGATACAGTCACTCAAGTTGAAATACTGGATTTTATCTGCAATTCGTTACACTAGAAGCTGACCGCAATATAGATAGGAAAGACTAGGCAAATGATGACCCACACATGAAGCTCAGGGTGTCTAAAATGGCTTCTTTAGCAGATCATAATATGAATCGAGTTAGGAGGAGCTCGTGGCTTAATAAGAACTGCCACTCGGGTCGATCTTTAGGTAAAGCTGTGCTTGCCTAGGTCAGTCTGTGGATGGGTGACCGCACGACATACCGAGTTTCCTCCGTGCCTCGGAAAACACGTTATGCTGTTGGTCCCGGCTGCAATATATAGATCTTTGGCAGTCGTTACATGTAGTCAGTGACCTGAAATTCTGACATCCAGTCTTACCAAAGAGGTATCGTATTACCTAGAATTAACTGGATTGTGGAGGTCAGATAGGCAGTCGCTCCATGTAAAATACTGGTATTCAGCTGCATCCTGTTTGACTGGAAGCCGACCCTAACATAGTTGGGAAAAGGCTAGGCAGATTATGAATATGAATCGAGTTAAAAAGCGTAAAATGAACCATTCATTATATGTAGTTACTGCGTCTGTGACAATTAAAAAAAATAGATCATACTTAATAGGAAAATAACATGATTTGCGTTAAAATTCGTAAAATGTTCACAGACGCAGTTATTATGACAGGTCTATTTTACGTTTCTTAACGCATTTCATATTATGTGGCCATTTTAGACCCCCAGTTTGCGCTTCAACTTCTTCTTTACGTGTCGATGAGCTCAAATCGTATTAAACCAGTATGTAGCCACCTGCACAGCTCTTTCATTTGCTTCTAGTAAGTCCTGAAAGGTGCAAGTGGTTGTGCAGGATGGACAGGATATGAGGTGGCACATATCCTGCAAAGGGGCTCCACACTGGCAGTTTGTTTGGAATGGATCGATAATTGGCCAGATTGTATCTACACCGGCCAACCTGCGCTACAACTCAATTACATAGGTAGTAGCAGAATTATGCTGAAACCAACTTAATTCACACGTTTATTAGTGTTTGTGGTCATAAAATCATATTGGAAAGGGATGTGAATTTGGGATACACATGAGTTGGTGCTGTAGAAGCACAATGCTGATAATATTGTTTATTGAAATTGGAACCCAAAGGGATCAGAGATGATGATGACAATAAGGTCGAAAATGAAAATGTTGTTTCATAATAAGGTTCATAGAAAGTTGATACGAAACGTAGAAGAGAATTTTTTTTCTATCATGTTTTATATTATGTTTTTTCATCTCCTGTGTCTGATACACGTTCTCCCAAATAATATTTTCTTTTGATCACGAAGATACAATTCTGTTTTTCTAGTGTAATAATTAGGAATGAATACGTCTTGAAAATGAAAAAAGAACTATTTTCTGGTAAAAACCGTAACATGTTTTTCACAGTTAATTCTAAAGCTTAGCAAAATTCAGCAGCTGAAACATCTATCTCACAAATCAACGTATATCCAGATAAATGTTTGTACGAGTATTAAATCATGTTTAAAAAAACGTTATTTCGGTCAAAACATATTTATTTTTATTTTGAAATAAGTTATAGCATATTTTTGGTCGGATGCTCCGTAGAACGTTTAGTAACAATGGTGGTAAAAATGTTCGTTCACGGTTTGGTTGTCATTCAATAACAAAAATTAATAACATTGAGTGACCACCAAACACATTCATTTTATCTCTCATTCATACACTTGTTTTCGTTTCCAAAATAACAATGAATGGCAATCCATCAATGGTTATTGGAAAGATGCCAACACAATAATATTTCGTATACTTTCTGATTTACTACAATGCACTTATTACTTTTTCACTCAATGCTGTTATCCTATCCTACTAATATTAAAAATTCGAAAGTTTGTGGGGATGTATGGATATTTGTTACTCTTTTACGCAGAAACTACTGAACGGATGTGGATGAAATTTAGAACACAGATAGTTTATAACCTGGATTAACACAAAGGGTACTTTTTATCCCGGTAGTATGATCCCGTGGGACAATTATCGAACTCCACGCGGGCGAAAACGCTGGCCCAAGCTAGTTTAGCAATACTTCTTATTTTATTGCATAAACAAAGATGAGGTGAGAACGAAGCATGAATTATAACGAGTTTTGAATCGTATATACAACTATTCTATACTATAAATAGTTTTTTTTTATTATTCGACTGCCTCGTTGGTCTAGTGACCGCAAGTGCGGCCGCTGAGCATAAGGTGTTGCAGGGCTATTTCGTATCTTTTTAAATGTCAATGGCTATCAACTATGATAGCCACTGACATTTAAAAAGATAAACACAGATGGACACTAGTCCATCGATTAACTGTCAAATGGTTAGTTTAGAATACCAAACCATAACCATTTGACAGTTAATCGATGGATACTATGAAAGCCACTGACATTTAGAAAGATACGCAGTAGCCCTGCTGGGGTTGATTTTCGGGTAGATATTTGAATATCGAAGATTAAAATATCAATACTGGTAAATTGTCAACGAAAATTGTTCTAAATATCGAAAATTTAAATATCGAACGACTATAAAAAATAACATTTAAATAACATTTGTTTATATTGTCAAATGGTTCAGATAACTTACGTCCAATATATCTAAAATCTAACTATCGACAAACGTGACTTTGAAAGGTTTAAATATCGCAGTACAGAATATCTAATGACCTCGAATCGAGGCACAGAATTTCGAATGTCCTAAATATCGAAATTTATTTATATGTTGTGCTATAAAAGTTAGTGACAGAAACTAGTCCCTGCAAAACTTTCTTTCTAACGGATTATTACACAATAATGAAAACCTATCTGCGAGCAACTTGGCAGTAGCCCCCGCCGCGCACCGGGAACTAACGCCCTTTTTTTAAACAGCCCCTCGGGAAATACCCTATAACATTTCCTACTGGGCCGTAATACTACGTTTACACACCGACAGTAATACGTTTTTAGTTACAGGTGTTCGCTTTAATCCTTTTAAATCTGGGTTCCAGAGTTTTCGACTAATCACTGGGTGCATTAGGGAGGATCCTACCTAGTTGAGCAAGAGAATTTCATTAGGGCCTATATTGTCCTTGTACGATACTGTTAATTTTGACGAGATTTCCTTGATTTAGCGTTATTTGGTTCATCGTACGTGTATTAGTGACACGAGTGTATGTGTCATGTATCAGAATAACTTTCGTGACTTCAGTGATAATTTCGAATGCTTGTCTACAACAATATAAATATGTAAATAAGAACGCATTCATTATTGTAACGAATATTATTTGGGTTTCAAATATGTTGTAAACGGAACAAAAGAGCCTGGAACTTAAGATACAAAGAATTCCAGTGTGAGTTACAAAGATGTAACGATTGTAATTTTTTTAACAAGAAATTATTTTGTCCTTATTCTTATTCACACCATGTCATACGCCCCTTTTTAACCGACTTCCCAAAAGGAGGAGGTTCTCAATTCGATGGGTATGTTTTTTTTTATGTATTACGCTGAGATTTATGATCCGATTTAAGTGATTCTTTTTCCGTTTGATGCGGAATAGTTGCTATTTGGTCCCGTAAAAATTTAACATAGTTTGGCTTAGTACTTTTCATTTTATGAACATTTTTTGTAAATATTTGTAAAGGATATTACAACTAAAAACGAAAAAATAAAAAAATACTTCTTTGCAAAAAAGTTTTTTTTATTTTCTGAGTTCTCAAAAGACTGCTCGAATTCGGGCATCGAATGCGTGTATTGCATCCGAGTAGATTAGAAACCGACCTCGACATAGTAGGAAAAATCTGGGCAGCTCATAATAATATATGCACTTCTTAGCTATCAGATATAGCGTAAGTATATACCTACTTAACTGACGTTAATAGCATTTACAAACGATGTTCCCTCTCCGCTTTTTAAATCGGAAAATCGAATTAGAATATTTTCCTGCCACTACCGGCACACCGACTTTACAATTCAATTTCTTTTTGATTTGCCTTTGGGACAAATCTCTCTCTTTTTTGGTGTGCAATCCATTCTAAATTTAGTATACTTACAACAAGGCCAAAATATCTGGCACTCAAATATAGATAGGCATTTGAAGTAAACATGTCATTGTGTAAATATCCCGTTTTCAGTGTAAATATATAAATCGTACTAGTATTATAAATGTGTAAGTAGTTTGTGAGGATGTTTGTTACTCTTTCACGCAAAAACTGCTGAACGGATTTAGATGAAACTTAGCGCACGTATAGAATAAAAACTGGATTAACACATAAAGCTTTTTATTCTGGTAGTATAGTTAGAAGTCGCGAACATAAGCTAATACTATTATAAATGCGAAAGCTTGGATGGATGAATAAATGTTTGTTACTCAATCATGCCAGAACGGCTGAACGAATCTGAATGATATCTGGCATAGACGTAGATTATAGTTATTTTTTTCCCACCCAGACACATCATAATTTCCACATGATTAAAGTTGCGGGCAACTGCTAGTTTTATTATAAATGCAAATGTTTATGAGGATATTCAGATAGATATTTGTTACTCACGCAAAAACTACCAAACAGATTTAGATAAAAAGTTAAGCTAGTTTTTAACCTGGATTAAAAACTAACTTTGTGCTAAAAATACTTTTTCCGTGGAATAACCATCGAACTCCAAGCGGTCGAACCCAACGTGCTTAAAAAGCTAAAAATTAATGAACTTAAAGTTTTGTAGACACTAACAGAGGCTTATCTCTAAAGGTCTAAACTATTGAGAGAACATTGTTACATAATTAAAAGTGAACATCGGATAGTAACTGTAATTATTTTACCCACGCTGGTTACGTAAACGCAAATTAAGTCCCTGACACATTCCCAGAAATTAATTAATTCTAACCGATTTTCAGCATTTCTACTATTGAACTACCCTTTGAACGTACTGTAATATTACAACAAACAAGTGCTTGAGCTAGACATCACTAATAATTATCTAAAACCACAGTTAAAGCTTGCAAAATGTCAACAGGTAATAACTTTGACGGTATTATTTTTCACAGTGATGATTTTATGTTTGTACATTAATTAATCACGCGTATAATTCATGAAGGGTTAGAGTTAAACCGTCGGGGCTGCGGGTTGTTCCCAAGAGATACCGCGGCCTCGACATGAAGGGCTAAGAAAGAACATGGGTGGGTTTTAGTCGGTAGAAGTCTGACACTCCCTTTCGCTCTGCCCAAGAGCTATTATTGTTATTTGATGATTTTCCACCCGCACTCTGAACCAATATGCTAAACAAATTAAAAAACGTGTTTGCTTATTATTATTGTTTTGAAACAATTACCAATTCAATTTTCCACGCCAAATGGTGTGTTAGAAACCACTTTCAATTTGTATTCCATGAATTTATATTAATTTAATCACAATCGAAGTGCAATCAATTAAATAGTTACCATACTGTTATTAATTATTTCTACTTCAATATGAAATCTGTCGACAACCAGTTGTTTACGCGTTGTAAAAATAAATGTTTTCTTTTAATTATTATTTTAACGATACGATCTTGCAGAACTGAACTGTTTTCATTTCAATATTCTGAATAATTGTTGTTTTACGAAAACAGGAAAAGGCGATATTAAAGAGGTTTAAAGGAGGTTAATAAATAGTATACTGATTCCTCGTATTCAGATAATAAACGTTAATATTCATGGTAGCTCAATATCTGTTTATTTATGAATGTTGACTTAAATAAGATCACATCGGCCATTTTGGTTGATATTTGTATTTTTTTAATGAAATGGATGAAATACTCGTGACCTCAATCGGCAGAGTTGAGTTCTCACAGACGTTTTCGATTGTTGCAGTGTAACAAACATATTCCTGGTGAACTTGTCGGCGGCAGACCTGTTGGTGACGGCGATCTGCATGCCGATCCAGCTGAGCAAGGCGATCACGCTTGTCTGGTTTTACGGGGAGACGGTCTGCAAGATCGTCAATTATATCCAAGGTACAGACATCAGTTGGTGGTAATCTTAATTGACGTGGCACAACATCACGCCTGTAATCCCCGAAGGGTTAGGCAGAGGTGTATTCCCGTCGGGGCTGCGGGTTGTTCGCAAGAGATACCGCGACCTCGACATGAAGGGTTAAGAAGGAACATGGGTGGTTTTTAGTCAATAGAAGTCTGACACTCCCTTTCGCTCTCCCCAAGAGCGGGAGGGGTTATTTGATGATTTTCCACCCGCCCAAAAAAAAAAAAGAAGCTGTACGTAAAAGTACACCCGGTCCACATTTAGCCAGTTATGTTTAAGTCCCATGTAATGAGGGCAAGCCTATTGCCTTAAGCCGGGTGCAAATTAAGACTCCGTGGCTGCAACGGGGAAATTCCTGATCGAAAAACCCAATAACCCAGTGTTATTATTTACGATGCAGTCAATCTAAATAGTTGAAGTCAACTGAGAATTTGGAAACGAGTTTAGCGCCATTCAGCAGCGTCAATCAGTTCCTTTAACGAGCGGATAACAGTGTTTGTAGAACAGCACCTGTATTTTGTACATTTCTGGGAGGAATCAATTGGCTACTTTCCTGACTAAAAAAATATGATTCTGTTTAGTCTGTCAAATACGTTATCGAATAAAAACTTTTTGACAAAAAATAAAACCGACTTCAACAAAAATAAAAACACAAAAAAGTGAAAAATAAACTTTAGAAGAAAAATCAGCTTCTGAAGTCGATGGCAAAAAAATCGAAATCAAACAAACAAAAGTCACTGATTATAACGAGTGTTTTATTTTTGTTGAATTCGGTTTTATTTTTTGTCAAAAAGTTTATATTTTTCACTTGTTAGTCGATCACATGTGCTTACCCCTTCACAGCGTACCGGCGTGATGTTATGTTGTGAACTCGTGTAAACAATAGACAGACATGAGATTTTAGCAATCCCGGTCCATTTGCTATCATTTATTGAGGAGTTCCGTTGCCTATCTCCGAAGTTCTTCACCAAATTGAAATGAAAACACTCCGAGGAAGTACTCTTCACAAAACAACCCAAATTGCTTCAAGTGAGCCTATAAAATATGAAGAGTTCTCTCTATTTCTCCAGAATCCCATCATCAGATCCTGACTTGATCCTGACTCCTGACAAAAAAATATCCAAATCGCTGAAATGATGATGATAGATAAAAATTGACGAAGATAAAACACATCAAAGAACATGAGTGGGCGCTTGTGACGTCACTTTCCGGTAAAAAATGTACTGAAATGTGACGATACACGAGGTTTCGAAGCACTGTATCGTCTTCAGTTTTTGTTTACGTGAATAAAGAAAAAATACGTGTCCAATATTTTTTGGAAAACTATCTGATGGACTTATTAGATTTTTGTCAAGTACCTATTTAGCATTTCCATCTGTACTGGTTTTGTTTGCTTAGGATTATTACCTTGGTGCGGCACCGAAAAGAAACTCAGGACTATTACGTTACTACTTAAATGAAATAAAGAATAGTAAGTCGATATAACGATCGACGCTAGTTAATTGTGGCATGTAGGATACGGGTTTGTAAGATAAGTAAGTTAGAGAAGACAGCGATCACGTGACATTCAAGAATTAATGTCAGGTCACATCGAGACGTGATGCGAAGTTTCGTATTCAATGACATTACAATGTGTTTCGTGACCAAAGTTGACACGGCGTATACAGGCGTATTGTCTTACTTCTAAGCAAATACCGGAGATCTATTGCTATTTTAAATTTTAATTTCTACTCTAAGAGACTACTTGCCAAGATAAATGATTATGATTTTTGTTTTTGATGATTTTGAAAGGTGCGTAGTACTCGTAACCGGCGTGCGTGTATGACCAGATGTATTAATGTGGACGAGGCAAAAGGAGTTTGTAGGGATCGTAGCAGCTGTGGTTTCTGCCTTCCCCCATAGGAAAAGGGCGTGAGTTTATGTATGTGTGAATAAATTATTCGTACCTTACAGAATTAAAACAAAAATAATCATAACAAGCTAGTTCTGAAAGTTGAAGACTATAATTATACTGTATAATTATGGAATAAAATAATTATACGCTATCCAAATTAAACGAGGGTGATGCAAACCGAATTCTGTCACACGCCAATTATCCAGAAGGGTAAGGAGAACTACCCAAATGTGTAATATAGGTAATATCAGTTAACCCCCCGTCCAGGGTAAATAGGTATGGCTTTAATTGACAGTTACCTAACTCTAATATAGGTAAAATTTAATAGGTTCCACCCTTATTACAAGGGACATAACTGGGAGAATGTCGGTTTACTATAAGGTACTGCCAAACCTTTCAGGGATATCCTAGGGGTGATGTTATGCTATGTGTACCTAACTCTAATCTAATTTCTAAGGGTTAGTAAAGGAAGATATTATGTGTGAGTCTTTTTCTTTTGTAATTTCGATGTTATTGAGGAGCTCGTGGCGTAGTTATAACTGCCACTCGGGCAGATCTTGAGGTTAAGCCGCGCTTGGCCAGTTTGGTCTGTAGATGGGCGACCATTCATTCATAACACACCAAGTTTCCTCCGTGCCTCGGAAAGCACGTTAGGCTTTTGGTTCCTGCTGCCATATTTTTGGTACTTGTTACAGGTAGTCAGTAATCTGAAAGTTTGACAACCATTCTTACCAAAGGGTATCGTATTTTCAAGTATTAACTGGATTATGGAGGTCAGATAAGTAGTCACTCCATGTAAATTACTGATATTTAGTCACATCCGGTTAGACTGGCAGCTGATCCCAACATAGATAAGGAAAGGCTAAGCAAAATAAGCTAAGCTAAATGTCGATGTTGTTTCCATTTATCTAAATTGTATTGTTTAAGTTTGCATACCTGTATGACTAGATATGTGATCACAGACCAAAAATATAAGAATTGTAGTAGATGGGGTTGTTTCTGGAAACCGCCGCGCCGTGGAAATAAGACACGAGTTCCTGTATGTTTTAAGGCGAGTGGCTATGTTAATATTGGTCATTGCCCCACACCAGAAATTTCTCCTGTGTCGTGGGTGCGGCATCAGAACACCCAGACCCGAAACAACTATCTATGGGCCATACAAATATTTGTTCCGTGCGGGAATCGAACCCGCAACACACTGGGCAGCAGTCCAATCGCTCAGCCACTTCACCCACCGTGAACCGTGAATGGGCACCAGCCTAGGCTACCATAAGATCTGCTCTCTCTACCTAATATGTATAGTTTTGCTACATAAACAATGAGCGTAAGATAGTTTACAATATTAATGGTAGAAATTTCCCCAAACGCGATGTTAAACGTCTTTCCATTAATTTTCGAGGATCTCTACGAAGATAAACTAGAAATGATGACCATTCTTAGGAAAAACCTCTAGCAGAACATTTTATTTAGATAAACAAATCGGACAAAAGCCTAGGCTGACATTTGTTTTTAATGGGAATTCAAGTTTTTAGTTTAAAGAGATAATAAAAACATAATATCCAAACGAAAATATATAGAATTCAGCTTTTTCATGGTGGGGGCTAGCTCGCCTTCCGTCAGTCTAATGACGACGAAAGGCCGTGTCGACGGCGCGTTCGTGTTCCACACGCGCCTCAGAGAAGTCAGAAACATGGAAGGGACCCGCTATGGCCAACGCCCGTCGGCCCTGTGGCCTCGGCACAAAGGGCGCGCGGCGCGTTGTGCGTTTTTAATTCAAACACATGGCGATGTATGAAAACGTTAACGATTTCAAACGTCGATTTTACGAGAAGCGATTTTTCGCTCGTTAGTTTAAAATGCAGCGTTCGTTGCGGTGGACGCGCCTCTCAGTAAATAAATAAAAAAGCTCGAGACGAGCCTTCTGCAGGCGCCGCGCGACGCCCCGTAAACGAGCTCTAAGAAGGAACATGGGTGGTTTTCAGTCAGAAGAAGTTTTACACTATATACCTCTCTGCCCAGAGCGGGAGGATCATTTGATGATTGGCATGGCATTTTGAAATATTTGTTTAATCGTGCTTTCCTGAATACTTTGAAATTAAATTCAATAGGCAGAGTAAGCAACAAAGGGCTAAGATATCTTAATTCCTTTGATCATAGTTACCTACTCACTTTAAGTTGCAAATGAAGTCTATCTATTCTGATCTATTTAATTACTGAGCCAGACAGCTTAAATTAAATTTAAACAGGTTCTTAGCTCGTCGATGGCAATCTAAATTGTGTCAGAGAAGTGAGCTACTACTTTGGCGCTTTCGGAAGCGTCTATCAGTTCCTGTAGTGAACAAACAACAGTTCACACAATGATACGATACTAAGTGCCTCATAGTTTGTGGAACAGCACCACATTTACACTCCAGGGGAGAGGGTCCGTCGGGGCTGCGGGTCCCGTCGGGGCTGCGGGTTATTCGCAAGTGATACCGCGGCCTCGACATGAAGGGCTAAGAAGGAACATGGGTGGTTTTTAGTCAGTAGAAGTCTGAGACTCCCTTTCGCTCTACCCAAGAGCGGGAGGGGTTATTTGATGATTTCCCACCCCCAATAAAAAAAACAAAAAGGGTAGAGTCATCCCCGTCGAGGCTGCAGGTTGTTTGAAAGAGATACGCGGCCTCGACACAAAGGGTTAAGAAGGACCATGGGTGGTTTTTAGTCAGTAGAAGTCTGACTCTCCCTACCGCTCTGCCCAGAGTGAGAGGAGTCATTGATGATTTCCCACCCTACAAAAAAAAGGGCAGAGTCTTTAGTGAACCTTCATCTTAATCCGTTTTTCTTGCTGCGACCATCCTGGGCCAACACCTGTGTGCAGACATGAATAACTCTCGGCTCTAATGGCTTTAAGGCTGATGCACCAAGGTAGCCCGCGAAATTCGATTTTTCGTACGTTTTTTTGCACTTTGCTGGTCAGTAGGTATAATAAGATTCGCGACCGTAGCAAAAGTGACTTTACGCAGTAATAATGATTAAAATCACCAATACAACCCTTTCAGTTCATATTACTTCCTTGAGTGACTATTTCATGAAAATGGCATTGAAGTAAGTTATACCTGACACTGACCTGCAAATTGCTGGAGACGTAAGAAAATTGGAATATCGCGGGCTACCCTGAAGCATCCACCTTAAGTTAAAAGATCTTCATCTACCTAGCCTTTTTCCAACTATATTGGGGTCGGCTTCCAGTCTAACCGAATGCAGCTAAATACCAGTATTTTACATGGAGCGACTGCCTATCTGACCTCCACAACCCAGTTAATACTAGGTAATACGATACTCTTTGGTAAGACTGGATGTCAGAATTTCAGGTCACTGACTACCTGTTACGACTGCCAAAGATCTTTATATGACAGCCGGGACCAACAGCTTAACGATGCTTTCCGAGGCAAGGAGGAAACTCCGTATGTCGGGCGGTCACCCATCCACAGACTGACCTAGGCAAGCACAGCTTTACCTATAGATCGACCCGAGCGGCAGTTCTTATCTAAATTCTTAGCCACGAGCTCCACTCTTTAGTTAAAAGATATAACTAGTTAAATACGTCATCGTCGAACTACGAGTAGCTTGTCAGGATTCTATTAAACTAGACGAAGAGAACATCATATGTCTAGGAAATTGAATATGAAACAATATCTAATATCCTGTAAAGATGTATTGTGTGTATCGCGTAATACAGCGTAGGCTACACATAAGGCCGCAAATTCGGAGGAGCGTTTCTTGTAGCGTGCAGCGGCAGCGGTGCGTTATATGTGCATTCCCATTTAGCCATGCGGCCTAAGTGTGTTCCGACGTAGTAAAAGTTGTCTGGAAATTGATTTCTTCTAAGTTGCAGGGTATAGGTTCAATAATAGTCCCGTAACTTTTAGACATATTCATTTTCTTAGATTTATTTATTTATGGAAATAAGTAAATAATTGCTTTTGAAGAATCTACTCGTATAAATGTAATAAGTATTCCACTACCTGCCCTAACACAGGCGTGATGTTGCACACATAACATCACGACAGTAATCCCCGAAGGGGTACGTATTTGAATATCGAAGATTAAAATATCTACGCTTAAAATATCGATGTTCAAAACATCGAAAATTTAAATATCGATTGTATCAAAATATCGAAAATTGTTATAGCTACGCTTAAAACATCGAAAATTAAAATTCCGAATGATTAAAATTTCGAATGATTCAAAATATCGAATGACATTATGCCTAAGTTCATAATATCTACGTTCAAAATACCTACTAGTTAAAATACCGAAAAAAAAATATACAGGGTGTAAATCAACCCATCACACAGCCGTTAACCAAGCATTCTGTACACCAAACTAAGTACCCCTACGCAAAAAAATTTGCTGGGAAACGTTTTTTTTTTGGGGAAAAATTTGTAACTTTGACCCCCAATATCTCCGTAACTAGGGGGTTCCCAGGTATGGTCTAGAACAAAAAAATGATCGCAGTGGTTATATTGTACATTTGCGTACAAATGTGTTTTATTTTGGGTTTTTATTATGTAAAAATAATTAAAGTACCTACATTACATGAGGTTTTCCTTGTTTTTTTTTTGTAACCCACCTAGTAACTGATTACCATCTAGCAAACAAGCTTACAGCAATCATGCAACATGCAAGCAAGCATGGTTTCTGTCACGGCTCCGGCGCTGCAGGGCTCCGGCAGTCCCACGCAAGCTTAACGTCGCAGATGATCTAAACGCTCACCACCGCAGCTTCGGCTTATTGGCCGGCTTCGCCGGCCAGCCTCAGCTGCGGCGGCGGGCGTTAAAACCACCTGCTCCTCAGCTTGCGGGCTGCCGCGCCCCTCCGCGCCTACGCGATTCTAAATTACACTCTAGGGGTAGGGCATACAAGACTACGTGGAGTCGATTTTGCAGCGATACGTTTCTGTCACTAACTTTAGTAGCATAACATATTGACTTTCAAAAATATATTTTAATTTAAAGACCTAAATAATACCTTCACGATTGACCTATGCTTGTACACTAGACACTGACTTTCATGGATAAAATAGGTCGAAATTGTTCCAAAACCGAATTAGGGTACCCCGAATTTACGTAGTATTTTGGCTGTTACCCCTAGAGTGTATATAAAAATCCGGAGGCGCGAAGGGATTGCAACCCCCGCTCGCTGTAACAAAGCATAGGCACCCGTGGGAGCTGTAGCGGCTGAGGCTGGTCGCCAGAGGCGACCAGCAAGCCGAAGCTGCGGAGGTGAACATGGGTGCCTATCCTTTGTTACGCAAGGGCGAAGGGGTTGCACTTCCCATAGCGCCGGAGACGTTGCAGAAGCAACCTTTTTCCACTCATACTACTTACATCAAAAATTAATTTTCGATGTTCAAATAATAGATATGTACCCATCGATATTTAGGACGTTCGATAGTTTGTACTTCGATATTTAGGACATTCGATAATCTGTATTTCGATATAACTTTTGTAGATATTTAGATTTTAGATGTATTGGACGTAGGTTATTTAACCATTCGATAATATAAACTTTCGATATTTTATGTTTCGGTTTTATGGTCGTTCGATATTTCCATTTTCGATGTTTTGAACATCGATATTTTAAGCGTAGGTATTTTAATCTTCGATATTCAAATACGTACCCCCCCGAAGGGATAGGCAGAGGTGCCTAATAGTACACCCACATTTCGCCAGTTATGTTTAAGTCCCATGTAATAGAGGGGGGGGGGGTCTTTAGCCATCAACCGGGCACAAATCCAGACTCTGAGGCTGTTACAGATAAATTACTGATGGAAAATGCCAATAACACTTTGCCCGATCCGGACATCAAACCCAGGAATAACACAGTGAAAACAATATTGTTCTTTACATAGAGGTATAAAATATTCTGTGAACACGAAAGCTATTTAAACCTTCGGGGACAGTATGTATTTCGGACAAAAAGGAAAAAAGGTTGTATTTATCCGTAGACCGTAACTTATTAACCACAGAATGGTCCATAAAGCTTTATATAAATTCCTTTGACATGTTTTCTAAATAAGTTTTTTGTTCGTTTGCCAAAAGTGAACAAAAGTAAAATAAAACTTGGATAGCTAGACCTTTTGTAATCTATCTGTATATATAAATGGCAAAGCTTACTTAGAGATAGAAACTTAACATTTTCGCAAACGTATTCCTATTATGACGTAAGTAACCATTAAGGAAGAGTTTTTCAAAATTCAACCAATATGACGGCACGGTTGGTGCAGTGGCTAAGCGATTGGACTGCTGCGCTGCGTGTCGCGGGTTCGATCCCCGCACGGAACAAATATTTGCATGGCCTGCAGATAGTTGTTTCGGGTCTGGGTATTTGTGTATGTGTCTTTATATGTTTGTGAACGCACCCACGATACAGAAATTTCTAGTGTAGGGCAACGTTTTTTAAAAAAAGAAAAAAAAAAAAGAAAAAAAACCCTCAAGGGAGTGAAAGTTTGTAAGCCGCGGGTTAAAGCTATACCATAATATTTTTTAACTGTTTTTTAAATTATAAGCTGTCTGTGTTTTATTATCGCTTTTTTTTGTTAGATCCTCTTGTAGTTTATTATCTCACTTTGAATTTAGTCTAAGTATGTGATGCGGAGTAATGAGGCGAATGTCGTGAGGAATGTAGATGGCTGTAATAGTATTATATAACTAGCTGATTCCCGCGACTTCGCTCGCGTGGATGTTGGAACTTGACAAATTACATAATAAAACCTTTCTCGAGAAGCACTCTATCCTTTGGTGAAAACAGCATGACAATCTGTGCAGTAGTTTTTGAGTTTATCGCGAACAGACATACAGACAGACGCGGCGAAGTGCTTTGTTTTATAATAAACTAGACCTGGCAGACATCGTCCTACCGGGAAAGCAGCGCCACCATTCACAACATTCTCGAATCCACTTGAACACATACAAAAAGTTTCATCTTAATCGGTCCAGCCGTTTAGGAGGAGTTTAATGACAAACACATGTATATTATATACATAAAGATATGTAGTGATAGTGGGGTTTGGTGAGACTAATAAGCAGTATAAAACAAAGAGGAATGTTGCGTGGACCTCAAATAAATCAATATAATCCCAAGGTTTTAATGCTGACTTTGCTTACAAGTTTGTTTTATTTCCCCTCTAACAGAAACAATAATTCGCTTTGGTTTATTGATCAGTGTAATTTGCATTGAGCAACTCAAAGTTACTTTATTTATTTGAAAATAACCCTTCTCTTGGTTACCTGTTATTGTAACCAGATTTTGGAAACATTTACTCTTTGAGGAATTTTTGTTTCCGCCGCGCGTGGTGCTCCGGGCGTCGGGGGCCACGTGATCGCTTCCGGCCACCGAAGACGCAGGCCTGTGGACGGGGAGTGATGGGCTAGCTCGCCGTCCGTCCGTCTTATGACGGTGACAGACCGTGTCGACGGCGCGTTCGTGTTCCACGCACGCCTCAAAGAGATGTCAGCAACATGGAAGGGGCCCGCAAAGGCCGACGCCCGTCGGGGCTGCGGGTTGTTCGCAAGAGATACCGTGGCCTCTGACACTCCCTTTCGCTCTGCCCCAGAGCGGGAGGGGTTATTTGATGATTTTCCACCCGCCAAAAAAAAAATGCATTTTTGTTTTGAAATTCAAAGACTCATCATAAGTCATGACTCATGAGTTAAAATGTTCCCTTCGTGTTCTTCGTTCCTTCACGATAATCCATCTTTTTCTATCCCTTCACCTATCTTAGGGCCTCACCACAAAACATATGTCGGCACTCAAAGTTTTACGACTAGTAATTAGAACAGATCTAATGGCTTTCTGGTTTTACTGCGGTAATTAAATGTCACTTGTTGCCATGGAGAACTAAGAGAGAATTATTCTCGATACTACACTAAATACTGTACACGCACACATTTACAAAGAACTGTGTTTATTCTGTTTTGGGAGATTTTCGCGGGGAAAAGGTGCACTTCCCCGTTGACTTAGAATCATGAAAGGTATGAAGCAATACCAAAAATATATGTAAAAAAAATTACGGAACCATCTTTCAGTTCGCAAGTCCAACTCCTACTTGGCCGGTTTTATTTTTTGTTAGAAAAGTAACTCTCTTTACACCGAAAAAACGAAACTTCGCGATCACAGCTGACGAATATAAGACGTGGTATCCTGAATTGCACTCAACGGCATGTTGACCACGGCGTGCGGTGCTATATTGTTGCGATTGGGTGACGTTAATGGTCGCAGCTGATTTCAAGCCTTCGAAAGAGAATCAAAAGAGAATCAAAAGGAGCTCGTGGCTTAATAAGAACTGCTACTCGGGTCGATCTTCAGGTAAAGCTGTGCTTGCCTAGGTCGGTCTGTGGATGGGTGACCGCCCGACATACCGAGTTTCCTCCGTGCCTCGGAAAGCACGTTAAGCTGTTGGTCCCGGCTGCTATATATAGATCTTTGGCAGTCGTTACAGGTAGTCAGTGACCTGAATCTCTGACATCCAGTCTTACCAAAGAGTATCGTATTACCTAGAATTAACTGGGTTGTGGAGGTCAGACAGGCAGTCGCTCTATGTAAAATACTGGTATTCAGCTGCAACCGGTTAGACTGGAAGCCGACCCCAACATAGTTGGGAAAAGGCTAGGCAGATGATGATGATGAAAGAGAATCAAAATTCTTCAAAATCTCCAATCTCCCTTTTTTTCTCTTCTCTACTCTTATCTCTTTTTAACCAGTTTGCTAAGTATTTGTTTGTGTGACTCCAAAAGTGACATCATGGAAGGTCTCGTCTATCATGTGATGTGTCTCAAGGTTTACTATCGCATGGCAATCAATGCCACTATAGTTACTACATGCCCGTTCGGTTTAAGGGTTTTTCTGACGTCAGTTGGTTTTTACGAGTTGATCTTATCTGGTAGTTATGTTCTAGTTTTGTTAGATCTGTTACGAGCTGAGTATGGGATAAATAAAAACAATTCCAATTAAACACACGAAATAACTTTATTACTCACAAAACACTTATATACAATCACAAAAACACTACTGAACACTTTATCGCACTAAATATCTCTTCGAACCTTTCGTTGTCTCGCTTTAAAAGTAGACTGACTCGCTCCGACCTCTGTCGGTCCTTTTATACCCAAACACAAAAGAAGTTCGAGAAAATTCCCTATTATTAACTAAAAATGAATAAAGCATTCACAAAAACAACTAAAAAAATAAACTAAAAGATAAAAGAACCAACAAGGAAGAAGTTACTTTACGCCCTCAGGATACGGTTGAAATTACAATGGCAATTATGCCGCCGACGCTCGCCGCGCTGACCAGTAGGTAACTACAAGAATGTACTCGACTTTTGTAGGTACTACACAGTTATTGGCGAGGTTTCCTGAAGATTCTAGATTACCGTCGTAACAGATCTATAGTTAGGTGGTGGACCGTAGATCCGACTATCTATTATAGTTTTATAGATAAGATAACAACGGCGTATAAAATTATACAAGGTCATACCGACGCCTCAGATTTACATGCGGAGCTGTGTCAATTATTTGTTCCAAATAATTACAATCGCTCTAGAAAGCATAAATTGTTTAATGTTCCATTTTGTCGCACTGTAGCTCGGTTCACCTCCCCTATACCGCGTATGCTAACGATGCTCAACGCGCTCGTGGGGACCAACCGTGGATTGGATTTGTTTGCTGATGAATGGAAGACGATACTGTTAGAATGTTTGTGGTTCTGCGAGAAGACCGAGTAAAAGGATTACTTAATTTAGTATAAATGGCTTAAGCTGTACTAAATGTAATAATAAATAAATAAATAAAGACTTAGTGATAATGAACTGGAGCAGACTTTGGTTTTATTTGTTATTGGTGCAGATGCTCGTTTCACAAAATAAAGTCTTCAAGTGACAGAATAAGATAGACATAAAGCGGTTTTCCGTGGGTGTAAATGTGATTTCACATTTTTGTGTATAACTTTAAAAATGCCTCGTTTGTCGCATGGCTGAGAGTGTGACTACTAAGTTTGAGGTCCTCAGTTCTGTTCTCGGTTCGGGCAAAGTGTTATTGGGATTTCGCAGTAGCATTCACGTAGTTTGGATTCATATCCGGTCGTTGGCAATAGGGTTGCACTTCGCACAGACTTAGAAAAACATAACTGGTGCAGTAATTATAGGTACTACTAAGTACACCGCTCTGTGGGTATAACGTTTGCTACGATATAATACAGAAATCTCGATAATTTGACATACAGCCTCTTCAGAACATTTCACTTGGTCAGTACAAAGCTTGGATAGGTCAATAAATTCAAAAGCAACCACCGTAAATAATCTAGTTTATTGTACACAAAGAGAAACTTTATCACCAATACGCATGAAACACTTTAAGACTAGCGATGACAAATGACAGTCCTTCGGTATCTATTGTGATTCGATTTGTTCCTCGGGTTGGTATTCCCTTGTTGTAAATAAATTGGGCAGCTTGGGATATAGCGGCATGTAGATTGTTTTGTCATAATGTTTTCTGAAACGTGTTTCGTGTTATGTTATTTCGGAATTACTTTATTCAGGATAGATACTCTATTCATTTGAGGTAAAGTGATCCTTAAACTCGCCGTCCGTCCGTCTTATGACGACGACAGGCCGTGTCGTGTTCCACGCGCGCCTCAAAGAGATGTCAGCAGCATGGAAGGGGCCCGCAAGGGCCGACGCCTCTCGAGGCTGCGGGTTGTTCGCAACGGATACCGCGGCCTCGACATGAAGGGCGAAGAAGGAACATGGGTGGTTTTTAGTCAGTAGAAGTCTGACACTCCCTTTCGCTCTGCCCAAGAGCGGGAGGGGTTATTTGATGATTTCTCACCCCCCAAAAAAAAAAAAAAAGGGTAAAGTGATCCTTCGTAACAGCGTTTGTTACAGACAACGGGTTTTGGGTATGCAAACTTTCGACACAGTTATTCTGATGTTCGATTTTCGGTCTAACTTATGCTTTTTCGAACGTTTCAATATTGTTCGTTTTAAAATTATAACTGTTTGTAAAGAACGGAGAATCAATCGGACTAGAGATCTTCTCGTGCAGAGAAGACGAGACGTGTCCCTATCAGATATGGGGTTTGGGGGTACGTCTTCCTCTATTAAAATAGTACATTGATAAATCTAGAACTTATAACAATCACCATCATTCTTCAATTCTAGAGCCAATGCGTCTTCTTCTTTAATACTTCTCTCAGGACGTATAACATGAACTAGTGTGTAGGTAGGTATATATAGGGTGTAAAAGTACCCTTAACGCAAACGAAGGGCACTTGTACTTCCGGGCGTCGGGGGCCACGTGATGGCTTCCGGCCACCGTAGACGCGGGCCTGTGGACGGTGAGTGATGGGTAAGCTCGCCGTCCGTCCGTCTAATGACGACGACAGGCCGTGTCGACGGCGCGTTCGTGTTCCACGCGCGCCTCAAAGAGATGTTTTTATTTATTTAATGTCTAAAAACTTATTAATTTACAATTTTTGTTTTAGCCACACATCGAAAGCCTCTCAGGGCTTATCTGTGTGCTGGCGAGCCGTTCGTATAAACTTTAATACAACAAAAAACTTACTATACTAAATAATCTAATTTAAACTTTAACAAAATTTACTCACTATACTAAATTATCTACATTATAGAACTTAATTTTTATGATTCACAGGTACATACATTTTTTAGGAGAAGTTTTGTGTAAAAAACTGTTTTGATTTATACTTATAACTTTTCGAACTTGTTTTATATAACGTTTGCAATTCCTCTGGAAGTTTATTGAGAAAAACAGGTACTAAGTATTCTGAAACCCTCATCCCGTACACATTATTGAATGTAGGTAAGATGTATTTATTTTTATGTGCTAGCTTTCTAAGAAAGTCAGGTCTTGTGCTTTCGGTTAGCAGTTCCGGTTTATTGACCTCCGCAAGAGTAAAGAATTCAACTTTATTGAACACATTCACAACTTGACAATATTTAAAGAGGTCGCTGTCTTTGTTTTTATATTTCTTCCTGATATGTTTTGGCGTAATTACTTTAAGTATTCTAAGTTGTAACTTGTAAATATCTGTAAGGTATGTATGATACGTTCTCCCGTAACTGCTTAGACCGTAGTTGATAACCGAGTCAGCTAGGGCCATATATAACATTCTAAGCGTTTTGTAAGGTAGTTTATATTTAAGTATGCTAAGCTTACCTAGAATAGACCTCAGTTTGTTACATACGTAATCTTTATGCGGTCCCCAACAGAATCGGCTATCGACCATTAGACCGATATACATGTGTTTATCAACTACCTCCACTAACGGACATTTGCAAGTATGTGGCGAGGTATGTAGGCAAATGTGTTCGTGTGCTATAATTGTAGGTGTAGTGGAGCATTTGTTGTGTGATGAGTGAATGTGAACAATTTTTGTCTTTGATGCGTTTATTACTAATCCAACGTCATGAGCCCATTTACACATTTGGTCGAAGTTACGTTGTAGGGATTCTTCCGCGTCATGAATGCTCTTATTAGCGACCATGTCAGCAACACGGAAGGGGCCCACAAGGGCCGACGCCTGTCGAGGCTGCGGGATGTCCGCAAGGGATACCGAGGCCTCGACATGAAGGGCGAAGAAGGAACATGGGTGGTTTTTAGTCAGTAGAAGTCTGACACTCCCTCTCGCTCTGCCCAAGAGCGGGAGGGTTTATTTGATGATTTCCCACACCCCAAAAAAAAAAAAAAAAAAAAAGGGCACTTGTACTCCCCACCACTGCGATAATTTTTTTGTTCTAGACCATACCTGGAAACCTCCTAGTAACGGAGATATTAGGGGTCAAAGTTCCAAACTTTTTACAGCTGTTTTTGTAAATACTAGTTTCTCAGGTTATAACTTTACTTAAATTACCTCCAGGACCCGTTTACTATTCAAAGCATCCACTAGCATAATGTTTTAAGAGTGCTACATTGAGTTTTACCGTAAAATGTGATTTTTGTACGTGTTTGTACGTTTCCCAGCAAAAATTTTTGGGTAGGGGTACTTAGTTTGATGTACAGAATGCTTGGTTAACGGCTGTGTGATGGGTTGATTTACACCTTGTATAGCTAATCAATTAACATTTAAATTTAATTGGTCCGTCAAACTACATTGCACACTTGCTTAGGTCTTAACTGCTTTTAAAAACCCACCCGTGTAAGACTTAGTAGAACTCTAACCTTTAACAATCTCTCTTTGTTTCAGGAGTGGCAGTAGCCGCCAGTGTGTTTACGATAACAGCCATGTCAGTAGACCGATGGCTCTCCATATCTCCTGAACCAAGACTCCGGCCACCAGGACGTAAGCAGGCTTTACTCCTGCTGTTGTTGTTGTGGTGTGCTGCCTTGCTGATATTCATTCCACTCCTGATGGTGGCCACTGTTAGAAGGGAACCAGTTCCTATCATATCTAAGGCGCTGAAGAATATATCGGTATGTATCATTCATTGGTTGAGTATTTTTTCAAGTATTATCAAACTTCGTTTTCGTTTTTGTTGCCGCTTGACTTACCTAATTTATTCACAAAAAAAACTTTCACTAGTCAAATATTATTGTACGTTTTCACGTAAAAACAGCTTTATGTTTAATATTATGCGTAACATTATGATAATTTTTTTAAGTCCGGAACAAAGCTTGATTTAAAATGAGGGGAATAAATTACAAAAAATCCCCAGTAGTACTGGTCTACATTCGAATTAATATTCAGAATAAAGCAGTGATTTTTAGAAGTGAAATAAATATTCATAACGCACTGGACAGATAACGGTAAAAAGTCAATGCCTGATAGCCAAAAACCTCAAATATTTTTAAACAAAAAATCTGTCAATCTGTTATAATCTTGTCTCACATGCTTGTGGCAAATTACAACAATTTGTAATATTTCTATAAAACGCGTAATTACAAACCTAGAAAGTTTTGATCTCAAACAAAACTTATTACCTCTATCACGTTATACCTATTTCCTTGAAATACTAACTAAGAACAAAACACTGTTACTAGATAATTTATAACTTTCCATACACAAAGTAATTGCATAGAAAATGTAATTTGTAAAGTTCGTTAACAAATTAATGGGATTGAATTACATAAAATGTGTGAGCACAAAGTTGCCCAAATTATCAAGTGTTTTGAACAAAATTACGTAGGTACCTACAATTTACCCAATCTTGCCTGTTACGTTTTCACGCCAAATGGCTGAGTGAATTTCAAAGAATTCTGAAAGATTTTACTAAAAGTATTTTAGTGCCATTGTTACGATTAAATACCTACATTGTTAATTAAGGAACGTTTTAATTGAACAATAACCGAGCAATGTCGCGCTATTCGGGAATAAATCATAAATCCTTTCTCGTAAATCAGTCGTGAGAATAGGGTAGGTAGTTAACAAAAAAAAAAACGAATTAGTCCGTCAGATAGATTTCCAAAAAATATTGGACAGGACGACTTTTTTCTTTTTTTTACATCAACAAACAATGAAGACGCAGTATACAGTGCTTTGAAAACTCGTG
The DNA here is from genome assembly GCA_949774965.1 of Diarsia brunnea. Taxonomy (NCBI): domain Eukaryota; kingdom Metazoa; phylum Arthropoda; class Insecta; order Lepidoptera; family Noctuidae; genus Diarsia; species Diarsia brunnea. Next base: position 20,895,252 of record OX459001.1, read on the forward strand.
TGACGTCATATTCTAAGACATTACTATTATGACATTTTTTACCGGTTCATCAAATGGTCCAAAATGTTGTCCATCTATTTTATGTGACCTTATAAATAAAAAGTTACAACCTTTAGCTTTCACCTTTGGTGAAAAATTAAGGATCTAAACGCACTCTTTCCACTCTGAAAGCCCAACCACTTTATAAAATTGGAAGCCCAGTGTTCTTAAATGAGGCCATAATCACCTACTTATGGACGCAGGAATGGCAGAAGATTACATACTGAAAGATACACTTACAAAAACAAGTCCTAATGATCTTAAACTTTTATGAGAAGTATAAGGTCTCCATACAATTAAGTTTATGTAATTGAAAATATAAAGCTGATATTGGTAAAACTAGTAAGTGCCATTCGTTACCTAATTACTTCATGCGTCCTTCTTCGTTCTCTCGTTTCGTGAGTTGTAAACATAAGAGGATTTAGTTTGGTTGGAAAATTAGTAAGATACTTAGCCTAGCTTTGAATGTCTAATCAAGTTACTAGTACATATTATGTCCTGTAACAGTGCCATATTTGATTAGGCACAAATACTGTAGTGTATTTTCCATTATAAGTTCATTTTTAAAGTCGCGTACGCACTTGTCACACGCGGAACTCGTACGACTAGTATAGGTGCGTATACGCGCGTAAGGCGATACAAAAACCAGCTAGAATGAAACCGCTCTAACGCATTCCACAGTTTAATAAAAAGAAGCATATAAACATTTTCTTACGAATGTTTACAGTTGTTGTTAGTGTAGTAGGTAAATACAAAAATCCTCAATAACGTCTCCAATAGGATACGTAAGGGAAAATGTCTCGGAATGACTAAACTCGGTATATAAATCAATTGTTTTTTCATTGGGTTTTTATTCAGTTTCCTTCTGTTTCCTTTCAGTTACATTTCTAATTTGGTTGAAATTCGATTTATATACTTGGTTTAAAAGAAAATTATTGACTCACTCAACTGCAACTTTCAAGTACCAAACATTTTATGAAACTAAAGAATAATATTAACTGTCTCTTTAATAATAATAAAGATTTATTTCTCATCACAATATAGGTACATTAGTCAGATATCAATACAAAATACGTAACAGAAATGTTTTTACTTCAATAATTTCGATCGACATAACCGTGACGCTTTTAAACTCCATTAAGTTTGTTTATTTTATGATGCCGTGCCCTAATATTTCACTTTGTAGTAGTAATGTTGTTCAGTTCTTACTTGGTTACTTTTTGTCAACACACCATTAATTTGTCAATTCATCTATATCAAATTATATGGTTAGAAAAGAAGTAGCTGCTATGATGACGAGTAATAGAGAAGTATGGAAGAAGAAAACATGTTGCGCCGACCACAAATAATTTGAGATAAGGGCAGGAGAAGGAGACGGAGAAAACCTCTCGTCCCAGCCGCTGCGGGAGACGTTCCGGGCGTCGGGGACCACGTGATGGCTTCCAGCCACCGTAGGCCGACGCCTGCCGGGCCTGCGGGTTGTTCGAAAGAGATACCGGGGGCCCCGCCACAAAAGGCTAAGAAGGAACATGGGTGGTTTTTAGTCAGTAGAAGTCTGACACTCCCTTCCCGTTCCACCCAGAGCAGGAGGAATCATTTGGTGATTTCCCACCATCCGAAAAAAAGCGCAGCAGAAGCATCATTATATTGACACAAACACAATCTTATCCCCACAATTTTGTTTTCCGTAATGCTTCCAAGATTTCACTCATTATTATCACTTCTTAAAATGTATAAAATATGCCTTTTTGTATAAAATATGCCTTAGTACTCGTATGTACTTATTTTTGTATACCAATTTATGTTCACAAAATGAAATTCTACTTATATAATATTTGTTTGTACTCCACCACAATGACCCAAAGGTTGGCTGGTAGAAAATCCATTACGTCCGCCTATGTACCTCTCTTGTACATGAAGTTTACATAAATAAATAAAATTTTACTAAATCGTGCCATTAATTCTAGATAGAAACGAGAGACGTGCACTTCTGTACCGAAGAGTGGCCTGGAGACAGGAAGAAACAGTTCGGGATGCTGAGCTTCACATTAGTTTATGCAATACCGGGTAAGTCCCCTTCTGTTCCCTGTCAAACTACAAAAAAAAAAAGAAAAGAAAGAGAAGGACGTAAAATCAATTCAAACAAAATATTTACTTCAAACAACATGGACCTTTATGGATTAGTAAATCATATTGTTAGTGGTAAGACATTTGGTGACTAAGTTACATGCATTATTTGTAACGGGAACGTAGGGCATTGGCGGTGCGAGGAAATATGCTGGCTCGTAGATTTGCGCGTTGCTCGGTAGAAGTGAAAATCATCCTGTTCAAGGTATACTGCCAATCCTTCTACTCGAGCAGCCTATGGGTGAGTCATACCCGGCGGGCCACCAATGTCCTTAGAGTTCAGTACAACAACATATTCAGGATGTTGTTGCGGCTGCCTCGTTACTGCAGTGCATTTGCAATGTTTGCGGAGGCACGCACAGACGGCTTTCATGCGATTTTCCGCAAGAAAGTCGCGTCTATTTTTAGACGCGTGAGAGACAGCAGCAACGGCATCTTGAAAATGGTTGCTGCACGTGCTGATTGCCCAATCCAACAGAGATGGATGAGTGTCATGTTGGGACGCTAGATATCGGCAAACTAGCGCAGGAGTTTGGTGGTGTCTGGCGTGCGTAATAGGGATGATGGTGACGTGTCTGGCTCCCTGATTGATGGTGTTTTTTTTATTTTTATTATTTTTTATTATTTCTATGGGTGACTCAATATAATTTAAATTTTTGATTCAGATATAAATGTTCAAATTTTTTTTTTTTTTTATGTAATTATTGTGTTACGATTTTTGATTTCTGTTTATTTTGTGTTGTTTTGATTGTGATTTTTTTATGCTATGGATTTATGGATCTGAAATAAACGTTTAATAATAATTAAAATTAATACTACAAATTATTAACATATTACATCAATGTTATGTCAGTTTGTTCTAGTCAGCCCTAATGTGATGAAGAAAGTGTGGATATACAGAGTAATCTCCGGAATTACTATTCCGATTCAGAAAAGTCTTTCACTTATGGAAAGGTTTCCTCAAATGTCACAGGCTATTTTTAAAACTAAACTTTCCGTGAAATCCTTAATACGGTCTTAGCTGCGGGCAAAAGTTAGAGTTTAATTTATTGACTTACTACTTGAGACTGGATACAGAAGTTACATTGCTAATAACGTAGGATGAAACTATTGTAAGTCAATATTATACCTCAGTTCATCAAGCTCTTGTACCCGATAAAGTTTTACTTCGATCTGAACTAGTGCGATACTAAATTGTAACTACAGAGTCCCACATAAGAAGTGTTTTTACTTAAATTTTCTTTTAGTATTCCATTGGCTCTAACTCAATTTTTCATCCATTGAACGAATATTACTAACTCATTCAGCCGATTTCGATATTTTTACTTCTTTACTTAGTGTCAAAGTTTCGTATATATATAGATTTAATAAATGATTCCATTCCCAGAATCATTTCTTGATTAACATTATCTGAAAGGTTGCCCAAGAAATTATTTTAAAGAGAATTATTCATAAGGTTACTTTTATTAATTTAACACCTTTTCTTTTTCGATGAAATATTTAAGATTTTTAATGAATTGCTCGTTTACGAGACCTGCTGAAAAGTTTTTCGGATATCAAAAGAATTTGAATTACTTCTAAATATTTGTGCCATAATTATATGACTTATTTTTGTTTACATTACTAACCGTGTCTTTTTGGCCGTGAGGCTAGTCCGTGGGTACCGCACGATCTCCCGCGAGGCGGCGAACCTCCTTGCCGGATTGCCGCCATGGGATCTGGAGGCGATAGTCCTCGCGCGCCTGCATGAATGGCGCGCGGAGGCGCTGCACCGGGGGGTCACTCCGTTGCCGCGGCTAATTGCTGCGCAGCGGACAGACCTCCGGTGCGATCTCATGGCGGCATGGAAACAGCGACTGTCGCAACCCCGTGCAGGGCACGCCACGATAGTGGCGGTAAGTCCCCTCTTTGAGGAGTGGCTGGAGAGGCGCCACGGCGCCCTCACCTTCCGTCTGACGCAGGTACTCACCGGACACGGTTGTTTCGGGAGGTACCTGCACCGAATCAGGCGGGAGGAAACGCCCGGTTGTCACCATTGTGAGGATCGGCCGGAGGACACGGTGGAGCACACCGTGGAGGTGTGTCCCGCTTGGGCGGAGCCCCGCCGTGTTCTCGTAGCGGCGATCGGCGGCGGCGACCTCTCGCGTCCGGCCCTGTTGCAAGCCATGGTCCGGGGCGAGGAGGAATGGGACGCCGTCGCCTCCTTCTGCGAAGCAGTGATGCTAGCGAAGGAGGTGGCGGAACGTGAGAGGGAGAGAACCTCTCGTCCCAGCCGCCGCGGGAGGCGATTCGGGCGTCGGGGGCCACGTGATGGCTTCCGGCCACCGTAGACGCGGGCCTGTGGACGGTGAGTGATGGGTAAGCTCGCCGTCCGTCCGTCTTATGACGACAACAGGCCGTGTCGACGGCGCGTTCGTGTTCCACGCGCGCCTCAAAGAGATGTCAGCAACATGGAAGGGGCCCGCAAGGGCCGACGCCTGTCGAGGCTGCGGGTTGTCCGCAAGGGATACCGAGGCCTCGACATGAAGGGCGAAGAAGGAACATGGGTGGTTTTAAGTCAGTAGAAGTCTGACACTCCCTTTCGCTCTGCCCAAGAGCGGGAGGGGTTATTTGATGATTTCCCACCCCCCAAAAAAAAAAAAAAAAAAAGGTATTAAGAAAAATACTTTAAGGGGATCACAGCAGTGGATGACTTTGACGATTTGACCTCTGTACTGGCTTTTGTTTATTTTTCGGCCCCTACCGGCAAACGACTGTACTACAGAAAAACGTACCAAAGAACAGAAATGTGTCGCAGAGTGGTCATCGTATTTGCCTAACATATTTTGTTTCTCTTGGATTACCTACGTCATAATGTATGAATAAAATATTTAGTAATAAATTATACACTTTGACTAATGAAGTAATAACCTAGCTTTCATTAGTTATTTCACTGAGCACAGGTACTCCTACGATACATTCTTAAGGTCTGATAAAGACCAGGTAACTACTTATCGCTTCTTAGTCACGGAAATAGTCAGAATGCTCCAGCTTTCAGCTAACTGAGCACGAATGCTACTACATGATACATTTTGAAGGTCTGACGATGACCACCTAAGTGCTTATCGGTTCTCAGTGACGGATGTAGTTAGAATGACCTAGCTTTCAAATTTTATCTTTCTGAGCACGTATGCTACTACATGATACATTATGAAGGTCTGATGATGACCAGCTAAGTGCTTATCGGTTCTCAGTGACGGATGTAGTTAGAATAACCTAGCGTTCAAATTTTATCTGTCTGAGCACGGATGCTACTACATGATACATTTTGAAGGTCTGATGATGACCAGCTAAGTGCTAATTGAATCCGTGACGGATATAGCTAGAATGACCTAGCTTTCAGATTTTATCTTAATGAGCACGGATGCTACTACATGATACATTTTGAAGGTCTGATGATGACCAGCTAAGTGCTTATCGGTTCACAGTGACGGATATAGCTAGAATGAACACCATCAGGTAAATGGCACCATCAGTCTCCAAGGCCTCCTCGAGCTCTTTCAAATGAGTCCAAACACGATGGTTCTACTCAGTGCCGTCAATGAGATCCTATACCCACCTTCGGAGTCCACCATTAGGTACGAGACATCATCAGTAATCCAGATCTCCATCTTCCATCAAACGAAATTCTCAAGACAAAATAATTAAAACGATAAAACAATTAACACCATTAAAACAATAACATACATTACATAACATCGCGCCTGTAATCCCCAAAGGGTTAGGCAGAGGTGGGCCTAATAGTAGGCGTGATGTTATGTTATGTATGTTATTATTTTAATGATTTTAATTGTTTTATCGCTTTTAGCGATAAAACAATTATAGTCGTTCTTGTAGCAAGGATGCTACTACATTTTGAAGGTCTGATGATAACCAGCTAAGTGCTTATCGGTTCTCAGTGACGAACGTAGTTAGCATGACCTAGCTTTAAAATTTTATTGATTTGAGCACGGATGCTACTAAATAATACATTCTAAAGGTCTGATGATGACCAGCTAAGTGCTAATTGGTTCTCAGTGACGGATATAGCTAGAATGACCTAGCTTTCAGATTTTATCTTATTGAGCACGGATACTACTACATGATACATTTTGAAGGTCTGATGATAACCAGCTAAGTTCTTATCGGTTCACAGTGACGGATATTGCTAGAATGACTTAGCTTTCAGATTTTATCTTATTGAGCACGGATGCTACTACATGATACATTTTGAAGGTCTGATGATGACCAGCTAAGTGCTTATCGGTTCACAGTGACGGATATAGCTAGAATGACCACCATCAGGTAAATGGCACCATCAGTCTCCAAGGCGTCCTCGAGCTCTTTCAAATGAGTCCAAACACGATGGTTCTACGCAGCGCTGTCAATGAGATCCTGTACCCACCTTCGAAGTCCACCGTCAAGTAAATGGCATCATCAGTCTCTAAGGCCTCCTCGAGCTCTTTCAAATGAGTCCAAACACCACGATTCTACGCAGTGCCGTCAATGAGATCCTTTACTTACCTTTGGAGTCCACCATCAGGTAAATGACATTATCAGTCTCCAAGGCGTCCTCGAGGTCTCAACACCATTAAAATAATAAGATACATAACATAACATCACGCCTACTATTAGGTACACCTCTGCCTAACCCTTCGGAGATTACAGGCGTGATGTTATGTAATGTATGTTATTATTTTAATTGTGTTAATTGTTTTATCACTTTTAATTATTTTGTCTTGAGAATTTCGTTTGATGGAAGATGAAGATCTGGATGACTGATGATGTCACGTACCTGATGGTAAACTCCGAAGGTGGGTATAGGATCTCATTGACGGCACTGAGTAAAACCATCGTGTTTGGACTCATTTGAAAAAGCTCGAGGAGGCCTTGGAGACTGATGATACCAGCTACCTGATGGTAGACTCCGAAGGTGGGTATAGGATCTCATTGATGGCACTGAGTAGAACCGTCGTGTGTGGACTCATTTGAAAGAGCTCGAAGAGGCCTTGGAGACTGATGGTGCCATTTACCTGATGGTGGTCATTCTAGCTATATCCGTCACTGTGAACCGATAAGCACTTAGCTGGTCATCATCAGACCTTCAAAATGTATCATGTAGTAGCATCCGTGCTCAATAAGATAAAATCTGAAAGCTAAGTCATTCTAACTACATCCGTCACTGAGAACCGATAAGCACTTAGCTGATCATCATCAGACCTTTAAAATGTATCATGTAGTAGCATTCGTGCTCAATAAGATAAAATCTGAAAGCTAGGTCATTCTAGCTATATCCATCACTGAGAACCAATTAGCACTTAGCTGGTCATCATCAGACCTTCAAAATGTATCATGTAGTAGCATCCATGCTCAATAAGATAAAAGCAGAAAGCTGTAGCATCATAACTGTATCCGTCACTGAGAACCGATAAGCACTTAGCTGATCATCATCAGACAATCAAAATGTATCATGTAGTAGCATCCGTGCTCAGATCGATAAAATTTGAAAGCTAGGTCATTCTAGCTATATCCGTCACTGAGAACCAATTAGCACTTAGCTGGTCATCATCAGACCTTCAGAATGTATTATGTAGTAGCATCCGTGCTCAGATCGATAAAATTTTAAAGCTAGGTCATTCTAACTACACCCGTCACTGAGAACCGATAAGCACTTAGCTGATCATCATCAGACCTTAAAAATGTATCATGTAGTAGCATCCGTGCTCAATGAGATAAAAGCTGAAAGTTGGAGCATTCTGACTATTTCCGTGACTGAGAACCGATAAGCAGTTACCTGGTCTTCATCAGACCTTCAAAATGTATCATGTAGTATGAGAGACCATCATTAGGTACGACATCATCAGTCATCTAGATCTCCATCTTCCATCAAACGAAAATCTCAAGACAAAATAGTTAGATAACATAACATCACGCCTGTAATCCCCGAAGGGTTAGGCAGAGGTGTACCTAAATAGTACACCCACATTTCGCCAGTTATGTTTAAGTACCATATAATAGGGGCGAGCCGATTGCCATCAACCGGGCACAAATCCAGACTCCGTGGCTGTTACTTATAATTTCCTGATGGAAAAACCCAATAACACTTTGCCCGACCCGGGAATCGAACCCAGGACCTCATGCTCAGCATCGTGCTTACGACCACTAGACCAACGAGGCAGTTCAAAAAATTAAAATAATATCATAGATATATCTATATACCAAAATATCTACTAAGAAAACGTAGGTAATTTACCAATAGTTTTGGAGAGCTCGGCCACGCGTCACTTTACGTTTATTAGGCACAGTCCGCTTAGTCTATGATAGGTGCAAACAACAAAACGAAATTACAAACTACTTTAAATATATTTACAAACTTATTTTCTGTTCTTATTTTACGAAATATTGATAACTATACAATTTACAATATGTTTTAATTCAGAAAACATTAAAAACGTGAACTTTTGAATTTTATTTGTGAAGTAATGACATGCGTGCAATGAGCAGTCCACCCGTGACAACAGTCATCGAGACACTGGCGCAGCGCGTTCCAAGTATGCGCGACGGGTCTCGCGCCGCATTTGCCTCAAAATGTCGGGAATTAATTTATTATTTTAAAATTTTATTACAAATCAGAGAAAATAAACAATACGGATTGATAAATACATCACTACGTATTTTTGGGTATAAAATTCATACCGAACTATTCAGCCGTTACAGAGACAAAATTCGATTTAGGTTAAGACATACTACGATTTTTAATTAAATAATGTGAAGTTTTATTAAAATTTTAAACAATACGAATTATTTGTGATGACTTTAAGTATAACATATATTTTTTATATGGAAATCGTACGGAAGGATTCCTCAACAAATTTCTTTAAACATACGTCGTTTTTGGGATTTTAGCAACGCAACGGCCTTAAATAGAATTTCAATAAGTATATTGTAATAGAATTGTAAGCTCAAAGTAAATTGGTATTGATGCCTTCAAGTGGCACTTAACTGAATCAAGTTAGGACGTACATTATTATTTTGTCTATCCATGAAGATAATTTGCAGTTTATTCTAGTATAATATTTAAAGCTATTAGACCTTTATAAAACTACTAGCTGTTCCCGGCATGCGTTGCAATGCCCTTTTTCCTACCTACTACCTGCCTGTGTACCAACTACCTACCTACCTACTACCTCCTACCCTACCTACCTACTACTCTACCTACCTACTACCCTACCTACCTACTACCGTACCTACCTACTACCCTACCTACCTACTACCCTACCTACCTACTACCCTACCTACCTACTACCCTACCTACCTACTACCGTACCTACCTACCTGCTACCCTACCTACCTACTACCCTACCTACCTACCTACCTACTACCCTACCTACCTACTACCCGACCTACCTACTACCCTACCTACTTACTACCCTACCTACTACTCTACCGACTACCCTACCTACTCTACTATCCTACTTACTACCCTACCTACTACCCTGCCTACCTACCTTCCACTTTCTCCTTCCCTGGACTTCCACGAATAATTCAACACTATAATTAGCCAAATCGGTCCAGCCGTTCTCGAGTTAACTAACGAACAGCTATTCATTTTTATATAATATAGCTGTACCCCGCGTGCGTTGCAATGCCCTTTTACCTGCCTACGTACCAACTACCTACCACCTACCTATTACCTACCTACCTACATACTACTAATTTCTCACCTTCTCTGGACTGCCACAAATGTTTCAAAACCAAAATTAGACAAATCGGTCTAGCCGTTCTCTAGTTTTAGCGCGACTAACTAACAGCAATTAATTTTTATATTATACGCAAACACCATTTGAAAAATCATTTTTCTATTGGGAAAGAAACAGTGATTATTGTGATAATTTCGTATGGTCTGTTTGAAGTTGTCATTCGTTGACTGAACAACTGAACGTCACTCAATTGTTTTGCCTTCCCGGAACCTCTCCACTAACACTTGAACTTTATAGTACGGTATTAAAGCTCAAATTGATTTGACGTTTTAGTTAGAAAACGTTTGTATGGGAAAAAGAAAAGGGCTGTTTTTAGGGCTTTTCCGGCCATTATTCGAATTTTTCTCGCCGTAAAAACCATCCTTGAACTTCAACGAACATTTAAAAAAAAAAATCAGCCAAATCGGTCAAGCCGTTTTCATGCCAAGTCGTGACAACGAAAAACGGGTTTCATTTTTATATATATAGATTAATCAACATCCTTACGGATTATTAGTGTAAACACGTCAAGATCAAACAAGCTTTAAAAAATATAGAAGAAACATCACGGTTCCTAAGCTTTTATTCCAGATAGAAGATAGGTCGCAAATACAATATATCTTATGTTCATGCTTGCGTAAATTATTCGGGATTAAGCAGGCTAGAGTGGCCGAAGGGCTTAGAGAAGTTTTCTTTTAAGTGATTTTATTTCTGAATGTTTTGCTCCAAACGGTCTAGACAAAGGTGAATTTGAAATGTAAGAGTAATGAATTAAATAAGATAAGACACATAGAAAGGCATGTATTTTCTTATGTTTGTTTTATCCTGTGTGAGACTAATAAATACTTTTTCTTTCTTTCTATCTCTATTACCGTCTCGTGTCACAAAAAAATCTATGTTAAATTTGTCAAGACAACTAAAGTACGATTTCATGAAAACTAAATATTTACAAAAAAAAGAACTAATTTACTTAAAATAAACGATGTAAGTAAATAAACATCACCACTACAAATGTACCCGGAAAGTGCCCGGAAAAGTGGCAGTATTCCCACTTTGAATGGCAATGCTAATTTTTTAGCCAAAGAATGAACCAGCAGTCTGGTCACGGAAGTGTCAAAGTAACAACTTACGTTTATTGATGGCTACGTGCTAAGGACGAAAGAGAAGCAATTGTTAAAGGGTACCCATTCAAAGCGGTCTTAACAAAATACTTGCCCAAAAGACCTTCAAAAGCAAATACTCCATGACCCGGCCATCCAACCATCCAACTATTTTCAATACAAAATGTGTAACGTAGCTTTTTCGCCTAACAGTTTCCTTATTGGGTTTCCGATGTTTGTTTACATCGTCCCCCATCTCATTTGGATCGTAATGGCGTATTTTGTTCTTTTGAGCCATACGTAAGGTTTTCTATGATGTTATTAGGCGTATAGATTTGTTTATGGTGTATGCGAAACAGTATTGTTACGAGCTCATAGGCTTTTTGCAGTTTGGCTCATTTTGGATTTAGCACTTGGTTGTTTGGTTTCTTATTGATGTCATGGTTTGTTATTCGACATTCAATGTGTTACACTTTCACAATTGAACCCAATCTATCTAGGCCAGGTTTATTAGGATTCTTATTCAAAATTATGTGACGGATGATAGATAATAATATTTTATATGAGTTCTTAAATTCTGCATCATTATCAGCTCTCTGATCTTGTACCATGTTATTTGGGGTGGGCGTAACACGTTTTTTTCTCTCCCAATTTCCGCTATGAGTCGTCACGCTAATATTTGCAATTTTCCTTTATATCGTTCTTCACACAATTCATCCATTAATATTTATATTCATCACTTCTACTCCAATTCTGCAAGGTGATCGTAAACACATATAAATCAAACAATGGTAGAAGCGTGGTCAAGGTTTGAGGCAGTGTCCTCAAACCTTGACCACACTTTTACGTTACGTCACACAATAAGAATTTAGAATTTAAAAAACGTAAGATAAAACCCAGAATCACCAAAATTGACTATTTCACAAAAACAACTGCACATCGTCATATCAAAAAAAATGAGTAAATAAATATCAAATCAATAAATCAAAACTGTAGCAATACATCTGGATCACATCGTAAATCCTAATACCCAAACAACATCATTGGTTCGTAACGTTTCGCTCGTACCAATAAACAGTCTTTATAAACTACAAAAGATTTCTTCTCAAGTAGTAAATTATTTAGAACGATGCGTATTTTGCTGCAAATGCTTCTATTTCTAGTCTTTTGTGCTTAGTGTTATTTGCGCTGAACAAACAATTGTCTACATTCTTTTGTATCTCAATGAGAGCTTTATTTTTCTATAGATGTAATAGTTTATTAATTAGAGTTTTATTGTGATAAAAGACTATTTTTATCTGTACAGATGAAAACTCTTCAGGTGTAGTAGCGTGTTGTTCAAACTAGAGAATAATTTTGTTTTCAGCAATGTTTTAAAAAAAAGCAGCTTCATTATTTGTTATTGTTTATTAATAATAACGTAGCACTACGCTCGCGACTATACCCGACTATACTAAATTTGAAAAGCTCGAATAGTACGAATAATCTATATATATAAAAATGAATTGCTGTTCGTTAGTCTCGCTAAAACTCGAGAACGGCTGGACCGATTTGGCTAATTTTAGTGTTGAAATATTCGTGGAAGTTCAGGAAAGGTTTAAAAGGTGAGAAAGTGGTAGGTAGGTAGACAGGGTAGTAGGTAGAGTAGTAGCTAGGGTACTAAGACGGATTGTAGAGTAGGTAGGGTAGTCGGTAGAGTAGTAAGTAGGGTGGTACGTAGGTAGGGTAGTAGGTAGGGTGGTAGGTAGGTAGGATAGTAGATAGGTAGGGTAGTAGGTAGGTAGGGTAGTAGGTAGGTAGGGTAGAGTAGGTAGGTAGGGTAGTAGGTAGGTAGGGTAGTAGGTAGGTAGGGCAGTAGGTAGGTAGGGTAGTAGGTAGGTAGGGTAGTAGGTAGGTAGGTAGGGTAGTAGGTAGAGTAGTAAGTAGGGTGGTAGGTAGGGTGGTAGGTAGGTAGGGTAGTAGGTAGGTAGGGTAATAGGGATTATTATAACTTTCAAATTTTTCCCAGCTGTTTTTTTAAGACTACTTTTGCAGTTTATTACTTTAGTTAAAGTACCTCCATGATCCGTTTACTATTCAAAGTTGCCACTAGTATAATGTTTTAAGAATGCTACTTTGAGTTTTACCGATAAATGTGATTTTTCACCCCAAAAAAGTAGTCTCCCAGCAATAATTTTTGCGTAGGGGTACTTAGTTTGATGTACAGAATGCTTGGTTGACGGGTTCGTGAAGGGTTTGCTTACACCCTGTAGATCTGTATCAATTTGATTTAACCAGTACTAGTCACACAACTGAGTGAACAACTACTTAATAAAGCATTTGTAATTTAATGACTACTTTTATTTGACATCAGTAATTTAATTATTATTTTTATTTGAAATTTAATATTTTGCCATTTATTGAGATTGTACTTTTTTCTTTTTAAACTATATTGCAATTTAATCATTTTGTTTAATTCGTTTATATTTCAATCATTGTTATTGTCACAAAATTTGCATGCCTAATTTAGGAGGCGGAATGTGAAGAACTATTGTTTACCTATGTGCTATAATATAAAATCTGTAAAATACCATATTTCAGGCAAATGAATGAATCTAATCTAAGCTCACTAATTTAATAAAGGGCTTTAAAAGAAAATTTTATCTAAAGCTGCGTCTACGCTAAGCGAGCCCATCACGAGCCGAGCGCGAACTGAGCACGAGTCGAACACATTTCGTCTAGTGTGGACCGACTTGCAAGCCTCGAACGAGCGCGCTGCGAGCATTTCGTTCGTACTCGGCTGTGCTCCGCCAATTGTCGGTTTTTTGGCGAACACAAAGGGATCGATTGGACTACGTTCGAGGACAGTGATCGTTGTACGTTCACACTTGCACCGCGAACGACGAAGCCGAGAACGGCTCCGCTCGTGCTCGGCTCATACTCGGCTCGCCTAGCGTAGACACAGCTTTAGAATTCATTCTTATACGTTTTTGGAAACAAAGTAATCTCGTCTCTGTTTTATTTGTTCCTCGCTAATAACAGATGATCTGATATCTACGCTCAGTTCTAAGTATGCCTTCAAATAATAATTCTATTAATTGGGTACTTGGTTATTCAGTTTGCTTTGCTACCTACAGATCAGTCGTAAAGTAGGAGTACCAAGTAGGAGTAAGTGGTTACTATAAAATCAATCTAAAGCTTGTTTGCAGCTTGTACAATTCTCAGACCTTCTAGGCGTACGCAGCTCTCATAAAATTTCAATGGTACGAAATTATTCGAGTAATAGCAAATAATTTCAATGGATTCTTGAATGGATTTAGGTATACAAACATAGACATTGAAAAAGTATTCTTCAGGTTAAGCCGATTTTTTATAAACTCGTTCATCCAGAATATCCAATATTAGTTTCAGTTTAGAAGAATTAAAATCCTATCAAATAGAAACCATTGTATTCTTAAACCGAGTAGCCGAATTACGACGCATTTGTTTCACTACTGCAGTACATAGGCCTCTCTTTGATTCTGCTAAGCTCCACGTTCTTGTGCCAGTCTCAGCAAGGATATTCTCGCGATAGCGACAATATCGTCTGTCCATCTTGCAGCTGGACAACAAACACCTCTCTGTCCAGTCACAGCTTTGCTCCACCTGCTACCAACGCGTCTTGCTAGGTGTCCTGCTCAACTCCGTTTGAGTTCTATAACTCGATTTCCAACACCGAAGACTTCCGTACGTCTCCGGGTTTTGACGTTTGGAACTCGGTCTAATAGTTTTATGCCGAGCATGGTACGCTCCATGGCTCTCAGTGCTACTCCGAGTCTTTACACAGCCTTCTGTGTAACGTCCACGTCTCAGCATAATTATATTATACCTTAAATCTGTGTAGGTATATTGGTGATTGTAAACTGAAAAAAAAATCTTTCACCTGACAGTTACCAATCACTTTGCCGTCACCCCTTAAATTGTACTTAGGTCGTGCAATTATAATACTCTATACTGTAATATTCTGTATATGTATGTTTATATGTTATAGGTAATAATAATAGTATAATAATACTAGTATTTATTTTTATATTTTGTTCTAAATTCTAATTAAAATTTTCCTGTTAGTCTTTTCTACACACTGTGTCTATATTTCTTATCCAACTCTCCTCTCGCAGGTCTGCTGAAAGAAATTTGTTATGAAATAAGCAGTAGGTACCTTTGTGCTCTTCTATTTTTTATGTTTTTTTCCTTTTTTTTTGTACTTTGTGTGTACATAAATAAATAAATAAATAATAATAGTCGACAATCAACCATCACTTTGAGTGCCATTGATAAAGTTATTGACCTTTAGTGAGGCATTCATTACATGAGCCTAACGTCGAGGATCTGACGCGGTGATTGACACTCGATTTAGTTTGTGACTCGGCTTTACTCGGTAAAATGCAAGTTGTTGATGACTTGGCGATAAAACGAGATAGAGATTCGAGAATTTGTTGGGTTTTTTTTGTAAAGTAGGCCCGTTAGAATTATAAACAACTTAATTGACCTTACAGAGTACTCACCATACCTTAATAATATTTATAAAAATACAAAGGTAGCTGAGACTTAGCCCTCTGACTGTTTTGTTTTAAATAAAAGGGATTAATTAATGGCTTATAAGGTTTGGATGACACACAGATAGAGAGAGTATGACAAAAGATAGTCAATGAACACTTATTTATACTGAATGTTAATTGTTGTATATGTAAGTAAGTCTACCCACACACTACATTTGAGGTTTGGACGAGTTCCAATAGTAATAACCACCAAGTAACTTCCGAACGGATAGGCGCTTATATCCACTAAAAGCCTGCGAATGTGTTTACCGGAACCACAAGCTATCAACGTTACGTAACAACTTGTAATAGGTACACAGTCATACATTTTAGCTGCTTTATTGATCTATCGAGACCCAGAAAACCAGCCTTCTGAGCATTGTAAATAACAAATGTGGAATCACGTTGCCCAATATTTCATCATTCGGCGCTACATGTCTTCTTCTTTCATACTTTTCTATTACCCGTCATCATAACAGTCCCAATACTATTAAAATTATTCATGAACACAATATCAAGTGTTATTAGGTTTTTCCATCTGGAATTTCCTAGTAGCTCAGAGTCAGAAACTGCTCGATTGATGGCAAAAGGCACGGCCTCTAAGATATCGGTCTTAAACATAAATCTAAAATATGTGACTAACATTTTTTTTGTTACCTCTGCTTTACCCTTCGCAGATCACAGACGTGGTTCTATGTTATTGTTACGAGCTGGAGAATGTTGTAAAAAAATTGTCAAACTTTCGATACAGTTCTCGAACGTAGAGTGATATGGATTGGTGTCGTAATACACACAAACTAACAACAAACTCGTCGACTGTGACGTAACATTATGTTGTGTACAAGTCAAAAATCCTTTTTTATTTATTAGAGCACTGCAGTCATGAATCATACCGTCTTGGTCGAGACTTGGCAGTATGGTCTCGTCCGTCGCGGATGAGCCGAGACACGGGTATAAACCTTTACCCGTGTCTCGGCTCATCCGTGACTTACGTATCAGCTAATATGTTAACGTAGTGTTGTTTTCATTCTTTAATTTAAGCTGGCTGACTGCCTCGTTGGTCTAGTGGTTGCAAGCGCGACTGCTGAGCATGAGGTCGTGGGTTTGATTCCTGGGTCGGGCAACGTGTTATTGGGTTTCACCATCAGGAATTTATTAGTAACAGCTATGGAGTTTGGATTTGTGCTCGGTTGATGGCAATAGGCTCGCCCCCTATAACAAAATGGGACTTAAATCATCATCATCATCATTTTAGCTAAAAGACGTCCACTGCTGGACATAAGCCTCCCCCAGGTGTCGCCACATTGACCGGTCCAATGCGTCTCGCATCCAGGGTCTCTGCCACCTTCATCAGGTCATCGGTCCACCTAGTGGAAGGCCTTCCAACGCATAGTCTTCCGGTTTGCGGTCGCCACTCCAGAACTTTCTTTACAGAACTTTCCGGCCCCATCAGCCATCCGTTCTGCGAGCAATGTGCCTTGCCCACTACCATATAGGTGTAACAATTCTTCGGGCTATAACTGGTAAAATGTGGGTGTACTATTAGGTACACCTCTGCCTAACCCTTCGGGGATTACAGACGTGATGTTATGTTAAAGTATAATATTTAATGTATGTATTTGTTTCAGGTTCAATAACAATAATGTCGTACGCGTGCATGGGGCGCACGCTCTGCTCCGTGCGGCCTCCTTTCGACATTGACGAAGGAAATGTCAGCATGCAACAGGTTAGTTTCCATACTGTAATAGGGATGTTTCCTGATCAAAAAAAAATATGATTCTGTTTAGTCCGTCTATTATCGAAAAATATTGGATACGTGTTTTTGTTTTATCAAATTAATAAAAAATGACGAAGATAAAACGCGTCAACGATCATGAGTAGGGGCTTGTAACTTTACTATCTGAACCAAACTGTGACGTCACACGACTCTTCAAAGCACTGTATCGTTTTCATTTTTTATTTGCGTGCAAAAAGAAAAAATATGTGGCCAATATTTTTTGAAAATCTATCTGACGGACTACTTCGATTTTTTTGTCAACTACCTTATTATTATTAATGCGATAGAAACTCTGCCTTTCAGCCTTATTTGTATGCTACATAACAAAATCTGTTATTCATGTATCAACCATATTAACTTAATTTTTTAACGACTATCGGCACTATGCCTGCTGTACTCGTGCCCAGAAATCAACAATGTTGCGATCCAGACAAAATATGTTGAATTGCTTATCTTTCTCTGTTTTCACGAGATTCTCGTAATAATATCCAATCGATCTTTCACCACAATGTCAGGCTTATTGTTACAATAGTCCTATCAGTGACGATAGGTCGGTCTCAATTCAACGTGATATTAACATCATCGAGATCTGGGGAGGTCGTATACTTATGATATTATGGCACTTCCTCACTGTATTTCAAAGAAAGTTGCTGGTTGATAATCTTGGCAATAAGGTGTCTATGAAAGTATTTTCCCAGTAGTAGAATTACCCAGAAGAAGATTATCATGATTTGTCTCGTATTCGCCATTCCAAGGTTCGCCCCATATTTAATTGAATTATTTGTTAGGCTCTAAAAACTGTCTTGTCCACGATGTTGAAATAGCAAACGTGATATTTTATTTAATTCCACGAATAGAGTAAAATTTTAATGTCATTGGTAGAATTACAAAGAAATGATTTTACGAATGAAAAGTGCCTATTGTCAAACGTTTGTATTTGTTTAGTAATGAATACAAAAATGGTCGCGTGGTATTACGTGGAATACTACCAAATGAAAGGCAAAAATAAACAATACGTGGAGTATCTGATTTCGGCGTTCTAAGAACGTTGCAAAAGCGGAAGCAAAACAAATGCAAAATGAAACAACCGAATAATAAACCCGATTCTAGCATATTATTTGACAGGACACACAAAAGCATGACGTAAAACAAATAACAACATAAAACAATGCCATTATCTTGTAGGGATAGGTGTGATTGAGTAGACGACTCGATGTGTAATACTCACGTTTATTAACAAATCATTCAATATATAGACTTAAGCTACTTACACATACAGTCATGGGTATGGGACCCACACTACACCTCCCCTTTTTATTAAAAAAAAAAATCTTACATAGGTTAACATGGGTTTTTTTTTTTTTTTTTTATTCTAACATTTTAATTGATTTAATCTAGGTATATAAGATTAAGAAATATCTACTAGGTACAATATAACTTAGTTCTATTCTTATGCACTACATCTATTTTTCCTTTTCTTATTATTTCTACGTTTGGTGCTAAATCCCTTACCACTACATAGGGTCCAGAATAAATGGGACTCAACTTGTTTCCAGTTTCTATTTTTAAAAGGATTTGATCGTTTGGTGTGTAAATGATTTGTCTCATAGTGGTATCATACTGTTGCTTGCGCAAGGTTTTTTGTTGTATCAAGTTACTTCGTGCTTCAGACTGTGACACCTGTAATCTGTATTTCAACTCAAGCGGGTAACTTTCATGATTATAAAGTGGTTCAATTGACTTTGATAAATTATTAGGCAAATTACATTTTTTCCCATAA
Organism: Diarsia brunnea; assembly: GCA_949774965.1. NCBI lineage: Eukaryota > Metazoa > Arthropoda > Insecta > Lepidoptera > Noctuidae > Diarsia > Diarsia brunnea. The sequence goes on from OX459001.1 coordinate 20,914,388, forward strand.
ACCAATTCAAATGGAGTATGATTCGTTGCACTATGCACGGAAGTGTTATATGAGAAGCACCAATAGGGTAACCATGTACTCCATGCTTCTGGATGATTATCCGTCTGGATTCTCAAGAATGCTCCTAGGTGTTTATGAGCGTTCTCCAACGCACCAATACTTTCGTGATGGTACGCCGTGGAGTTAAGCTTTTTTATACCTAGTAATTTACATACCTCCGACATTGTTGCGCTGATAAACTCTGCTCCTCGATCAGTCGCTATAGTATTTGGAATACCATACTTTAGAATAACATTTTCCACAAAGGCTTTTGCAACCTCGTCTGATTTTTTAGAAACAAGTGGGCAAGCTATAATATATTTGGATAACTCACATTGTGTGGTTAAAATATAGGAAAAATTATACCTATCCTTATCTAAGGGCCCTACTATATCTAAATATACCTTCTGAAATGCTGTATGAGCAGTAGTCGTCACTACCATTGGCTCTTTATTGTATACACTATGTTTTTGGGTCTGGCATTTATGACATTTCTTTACAAAATCATGGACATCTCGTTCCATGCTAGGCCAGTAATAATATTTTCGAATATTATTTAACATTCGTCTCATACCCGCGTGTCCACTCGTCGGTAAGAGATGGAAGTCGTTAATTATGACTCTTCTGTCATCCTTCTCATCTACTCTTTCTACGTCTTTTAATATACATAAGCGTGGTCCGGACCACTTTGCATCTTTCTTTATCTCGGCTATCAACTTTTCAATAAACAAATTGTTTATGCCATTTTTAATGAAATATATCTCTTCTATATCATTAATTTTACAATAGTCCCCAAACTCCCTCGCAAATGCGGCTGGCGTCATCTGCGATCGGGACGCTGGGTTTATAAACAATGTCATTCGAGACGGCACATAACACAATGTTCTCTGACTACTTATCTTTTCATTTTTATTGTCGTCCCTTAATTTATCCCAATTATTTCCATCCACAAATCTCATCTCAACAGAGTCCTTCGGTTTACTATGAGTTTCCACAACCTTTGGTTGATCAGGCCAAATGTCAGTGTTAACCATATCTTCCGAAGAACTATTCTCCAATAACTTCCGCTTTTGTCCTCTAGTCATAACGTTTACAACACACTCATGCATTTCTTTCAGTTCCTTCGATGACACACTCACTCTCGATAATGCGTCTGCAGTCACATTACTTTTACCTGGCACATATTCGATATCAAAATCGTACTCATCCAAAACCAATCTAAACTTCAATAATCTACTCGAAGGATCCTTTAAATTAAATAAATAAATTAAAGGTTTATGGTCTGTATAGATTTTAAATTTGCGACCATACAAATAAGGACGAAAATGTTTAATACTCCACACTATAGCTAATAATTCTTTTTCTATAGTGGGGTAGTTTCGTTCAGCTTTATTTAAACTTCTACTTGCATAAGCAATTGGCCTTCCGTTCTGATTAGACAATACGGCGCCTAACGCATATCCTGATGCATCTGTTTGTAGGTTGAATATATTGTCACTAGAAAAGCATGGGTATTGCAATACTGGGGCAGATATTAAACGCTGTTTTAATGTATCAAAGCTGACCTGGCAATCTTTATCCCATTTAAATGTTACATTTTTCTTACTCAAATTATTCAAAGGATGAACTATATCAGCAAAGTTTTTAATAAATTTTCTATAGTAGTTGGCAAACGCTACGAAGCGTTTTACCTCATCTGCCGTTTTTGGAATTGGATAATTTTTCATGACACTAATTTTGTCTGGGTCTGGTAAAACACCGTTACCAGAGACTACATGACCTAAATATAACATTTCCTTTTTCATAAATTCACATTTGGATGGGTTCAATTTAAGATTCACTTTCCGTAGTCTTTCAAAAATGTCTATTAAATTTTTTGTATGTTGACTGAGACAATTTCCATACACAATTAAATCATCTTGATAGACGAGGCATTTTTCAAAATTAAGACCTGCCATTGCCATAGTCATCATCCTTGAAAATGAGCTAGGACTAGTTTTTAGCCCCATGGGCATCCTAGTCATTTGATATTGCCCAGAACCAAAGGCAGTATATTTCCTACTATTTGGGTCTAAACCTACATTATAATATGCTTGATGAAGATCTAAGTGTGAGAAGTAGATGCATCCCGATAACGAGTCTAAAATTTCTGTAATGTTAGGAAGAGGGAAATTATCATTTTCAATATTTTTATTCAGTTTGCGGTAGTCGATAACTAATCTCCACCTCTTTTGTCCATTTGCGTCTAATTTCTTGGGTACCAGCAATATTGGACTAGACCAATCACTTACGCATGGCTCTATAATGCCGTCAGCTATCATATTTTGAAGTTGTTTATGTACCTCGTCTTTCTGAGAATGGGGTAATCTATATGGTTTAGTAAACACGGGTTCTACATTTGGCTTTACGCGGATAGAATGTTGATAAATATGTGTAGTTGTTAGTTTATCCCCCGGCAAAAAGAATATATCAGCATATTTGGCGCATACTTCTTCAATTGATATCTGCTCTTCTTTATTTAAATGTTTTGTATTTAGCAGTGAACACATTTGTTTAACGCGCGCGGCATTTTTGTCGCATTTATCGAAACTGCAAATATTGTAATCCGAAGCGCTGTGTATAATCGGGTCTAACTTATCTAAAGTTAACTCATTTTCAGTTGTGTTAAGTATTCGTACTGGTATTTTACCACTAGTGGGTTTTACTAACGTGCTAGCTATAAACACACCTTCGCTACATTGAGAAGCACAAACAACACATTCTTTTTCCATATTTGTTTGTATAAAGTGGATCGTCTCCGATCTGGGTGGTATTATAAACATATCATTTTTTCTATCAGATATCTTAATTGGCAACTTAATAGGATTACCATATAAAGTTTGCAAAGATAAACTATTATTCTCGTAATCTAATATCGCTTTATGTTTTCGTAAGAAGTCGTCGCCGATGATTCCATGCGCCTTACATGGCAAGGAATTAAAAACAATAAACTTATGCTTAAACGTTGCATCATCTGTTACTAAGTCTAAATAAACGTAACCTAAAGTTTGTACTTTGCCCCCAAGTCCATTAATCTCAATAATCTCATCTTGGAATGGAATATTTTGTTCGACGAGATGTTTATATTTGATGGCTGAAACTGTTGCGCCCGAGTCAAGTAACCATTGGATTGGTCTTCCGTTTACAGAAAGCTCGACAATCGTGTTATTATCACATGACATAATACAATTTTTAGGCACGAAAAAACTGATTTTTGGATTCTTCTTTTTCAGGAGTTTCCTCGGTCATAACTTGCATTGTTTCCGAATTACTTGTCCACTTGTTTCGGTTATTATGAAAAGAAGACCTACCTCGATTCGATCTTCTTGAATCTCGCCATGATCCCCGTGGTGGACGACCACGGCTTACATCCTGGTTACCTCCTCGCATGTGACCCTGGTTTGCGCGTCCTCTGAACGCTCGTCCATGCTGACCTCTATAATTATTATTTGAAACGCGCCTGTAATTATACCGATTTCTTTGATTAAATGCCATAATCTCACCTGATGAAGTCGAAGGCGCCGAAGTTTCCTCATCCACTGCTGCTTGAACTGCGTCTTTGAGGGATTCATAATTCCTGGCTGCTATGATAGTGCTTAATCGACGGTTTCGCAATCCGTCGGCAAACCGTTTGATAGCCTGTTTTTCATTTAGCGGTTTCAATACCTGATAATTATTGGGTTTCCCTTCGGATTGCGCTATCGTCAAATCCACGAACATTTCAGTTATAGCCTTTCCGTACTCGTCAATTGTCATTTGTTTTTGGCAGAAAGAATGTAATTTGCTTTGTATTGCCGTTGCTGACTTTGTTGGCAATAGTTGAACTCTCATATCGTGTAACAGATTCTTAACTGAGTCATAATTTAAAGCTAACTTCAATTTTGCTGCCTGAGATAGTCGACTTTTCATTACAAACGTAATTAATTGTTCTTGCGCTTGACTGTCTAAAATAGAACTGTAGTAATCGATCCCATCGATTAACTGCTTAATACTTAACTCGTCATTGGTCATGACAGGCAACAAGTTCAGTGCTATTTTAAGATCAAATTGCGCCATTTTAACTGTTTGCCCTTCGTCTTCACTTAAACTTTCAAAATCTGAGTTACTATAACTACTTTCTTTTTTACATAACTCCTTAATTTCTACGAAAACTTCCTCTATCTTATGACGATACTCCTTTATTAATATTAACTCCTCATTTTTGAATTCTTTTATGTTAGTTTCTATTTCTTTATATATTTTTTTAAATGAAAATAATAAATTTGTCGATTCTTCCAATTTTCTACTACTAACCTTTGATTCTAATCTCCGCTTAGGTCCTATTTTTATTAAATATGTACGTATTTTACATAACTCATTATATATGTTTTCAATTTCCTTAGCCATAAGACACTATTTTATTCGTTTTGACGTCACTGCACAGTTGTTGTTTTTGTCTTACACAGTCTTTTAACAGTATATTTCTCCTTATTTTCTTCTTGATTATTTTACGTACGTACGTACATAACAAACACTTATTACGCACTTTAAAGCACTCATTAGTTCACTGATTTACACTGGCATTCACTTTCTGCTCGCTGCTTTGCTGCTACTTTCGGAGTGTTTTGGCAGCGACCTCGTCCGGACAATCGCATGCCCCTGAACGCCTGATGGTTGATCTCCTGACGCATCCATTGAGTATGGCACTTTTTATATGCCTTAAATCCCAAGTAGAGAAGCACTGCACCCATGATGCAGATAATTATTGTTGCCATAATTGTCTGGATGCTCATATGTGTTCCAATTTGCTGCAAATCTGCACTATTTCCAGCACCAGCTGCATTTTGAGCCAGAAAAACCTCTTCTTTTGTTTGGTAGGATTGACACATCTTGAATAATTTCGCACCAATTAAAATTGAAGCCAATTGTAACGCGACACGACCATTATGCGCGGCAAGCCCGAAGGCAGGGTCGCCATGTAGGGATAGGTGTGATTGAGTAGACGACTCGATGTGTAATACTCACGTTTATTAACAAATCATTCAATATATAGACTTAAGCTACTTACACATACAGTCATGGGTATGGGACCCACACTACAATCTTTTAGCGATTTTCCCAGTATTTTATTTCGACTCACGTTTTGTTTTGTTTTTTTCTTATGACTGTGTTAAGGCTGCCGCACATTTTGGCGGATCGAATTACAATCGAAATTACGTCTTCAATTAATTATTTTTTTAACTTGAATGTCTCTTTTTACAAGTGCTTCTCTCTTTATAAATGAGCTTAAATAAAATTAGTCATTTAATTCATAAGTTAAAATAAACACTTAATGTGAAATGAGCAGTATAATAGTACATACACTCTATAGTGATTAGTGTACTATTAGGTACACGTCTGCGTCACCCTTCAGGAATTACAAAACTCAAATTCAAATCTTCTTCTTCTTAGCGTGTTGATGGCAATCTAAATTGTGTCGCTTTCGGTAGCGTCCGTCAGTTCCTGTAGTGAACAACTAGCAGGACAGGCAGGGACGATATTAAGTGCCCCATTGTTAGAGGAACAACACCACATTTAGGCTGCCTGTCCACTGAAGCGGAGCGAGGCTGCGGAACGGAGAAACGGACAAATATTAACCAATAGGATTGCATACTGGGACCGGAGCGAAGATTTTGTGCAGTCCTATTGGTTAATTTTTCCCTGTTTCTCCGCTCCGCAGTCTCGCTCCGCTTCTGTGGACAGGCAGCCTTACACTGCACAGTGCAGAGTCATTTATGTATCTCCACCTCAGCAAGTTTTCTTTGCTGCGACCAAGCTGCTTGTCCAGGTGGGAGCTGCTGTTCAGCAGGTGGAACAAATTGTCAATTTTTGGATTGTGATTTAAGTTAAATTATACAATATTAATACTATTAAATAGAATTAAGCTTAAAGACATCGGACATTTGACTCGTTGTGTGAGTCACATTCATCAAACCTTTTCTTCTTCCTGAAAAATTAAAAAAAAACCCATATACGCGGAATTAACAAACAACTTTTGCACGTCATCGACGTTATTATTTCTTTTTTAATATAACAATATCTCGTCGAGCCTTCTTCGGTTTCCGAGCTCATTATGGAAAAAACTACACCTGGGTTTTGTGTAACCGAGAGGGTTCGTTAAACCAAGAGGAATGAACTGAAAAAAGGGTTATTCTACTTTTCGCAAAAATAGGAATTAAGTTTACTGACCTTTGAAATACCCTGCTTTGATTACGTTAATACATTCATGTTTACTTGTGCGTTCATTTGTACATTGGTTTGCTTGAATTAAGATAGCTTTTAGGTTTACTTATGAAAATATATTTATTTGTTTAAAATGATTAGGCAGTTTCAAGTTACTGTGTAAGTGCAAAGAGCGATCACGAGAGAAAAAATCAAATGTATTAAGATAAAACGTAGATTTTGTATGTCATGTAAATATAGTAACTATTATGTGGGTCCTTTACCACGACCTGCACATACTTAGTTACTAATCTATGTAAATCAATAAGTTAAGTCAACGCAAAAATAACGTATGTAATAATAATAAATGTTTTGTTTTTTTTTTTTTTTTAAAACGTTGCCTAACACTAGGAATTTATCCTGTATCGTGGGTGCGTTCACAAACATTTAAACTCACATACACAACCACACACACATTTTTTTTTGTTTATTAAAGGCGACATACTTAGCCTATGTAACAAAATAGATCCGGACTTGCGAACAAGTAGAATAACATCATATTTTGTAAGCAGATTTTATTAAGTTTATGTTATGTTATTTTATTAAGGAGGTGTCTCATGAGATGATGTGAAATTGAGATAAGGGTACGAGAATGATGATGATGATGTTCAAATAATGACCTTGAAAAAACATCAATCTTGTGTTGTAAGCATTGCACAAAAAAAGTAATAAGAGATTTAGGTACAAACCCAATTATAATTTAATCACCATATTTATTCCTTGCCAGAAACCAACGAATGTGTTGTTTCTTTTACAATCAATATGTTACGTGTCACATCAAAGACACATTATGTCACAAGAAGATTTATTATGCAAAAAGAAACTTGTTTTTTTTTTGTCGCAAAGAGATAATTTCTTGAACCAGTAATAATAATGGACCTAGTTAGTTCACTTACCTTACAAGTATTTTGATGAATGTGAAAAGGCCAGAGTTATCTTTGTTCTAATAATCTATGTATTACATGATAATAAATAAATCTACTTAATCATTTGTTACGAATAATTCGAAACACAAAGTAAGTATTTTTAATAATAGGAAACGAATACAATACAGAAGTTTAATCTTGTTACCTTTTTTTCCAGAAAACGAAATTAAAGCTAGTATCTTTCTCTCCTATTCTATTATGATTATAATTCTAAGAATTTACGTAATCTGATTTTTATTTTCCATGAACTTCTTGCTACAATTTTCTTTTCATAAACATGTTTATCAAATAAGTATTCTTATTGTATATCTGTACTTACGATATTAAGGCTCCTCTCTCGAAAAAGCTTAAAAACAGCGTGCAGATGAAGCAGTTTTTCACCGGCACTTACAGAGAAATTACATCTGAGAAAAATTTTTAGTAATCTACATGATATGACACGTAATTTGGTTTAGCCATAATTTTTGTATCGATATCACATAATAAGAAAAAAAATCCACAAAATCACCTCCAAATCGCTGAATGGAACCATTTTACTCCTTCATTTTTTAACAAAATAATATAAAAAAAATATCTACTGCTTTGAAATACAAAGGAAAGTAATTTGGTTTTGTTACTTTTTAAAAACATGTATTATTTTAATTATAATAAATGAAAAATGCGTCCGTTTAAAGTCCGTATCTACGACCGAGAGGGGTAGTTTGTATGCACAAGGTCATTGGCGTGAATACAAGCCTTAATATTGTGCTAATGTTGAAGTGGTGATACAATTTTTATAATAAAACTAGCTGTGCCCGCGACTTCGTTCGCGCGCTTGTCGGAAACTAAAATGCGTCGCTTAGATAAAAGTACGTTAAATCATTGCCCTGCGTTAACTTACTGCCGCTGTAGAAAATAAGAAGAGGGTAATGCAAAGTACTGACTATGTCTAATACTAAAGTTTAGATGGATGGGTGTTTGTTAATCAACCACGTCAGAACGGCCGAACGGATCTTGAAGAAATTTGAAACAGGTACATTATAGTCGACAGGTACTGTCGTTGGCGCGTTCGTGTTCCACGCGCGCCTCAAAGATATGTCAGTAACAATTAAGGGGTCATTTGGGGCCCCTTAATTGTTGCTGCCGTCGTCTGCCGGGGCTGACGGTTGTCGCAAGAGATACCACGGCCCCGAAACACAAAGAGCTAAGAAGAAACTTGGGTGGTTTTTAGTCAGTAGAAGTCTGACACTTTCTTCCGCTCCGCCCAGAGCGGGATGAGTCATTTGATAATTTACGAACCACAAAAAAGGGGGGTTTAGAGGCTGTTTCGAGAGGTACCTGTACCGAGTCTGGGACATCGAATCTGAAATGGAACGCCGTCACCTCCTTCTGCGAAGCAGTAATGCTAGCGAAAGAGGCGAACGTAAGAGGGACACAACCCCTCTTCCCAGCCGCCGCGGGAGACGCTCCGGGCATCGGGGGCCACGTGATGGCTTCCGGCCACCGTAGGCGCGGGCCTGTGAACGGTGAGTAACGGGCTAGTTAATCGTTCGTCCGTCCTATGACGATGGAGGCGCGTTCATGTTCCACGCGCGTCTCAAAGAGATGTCAGCAACATTGAAGGGGCCCCCAAGGACCGACGCCCGTTGGGGCTGCGGGTTGTTCGAAAGAAATACCGCGGCCTCGACACATAGGGCTAACAACACACCACATCTATATAAAGACATGTTTGGTGCAGTGGCTGGACGATTAACAGTAGCACTGCGTGTCGCAGGTTCGATTCCCACACGGTACAAACAAAATATGCTGTGGGTTTTATCCAATTTTAATTTAGTTTAAAAAAATAGTATTTTTATACTGTGTAATTGGTAAATCTTTATTTGTTGACTATTCATGAAACATATGTTTATTTAATAACACCGCGGTTTAGAAAATGACATCAAATGAATAACGCCATCTGTCGAAGACGAAGATAAACTGCTAAAAAAGAGCGATCAAAGACACTATAGGGTTTGGGCTATGTAGATTTTGAAAACAGCGTCATTTAGACTAATGTCTACGTACCTTTTGCTATCATTACTTATTTAAAGTTATCTTGTGAAGGCATTTATTAATAAGTACCATATTCGTTCAATAGATGTCGTTGCTTGTCTCATTCTTGACCATAATGATAATAGTTCTTCTTGTAAACTATAAATGCATAATTATATCTTTTGATAGAGAGCACCGATTACGATGAAACGAAGACTAAGTAATAGCCCAAGTTACGCACAATATTTATGTATAAAAGTTATCTACATTCGTTTCGTAAATTTGACGTGATGCTTAGTCATCGAAACAGACAAACAGATAAACAGACAAACAGACAAAAATTCCAAAAATGCTGGAAATGTGTTCTGTTGGTTATACTTTAATACCCTGACAATTTATTTTTAAATATTTTCGATGTACAAAAAAGATTTTTCTACAGATTTATTATATGTATATATATATATATTATGTATATAGAATAGATAAATAATCATAATTCGGACCGCCTTTCTCCACCGCTTTTTTGGCGGGTGGTAAATCATCAAATAATTATAACATATCAAAGTATTTCTATCGCCCTGAGAAGCCACCATAGAAACAAACATCAATAGGTGAAAAGAATCTTCGCTATGCATTTAAAGGTTAATATCAATGAGAGGAGCTCGTGGCTTAATAAGAACTGCCACTCGGGTCGATCTTTAGGTAAAGCTGTGCTTGCCTAGGTCGGTCTGTGGATGGGTGACCGCCCGACATACCGAGTTTCCTCCGTGCCTCGGAAAGCACGTTAAGCTGTTGGTCCCGGCTGCCATATATAGAGCTTTGGCAGTCGTTACAGGTAGTCAGTGACCTGAAATTCTGACATCCAGTCTTACAAAAGAGTATCGTATTATCTAGTATTAACTGGGTTGTGGAGGTCAGATAGGCAGTCGCTCCATGTAAAATACTGGTACTCAGCTGCATCCGGTTAGACTGGAAGCCGACCCCAACATAGTTGGGAAAAGGCTAGGCAGATGAGGATCAATGACCTAAACAAACAGGAAGAGATAATTATCATAATCACGTATTCGTATGCTTTCAGCACTTCACTCTTGTCAAATAAACTCTATGAATAAATCATAACCATTCTTCTTTGCCTCTAATCAAGCCAAATTGCCCGGATATGAAGGCTTCACTGAACACGCCAAATACATATTTCAGAGACTATTTCATTGTTTTCCTTTTGTATTAGTTATTGTTATATTTCCCAATGCTTACTCCAAATGAAGGAGTTTCAATAGGGATATTTTTATTTGTTGCGTAAATCAGGGACTAGTTCAAGTCTAACGGTGACCACAACTTGCGGTTGGCCTCAGTGAGGAAGTTACAGCGACTGATAATAATTTCTGTTGTGTACCTCTTTATAAACGTTTTTTTTATCTGCCGTTTCAAAATGCTGCTCTTTGAACAGTTTTATTCGCAGAGATTTTAATTTTTCGACTGCTAATAACCCCTTTTTTATGGTGGGTGGAAAATCATCAAATAACCCCTCCCGCTCTTGGGCAGAGCGAAAGGGAGTGTCAGACTTCTACTGACTAAAAACCACCCATGTTCCTTCTTAGCCTTTCATGTCGAGGCCGCGGTATCTCTTGCGAACAACCCGCAGCCCTACTAATAACCCCTAACATAAACAAAAGTAGATTCTTGACTGTAGAAATATACCTGAGAAGATGCTGGTTTTTAGTCGGTGAAAGTGTTCGAAAGTCGATCCCAATATAATTAGGATTAGGATCGATTAGGATCGAAATGTTTTAAAGTTTTTTGTTAAAATGTCAAATACTTCCAGGGGTTAAGACTGATGAAGGAGAGGAAGCGAGTGGCGTGGATCCTGCTACTCTTAGCAGTTCTATTCGCCATGTGCTGGATGCCATACAACATCATGCAGCTCCTACTGGACGTCAACTTAGTCAACCCTAAGGATCTCAGCATGATCCTCCCTTATGCACTGTTTATAGGTAAGTAAATTATAAACAAAATCTATCTATCTAAAATCAACAACACTTAAAAATTACGTCACACCTGTTTCGCCGAGTGTCAGGCGTCCGATCTGGTTATAGAAGTGTAGAACTCACATTTCACTAGTTTTGTGTGTGCCTTGCGATCAACCAGGCACAAATCCAGACTCCTTGGGACTACTGAGAATTTTAAATGGAATAATACAACAATACTTTGGCTGTCCTGGAAATTAAACCTTGGATTTCATGCACAGTAGTTGTACATGCGTCCAAAAGACTTAGATGGCAATAATTATACAGTTTTAATTAGTAACTAAGTCACTAGTCAGCGGATATACTTCAGCATAATGTTTGTTCGATTTGTTCCTACATTTAATTCCCACAAGTCTCATTATCCGATTACCAGATGTAAGCAGATTGGGCTTCGTTCGGGGCTCATTATTTCACACGTTTGTTTTCGGAACCACTTAATCGTGTATCTGAGTAGGATATCGTTTGGGTGTAGATGTTCATGAGAATCTGTGTCTGTCCATATGGTTTCTATTTTCGCAACAAATAGGTTTACTTATAAATTATGTAAATCTCTTTGTTGAGCCTACAACGTTCCCACTGCTGGGCCACAGGAGTGGGAGTAGGCCATACTCCGCTTCGTAGATACCAGATGGTAAACAAATAGAAATTAGGTTGGGATCAACATTTTTACAGTCTTAAAAAAATATTATAATACACTTTACAAGCTTGAAAACCTGGGTGTTTCCGATTTAATAAATGTCAAACAGACTAAATGCTTTCCATTAAAATGGTTGGCCACTTTTCACAGTCCACAGATATATTCCTAGTATGTGATGAATTCCGCGAAAAGTAGACGTTATTACGACATTATTATACCATGCATGTCAAACCACCAAACCCAGTATGGTTTTTTCTACTTTTTCTGTGAAAATAAAATGAGAACCATTAGGTGTTAGTTATTAAGGCTATATTTGTCATGTTTGTTTTTATTTTATGTTTTCTCGAACACAAAATTCTAATACCGAGTATTTTGTTTTCAAAGGAAAATATTGTATGTTATTCCAAGTCATTAAGTTTTTTTTTCTGCTTCAGTCAACCGATCTGATGAATTTCGAGGAGCTACTTGTTTTTTCTCATTACTTTGGATGTTCTGATACTTAGATCTTGTAATGAAAACAAATAAGATAGTATTGAATTTGTTTTTCTTGCTCAGCTAAACAATATTCTGCATAATATGTTACTAAAATCAGCGAGTCAAAAATGAGCTTGTGTGAAGCTTTTTTATTTCGGGTGACCTCGATAAATCTAGGTCAATAAACTATTAATAACTACAAAAATATCTATAAAAATATCCGACATAGTTCAGAACTATTCTCATAGAAAATTGCTTTTGCAATAGAGATGTTTCCTGACTTATAAAAAATGACGAAGATATAACGCGTCAAAGACCACGAGTGGGGGCTTGTGACGTCACTTTCCAGTAAAAAATCTGCTGCAATGTGACGTCACACGAGTTTTCGAAGCACTGTTTCTTCTTCATGTTTTGGTTACCTACGTGGAAAAAAAATGTGTCCAATATTTTTTGGAACTCTATTTGACGGACTAATTAGATTTTTTTTGTCAACTACTTTAGGGGTAGTTAAAACTACTTTATTCTCGTGGTAGTTTTAATTTAAAAAAAAATGGCTTCACAGGTGCATCTAACGCCGGTCAGTAACAAATTAAATTTATCCAAATGTATTTAAAGTGTTTACTTAGTTATTAGGTAGAGGTAGATTTCTTTCTTTCTAAATTTTGTAAGCTTGGGTGTCGAGAGAAATCAGCGGAACTACTGATCCTTTTCCCAAAATTCTGTCACTAACGGAAAGCTTAATTATTCCCAGACATCATAGGAATATATTTAACACTAGTATATGCCCACGGGTTTGCTTAGTTAGAGTTCGATAAATGTCCCATGGGATCATCATCATCATATCAGCCCGGAATCACCCACTGCTGGGTATAGGCCTCCCCTTTCTTCCGCCACATGTCTCGATCCTGTGCGTCTCTCATCCAGGTGTTTCCCGCGACTTTGACGATGTCGTCAACCCAACGAGCTTTAGGACGGCCCTGGTTCCTATGGCCTAACCTTGGCCACCACTCGGTCAAAGCCTTGCTCCATCGGCCATCTCCGCGTCTAGCCAGATGTCCTGCCCAGGTCCACTTGAGGCGCACCGCCCGGTCCCCGACATCGTAGACTTTCGTCCGACGGCGGATTTCGGTGTTACGCACTCGATCTAATAGGGTTATGCCGAGCATCGCTCGCTCCATGGCCCTTTGTGCCACTCGTACTCGGTGGACAGTCTCCTTTGTGAGCGTCCACGTCTCGGCACCGTAGGTAATTGTTGGTAGAACACATTGATTAAAAAGGCGACTTTTAGGCACTGAGGGATCTTTTTGGACCGAAAAATATGTTCTAGTTTACCAAAAGCCGCCCAGCCGAGTTGTATTCTTCTAGAAGTCTCCTTAGTTGAATGCTCCTTGTCAAAAGACAGAACATGTCCAAGATAAACATAATGGTCAACCATCTCCAGACGCTCGTTTCCAACTGTAACGGCTGAGACAGAGTCGTCCAGAATGCCTGACATCACCTTCGTCTTGGACATGTTCATTCTTAAGCCAACTTGTAGGGAAATATCAAAGAGTTGTTTCAGCATGCATTGGAGGTCTTGCAGGGATTCGGCAAGCAACACGAGGTCATCCGCAAACCGAAGGTGCGACAAGTAGACACCATTTATCTTTACACCGCTTTGGTCCCAGTTCAGTGTTTTCATCACGTCTTCCAGGGCAGCAGTGAAAAGTTTGGGCGAAATGGTATCTCCTTGTCGCACTCCCCATGGGATCATACTACCGGGATAAAAAGTTTACCTATGAAAGAATGCAGGTGCAAAATTTCATCCGAATCCGTTAAGCAGTTTTCGCATTTAAAATATATATAAGTAGGAAATTATACGTTATATAGCACCTGTGTACGGTGAAAATCTGTAATGGGCAATCGCGCGATTCTGCATGAATATTAAATACTGCGTGGTTATTGAATCTGATTGATAAGATTCTAGTCACGTATGGCCTACATGTATTGTGTAATTCGGTTGAGGAACGTGACGATGCATGCAATAGTTGCTCCATTATTCACATAAATGTTTGAAAATGAGTTTCTGTTGATGGGAAATTGAGCTGCATTGGAGAGCTGAAAACCGGTATTATTTTACCTACTTAACACATAGTACATTCATTACTTACATAAGGGAATAAATTATTATTATCAGTTTGTTATTATTTTGTTAAACATTATACTTGTGAAAAGGTTGGAATTCACATCTCCAATATCACTATAACTGGAAGGTTGGTCCACTTCCAGTATGGTCCACAACAATAAACAATCGCAATGACAGGAAAAAATTGTCCCATTTTTTTTTTAATTTCACATAGGCCTACATGGGTACCTACTTGTAATACGTCGACAAAAAGGTGCACGGTTCGGGTCGATTTCTATGGAGAAGAACCGGCGAAATGGTCTGGTTTAACAATATTTTCATTCGACAGCATTAGTATTTAGATATGGGCCATTCAGCTTCGTTAATGATAAAGATGCCCAATACTTCATCTAAGTTAGTCATATCACCCCCAGGTCCAAAAACCCTTCAATATTTTCGTACTAACCCAATTATTCCCCACAGGTCACGCGAACTCAGCCATCAATCCCATAGTGTACTGCCTGATGACGAGGAACTTCCAGCGCTCAGCCCGCAAGCTGCTTTGTGGGCGGGGCGTCTGTCAACAGACCAACTTCACGGTATGTTTGTTGTACTAATTGCTTTTCTCCAGCTTCATTAAGGAACTTTTTCTGCGAAAAAGCCTGTCTGAAATTCGCTGCAGTGAAATTCGCGGCAAGGCGTGTCGAAACTAAAAATAAATGAGCCTTTATGTAAAAATGTCCTTATCAAACCACGCGTAGCAGCGAACGGCAGGAATTAGCGTTATTATTAGTACATTATGGGTGTTTACTGACTAAAAAAAAAATATTCTGTTTAGTCCGTCTGTTAGATTATCGAAAAATATCCGATACGTGTTTTTTGTTTTATCAAATTAATAAAAATTTACGAAAATAAGCATTGTCCCACGTTATTTGTCGAGATGTGAATTTTTCTGGACGAACCTAGTAACGGTAAACTAGCGTTTTTATTTTCTTTTTCATTAGGTAGGTCGAATACTTTTTACAAATTCAGTAAAATGCTAGTTTATTTAAGTGAATAATACCTACCATGCTAATAAAGAAATAAAAACGGAGGAACGAAAAAAGGAAGCGTGTGCAGAAATAACTACGTCAGCATTTTTTGTGCCGCTTTTTACTGTTAGATTAGACCCAATGAAGAATCTAAATTTTGAAACGTATTTCGTAACTAAAATTATTACTCAAATCGTTAAAATTTTAATTAATTTAATTTGCTTTGATACCAAATTGATTAATGTCAATTACAGATTATAATTGAAAAACAATGTTCAATTTATTTGACGAACTAATTAAACCTTCTGTTTGATTCGTTTGCAAATTATTAAACACTCTTTTTACCATAATAATAAATTTACGTTCTAGGACCAATAAAACTAACGTTCAGTTTTATTGAAATTACAATACTTATTCTTTTAGACGTTGACCAACTTCTGTGATAACTCTTTTACTTTAGAGCAGATCTAGTAAAGTACGGTGTTTCAATTGAATGTAAGACTAGCTCATACTGGTTGTATCCTAAGTAGGTATTATCTAAAATGTCAACAAACATTAAAAATAACTAGGTTTAGTGAAATAAATATCCTTTTATTTTTTTGAGGAAGGAAATCATCAAAAAACCCCTCCCGCTCTTGGGCAGAGCGAGAGGGAGTGTCAGACTTCTACTGACTAAAAACCACCCATGTTCCTTCTTAGCCCTTCATGCCGAGGCCGCGGTATCTCTTGCGAACAGCCCGCAGCCCCGGCGGGGAAATAAATATCCTTGATTCCAACACAAAAGTCAGGGCCAAGTATCCAATTTCCCATCGACCTAATGAAGGTAGAAACACGTGGATGGGTCAGGGTTCCGCACAAATCAAAACGGACACAAATGACCGGCCACACCCACCTTAGCCATGTTTGATTTGCTCAACTGTCCAGAGTCTAGACGACTCGCACACATCCTTAATCCAGGAATATGTCGGTAAACAATATTGGTGTTTGATCAATTTGAACTCAATATGGAATCGTTTAAACTGTAGGTATACTAGTTAGTTAATCGAAAGTTGGTTAGTGGTTGGTTTAGTGGTCGCAAGCGTGACTACTGAATACGAGGTCCTTGGTTCGATTCCCGGCTCGGGCAAAGTGTTATTGGGTTTTTCCTTTGGGAATTTCTCAGTACCACCCACGGAGTCTGGATTTGTGCCCAGTTGGAGGCAATAGGCTCGCCCCCTATAACATGGAACTAAAACGTAACTGGCTAAAATGGGTGTACTATTTGGTACACCTCTGTCTAACCTTTCAGGAATTATAGGTGTGATGTTATGTTAGGATAGCAGTATCTAGTCTGATTTGTCCTCCACTGGTGAAGATTTTTTTTCATTAATAGCAGAATTTTTAATAGATTGAATCTGCCGATTAGAATTTTCCTTCAAATTTTTTTCCGATATGATTGAAAATGTGTTACGTTATCAGGGTACCGGTCGTCGATCAGCGGAATGAAGCGTCGTTCACCGACAGCGCAAGTTCATGTTGGCTTTAAATTGAATTTCAAAATGGCTGCTGTAGTATCAGCACCAATTTAATTTTAGCTCTTAAACCTGCATTGCAGTATTTTACATTACATATAATATTCAAGTCGAAACTAAAAAGTTCATAATACAACATCACGTCTATAATACGATGAAGGGTTAAACAGACGTGTACCTTATTGTACACCTCACCAGTTATGTTTAAGATCAATGTAATAGAGGGTAAGCTTATTGCCATCAACAGGGAACAAATCCAGGCTCCGTGGATGCCACTAGGAAATTCCTGAGGGAAAAACCCAATAACACTATTCATGCAATTGTGACCACTAGACCAACGAGAGTTCATCGGTTTAAATTAAAGTCCTCATTACAAAAACTAGCTTTCTAGCTTGTAAATACGACCCAAGTTCCAGTAAAGAATTTGTTTTTTCTAATAATATACACACTCACACACACACACAGACGCACATGACACACACACATACACACGCACGCACACATATACATACACGAAATGAACAAGTATATACTCGAAACAAAAAGAAGAAAATGGACAAAAAATTCGGCGATTGTAATACAAAAATCCAATCAGAGAAGAAAGATTTAATTTGGCACGGTAGACAGAATTCGCTGAGGTGGGTAATTCAATAGGATTGCAAGTGTCGTGGAAACGAACCACTCAAACGAAAAAGTGTGCAGAGAAATGAAATGCCAGTGCTAAAAAAAACAATAAAAAAAAAATATAGATAGGTACTTATTAGAAAGATTTTTGATCTTTCGGTGAGCGGTGACAATCGGAACTAACACCGCCATCTTGTTTTAGGGTTCCGTACCCAAAGAGTAACCAACACGGGACCGTATTAGTAATACTAAGCCTCCGCTGTCCGTCCATCCGTCCATCTGTCTGTCAGCGGGGTCTATCCGTAATAAATAGACAGTTGAAATTTTCATAGAAATTGTGTTTCTGTTATCGCTTTAACAGCAAATAAAAACGTAACACCGTACGTACCGTACGTCTTGAAAATGTGCCGAAAGAAAGAGTAATACAAGGGTTCAAAAAGTCTCGTCGGGGTTGCGGGTCCCGTCGGGGCTGCGGGTTGTTCGAAAGAGATACCGCGGCCTCGGCGCAAGTGCTAAGAAGGAACATGGGTGGTTTTTAGACAGTAGAAGTCTGACACTCGCTTTCGCTCTGCCCAAGAGCGGGAGGGGTTATTTGATGATTTCTCACCCCCCAAAAAAAAAGGGTTCAAAAAGTGGAGAATTGAGTTTGTCATCTTCCTGCCCTTGTCCCATTTTACTTGGTGTCGAGATCTTCTACCATTCTTCTCTGTCAACCGTCACGCCATAATTTGTTCCATTTTCTTTCATATAATTCCTCACATATCTATCCATCGTTTCCTTGGTCTTCCTCTCGCTCTCCATTCATCAACATTGTTCATCACACTTTTAGTCACATGTAATTAATTATTCATTCCTTCCTCATAACATGTTCATACCACGATATGCGATTCCCTATTTTTGATCAAATTCAAGGAATAGTTCAGATTCCATTTTACTGTTTGTCCTTTTTGAGAACGGCAGCCTACACAAAATAACTCAAAACCTATAACATGTTTTATGTTCTTCTCGAACTTTGTGAAAACATTCCTTGGCATAATTAAATGTTTTATTCCAGCTATGTCCATTTAGAATTGAACTGGAAATCGTATTCGCAACCTATTGAATAGGCGAAGACTTGCGTGGCCCACTTTGTCACAATATTGTTGTTCCTCTGTACTCCAAGAAATTGAATTTCAAATAGCAATAGAAATTCTTTTACGAGACTTGATAAAATATCGGTTTGAAGACAATTTTGTTCATCATCTGCCTAGCCTTTTCCCAACTATGTTGGGGTCGGCTTCCAGTCTAACCGGATGCAGCTGAATACCAGTATTTTACATGGAGCGACTGCCTATCTGACCTCCACAACCCAGTTAATACTAGGTAATACGATACTCTTTGGTAAGACTGAATGTCAGAATTTCAGGTCACTGACTACCTGTAACGACTGCCAAAGATCTATATATGGCATCCGGGACCAACAGCTTAACGTGCTTTCCCAGGCACGGAGGAAACTTGGTATGTCGGGCGGTCACCCATCCACAGACCGACCTAGGCAAGCACAGCTTTACCTAAAGATCGACCCGAGTGGCAGTTCTTATTAAGCCACGAGCTGCTCCAGTGAAGACAATTGAAAATAATTTTGTTCAATAAACAGAAAAGTAGGACAGTAGGTACTTTCATGAATGAATTTTCAGGCCTAAAGTTATTTTAACTTTTAAATATGTTTTTGCTAGTTTATTGTTAACTCCCACGGCCCACAACTTTGGCTACGGTAACGTATTACCTAGCGAAAATGTTTGCCTGTGGTGTGGTTTAGCCCTGGTCAAGGTATAGCTTTGTGTCTAAAATTTATTCAGCCTGTTCTGGGACCTGTGTCGATTTTCACAAGAATTTCATATTAAACTTGGTTTCCAATAGTATCCCGTAAACGATTCCACTCGACATAGCTAACATCGAGATTGTAATTAAAGTGCCCAATAGTGCATTCACCTGAATATCTCCTTCGTCGTATTCACTGGAACTAACTGTTAGAAGGTGACCTAGTTTCATCAATTGGATACCAACAAAATAAAGTTCAATGAAATAATTCTCTCGTTTCCAGATACGAAGGCTAAAAGACTTTTAAAAGTAGTATTAACTCTATCAGGGCTTTGGGTTGTTCGAAAGAGATACCGCGGCCTCGATACAAAGGGCTAAGAAGGAACGTGGTTGGTTTTTAGTCAGTAGAAGACTGACACTCTCTACTGCTCTGCCCAGAGCGGGAGAAGTCATTTGGTGATTTCTCACCCTCCAAAAATAAAAAAGGTGATATTAACTACTCCGTTGGACCACTGACTTGTTAGGTAGTTTTTTCTTCTTCTTTTCGCATCGATGCTACTACCATATTATACGGTTTGGTCCCAGTAGGTAGTTATGCAACCTGAACCACCACAACGCGTGATCACCGTGAGAGTGTAAAATGCACCGTTGCAGTTTAGGGTGGCCCGTCTGGAACCTTCCATGCATTTTGTCAATTTAGCAGATAAGTAGCTTTAAGTCCCGTATGTGGCGACTAGGTTTAGAATTGAATATTACATTGGAGGATGCGCTTCTGCTCATACGTAACTCTACTCTTTTATTTAACACTCCCAAAAAACTTGCCTAGGTTGCTTAAAGTTGATTTAAATATTGACCTAACATTGTGTTTTCCTTGCTGTTGTCGCAAACACTAAATGACACCAAACTAAATTCACCTAACTATTACTAAATAATATTGGATTTTCAGTTCATAATGTAAATAACAGCGCATTGTTAGTCTTCTTCTTATCGTGTGGGCAGTAAGGTCTAACGACCCCACACACCCTAGTGTCAGAGTTTCTAAACCGCCTCAAGGGCCTCTAACATGGTTTGACGACCGCCATTTGACGGCCGGGACCACCGGCTTATACGTGCCTTCCGAAGCACGGAATCATCTTTTTGTCAGACAATCACGTGATTCAAGCCTGCAATGTCCTAGCCAAACTGGAAACAACTTTACAAAGTATGCTTCCCTTGGGAATCGAACCCACGACCACCAGGTCACAAGGCATACGCCTAAACCACTCGACCACGGAGGCAGTTAAATTGTTAGTTATAATATACATTTTCATGGGTTTCCTCAAGTCTAACTCAACGTGGAGGGGAAACAGGTATTCGATTTTGTGATCTTTACTAGGGCTTATAAGCAGTTTTATCATCGAATAGTCTCAAAACTACAAAAGACCAAGATATCAAGTGAAATAGGGGAATGGGGTCATGTTTGTCAGAGTACAGGTTGGAGTGTGGAGTGCGACAGGGTGGCATGACTTCACCACGGCTCTTCAACCTGTACGTTAATACACTGATAGGTGAGCTCAGCGGGGCCGGTGTTGGCTGTTCAGTGGATGGTGTCAACATTAATATGGAGCTGCTGAGCTCATCTGTCACAGCCCTTAGCTACCTCATAGGAATCTATGAGAGGTACGCGGAGACACATGGCCTCAGGTATAACTGTAAGAAGAGTGAACTACTTATTTTCAAGGCGGTAATAAGAATCCGAAAACCATTCCACCGGTCAGGCTTGGAGGTATGCCGTTAAGTAGGGTCACCAAGTTCAAGTACCTGGGGCACTGGGTCACCGAGGACCTCTCAGATGATTTAGATATTGAGCGGGAACGTAGGGCATTGGCAGTAAGGTGCAATATGCTGGCGCGCAGGTTTGCACGGTGCACAAAAGAGGTTAAAATTTCTTTTTTTAAAGCAAACTGCCAGACATTTTATACCTGCAGGTCCTGTGGGTCCGCTATACGCATACCTAGATCTTTCAATGCCCTACGGGTCCTGTGCAATAATGGTTTTAGAATGCTGTTGGGGTTGCCTCGCTTTTGCAGTGCATCAGGTATAAGGCCAGCACTAGGCTAAAGTCCGGAAAAGAGTGGCCTTCCTGGTCCCTTCCGCGTGCGGGGCAGCACCAACAGCCTTCTGAATACCATATTGGGAAGGGTGAACTGTCCGGTTGTGAGGCACTGGAATACTGTTCACGAATCTGGTGGGGTCCTTTATAATGTAAAATTAATGTAATAAATTAATGAGTTTATATTAGTAATAATGACTAATAATAAATAATATAAATGAATAATAATAAATAATTTGGTTCGTTTATATCTTATAGATATTATTTTTCGTAAGCAAGAATATTTTATTACATAGGCAATTACGTATTTCTGGGAAGAATGTCTCGACTATTTTCGTAATGATTATTTTGTAAATTAATTTCGTTCAATAATGATTAACAACATATTGTGAGCTTCAATTAGGCTTTTCTCCGGATGTCTGACAGTTTCTTATCAGATCATGCTCACGGCAATCGCTCTGAAGTTCCGCTATGAGCTCCGCTATATAATAGGCTAGTATATTTGATTCAAGTGCTCGCTCATCACTATATGTTCGCCGCTTGAAGTTCTCTGCAACCGCAGCGGCAACCCCAGCACAGCACGATGAGCTAGTAAGCGGTGCTATCTATCTTGCAGAAACTTGATGCTCCGAAATGTATTTGGTATAACACACTTGGCATATTCTTCTTTGAATGAATGTGTATTTTGATAGAATTATCGTTTGGCCGAATGTTTAAATGTCCGAACTTACAATGGCATATATTTTAAGATGCCAGAATTTTGTTTGGTAGAATTTCGCATAGCATACTATGAAGATGGTTGAATTTCATTTGGAATAATATTATAAGGTATTTTGCCAATTCTATTACAATATTTTTGATCTAATTTAAAATTAAAAGACAATACTTTGTGCTACAAAAGTTAGTGACAGAAACGAATCGCTGCAAAACCGACTCCATATTGTAGTCTCTTCTCCCCTACCCCGAGAGTGTAATTTAAGCCCGCGTAGGCGCGGAGGAGCGAAGCCGGCCTGCTAGCCGAAGCTGCGGTGATATGTGGTGTGTGCTAAAACCATCTGCGACGAGAAGCTTGCGTGCGACCGCCGGAGCACCGCAACGCCGCCGCCGGAGACGTGACAGAAACCATGCCTACTGCATGTTGCACGTACGAGTATGTATGAAATGAAATGTATGCCAAAAGACGATTCTGATTGTGAACTTTCGGCAATATGATGGTTCTACTTTTTAATGATTCTGGAAATGAAGTTTATGCTCAAAGATGATTCTGACTTACAAAATTATCCGTTTTGAATTTATGGTAAATGAGTGTACGCCAAATGATTTTCGGCGAAATGGCGTTTATGCCATCCACTGCTATGTAAAATAAAATTCGGACTTAAAAAGTTCTACTATAAAAGGTAGACCCGCTAAGAAGACGTTATAGCCTACCCATCTTCCATGGAAAGTGGAACAAAGACAAGTCTTCTCGTCTCTTGTCATCGTCGTGTGCCAAGACTTTAGGTTCAAATACAGCTACAACAAGAACTCGTCGGATAATGTCGTTATTGTTAGAATACCGTACAAAACAGACCGCACTTCGGTTGCATGACGAAATAAATACGAACAAAAGACAATGTTTTAATGTCAATCATCCGTCTTAAACGCTTAATTATGTTTTTGATGAAAATAAATTATACATTTCATGAAGGAAATCTCAGAAATATGAGATAATCGGAACAGTGCTTGGATCGTGACAGGCGGAATTCAAATTTTCAAATCGTTAGGTATATTATGATATTAGGCAGATACTTCTTAGAAATACGCTTTGAGGAAAACAGTGATTCTCTGGGAAAGAAGATAGAGTCATAACGTTGTAATTCCCAGTGATTGAAAGATAAGGTTGCCTTTGATGGCTTATTATTACATCATGTTTTCTTGTTTCCAAGGTTTTGCTTATTTAGAGGTCACCCAATAGAAGCCGGATGAATAGTAATTAGCTACTTGCAAGCAATTGGGTTGGAATTTTCCGTCAAAAATAGAAGAAGCTCAGTTTTTGAGTTTAAGGCTCGGTTCCCGTCGGGGCTGCGGGTTGTTCGAAAGAGATGCCGCAGCCCCGACACAAAGGGCTAAGATGGCAATAGGCTCACCCCCCTTTATATTGGAACTAACCTCAAGTGGCATTAGATGTATTATAATAGGTCACACCACTGCCCAAACTTTCAGGAAAAACTATAATAAATGTGAAGTAATTGGTACTTTTGACCTTTTGAATCTGATTTATTTTGCGATAGGAGCAAATGGAAAGCCATTAGTCGCGTCAATCGTTGCGGTTAAGGCTTGATGAGAATGTATGAGTTTAGTGCGTGTTTAACTTGACAAATGGAAGTGTTCTGTGCTTTCTCGCCTTTACGGCCTTAACTGATATAAAGCGTGTGACTGCCTTTTACATATTATAGATGACCAGTGGAACTGGTGAACGTTTTAACAGAAAGGGTAAAATTAATGAAGAATTGTCATAGTTTTACCATTTTTAGCCTATTTGTGTATTTGTTTGCTGAGCAGAGCCCTCTCCTTCCAAACCTCTTTATACTGTGCAATATCTGGCTATATTCATCCTTCAAACAAGATCCGATCATCAGACTACCATCGCCGTGGTCTACCTCCATGACGATTTTCTCCGCCAGGCATCCAGCGAGTGACAATCGTTCTCCGTTCCTCCGGGCGCATTCGTGCTAATAATATTATTAGCCAAGATTACTAAATACTGTTAAAATAAAAAAAAATCCATTGCTTAAAAATCTTTAAATAACTATGAATACCTATCGGTTAAAAAATAAGAGTCAAATCCCAAAACAAACAAGAGTATGATTATGTTTCAAGTTGAATATTAACAGCGCGAAATAAGTATCACAAATTAAAATTCTAAAACTAACAACATGTTTTATGCTCTAACAGATTAAAACTAAACTAATACAGACTCGGTAAAACTAAGCAAAGCCATTGATTTTACTTTGAGTTTACTAAAATATATAGGGATACAAAATAAATATTAAACACAGAGGAATATTAAATATTTATTGACAAGTAATTTTCCAAGTTCTCTGTTCGCAAAGCCAGATAAGCTGTTTTGTGTTTGGGTCTATTTATCAATAAATTATGTAACTGTGACAAAGGTTTTAATAGAGTGCTTGTAATGATGGGAGGTTGTTTTTGAATCCTATTACTAATATAATCGATGATTAATATTCAAATTAATCTTTTATTTTGCGATGATGGGTGGAAATCTATACTATAGTTCTGTCTGCTGAGCGGCAATTTGCCGCGGCAACGGAGTGACACCCCGGTGTAGCGCCTCCGCGCGCCATTACTGCAGGCGCGCGAGGACTATCGCCTCCAGATCCCATGGCAGCAATCCGGCAAGGAGGTTCGCCGCCTCGCGGGAGATCGTGCGGTACCCACGGACTAGCCTTACGGCCTTTTGAGGAGCGTTCAGGTAGTGAGTGTAAGAATGCGCCCACACCGGGGCTCCGTTAAGGGCCATGGACCGCACCACGATCCCCGCATAGAACCTCCGGCTGGAGGCGTTTGCCCCCCCCCCCCAGATTGGGCAAAAGTCTCCTGCAAGCAGCCTTGGTCCGTTTCAGTCTGAGAGCCAAACGTCGTAAATGCTCTGGTTTTAAGGGCCTGGGGGGGGGGGGGGGGTGAGATTTCTGGACGTTGTTTCTTTTCGATTTCACTTTTACCCCTATTTTCAGGGGGGAATAGTAGAGTTGTTTTTATTTTATTTTTTTAAGGGTGATTTATACTTGATTTTAAGGGGGATTTGTGGAATAAGCCATTGCCTCCTACATCAGCCATCGTTGTCAAACCCATACTTGCATTCTACTTTAATCAATGTTTAAGATTTTATATTATTATGTCACTGTTATCTATAATAAAGATGTCTATATATTGAAAAGTGAGTGTTTATGTCAAATTATAAACAAATTAAAGTCAAAATGTCTAATAAGGCGGAATGCAGGCGTGACAAGTCCGACTCTAGTTCAGTCCACGACTAAAGATACCCGTTTTATTGAGCTCGTTGAACAAAATCCAAAATACGAAGGGATTGCCCTTTGTATTATCGTATCGATAAAAATCGTTTGAGTTTTGCGTCTCCTGACCTCGCATGTACAGTATAACACTGCTAATGTGTATCCCGCGTACCACAGATAAAATACGTGAACTGCGTTATACAACTCTTATTATCAGTTATCTGCCAGTAATAAGTCCAACCATTTTAGAGATTAGCTGGAACAACAGACGGACAGGTTGACAAACCGACAGACAGACAATAAAAAAAAAATATATACACTAGCGGACCTGGCTGACGTCGTCGGACAGTAGCGCTACCTACCGGGTTCAATTGTGAATCTAAACCATTCTCAAATCCACTGCAACACACACGAAAAAAATCATCCAAATCGGTCCAGCCGTTTATGTGGAGTTCAGTGACAAACACACGTACAGTAGAATTATATATTATAATATAAAGATAACATGTTCTAAGTACCGTAAATAATTTGATATGAGTTCAGTAAAAAGCTGTTATTTTATCATTGCAAACAGACACTTCTGTTTTACTTATTCACACTTACTGAACATTTGAACAATCCGTTTAGTGAACTTGTCTTCGCAGAAGTTCGAAAGGTAATCTGAATTTTGAGCCCAAGCCCTGATTCAAAAAGGTTTAATTTCCATTTTATTGTATTTGAAATCACTATATAAAACTGAGGTGTGTGGCAGAAAAAGACGTTATATTATGACTCTAAATAAATAAACATGAAGAGTGGATGAAAATTATAATTTAGATTGTATTTCAGATGGGACCAGGTGTGAGGTAGATTTATTTTAAGAGTAATAGCCAGGTGTTAATTACGAACTGACTTATTAAGTGCGAAATAAGTTCAGAACTTTTCCGTAGCATTAAGTTTAGATGATACCTTAAATGCAGCTCTTAGCTCAGATTCAAGATCTCGCGTCAGAAGTTTTGAATTCCATCTTGTAATAATGAAGTGGATTTTGACACGTTCTCAATTTTAACATTTCAGGCATTGACTTATATATTACTGCGTAAGGACTGGGCGGACGGCATGTTAAAATGACGCCTCAAACGTGGTCCCAAAATGGTCTTTCCTAAGCCGAAGTGAACTAGTCCACGATCGGCTCTTTTCGGGTGCGGTCGTAAATATTATTAAAACCTTTATTTATGTTCTTTATACCTCGAAAATACCACGCCGCTTATACAAGGTTACGTTAACGAGCAAACTACACCGATTCTCTGTATGGCGAACGCGTCGAGCAAATGTTCGGACGACCGTATCTTTAGTTTTTATATCAATGATTTCAGGTCTCTATCTATGCATAGCTGGTACTTGTCCTAACTATATTGTATTCAAACCTTATCACCATAGCATAGGGAACAATTATAAGAATCGTTGTATAAACGTAAGGTTAAAAAAAAGTTTTTTGTGTCAACAGTGGCGCTGCGGACAGAAGCCTGAAGGGTCGTCGAGTGACTACGAGTTGTACCACGAGCCACATAAAAGGTGTTACTTACAGGTTTGTTTTGAAAGTTTTGCTATCATAACCCAGATATTAATAATAATAATAATATTCAAAATTAGAATTGGCACAAATTTAGTTATAAATACCTGTGTTTATTATGCAGTTGTTTGAGCTTGATTCACAAATGAGTACAATTTAAATCTTAGAAATAATGTAGGTGTAACAAAATTCGATACCTGTACTAGGTTAGACCCGTATCACAGACATTATATTCAGCTTAACATTTTATCAGCGATAGCGCTGAGAAAAAACATACGAAACTTTAAGATCTTCTGATATGCTAACACTACGTTCCGTTGCGATTAAAAATGTAATAAAGGCTTAATCAGGCCTTTATTCTGCTAAGCGTGTCGATGGCAAATCTTCACTAAATAAATTATATGTAGTAATACCAATATTCAACTATGCGAACTTCGCTCGCTGATGCAGTCATTAGGTCGTCGTAGTAGTGTACAGGTGTTAGATGTGGGTATGCGGCGTAAGATGAATGGTGGGCCATTATCTGTCGAGACACGCCTAATACACACTTGAGATTTGAACCGTCCATGAACCCCCATCTGAAGTGGTTGTCTTTGCTACGGCTGACTTGGGTTCGGAGTCTATTTTGAGATTTCCAAGTCAGCCACGGCAAAGCATGTTCGGCTTTCAGAAGGCTCGATGAAGCCTCAGGGACTTAAGTAGGTCCCGCCAGAGCTCACGCATTGCTAGTTGCTGGACCAGTTTTGTCAACACACCCAAAAAAACTTTTACGGCTTTTCGGCCTCTGGAGCACTGAAACGTGATTGTGCATTGGGTTGCGTGGGTCAGCATGCAGCTTCGACTAACCCTATCTTATATTATAATGCAGTGTGCCACGAGCAGACTGGATTGCTTATGTCGACATCGTTGTTAAGCTGGTACTCGTAGCAAGGATCCTCATAACTATAGAGCATTGTTAGGTGATGGTTACTGACATAGTTCTTACTAACGCACTGAGGCTATTGTTAGTTGTAAATTAAATATAATGAAACAAATACAAATATCTAACATTCAATAATATACCTACTTTGCTCAGCCCTAAAGACAAAGACGCATCTTTAACATAAATTTCATTACTTATTTTAATTTAACTCATTACTGCTACTCACCTACATATACACACTTAGAAATATTATAATTAGCCTCTGATCTTTCCCATTGACACAATTTGAACTCGAATCTTTTCGAACTGTGCTTTACTTTAAGTAATATATATTTGCTTCGCTGACCTCGCAAAGGAAGCTAAGAGCATCAAGCAGTATCTTATATCTTTGACACCGTTATTCATAATTACTGGGAACGTTCAGACTCAAGGCTACTCCTCGATTTTATAAGTCTAGGTCGGTAGACGACACCTGATAGCGCGATTATCAAGTTCACAGGTAGTACGGCTAACAAGCTATTAAGTATAGGTACTGCCAGCTAATTTGCATTAATTTAGGATAACACAATATACATTTAGAAATTGATGTAGAAGGATACGAACATTTTGACATCAGTTACATAATGCCAAACGCTTTGTAAAACAAAATTGCAATCAATATTGTCAGAGTACTGGAATTATAAAGTTTTCTGCGTGTATACCAAGTAATTTGTTCATCTGTACGTACTTCGGAGAAGTATTTTATTATATTCCTTCGTATTTTATACTGACACGTACCTTCAAAGTTATGATGTTCATATTCTTGTTAAAAGAAATTCAAAAGAAAATGTTTAATCAACCGTTTAGTAATAAAAGTATTATTCGCAAAAGATCATAAATTACATACGTTTAAATTTTTTCAATAAAAAGTTTTCAAGAAGAAAGTCTCTTAAATTCTATAAATGAATATTGCAATATACATATTGTTACACGTGTCAGGACTTATATTAATAAATATTTATTATTACGTGACAGTTGAACGTACCACATTTATTTAATACTGAATAACATGTTGTGATGTCACCATAGAATAGCCTCCTTTGAACCCACAAATAAGGCCTTATGTGCAATAGAAGATGTAACCAGTAAGCCCAACGCTAATTATATAATTAATATTTGAGTTCGAAACAACAATAATCTTGAAGAAGCTGTCTACTTAAGGGTTTGTCGAGATAAAAGTTGTGAAAGTATGTTCGGGAACTTTTTGCATTCACGAACCAACTTTTATTTGATATATCTCGTCAAGTTCGCTGGGGTTATCTGGGTTAATTTATTTCGTTTCTCATCAATAATTTGCGGATATAGGGTGGTTTTCGGATGTCTTATCTGTATATAAGTAAGAAAAACCATAAACATCTAGAGGTTTAAGTGCTTGTCACTCAATGAACCAGGATCCCAAAAAGCTGTGAAGGTTCTAAATAAAAATGGTTTATATTTATGAGCATCGCTTGCAGTTTTTTTTTTCTTGAAATATTATTACGAGATTAAAGTCAATCTACATTATACAGTATGTTAGTTTAAACGAGGGAGGGATTCAGTTTAGTTTAGTTTAGTTAATTTATTAATAATTATAAAAAATTACATGTCAGGTTTTGAATAAAAAATAAGAACACAAAACATAATCCATTCCCCTTCATATTTTAAAACTGGCGTAGGCAATGGCGAAAAATAAACGCGAAATTTAAACGGGGGACATAATATTGAAACCCGTAATATAGGGCGTACTTACATGATACTAATAAAAAATATGAACAAAAAAAATCACTGATAAATAACAGACAGAACCATACCAAACATTTTGGAAAAGTATCGCAACCCTTGCACTTATTACAGAAAATGAGTGCGGGTCAAAGACTTTTAGGTATAATCCATTTCCCCTTCATATTTTAAAACTGGCGTAGGCAATGGCGAAAAATAAACGTCTAATAAAGTGAGATCTGGAGAGCTTGCGGCATGGCACAATTTCGTCACAAATTAAGGTAATAGTTTTTTTTACATATTTGGGACGAGAATCGAATACTGAATTCTCCTTCAATATGGCCTTCGTTTAACCTAACACATAAACACACTGTCTAAAAACCCTGTCCGAACCGTAAGTATTATGTTTATGTACCAACCTAGTTCTTGTTGGATAAACAAGTAAAACAAATACCCAGACAAAAACTAAATAAAAGGTAGGTACTAAAATGAGAAAACTTACATGGCAACACAGGAACGTGGGTGGTGATACTCCGGTCGCTTTGCGGGTAGGGTTGTCATAAACAAACAATTGGCGGGCGAACGTAGACTGATGTCGAAGATAGTGTTGTCACGTTTTAAAATTTTGTTAGATTGTCGGAAAATGGTGGTAATTTGGACAG
The DNA here is from genome assembly GCA_949774965.1 of Diarsia brunnea. Taxonomy (NCBI): domain Eukaryota; kingdom Metazoa; phylum Arthropoda; class Insecta; order Lepidoptera; family Noctuidae; genus Diarsia; species Diarsia brunnea. The sequence goes on from OX459001.1 coordinate 20,944,825, forward strand.
AAAATAAGGCGATAAAGTTCCTAAAGAAATATCACAACAGAAGACTGTACAAAAGAGTATTCTAGTTCTGTTGGGACAATAAACTATTGCTCCAACTAGTCTATGTAGAAAACTGTATTGTTCTCGCCGCAGCGAGTAATGCGAAAAATCAAATTAAATTCCAAGTAGACAATAAATTAGAAAACAGAAGTATTTTCCCGAACAAAGAGTTTAAAGGCTTTGTTTGAGATTTCAGAAACAAATTGCTTTAGGACAATGAGATTAATATACATTTCAATTTAAATAGGGAAATGTTAATAAATAGTTATGAAAGGATACACTGATGTGGAAGAAAACTGAAAAGTTAGTTAGCGATTTATAATAATGATGAAAAATTATTTTACCGTGTTACCGGTGTGTGACTATCGTTATGAAGTGAGTGTAGATAGACCAAAAGTCGATTACATACTTAAAATAACCTTCTACTAATTCTAAGTATCCGATTTAATAAAAACTGGTGTAAAAGACATTCTTCGCGGGCTACATGTTCTTTCCGTCAATGCTAACCTTCTAACTTTCTGGTCGCTGATCACATTTCACTTATCTTTAAATAGACTCACTACCTTCATTGAGTACACTACCTTAACTAGCAATTATTTAAGTAGAATGAAAATCGTACAACAGCAAATTTAATTGCTAAATAAAATGCACGGCTATTTCGACTAACATTTTTTTTATGGGTTGAAATTAATCAAATGACCCTTTCTTCACTGGGCGCAGCGGAACAAGATTCAGACATGTACTAAAGCCTCTATTAAAATTAAAAAAAACCAGTCTAACCCCACTCCCACCCACAGATGCACAACCTGCGCTACAACAACGGTCACGCGTACAGCACGCACGTCCCGCGCGGCATCGACACTCGTGCGCAGACGACGCAACTCAGTCACGTGACACGCTCCTCCCGCCGAACTGCGCCTGCGCACGCTCTCTCCGTCGAAATGCTGCAGCGACACGGACTTATTGATTTTAAACGTTGATTTTTGAAGTTGGTTTTGTTAGTAATGGGTGTTTTTATGTGTGTGTGAGCGTGTAGTGTTTGGATTAATTCTGAGCTTATAGAATTATATCCAGTTACAGTATTTTTTTCTTAAAGCCATTTTGTATGTATTTGGTGTTGGTATGTGAGTATAAAATGTTATGAATAGGAACCTGACCTTACGATTTTCATGATCGAATTATTCAAACTCACTTTACATAGCACTTTATTCCGACTTACAATTATTTATAGTTCAATTATACGGAAAAGCGTAAATAAGGTTAAGGTTTTGGGTAAGCCTTATACTGGATTATTATTTTTTACTAATTAAAAGTATACGACTTAGTAAATACCTCTAAAATAAATATGTTGTAATATGAAATGTACTTATGTGTTCAGGACGTAGTTTATACATTAATTGATGCGGCTGTAACAAGATGTTGAATTTATTTATACTTATGGTTGCAAGTGATCATTGTAATAATTACATCTTTTGTAATCGACGATAAAGATTATTTTTAAATAAAACGTGAATGTATAATTACTTCAAACAATTAACTAGTAATTATGAACATAAATTGTAAATATTTATCGAAAACAGTCATATACCTTTAATACCTCCCTCCTCCCCTCCTCCTCCTGCTCCTTTTTTGTATCTAGTGGATTTGCTACAGCTATTGTAAAATAATACTTTACAAATTACAAAGCTTCTTAATTATTTCTTACAGTTCCACTGGTTAAATCTGTATTTGACATACTTTTGATACAAAGAATTATAATGGCAGAAATCTCACTATTAAAGTACGATTTTCCCCTCCATTTTGTTTTAATCACAGTTCAATCTTGGAGACAAGCTTATCCTCTGTGTTGTAAAACGCTAGGATTTTAATATAAAATCTGTGAAGGTGTGTTAAAAAGACTTTCATCTTAATTTATGGTTTAATTAAGCTTTTTATTTATTGCTTGTAATTTAAAATCTAGACACAGGTAAATTACTCGTCGATTTTTTACCAAATATTTTATAACTTAGGATATGATTATAATTTTATTATTTTAAGACAAATTATTAATATATGTACTCACACTTTTAAGAAAAAAACGGATATTTCACAAAAATATGTTCCTCAATATTTTTTATTTATTTCTTCCCAGCGGTCATCGCTCACTCATAACCGAGCTCAGCTGGTTTCGGTCGACTTGATTCAAGTACTGTCGGTTTCGGTCACTCAATCAATCACTCGGCCAAAGTATTTTTGTATATGACATAGTTTCATACAATGTAAAAATACAGACATGAAAATTAAATCTAATATTATACCTAGATACTTTCATGTAAAAAACTTTTAGAATAATATTGTATGCTTCTATTATATTTAAAATCAATTCTTAATTTTGTATAAACTAGTCTAATAATTCTGAGATAAGTGTACCTAGATTAAGTTTTATTTATCGTTCCTATTTCAAATTAAGACTCAAGAGCCTTTTCACACGAGTAGTCTGAAGCTAAATAAAAGAGGTACTTTAAGACCTATTTACGGAAAATCTGCGTATCAACGACGATTGTGTGAATATGCTTTGTTCGCCGAAAAGTGGTTCGTCGAAAAAAATGGTTCGTCGAAAGATATCAGTAAATAATCGGACCAAATGTAAATAAAACTTTGTAAATAAATATTTTTATGTTTCTAAATGTTTGTGTGTAACTTAGTGTAATCAATGTTAGATTTTTTTATATTCAATGTGATACTAATCTTTAAAGAATATACGACGAATAAAATTATTAAAAACAAATGTTTTTGTCTTATTCGTAAATATTTGCTCTGGGATTTTTTTAGAAATAGACATACTTTTTTTACCGATATCACAATATCTAGTAATAAAGAACCTTAACAATCTATCTTCAATATTTCGCGAAATATGTCACACAATTCTCGAACATTTTGCGAATCTGATACCTAAGCGCCAGTATTCTTCCTTTATTTTGAAACCCACTCATACTTCAAAAATCAAATAAAACTGAATCTGTTGCAAAAAAATGGAACAAATTGGAGAAATAAACGACCAGTTCCTATATGGCACGACGAACACCAAATCATTTTATCGATAAAACAGGGAAAAAAGTAATCCAAAGAGATTAAAAACTTCTTGGATAAGTCTCGCTGATGTCTTATAATCCCAACTCGGCGGAGGATTACTGATCACGTACCTAATCAAGAAAGATAAAACTGTTTAAGGTTATTTGCGAACTTAGGCCAGATTTAGCATCAAAACCGCGTTTAGAACCGACTGAACGCGAGAAGACTGTCACACCCATAAAAATAATTATAGTGCTTACTCAAGTCCTTTTTAGAACTTGGGTTGTCATAACAATAGGGAGACTTCGCCGCAATTGGCGTATCTTTGAAAAAGGTCCGTGCATTCCCTCCTACATTAGCCATCCACGTCAAAGTTGCGTTCTGCTTTACTCAATGCTAATGATATCATAGGTCACTGTTATCAATGTTAAATTATGTGTATAATGTCATTCTATATTGAAAAGTGGGCGTTTGCGTCAAACAAACTGCAGCCAATATATCTTATGGGCGGAATACACCTTTTTGTCAACATTTTATAAGTGCTTTTGTAGGCCAATGCGTGGCAAGTTCGTCTCAAATTCAGTCCACGACTAAGAGCGGTTTCGAACTACGTCCGATTCGAATTCGATCCGAATCCGTTGAAAATACGGTCCGAAGTAGTCGTAAAACTATTTCTATGGTAGTTTACGCAATAGAACGGAAAGAAATCGGATGACGAAAGCCGGATCTAGTGTGTAAACTACCATAGAAATAGTACGCGGTCCCGGACACAAAGGGCTAAGAAAGAACATGGGTGGTTTTTAGTCAGTATAAGTCTGACACTCCCTTCCGCTTCACCCAGAGTGGGAGGAGTCATTTGATGATTTACACCATACAAAGAAAAAAAAAAGATGTGCGTTTCTAGGGTTCAAACTTGAGACGTGTGACTTAACCCGTCGGGGCTGCGGGTTGTTCGATAGAGATACCGCGGCCTCGGCGCAAGGGCTAAGAAGGAACATGGGTGGTTTTTAGTCAGTAGAAGTCTGACACTTCCTTTTACTCTGCCCAAGTGTGGGAGGGGTTATTTGCTGATTTTCCACCCGCCAAAATAATAATTAATAACTGTGACTTGGAAGTCCGACGCGACGGTTACACCACTGAATATCACTGCCTGGCTACTGTGTTCTCTGTTTAGTAATATGGATTTTCCAGACAATTTACCTTAAGTATTTCACCAATTTTCAGTGCAAATTCCTTATCTACTCGACTACTACGGAGGAATTACTATTAGATTTCAGCAGGAGAGTTAAATGATGTAATTCTAAATTATTTAAACTGGAGAAACCGTCATTAACTTAAGTTTTGATTTACGGGATTGCTGCACACCCAGTTTCAATAATAATCAATGTACACATAAGTTTTGTTGAACTTAATTACTTTCTTGAAAGTTGAAACTATACATTTTTGTCTCATGCGTGATTTGCTAAGTGAGCAGCGAATTTGTTTTAAGAAACATGAAGTGTAAGTTTATACCTACTGTTTTTTTTAACCCTTTGAAACCTTCTGAAAAGAAAACATGTTACCCAGATATTTTACAAAATAAAACAAAAAGTAAAAGGTTACTTAGTATTTAATTGTCTTCTCTGAATCACAATGGTTATAACCCGTAAAACAACAGTTACAACAAAAGAAATGAACAAATAAGTAATTTCAACCAAACTGATTATGGAGCCACCAAAACTCAGGGAGAAAACACCACCGTACGTAGCTGAAAAGAAAGCAAAATTAATTACAAATTTTATTCTAGTCTTGATGAATATTAAAATTTTGGAATAATTATTCGTTGTTTTACCCTTGTCTAATTGTAATTAATCATGACAAAGACCGATGAGCCGTGAAATTGTGGAATGAAAATGAAAGGAGTGAAAATACTTGCAAAATGTTTTGTTTTTTCGGAAAAGGGAGAAGAAAAAATGCTTCTTTCGTAAGCCATTTATGAGGAAGGAACGCGTGCCATCCTGTTTCTTTGTTAAAGTTCTTAAGCATAGATACAACCGGACCGTTTCGCGTTCGAGTGGTCGAAGAATCAACAGTTCCTGAAGAAATATGACTCATTTTATCTTTAACAAACTCATATCTTTATATATCTTCAGGATTCACTTCAGCAGATATTGATTCGTCTACCGAGGTGGACAACAATGTGTCAAGTAAAGTTTTGAGGTTTACAGTCTTTGCCCAGACTTACCTGACCCCTCTCCTCACACCACTTGCCCTCTTTTTTCTTTACACGAGCGGTCAGGTTATGCTGGGCACTGACTTATAATAACCACCTCACCTTCTACATGTGCATATTTTTGCAGTTAAAACGGGGTATTGTATTATGTATGCAAACCTGGATCAATTTTATCTGAATGACTCGGTTGGCGAAGTGGCTGAGTGATTGACTGCAGAACAAATATTTGTACGGTCTACCAATAGCTGCTTCGGGTCGCGTTTGAGTTTAAATGTTTGTGAACCACGATACGGAAGAAATTCAACTGATGTGTATACCATTTAGTAACATAGATTTACGCAAAGTAACGGCTGATTCCAGGAAATCACTGTAAAGTGGACTGTTTCAGCCATTGTTAACCATTATATATAACCACAATAAGTAACTGATGTAATTTGTGTCCACGTAAAATAACAATGACTGACTGATTATAGGCTAGTTCAATTTACACTGATTTTCATTCCAAATTACTATAATTTATTCGTGTCCGTAAAACGTCATGCGATTTTGTTTTTAGGTCAGCGTGACTTTGACAAATTGAGGGTAGCCCACCGAATTAGAGCTTCGTGCCAAATAAGCGCGTACGGAACCCTTTTAATAATTGTGTTGTTCACAATGCTCAGTCACAGTGATAGTGAGAGACGGAGAAAATATTCTATAATATAGTGAATATTTTCTTCCAATTACAAAATATTATTTTGTAATTGGCATCAATCTAGGAACATAATAATTAAAAAATTAAATCCTGTTTGAAATGAGCAGTACTGGTCCAATTTTTTTGTCTTTAATTTAAGTACCAATAATTTTCAACAAAATTGTATTTTTTTTGGAAATTAAAAGTACTCTATTATGTGAGATTTTTTTATTGGGTGAAGATATCTGTTTATTATTTATTTATGTACACACTAAATTTTATACAAAAAAGGAAAAAACATAAAAAATAGAAGCCGCTATTAACTTCTAAATTATGTTTGTTAATAATTATCTTTGTATATGTGAGTTTAAATGTTTGTAAACGCACCCACTATAGAAGAGAAATTCCTGGTAAACGTTTAAAAACGTCCCAACGACTCAATTTTGATGTAAGCACAGATTGGTGCTCTAAGTACGCCAGGGAAAATTTATGGAAAAAATAAATAAAAACGCGTTACAGCCGAGCACAAATATTAGTTTATAAAAATAACTAGGGAAGATCTCGAATTAAGCTGAACTGCTTTTGCAACATTCCCTACCATTGGACGGATCCAAGTGTCTCTCAAAGAAGGTAAAATTATTACTGTTTCTAATTTGTGCAGCTGGAGCGTAACTAACGACCTTAATTGTCTGAACAATACGGGAAATGTCGGTCGAATGGCGACGGGTCGCGTCCCTAATCATGTTAGGACTAAATAGGGTGTATGTAGGTATAATAAAATTGTTATTATTGTACTTTGAAATAAACGTTTGGCTCCGTGAAGAGAGGGCTATCTTAACAGAAAGGCAGTAGAATGTGGATGTGTCTCCAAATGTGTTTCACCTCCTATTTGCCATATTTGACCTCTGCGATGAACGACACCGTGGAAGTGGAGAATAATTATGTAATTTATCCTTGAGACCCTGTCTGACATTCATTCATCAAGCATCCCACTCTAAGAGAAGGAAAAATAATATATAGCGCAGTCGGTTTTAACGTACTTACCTATTGCTTTTTGTATGCTCGTCATGTTTCTGCGACAAATATATATTATTTTTTTCTTTCTTTTCTTTACTTATTGTGTAACTTCTGGTATTTGTAAAAAGCAATGCTGGAGTTTTTTTTTTTTTTTGGGTTGGGAAATCATCAAATAACCCCTCCCGCTCTGGGCAGAGCGAAAGGGTGTCAGACTTCTACTGAGTAAAAACCACCAATGCTCCTTCTTAGCCCTTGCGCCGAGGCCGCAGTATCTCTTTCGAACAACCCGCGTCCCCGACGGGAATGCTGGAGTCTTTTTCAGTTTTATTGGGTATGGTAAAAACATTACTAACATGCTAAAAGCAAGAAAGAACAAAATTATTTATTATTCTCTCATAGACAAAACTAATTTATAAAAAATAACAATAAAAAATAAACATAAGAAAAGCTAGAAGACGTAACAAATAAGACAGAGGTATATTAAACTAAAATAAAAATGCGAAATCAAGTTGTCTAAAGTCAGGGATCAGGAGGGATTACACAACCAAGGAGACCCTCTTTTCAAAGAAGCAATACTTTCAAGACGTTACTTTGTAAGTTTTCGTATTTGTCAGAGTGAACAACTTCAAGTGTCTAATATACTCGTAGTTACTTTGATCAGAAACCTCAGGAATTACAGTGCTACTGAAACTTGTTGAACTCACTTTAGTGAAGATATTACATAAGAGCGGCCAACCCGTCTTACTTTTCATACAAACGCTCGTACGTGATTATGCCGTTGTTACAGATCTTTTTTTGAAACTTTTGAACTAATAGGTATCTTGTGCACTATATCTAGGTTTCTATGAAAACAAATAATCCAAATTTTGAGAAACAAATTCAGTATAAACCTTCAAAAATCTGCTTTTTTGTAAAAAATTACCCAAACTTTGGCCGTTCATAATGTACTCATAAATTTTAAAAGTAAAGAAAATACTGTGATAGAAACCCCGCAAATGTAATGAAGATTCTGAATGATACTCTTTTATTCCCAAAACTTGTAAGGCTTACTGAAAAACACGTATTTCCTGGAACAAGTTTTATGAAATTTCCGCACAATATTTTTCGTTTAATGTTATCGCGTTCTCATTTCACGATCGTTATCGAATGCCAACCGAGCGCTCAGGCGCTATCTCTTACTTTTCGCTTTGCCTTTCTTTCTAACATTGCGCTGGACGAAACGACAAGCTTTTCATTCATGCTCGCGTTGACGAAAGACGGACCGGGAAGGGCCCTCTTAAACGAATCTTACTTACGTATGCGTTAAATTACGTCCAATATATTAATATTATGAAGAGTTAACTTTGTGTGGTAATCATTGTCGTGATATGGACATGTGATACGAAAGAATGAAGAAAATGTTGAGTATGAATGTAGATGGCTATAAAAGTAAAGGAAGAGCCGATGGATGGACTGTGTGAAGGATGATATGGTTAGAAAATTATGGAAGAAGAAAACATGTTGCGCCAACTCCAAATAAATTGGGCTAGGGGCAGGAGAATTATGAAAGAGTTTATAAAATTAATATACGTACTGGGCGTGAGTTTGAATGTAAGGATCAATCTATGTAAGGAGGATATAATGTAAGGAGTAATCTTCACTAGCTCGCCGTCCGTTCGTCTTATGACGACGACAGGCCGTGTCGACGGCGCGTTCGTGTTCCACGCGCGCCTCAAAGAGATGTCAGCAACATGGAAGGCAAGGACCGATGCCCGTCGGGGCTGCGGGTTATTCGCAAGAGATACCGCGGCCTCGACATGAAGGGCTAAGAAGGAACATGGGTGGTGCTTAGTCAGTAGAAGTCTCTGACGAGAGACACTCCCTTTCGCTCTGCCCAAGAGCGGGAGGGATTATTCGATGATTGTCCACCCGCCAAAAAAAAAACAGTAATCTTTAAAAGGTAATCTTCAGAAATATTGATTTGATTTATCAATTTCAAAGCCATTTCCCAATTTTGTTAGGGTTAGCTTCCAGTCCAACCAGATGAAGCTACATACAAGTTTAATACAGGGTGTGACAGTTAGTATTGGATTATATGATACCCCTTGATAAAACTAATTGTTGGACTGTCGCACCACTGACTACCTACGACCGTCAATCACTACATATTGTAAAACATAGTCCTCCGCCGCATCTGTCTGTCTGTTCGCGATAAACTCAAAAACTACTGCACCGATTTTCATGCTGATTTTATCAATGGGTAGAGTGGTTTTCGAGGATGGTTTTAGTGTATTACACGCGGACGAATTCGCGGTCGAAGTGCTCATGATCTACAAATGACACCCAGGACTGTCGGCTGTACCAATGTAATTCAGATAGAACAAAATCGGAACATAGTTATAGGTTCACGGTCTTACCAATTAGTGCCATACTTAAAAATACGAACAAAACCTAGTAAAATTATATTGTTTAAGCAAACAAGAGTACATTAGGCACGTGTATATCATAAGATATATGAATCTTTTGGTTTTAATATAAGCTTACCTAGTTCCATACATAATAATATTATCTTATTTAAGGTTAATTTAGGAATAACTTGGAGCTGTGCCTTGTTACAACATATTATTCAATTAACCCTCTATTAACTATGTGTACTAACTAGAGCTAGAGTTTATTTGCAAACGTTGATAATGTTAGAATAATAGAATTTTGACTGATGTTTACTAAGATTTATGTTATTATATATAAATAAAATGGACAAATTGTATAATGGACCGTAAGTTGTGATTGAAGAAGTTGGACCTAATGTTAAGATTGTAAAAAATAGTAATGTAGACACGGTACATAAAAACCGTACAAAACCATATATAGGGTGTTAAAGTACCCTTAACGCAAACAAAGGGCATTTGTTCTCTCCACCACTGCGATCATTTTTTTGTTCTAGACCATACCTGGGAACCTCCTAGTTACGGAGATATTGGGAGTCAAAGTTCCAAATTTTTCACACCTGTTTTTGTAAATACTAGTATTTCAGGTTTTAACTTTACTTAAATAACCTCCATGACCCGTTTACTATTCAAAGCATCCACTGTTAGCACAATGTTTTAAGAGTGCTACTTTGAGTTTTACCGTAAAATGTGATTTTTGACCCCAAAAATAAAAGTCATTTCCCAGCAAAAATTTTTGCGTAGGGGTACTTAGTTTGATGTACAAAATGATTGGTTGACGGATGCATGAAGGGTTCGTTTACACCCTGTATAATATAATTATACTAATCAATCTGTAATTGAATTTCTACTCCTATGTTTAATGCGTGCCGTGGCAGCCTTTAATTAAGGCTACACTTTAAAATGTTATTTTAATTTGAGCACTTCAATATGTATTTTGGTGTATGTTTTGTTGGTTGTCCTTAAATAGATAAAATAAACTAAAAACGTTGAGAATGTTAGAATAATGAAATTTTGACTGATGTTTACAAACATTTAGAGCATTAGATTCGCTCTACCACCGTAGAGAATTGTCAGTTTTTGTTTCGATGACAGTAGCTTTTGAATAGTACTTTCTTATTTACCCATTTTCACAAACACATCTGTCGTTTTCTGCGAGTTGTGCGATCTTTCTTTTCTTATCACTGTTTTGTGCGGTCATAGCACAGAAAAAAAGTAATTGAAATGTAAAATGAATTAAATTATATTGAATTTGTAGGGTGAACAAATTAAAAATTAGTGATGCGGCATGGAAAACAATATAATACAGTAAATTCAATTTAAGACAATACACTCGTCCAGTTCACAGAGAACAGAACTATACGTAGTGCTAAATCGTGCTGCGGCAATAAGCTCACGGACTCTGACTCGTTAAATATTGGTGTACATTGTGAGATCCATAAACAAAAGCTGCACGAGATCTTTTCATCATCATCATCATTTCAGCCAAAAGACGTCCACTGCTGGACATAGCCCTCCCACAGGTGTCGCCACATTGACCGGTCACGTGCGTCTCGCATCCAGCGGGTCCCCGCAACCTTCACCAGGTCATCGGTCCACCTAGTGGGAGGCCTTCCAATGCAATGTCTTCCGGTTCGCGAGATCTTTTAACTCCTGTGAATAAAGCAGAGATTTACCTTTTGTACAGATACCCTCGATTCACCAGTTTTGTTACAGTACCATCTAATGGGGACTATTTCAGGCTCATCTTAAAAAAATCCAATAAAAAATTGCCCGATCCCTAGGCTGGGCCTAGGGACCTAAAACCTAAGACCTACTCCTCAGCAGTTGACCTTGAGACCGCTAGACCAACAAGGACAAGTAACTAACAACAATACCAGATTCGGTTGAGTAAACATTTACTGATTGATTCAGCGGTACACGTGTTTCACGAAACCAACAATATATTATGTACTAACCGTTTCTTTGAAATATGTTCGTTACCTGTTATAAAACTCTGAAGACGGTATATTTCTGACGAAAATAAAATGAGAATTTTATTTATTCTGTTAGGAGCCGAATTTAATACCTATAGTTGAAAAAGAAGTTGAATTATGATTATTATGTCTTTATAATAATAATATAATAATCCGATTAAAAAATACCGATATAAAAAACTTGGCAAGTTTTCTGATAATCTTTATATGCAGTTTTCTAACTACAACAGAAATAGCGGTTTTGGGTTATGCACATTTTCAAGTGTTTGTGTCCTTGCCAATGCTTTGCGTATTTTTTTTCACTTTTGACGTTTGATGATTTATTTTCGTAGTACTGTTATAATAGCGGGTTTTTTATTTTAAATTTAAAGGCAATGATAATCAAAGTTCAGCGGCGTATTATCTTAAGACCTAATATTTTTGTATTATGACAGTTTATAGATGTCATGTCGGTGTCGGCTTCCAGTTGAACTGGATGCAGGTACATACCTGAACTTTACATGAAGCTATCCACAGTCTAACTTTCTCAAATCAGAAACTGGATAACGTGATTCTCCTTGGCAAGACTGTTTGCCGAACGAGTCGGTATGTTGTTGTGTCCATAACGACCAAACCCCCACCAACCCCACACATCGATCTCGACTATCGTTGCTTAGAAACCTTTGAGATTACCCCGTGGGACTGTTGTAATTTAGGTACGAGCCCATAAAATACCAATGTTTTTACGGAATTCTAATGAAAGTAAAACATTACCTAAAAGCCTATTATTAAATATGGGTCCACGTGCCAATATAATCTAATTTATAGGTGTGAAATTGGGTCAGACAACGCCAGGGGTTGCCAACTTACGTAACGTCACGAGGTCTCTACTGGCCGTACCTTGAAAAGGTGTTTGCAGAGCCATAATATGGTTAGTCTTAATACGAGTTAAAAACCTTTTTGTTATAAACCTGTATGGCATGTGCTCCCGGAAGGTATGTAAATAAATACTGGTAAGGAAATAAATATTAGGCGACATAATTTTAAAAAGAGCAGTGGTTACCGACTTACGAGTAAGTCATGGGTTCGAACCCAGGCAGGCGCTTTACTTTGTGTAATTTATTTCATCACTGCTCTCAAAATGGTGAACGAAAACAGCGTGAGGAAACCGGCATGTCTTAGAACCAAAAAATTCAAAGACATGTGAAATCTACCAACCGGCACTGGGTCCGCGTAGTGGATTACAGCGCTTACCTCTCCTAGAGGGGAGGCCTGAGTCCCTGCAGTAGGAACATTATAGGCTGATGGTGATAATTATACATTATTCCTAATTCTCAACGTTTGACTCGACACTGACAGTTGTCACAAGTTGCAACTCACGGGTTCGAATCTCGCACAAATATTTATATGGCATACATGTAGTGCCAGGTTTTTCTTTTTGTACACCTTTAATGTGCATACCATGTAAATTATCTATACGTGTTTTTGCAAATAAATAAATTTGAATTTGTAGTTGCTCCGAGTGTGGATGTTTGTGCGTGTGAGTTTAAATGTTCATAACTTCACGATACATGAGATTTTATGAGTGAGGGCAAAGTTTAAGAAAAGTATACAAAATGTAGTTTTATGCGTAGTACTTGCAACCGGCCGGCGTGCGTGCGTGATATGAACGTGGATGAAGCTGAGAACTAAAGTCCATTTCACGAAAGAAGTCCCGCGGACAATTGTGGAACTAAATTTAACAGATCGGCCATGTTGTCGTTTGTCGATGTTATCAAGGTGCGTTTGTTGTGGTAGATATTTTGTGAGTTTATTATTGGATTAGTGCGTTATAAGGTTTATTTACGATGCCAAAAGTTGTGAAACAACATTATGTCGCGCGACATACAGCGCTGCGTCTGCGGGACTTCTTTCGTGAAATGAACTTTATAAGGATATCGTAGCAGGTGACGTTCTGTAGTTACTGGCTACCCCCATGGGAAAAAGACGTGATATTTTTTTATGTATGTACTAATTAGATATAATGTACACTAAAAACGGGATATTTATTTAAACTTTACCCATACACCACGGATAAATGGCAACAGCGCCGAAATATTAGAAAACAAAATAAATACGGTCCCATTTTGTATCCTTCAAAATAAATTGGATAATTTTGGTATCAGAAGCGTCCACTTGATCTCTTCAAAGGTTACCTTACTGATCGTATAAATTACGTTGTTATAATAGGTAACCACAAGAGCGAGAAACTACCTATTGAGTATGGCGTTCCACAGGGCCGCGTCTTGGGCCCATCACTTTTCCTAGTATTTATCAACGATCTCTGCAACCTCAATATTCTAAATTCTAAAATCGTATGTTTTGCCGATGACACTGCGATAACATTCACTGCGGACTCATGGTCGTACCTACAAACAGTAACACAACATGGTTTTTTTTTTTTCTAAAAGGGTTCCGTTTTTTTTACCATTCAGCCACCTACCCTAAAAATACAGCCCAAAAAAAAAAAAAATTTACGTAAACAGCATTATAAAGCTTTTTCCGGTTGGTAGGTTGAGTTTGTTCGCTAAAAAAAATATATTGTACTAAAATAGGTTTGCAAAGGCTGATTATTTTGCCAATTAATTTTCTAGCTCCTTTGAAAGACTCATCAAATTATAAACGATTGGCTTTTAATTACCAGTACACGTGGAACTAATTAATAAATAAAGAAAACATTCTTGACATTATAATTAATAATCCTGACATTGTATTTGATAGTAGTTAACGTATTCCTTATTCTTGACATTGTATGGTTCATTTGTATTAATTCTATTGTAGGTATGTCAATTTTAATGTTAAAGTGTGAATGTTAATTCTTATTCTTTATTATTAATTCATTACAATTACTCTTTAAAATATTTGTACGCTGGAAACAGCAGAATATTATGGACATCAAATTATTTGTAACACCTAAAGCAACAATATTCTGACAAATAAATTTATTATTATTATTATTATTAAAATACTTTGAAG